>JAJHZJ010000410.1:5990483-6590483 GCA_023548195.1 Bettongia penicillata ogilbyi | reverse complement strand
GGGTTAATGACTGATAGAAAATGTGTTTTCTTTTCCCAAGGATATTTAAACTTTAGTGAGGAAAAAAGTACTAAAAGTAAGATTTCAGACACTATGACAGGTCAGTGAAGGTCAAGTTTTGAGAAAAAGTAGACTTACAGGCACACCTGTAATCACTGGATAGTCTCTGACTCTACCCATGGATCCTACCCTTTACCTTTTTATATTAATAATTAGTTAATTAATAACTGTTGATATTTAATTAATTATTAATTATAATTAATACTATATATTATATAGATTACCGTGTCGCTTGGTAATTCATTGGCATTCTAGGTAATCATAATAATTTGAACATGTCCTTATTACTTTTGAAGCCCTTCCTTACATGACACTGTGAAGAAGGCTATCATGCATTCATTTCAATCACCAGACAGTATGGCAATATAACATAGTGGAAAAAATACCAGCTTCCTAATCAGAAGCCCTTTGATTGAACTTCCTGTAGGACCATAGCCAAGTCATCCCCTCACCTGAGGCCTCATTTTCTTGGTTTATATGAAGAAGTCCGAATAGAAGTGAAATAAGAGGCATATCTCATAAATAAAAAGTAGTAGAATGGCTCTCTTCTATCTCTTTAAGGGACTAAAATAAAGCTCCAGAATACCACAGTTATGGGCATGGGACTGCAATGCTTTCTCTGCAATGCCTACATTTTGCTTACAAGGTCATTAGATTCCCAAGAGCAAGGACCTATAGAGAATTCTACCTTCGGAAAAGAACAAAAACGCAGGCTTTCATCTTGTAACTCTCTATCTAGACAACTAAATCCCCAATTAGCAATTCAAACAGATTAATGTACTACTCTTTCCCTTCTACTGAGCAGCAAACATTCCATTATAGGACTGATCGAGATTTGATCTTTTTTCCCCATGTTTTGCTACCATAACTTTTCTTTCCAACAAAAATGAATCTATCAGCTGGACCTTCCCACCAGAAGATTCTGACATTTTAGAGAAATCAATCCAGATACAATGTACACCTCAGAATTTTCAATGAGGAAAAGATCTGGAAGAGCATCTAATCCAAGATCTTCATTTCACAGATGAGGAAATTACAGTATAGATGGGCTATAAGTCTTTCCCAAGATTATAATCTGTGGAAGAGCCAAGACTAGAATATAAATCATCTGGTTCTATTGACCACATGCAGAGTCTACTAGAGTTTTCTGATATTTTCTAGCTTCCTGGTGTCATTTGTTTTGTGATTTCTACAAGTACTGTTTTCTTTTTCCACTGGATTTGCCTGACAAATTTCCAATATATGGCTTTCATTAATAAAAGTGTGATCACAGTCTCCAAGGAGACATTCTGGCACTAATTTTTAAACATTGTAACCTCTATAAAACCTTCATTTATATTTTACATTTCTAACAGATGTATCATATATTATTTTGGATTATAGTTATTTGTGTATGTGCCATATTTCCATACTGGTTGTAAACTTCCTAAGGGCAGGGTTCGCGCCTTACCTAATCTTTGCACAACTCCCTTCACTCTGGACCTATTTCCCAACTGGCACTTGCACTTGAAGGTTGGGTTCCTAGAGGGATGACAGCTACCCTTGACTTCTAGGAGTATGCTTACAGTACTTTACTCCCAACACGAGTTTCATGAGCCCCAACAAGTGTGCTGCAGACAATAGATTTGATTAGCTTTTGGCAAAATCATTTCCCAAGATGGTATAATAAAGGCACTTGCTACAAAACATTCCCCTCAAGTCCTAGGGTATGTTCTCCCACAAGTATACAAATTGTCCAGGGAAAGAGTGGGCTAAAAATTAGAGTGCAATGATAGTGAGGCAAACATATGGGACATAGTATGGCAAAATATAACACATTACTCCTGGTTCTTCAGGGCCTGAAAATCCCTTCTGTCATTGGGAAGTCCTTATACAGAACTCCATGGCTGCAGTATCTCTAGCAGGTGGGCTAGCTACTCAGCTGTGTTATTTCTTCCATGAGTCCATAATTAGCTCAGACCTCTGCTTCAAGTTCCTGGAAACTGCTTCATCCCTCAGTTGACTATCTCTCTGTATTTCTGTCTGTCCTTAGGTGTGTGTCTGTTGGACTGGCTGGATACATTGTCTCCTACTGGTCTAGTATTCCTAATGATATGGCCAATGTGGAGAGAAAAGGGCAGAAGGGAGCAGAAAATGTTCCCTACTTGCCCTCAGGAGCAATTCTTTCTCAGGAACCTGGTTCTTCTTCTGCTTCTAGCTCCAATTCCTCTTGAAATTCATCCAACTCTTTAAAACTCCAAGAGGTATGGTTAGCTTATTTAGTCAGCCAATTATATTGCTAACTTTTTAACCCAAAGAAAGATGTCTATACCTCACAAAGGAATCTAGCTGCATATTGTTTACACTTAAAATCTTATCATGTATGACCACATCAACAGAGATGGGGCAGAAGGATATCATATCCTCCCTCCCTGGATTCTAGGTCTCCTTTACATTTGTTTCCCTATCCTAGTTGCAGAAATCAATGCTCTGTATACATTACGTGCCTACTAATTATTTCTTGAATTAATATAAAAACGTTAAATTCCATACACATCTTTGAAAAGTGAAGTACAATGCCCAAATCAGAGAATAATCAATCAGGTTACCGATTAAGAGTTAACATTTCAACTAATTTATATCCTAATTTATTCATATAAAAAACCTCTTAAAGTTTTGCTAACTCCTTTTGGTTTGACTTTAGTCATTTCTGAATATAACCTATCATCATCACCAATGATATTTCTCTATAAGAGAAAAAAATTAAATAAAGCCAACTAACATATAAATAGCATCTAAATATGTATACAACAAATCAAACTCATATTTCCCCACCTCTCCAACAAAAAGAGAAAGATACATTTTATCTCACCTCAGGCCAAAACTAAACACTATTATTAAACAATGTTTGGTTTTATTTTACTGTTCTTTTCTTCACCCTGATATAACAAATACATTATTTTTCAGGTTCTGCATATTTCACGCTTTATCAACTCACATATTTTCCTATGTTTCTTAGAATACCTTATATTCATCATTTATTAAGATACATTAATATCACATTACCTTCATGTACAACAATTTGTTTAGTCATTCTCCAATTGATGGGTACCCACTGTGTTTCTAACTTTTTGTTATTACAAAAAAAAACAGCTGCTATGAATATTTTGGCAAATTATATGATCTTTCTTTTTGTCCTTAACTTCCTTGGAGCTCATACCTAGAAACATTAAAAGGTTTGAGCATTTTAATTATTTTTGGCATAATTCCAAATTGTTTCTGGAATTCCTAGGTAGAAGTTCCATCAACAGAGTATTAGAATGCCTATCTTCTTGAAGAATGTCCTACACTGACTATTTCTGTCTTTTGTTATAATAACATAAGATCCTAGATTAAGTGCTGGAAGGGACCTTGGAGGTCATTTGATCCAAATTTTTCAGATCCTCATTTTTCAGATGAGGAAACTGAAGCCCAAAGAGATAAAGGGACTCATCCAAGATCACACAGTTAATGCATTTCTGAAGTGGGATTTTATTCCAGGTTTCCCTGTCTCTGAATCCAGTACCATATCCACTATGTAAGCATGTCATTGAGACTGTCAGCCTGCTACCAAAACTTCAAATAGTTTTGATGATTACTACTTAATAATATAATTTAAGATATGGAAGTTCTACTCTCACATGACAATCTCTTCCCACCAGGAAGGCTGGACCAACCAGTAGATATTAGCTTCAAATATGAAAAATATCTCTCTTCTTTACACACCTGGAGCACTTAGACACCGGAGAAGTCAGCAAGTTGGCTTAGCCGTAGTAACCAGCACATTTTGACTGCCGAGGTATTTAAGGTGTCCTTCTCTGTCTTCAAAAGAATTGAGCCTACACTCATTGTCCCAATTCAGACAACTATGGGTGAAATTAGTGCCTTTTCTCAAAGATCTTACATTCTAATGGGAAATTATTTAAATTATAAGAATATACAGTATAAATGGGAGGTAACGTCACAAGAAAGGCAGTAACAGTGGCAGCAGATGTAAGGATAGTGGAGGAGGAGCTCAGGAAAGGCCTCCTACAGAAGCTGGGGTTTGAGCTGAGTCTTGAAGGAATCCAGAGAATTCAGGAGACAGAGTATTCCAGGCATGGGGGACAACCAGTGAAAAGGCAAGAAGTATAGTGGTATGTCAAGAAGTACAACGTTAATAGATAAGACAGCTTGTGGAGGGGAATGAAGTATAAGAAGATTAGAAAAGCAGGCAGGGGTCAAGTTAGGAAGTGCTTTAAAAGACAAAAAGAGAATTTTAACTGGATTCTGGTGGTATAACAAGGAATCACTGGAGTTTACTAAATAGGGAGGTGACATGGTCAGAGCGGCATTTGAGGAAGCTAACTTTGACAGTCAAGCAGAGGATGGACTGGAGTGGTGAGGAAAAGAAACAAGCCAGAAGTTTACTGATGCAGTGGTAAGGGGCCCCCCAGAAAAGAGACCAAGGTTTCCCCCTGCATCTGGGGTCATCTCCAGTCATCCTGATCTATACCTTGCCACTGGACCCAGATGACTCTGGAGGAGAAAGTGAAGCTGATGACTTTGCACAGCCCTGCCTCACTTAAATCCAATTCACTTACAAATCAAGACATCACCTTCTGAATGCCCTTGGTCCTCTATGAGAAGGAAAGACAAACAACAATAATAAGGGTCCACACCAAGGCTGTGTGATGGAGAAAAGGGGTCACAAAAGGGAAGTGGTGAAGGTAGAAACAAGGCCACAACAGACTAAACGTATGGAGTACAAGCAAGGAGGCAAGGGCGATACTAAGATGGTGAGCGTTGATGACCAGAAGGGTGGACTGGGTAGTAATAGAGAAGGTTGGAAGAGAGGAGGGAAAGATAATTAGTTACACTTTATACATGTTCAGTTTGAAATGACATCCAGGTCAAGCTATCCAAAGGGCAGTTTGGGAAAGAGGTGAGGGCTGGATATATAGATCTGTGGAATCATTTGTATACATATAACCAATGGTTGCTGATAAGATCAACAAACCAGAAAGAACAGAAGAAAAGAAGGCCTAGGACGCAGCCTTGGAGGACACCCAGGGTTGTGTAGGTGACTTGGATAAAGAAGGAACAAAGGAGACTGAGATGCAATCGGATAGGTAGGAAGAGAATCGGGAGCGGACAGTGTCACAAAACCCTAGAAGGGAGGGAGTATCTAGGAAAAAATGACTGACAATATCAAAGGATGCAGAAAGATCTCTTCACCAGCAAACCTTGCCATTCTTAGTAAAATCAAAGGTTCAGTAGAATATAAATTTGTTGAAATCGGCGATTATCTCATTTTTGCTTTTGTAACCTTAGTTATAGTAACATTAGCGCAGTAGCTGACACATAGCTGACACATAATATATACTTGCTGATCAACAGAATGATTGAAATATGCCACATAAAATAAGGGCAAGAGGCATTTTTGCTTTACGTCTGTATTAACTGGGGAAATTTCTAGTGTTTCTCTAGAGAAAAAATGCTAGCTTTTGGTTTTGCATATGTGTGTGTATACACATATCTGTAATTTTATACATGTCCATATATGTATGTGTGAATATGTACTTGTACATGTGTGTCTCCCTCAGAATGGAAACAGCTCAATCCTCTACTACTAACTGGAATGGGAATTTTGACCTACTCCATTTCTGACCTGGGCAGGTTCAATTCCTCCCCAGTTCATCTGGTGACCCCCTGCTACTGGGGGCTCTTCACATTAATGCTGAACTTAATGTGGACAACTGAAGCTTAAAACTCCGAGTCTCAAAAGGTCTGCTCATTTCAGCCTTACTGTTAGCTAGAGTTACAGGTTTTCACATGATGAAGTCCCATACAAGGTATCCTAAAAGTCCTTCGTGCAGTTCTAGCTTTCAATTTCTGCAGAAGTATAAATGCTACAAATTTACAAAAACAATATTTGGTAAATCAAGTATTTAAATTTTTAAAATATTGGGTTTATTATAAAAATTTAACATAACCACTACCTTGTGTTATAAATTGCTTTCAACAATTTTCAGACTTTGTAAAAACTTAAATCAGCTTCTGGTCAGTGGTTAAAAGGATTACATTCGCAGTCGTAACCTTAAGATCATCCAACGAACAACATTCTCATGCATATGTAACCATTTTGATATGACCTTACAAGAAAAAAAATGCAATGAAGGTAAATCGGATGATGAAGGCAGCCAAACAAGAGGACTTTCTCTACTAATTCACGGAATGAGAGAGTGTCAGCTAGAAATTGTTCCACACACAATGCAGCCCAATCTAGTTAAAATTTAAATTTAGAAATTATTCACAATTCACAAAAGCAAATAAAAAAAAAGAAATTTAAATAAACTTTGAAATAATATGTGTGGTAAATTTGCAGCACTTATACATCTAAAGTTAATAAAGCTTAAAACTGCATTTAGTTTTCTGAGGCACTATTTAAAATGAGCTGCCACACTTAGAGAAGGAAATGTTGGAGAAGGAAACGGTGAACCAATCCATTATCTTCGTAGAGAAAACCCTACATGGAGTCACAAAGAGTGGGACACAACAGACAACTACATAATAAGCCGCTCTCGGATAACAGAAGAAATAGATGACTCCAACTGCTCTCCCATTAATTTTCTTGGTTGCTTTCTACCAGAGTGGACCTAAATGAGTTTCCCCAAGCCCCAAACTTTCCCATTCATATAACCAAATTCTGTTAGTGCTTTTCTCAGCAGAATGAGGACATGTCTAGGCGGTTTGGAGGGGACTGGGCCTGGGATGATGCTCAAGATTAAAAATCTCCTTTCAAGTTTCTGTGGTCTTTGACAGGATGATGAGGAGCTAGAAGTCACTCAGCCTGAGTAGATTGAAGACTGTTAGTATACTTGTTCAGTTTGTTGAGAAATGAAAGCTATAGCTCTTAGACCCAAGGCAATTTTCAGAAGTTGCTGGAATAACTGTGTGTGCTTTAGTATTTGGATGGTTCTGGGATCTCCACAATCTAATCCACTCCAACACAACCAATATAAACCTTTTTATCTTGAGTGATTCCCTTCCATGGTCTTCCATAAAACTCCCATAAAAGCTTTGCCCAACATGCTAAATGTCTTCTTCTAGGTCTTTTCTTATTTTGTGAATAACAACACAAGCCTTAGACTATCTGCTATCTCTCATTTCTGCCACACAATGAGCTAACCTCCTTTTTTGGTCATAAATGCATAAATGTCCTTCATGATATCTTTTTTCCCCACTTTTCACATGCAAATCCTCACTGGAAATATGTTACAACCTACTTATACCCACCATGTGTCTTTTCATGGACTCTTGGATAGACTACAATTTTTATTCTTCTGATTTTCCAAGATTTTATGTTATTATGTATTAATAGATGCTGTGGTTACTGAATATCTATTGCTTAATTCTTATGAATGAAATTGATTAATAGAGAACTGGAGATTTCCTACATTTAAAGAATGGAGAACAACAGTTAGAGGTCATTCTGTTTTTTATATTTGGAGTTATATTTCATTTCCATATCTCTACATCATTGTAAAATCCCTGAAAGATACAGACCACACTAGGAAGAGCTGTACAGAGTAGGAGCAATGGGAGAGAGAGGCTAAAAGCTTGAAGGCTGAACACCCTCAAGTGAACAGTGGGGATACGAATGCCTTTGCAAAAGGCCTCACACAGGAACCCTGGATGTTGACAAAACCATTTGTCTGGTGGCTTGAGTTAATGCCACCTGGTGGGCAAATTACATATGATACACAATTATTAATTAATTAATTACATGACAGCCTGCTTTTTTATAGACTTGGAGAAAAAGAAAATAAGCCAGTGTAGGTTGCTGATGGCATTACGGAACACTGCTGTTGCCTGAGATGCACATCAAATGCGTAATCAGCCAGTGCCACTGTCATATTCATTTTGACTTTTTGCTCTAACCAAAAATCTAACTACATGAAGACAGCTGTTTCTAAATTGACTTTCCCATATTCACAAGATTTGTAAAAACATAATAATGTAAAATCACAAAGAAAATATCAGGTGCTTCTACAACACATTGTGTTGCCATATTTTCCATTCCATGGAAAAGCAAAAGAATTTAAACTCCAACATATCCAAGATTATAAGAATCACAAGGATCTTCAACTTCTTGTGAACACTACTTTAATTGCTGGTACTGGTAAATATAAGTACACTTTGAGAGTTCCAAAAGTTAAACTAATGCTTATAGATGCTCTTTAAAAAAAAAAAAAAACAAACTATGCAATTCTTGTCAGTAGTTCCCTGTTAAGATCTAGTCACATTCTTCTTTAAAAATGATATTCAGCATTTTCTATGTCCAGTATCTCCAATTTTCTTCTTGAAGAGATTTTCATAATATACAAAAGTGTGAGGATTTTTAGTACTCTACAAGTCTTTAGCCTTTTACATTTCACATACCATATGAAAACATAGTTTGGCCTTAAGAAATGAATATAAACAGATGAAGCACATTTTCTCTTTGGCTCAATATACATACATATATATATATATATATTATATACATATGAGAGAGAGAGAGAGAGAGAGAGAGAGAGAGAGAGAGAGAGATTGTGTATACGTGTTTGGATAAATGCACTGAGAGGCAGCCTGATGTAGTGGAGGGCCTGCCACGATGCCAGGAGGACCTACGTTCTGACATATACTTGCTGTGTCTAGGTAGGAATCTACATTTGTAGAAGATACTTCTTCATCACTAGTCCCACACACCAGTGACGTTATAGGTGCAGTTCTATAGCTTTCTATTGAGAGAAAGACGGCGCCAGCTATGAGTACATAGTGTTCACCTTTAGCACTACGATGTGAAATGACCAAATATACCAAGAAATGAGGTTTATTGTTGGTTCTTCTTAAGCACAGAATGAAAGCATTTCTAGTAACTCCGTTATTTGCCTTTCTGAGTTAAATCTTTGAGCAATCCTTTCATTTGGCCACAAGTTCTTTAAAGCCTCTGACTTCATTTACAAAGGAAATTCAAGATGGATATGGCTCCATAAATATATCAGTACAATGGTCACTGAATTTGGTGAGAGCAGTCATATTACAATAATGCAACGGGGGCTAGATAATAATAAGAATATAAAAAATTTTAGAGCATCTACAAACATCAATTTAACTACTGGCACTCTTAGAGTTAAGGGTCAGTTAGGTAGCACAGTGGATAGAGCACCAGGCCTCGTATCGTTTCCGTAAGTCCAAATCTGACCTCAGGCATTTGTTGACTATGTAACCCTAGGCAAGTTACTCTGCCTCCGTTTCCTCAACTATAAAAATGAGGATAATAACAGCACCTACCTTCCAGGGATGTTGTGAGGAATATATGAGATAATCAGTACAGCACTTTTACCACAATGTCTGGCACATAGTAAGTACTTAATAATTGCCTGTTTCCTCTCCCCCAAGCTCCATCACTGTTTTCTATTACAGTAGTTTGTGCTATAGCATCCTAGCCCATCACAAGTTTTACTGTGACTCCCAAGTACGACCCTAACCAGATTAAAGTGGAATTGGGAAATATTTAACAAAAAGTACACTATTTTTTAAAAAAAGTAACTAAGCATCTGGGGTATTTTTTAGTCAATAAGTGGCCTGTAGGGATCCTTGCATATGTTTGCTGCGCCCCGTTTCTATGTGTGTTTGACATCGCTGATCTAGGCAGTTCTCTGAAATCCTAAGTTACAGAGAAGATGATGATGACTCCTCACCTGGCGGCTCCCCTAGCACACTGCCTGATACATAGCTAATAAATCAGTAAATGTTTACTGAACTGAATTGAAATCACAGACCCAGTCAATAATATCCTATAGAGTACCTTAAAGTTTTGAAATGCTTCCATTCATGTTTCACCAAAACCTTGTAAGGTAAAGGACTAACTTATTGTTCTCAATTTACAGTTGAGAAAACTGAGGCTTCAAGATGTTAAGTGGTAGCAACCATGTTAGAAGAAGATCTTTTTGACACCCAACATCAAGCATGCTATCTACTGTGCCTAGTGTTTCAAGTAACAGCTCGCTCTTTGTACATCCCGCTAGATTTCCAATGCTTAGTATAGTGTTTGGTACAAAGTAGGTGGGCAATAAATGCTTATTGACTGGACACTGATTGACTGGATTCCTGATACGATATGCCAAATTATTCCCAAAATGTACATTCTGTGTGTTTCTATTCTACTACTTACTCCTAGTCTTTCGAATTATGGTAATTTCCAAACACATTCTCCTCCCTTCCCATTCAACATTTCTCTACTTGATGAATTCTAGGAGATCCACCTCACCTGCTATGGTGAGGAGTGACATGGAATTCATTTCATCATTATTATTTTTCCCCAAAATTTCTGAAATTAAGAGGCTGCTTGTGGCTTCCAGCACACCTAGCTTAATAGGTCGTGACCTGGGGAAAAGCAAACTTTCTGAGGCCCACCTTCCTCATCTGTAAAATAAAAATATGTCCTAATGCAAATTATCCCTGAGATACCTTCCAATCCCACACCCCTAATAAATACACATGGAAAATGCAGAAGTGCTTTGCTGCCTTAAAGGTGACACAACTTGACACAAGTGCTGATCTCTTTTCTTTTGAATTCTTTTCTTTTGAAAAGGCCTGAAATATCAACACTGCAAAGACCAACTCAGCTTTAAGTATATATTAGCATCACCACTTAGGCTACTCTAATTATAAACATTCTTCACCAGCTGCTTTGCCTCTCAGCAAAATGATATTCCTACTTATCTCCAGAAGATATTAAAGACTTCCTACCAAACAGTATAGTAGAAGAGTACAATTAAACACTCTGCGGGGATAGAGTCCAGGTTACCTTAGTGTGAGGGGGATATGGGCCTTTGCTATGGCAGGAAGAACTTTGGAGAAGGCTTTTGGCTTCCCCTCCCCACCACCTCCATCTTAATGTGCCCAATGCCTTTTGTGAGACTTCTTGAAGCTTTGAGGTAATTTGCTTGGCTGCGGCAATAGTTAATGGAGGAAGGGGGTGACGAGAGGACAAGCAGGATGTGATAGAAGTTGAAGAATCAAATAGAAAAGAATATATTTATACACAGCCAAGGATTCAGTAAAAGTTGCTAACCATAGTGGAGATGAGAGGGGGCACGTATTGCATGCTACTTGTACCCTGGCTTGTGGAAAAGATGAAAGAAATTCAGTCCTCCTAACTCAATAAAGGCTAGGGACCTAAAAGCGAAGGATATGTGAACAAAATCTTACAGGTCCCTGAATGACCCTTTGGTCATGGCCAGAAACATGAGGCTGCAAGACTGCTTAACAACAGAACAGACAAGGTGGGAAACATGTGAGCCCAATCACAAAGAATGATGACCATTCACGAACTGACAGCCACATGGTCCCACAGCGACTGCCTGCAACAGAAGTAGAACACAGCAGCAGGGTGACAGGCTTCCAAGCTCCAAGCCTCAGCAAGAGAAGAGCAGTGACAGCAGGGGAGCTTCAGAACCATGGCAAGAAGCTCCGCCAGGTGGGACTGAGACACAGTGAGACACAGTAAGGAGATGGGCTATCATCACTCAGGCAGTAGTGTTCTAGCAATAATAACCTTAAACACACCTTAGCATGAGATTCCCAGATATGCATTTGGGGAGGAGATCCTAACCCCTTCCCTTATGGGAGATTGTAGTCATATCTGCAAAGGGGGCTGGGAATGATTCTGCTGCTTGACTTTTCTCTATCACTTTACAAATCTGTCCCAACTAGCACCCTGGCTTCTGATTTTGGGTTGCTGCCTCACGTGTTAATAAAGCAGACACTGGATGGGGGTTCTAGTCATACAGTGAAAATTATTATTATCCAAGAAATACTCCCACATGACACCCAAACATTCCAAAGTTGAGCAGAATATGTGTCATATTAGAAATAACTTCTCATCCAATCTTCTAATGTAGCAGCTCAGCAGAACTCAAGAACTCTGCTGACTTTATTATTTGGAAGCTCATGTATTGGGTATCCAAAACCAGAAGTCATGCCTTTTCCAAGAGAGTTTGCTGTTTTAATCTGATTTGGCCTTTCTAGTATATTAAGAGGAGGGAAACTGACTGCTGTAGTTGGTTGAAGTTGGATTCTGCTTGTTGATCATTCCCACCCACCCCCTTGTCTTGTACATGTGCCCTGAGGGTTTGGCACTGGGTATGTTCTTATAAATCTAAATAATAAATTTTGGTTCCAATATGAGCCATAAAAATGTCCTTGCCTTTAGAGGATAGAGTCTTTCACTTTAGGAGGGGACAAGCCAAACAAACAAAATGATCCTGTCTAGGAAGTTAAGGTTGGGTGGGTGGTGCTTTTTGATAAGAATGTCAATAAAATAAGTAAGAACAAGTTTTATAAGAGTGAGAATCCCAGAGGGTCATCTGGTAAGGCCACATGGGGAGTTACTAGGCTACCCTATTACCTAAAACAATGAATGCCTTACCCAAATGAACTAGAAAAGTGCAAGGTAGAGATATGGGAAGGAGAGAAGAGGGAATATGAGATGAGGGAAGAGGAGGCATTAAGAAGGGGAAGCTCTCTGAAAAACCAAGAATATATCTTTCCTTCTTAAAATTCAGTATTCAGTTCATTTGAGGTCGTTAGCAAATGTTTAATATTGCAGTGATAATGAGAAAAAAGAAGCAATTATCATATTTTGCTCCTTAAACACAGATGTCTGTGAAATGTGAGAGAATACACTGTAGTAGAAAGATTACTGAATTTTGGAGTCAGTAAACCTGGGTTCAAGTCCTGTTATTTGCTATTAGTGAAATATTAAGAAAGTAATTGGTTCACTAGGGCAAGATGGACTAAATGGTCTCTTAAGATCTCTTTCCCTCTAAGTTCCTTGATCCTTTGAAAATGATTTTCAAATGGAAATATTGACAACTTTAAGTTACTGGATAATACAGGTCAAAAATCAAAATACTTACTTTAAATGCGTCGGCGAGCATTAGGCCTACTTAAAGCTTGCTCTTGGGATGAGAGACAACAGATCTGAAATGAACATGGTCTGGAAGTTATAAGGTTCTAATGGCAAGATGTCTCAGAGCAGGACTAGAAGATCCCTCCAGAGGCCATCTGTCAAGTACAGCATTGATCCTTGACTACAGGCAAGCAGCAAATCTGTAGGAGATCATTGAAAAGTTTTGAACACAATGACTTCCAAGTCTCGGAAAGGAGATATAACCGAAGGAAGGACACTGGGCCTTGTAATACTATCAGAATCCAATTAGGTAATATAGGAACATACTATGGAACAGGGGCCTTTGGGGTCAAGTCACTTAAGACATCTGGATAGAGTCTATGCTACATCTACTCTAAAGTTACTGGAGCTAAATATAGTGAGGTTCAGTGTGCCTCCAATGCTTTTTTGACTGGGGACATGATCTTTACCCTCCCTCAGGCAGCCTTATCTCATGCTAACAGCTGGAGTAGGAGCCAAGAAGTTACAGCCTCAGCTTTGTTCTTCACTGTCAATGTGAACTGGGTTTAGTGACTTTTACTTTCCTGGGTCTCAATTTAAAAAAAGAAGTATAAAATGAATGAATTGTACCAGATAATCTCCAAAGTACAGTCTAACTCTAAAACTCTTTAGCTTGTATGAATTTGTTTTACTTCCTTCCCTATTATGACCATTGTTACCTGGGAGGTTAAAAGTGAAACCAGTTTCCTGATATCGTCTCTATTTCTGGTGGTACCTACTGCCAACTCAGTAATCCAGACAAGCAACTAGTCCAGCCTTCATCTCATGTTATTTGGTGGCATGTCTTATTTTTTAGGTTTTATAATTTATTTTCCAATAATAATGTCCTCCATAAAAGCTTCCCTTGAACAAAGAAAAACCGTTAAGCAAAACTTATGGCAATGGTGTCTGATAGGGTACATGGTATTCTAAACCAGTGGCCCACCATTTCATTAGTTGAATAAGTTTTAGTCAGTGAATTTCACACTGAGAAATAAGTCCATTCAAGTGTCTCTGCCACATGCACACAATATGAGTACGTAAATGTATTCCTGCACTCTCTAAGCAATAATGAATTGAATCCTGTTTTCTTACTTTCCAGAAGGTGACCAATGCATAGCCAAATCCTTTTCATTAAGTTGGATGGGTGTGCATGCCACACATAAGTCAAGATTCTTCTGAAAAATCAGCTTGAGAGTTAGGGGAAGCTGGTAGCCCTGTCGGCACCATTTCTATGATGTGTCTCAGCCCAACCTACATGCATGGACAGCGGCTAATCACACAGGTAATGTGACTTAAGTGGCAAATACCTCAGTTCCAGGTGAGAGGCGCATTTGGCGAAATGCACAGTATAATTTAGCTGAAAAGTATTTTAATGAATGATTGTATGAAAGAGAAGAGAGCAACCTTAATCCCATCATAACAGCTTTAACTAGAACTTTTTTGAAAGCTAGATTTAGGAGTCCAGCAGCTGAAGTCTATATCATCTAGAAATCACAGAACAGTAACATGGGGATAAAGCTACAAAGAAGCTGATAAAAGGCAGAAGAGGAGGAGAAGATAGCATAGGAAATGATTACGCTCAGGTTCGCAGGACATGGCATGTGTGGCACACTTCTCTTGGAAGAGACAAGGTGACTAGCTGTCTCCAGGTGGATGGAAGTTGCAAGTAGGGGGAGTGTCAGGGCGAAGAAAGGTAGAGGGGATGAACAGAGAGATAAAGAAAGATATTGTACAATCATATGGCTATATAGAATCTTAGTTTAGTACATTTAGTACACAATTATCATTTTATAGCTTATAAAACTAAGACCCAAAGAAATAAATGGCTTGCCCAAAGTCATCCATCTAGACAATGGAGGTCAGAGTTAGAAAAATATGCATTTTCTTCCTTCTGGGTCAACGTTTTTTACATAGACTGCAATACCTCTAGATAACATCTGTGTCTATCTAGAGTACAGTGGAATAAGCAGTACATTCAGTCAGATTCAAATTCCAGCTCTACTACTTGGTAATTGTGTGACTGTGGACAAATTTTCTCATTTCTAAAATAAAGGAAATGGTCTAGGTCAAGGGTGCGTAACCTCCTTTTTGTCACAGACTCCTTTGGCAACCTGATTAAGCCTATGGACCCCTTCACAGAGTAATGTCTTTAGGTAATTGATGGGATTGTGCAATTTCAGTTCAAGGTTAACAAAAATAAACAACATATTTTTTTGCCATGCAGATTCACAGACCTTCTGAAATCTGTGGATACCCACTCCGCCCTGGCCCCTCTTTGTCCCCCAAGTTAAGGGCCCCTGGTCTATATGTTTAAGGTGCCCTCTAGTTCAACAGCTTGCCCTTAAAAAGCCTTTCCTATTCAACGTCAATCTCACTGGGAGTCCCAACCCAACTGCTTTGAGACACTGGGGACTCATAGTCCTTGGCACATAGTACACACTTAATAAATGTTTATTTATTGACTCAGGCCATGAAAAAATATTTCCAGTTTTCTATGTCCAGAGAACAACCTGTGTTCATCCTTCGTTTTTGAAGAAGACCATGACCTCAAAGAAATGATGACATGACTTGCACTTGACTTGGTTTTGAGTGAGGGAGGGCTGTGCAGGTCACCAGCCTCACTTTCTCCTCCTGACAACCACAACTTCAACAAACACTTATTGATTCCACCAAAAGCAACCTTTGGAACTGAGATGGTTCCTCTACCCTGGGTCACTTCTCTCCCTCTCTGGACCCCTCACAGCTCCTTCAAAGGAGCTTAGTTCTCTGCCTAGAGTACTCTCCCTTTTCCCTCTACCTAATGGAGCCATTAGCTTCCTCCCTTAAGACTAAGTCCAAGTGTTTCCTCTTCCAAGAAATTGACCCTAATCTGCCTTCTTTCCCCTCTCCCTTATTATCTAATATCTAACAATGAGCAAATAGATGACAAAGTGGCTAGTGTATTCTAGGCCAGGACTCAGGAAGACCTGAGTTCAAATTTGGCCTCAGACACTTATTGGCCCTGGACAAGTCACTTAACCTCTGTTTTCCTCTATCTCCTCATCTGTGAAATGGAGATAATAATAACGTCTATCTTTCAGGGTTATTGGGAGGATCAAATAAGATAATGCTTGGAAAGCTCAAAACTTCAGCCCTAGGAGACAGGTGCTATTATTATCCCCATGTTACAGATGGGAAAACTAAGGCAAACCAATCAAATAGCTTGAGTGCACAGGGTCACAGAGCTAAAAAGTGTCTGAGGCAAAATCTGAATTCAGGTCTCTAATTCCAGGTCCTGTGTTCTAACCACTACATGCCCTAGTTGCCTCTGAAATGCCTCCTCCCTTGCCTACTAGAACACAGACTCCTTGACGTCAGAGATTGTCTCATTTTGTATTTGGATCATCAACAGATCCTATACAGTGCCTAGCACATAACAGATGCTTAATAAATGTGTTCCCTTTCCCTTTCTTCCTTTATAAATATTGAATGATGAGAACTTTCAGGGTTCTTCACAACCTGGCCTCCTCCCTACATATACGATTTTAGTTTTCACTATGATATACATTCCCTATGTTACAGAAAAACCAGTTTCCTTATTATCTCAACAACAAACCATATTCATCCCCACTTTCCTGCTTTCACTTACATCATTACTCCCCTCCCCAGCTAGAAAGTTTTTTCTTCTATTTATACAAACAGTATCCATTCTCCAATACCCATGTCAAGCCCCTCCCTCTTTCATTTAAATTTCCCTGACACTCCAGGTCCTCAGCCACCTCTCCTTGGCACTTTATACTACTTAGTCACAGACTCTTAGAATCTCAAACTTGGAAGGAACTTCTGAAAGGTCATCTGGTTCAGCCCCCTGCACTTCAACATCCCTGACAAGTGTCAATCAAGCCTCTGTTGGAACAATTTCAGCTATGAACTGATTATATATAATATGTGTGTATATAATATGTATATATACATATATAATGGAATATAATTTTTTAAAATTTGATAGTTTACTTTTCTCCAATTACATGTGAAAACAATATTCAACATTCATTTTTAAAACTGAGTTTCAAATTCTCCCTCCACACACACACACATCTCCACTGAGAAGGCAAGCAAGTTGATATAGATTATACATGTGTAGTCATGCAAGACATATTTCCATATTTCAAAAGAAAACACATTCCAAAATAAAAACATAAGTAAAATAAAGTATAAAAAGTATGCTTCAATTCGAATTTAGACTCCATCCGTTCTTTCTCTGTTACATCATTTTTCATTGTTAAGCCTTCAGCGTTGTCTTGGATCATTGAATTGCTGAGAATAGCTAAGTGTTTTGCAGCCGATCATCTCACAATATTGTTTTTCCCATGTACAGTGTTTTCCTGGTTCTACTCGTTTTACTTTGTATCAGTTTATGTAAGGCTTTCCAGGTTTTTCTGAGGGCATCTAGCTCATCATTCTTACAGCACCATAGCATTCCATCACAATCATATACCATAAATTGTTCAGTCATTTCCTCAATTTCCAATTCTTTGCCACTAGAAAAGAGCTGCTATAAATATTTGACCACAGTTCAACATTGCTCAATATAATAGTTGAATCTGGACTGATTATTTTTCAAGTCTACTCATTTTGTTATTGTGTAGCTCTAATTGTTAAGAAATTCTGACATGCTGAGTCAACATCTGCCTCCTTGTAACTTCTACCACTTGGTTCTAATTTTGTCCTCTGAGACCAAATAGAATAATTCTAATACTTTTTCAGCATAATGATAGTTCAAACATTTTAATAACCAATACTGTCCCACTCAACCACATATTTTCTTCCATGGAATAAATAGCTCCAGTTCTTTCCATCAGTACTCATATATGACATATTCTCAAGTCCCCTTATCATTCCAATGACTCTGCTTCAGATATACCCCAGGCTGTCAATGTATCTCTTAACATGATGCCCCAAAGTGAACAATATGCTCCACAATATGATTTGACTAGAACAGAATTCCATAGTTCTATCCCTTCCTTCATCTTGGACATAATTTTTCTAATTAATACAACCTAAGATATATTAGTGTCAGAGGTGATAATATGGGAGAGGGCACACATCAGGTATTATCAACTATTAATATTTTACTTTATTGTAAATGCCTATCAGATCAGTTGCAGATATTTCTCTGGGCCATGGAACAATGGGAAACAGGATAAATAAGTTTTTATGTGGTGGGGGTGTGTGGGAGGAGAGGACTAAAATGATCTAAAGTACTTGACTCTCTCTAGAAAGGCTGAAGAAAATTTCAATGAGGGACTCCAGATGATTAGGGGGACATTTGTTTTTTCATTCAATAAGTATTTACAAAATTCCAGCTATGTGCCAGGTACTATACTAAGTACTGGGCATACAAAGAAAAATACCAGACAGTCCCATTCTCATTACCTTACATTCTATTGGCGTAGAGATGGGAGAACCATGAACACAAAGTGTTCAAACTAAATAGCGTCAGGGGCAAAGGAAGCTGGCTCAGGGCACCTTCAATGGGTACTTTTCTTTTCCCATGGATAGAATGTCTGTAGGACAAAGTACCTGAGCTGAACTTTGAAAGATGCTAGCGACCATGGGATGTGGAAGAGGGAATGCATTCCAGGTCTAGAGATCAGCCATGGTAAAGGTTTAAAGATGAGCCTCAAAGGGTTGTGTATGGGAAGAGTTAAGATCAGTTTGGTTAGGACATAAATGGCATGAAGAAAAATGGCATGCAATAAGCTTGGAAAGGTAGGCTAGAGGCAACTTCTGACAGGTTTTAAATGCCAATAGAAGAGTTTATATTTTACTCGGAAGCAAATGGGAGCCACAGGGGTTTCTTGATTGTGTGGCTATGATTCGTGAGCAAGGAAGGAATATGAGGGACCTATGCTTTAGGAATATCAACTTGGCAGCTGTGAATAGGATGGGTTAACAGGGGAGAGAATAGAGAAAAGGTTAGGAGGTTATTGCATTAATTCAAGAAGGAGGTGATGAGCTCATGAATTAGCATGATGTCTGTGAGAAGGCATGTGCTGTATGATTGTCTGATATCTTCTTGATCTGTTTCTGTGCGTCCCCTGGCTAATTCCCGCCTGAACACCTACTTTCATCCACCTGGAAATGTTAGCCTTTTTATTCCTTAGAGAATTGGAAGGCACATGTCATATGCCTTGAACTCAAGCGTAATTGTTCCACACATTATCCTCTTATCTTCCATTTTTTTGTATGTGCTTTTAATAGGGAACATGAGATTCCATATAAATCACTCTCACACAAATCAGAATGTGGTAAATGTTCAAGAAGAACCTAGAAAACAGAGTTCACTTCTGGCTGAGAGAATCTTGAAGTTGCTTTCAATATTTAGGATTATATGATTCTCTGAATTCCCTTTACCACTAAACAAACAAATAAAAAGCTTTATCACTAAAGATGTCCAAGACTGTAACTATCTATTCCTCCTGTTTTACCTTCTGGTGTTACCACTCAAAGGGCATTCCAAGAACTAGACCTCCCAACTCCAGTCCCAGGACACTTTTTCCACTTTTCCCACCCCTTCACATACTCTATGTTCTTAACAAACCAGACTACTAGAGGGGGCTTGATAGAGTTGTGCTGGAATTGGAGTCAGAAGACATAGGTTCACATCCCACCTCCACCACTTATTAGCCTTGTGATCAGGAGCAAGACATCAGTCTCTCGGGACTCTGGTTTCTTCCTCTGCACAAAGGTAATAATAGTACCTACACTGTCTACTTCACAGGGTTATAAGGCTCAAGTGAGATAATGTGTGGAAAGTGCTTTGCACACTTTAAAGCTAATTCTTATTATTAATAGCTTATCTCCCAGCTGTGTCACCTTGGGCAAGTCACTTAACCCCTTCAATACTCATGGTGGCAGTTTTCTAAGACTATAAATTACAAAGAAGAAGCTGACCTGCATTAATAATGGGAATTTCTTCTTTGCGGAATCCCTTGTACCAATGAATTCACAACTTTGGCCCTCATCTCCATCTCCCATTACAGCCTGAATTATTCTGCCTCCGGCTCATAGGTGGTTCAAACAGACTCCCCTTCTTTATCCCCATATCTAGCAATGTTTCTCCTCCCTGGATGCCTCATTCAGGTATCACCTCCTCCCTTATATGATCCACTCAAATAAAAGAGCTATTTTTTGAGTCACTGAGATTAGGTTGTTTTTTCTTGCCTGGGCCCTTAGGCATTTTCTAAGGCTTATGGACTGGACCTGAAATTTCACTGGGATACAGAACTTGTAGATGGGGAAATCTCCACCAATTCAGGGCAGTACAATCTGTACAACTTAGAGACTTAGCTAGGAAGTATCTGAAGGCTGGATTTGAACCCAGGTCTTCTTGACTCTAGGCTCAGGGCTTTATCCACTGAGATACCAGCTGCCTCTGACACATGATACCTGTACACATGCCTTATCTTCACCTACCCTCTATCCCACACCCTTCCCTCAAATGCAAGCTTCTTAAGAGTAGGAACAATAGCAAAGTTTCCATCATTCTATCTCTAGTACTTAGAAGGGTGGCTTACCCATTTGCCGGTGGGGAGTAAGGGCAGGGTCTGGGCCTGGGATTTCATCAATGTGGAAAAATTGCGATGAGAAATTCCCTCCATTTGCTGATAGGGGAATAATATGGAACTTATAGACTAGGTTGGCTGAGAAGCCAAAAGACATGGCCAAGGTCTCACAGCTAGCATGTGTCAGAGACAAGACTTGAAGCCAGGTCCTCCTATCTCCAAGCTGGCCCTCCATATACTCTGTCAGGCTGCCTCTCACTTTGCGCATAACTGACACTTAATTAATGGTTATTGGGTTTTGTTTATTTTCAGTTGAAATATAGCCCAGTCACTATACCTTGTAAGAAGCGTAGGTTCTAAGTGACTTCATCATTGGTTTCCCACCCACTTAAGAATCAAGTTTAAACTCTGTTCCTTGTTCAGAAAGCCTTTCATGTAGTTTCAGTACAATCTGAACACATCTCTCATTCCCATTGTGTTAGTTTCTGTGGGCTGCTTCTTAGGTAGGTAGGTAGGGGTGTGTGTGTGTGTGTGTGTGTGTGTGTGTGTGTGTGTGTGTGTGTGTGTGTGTGTGTGTCTTAAATCATCTTTTAAAAATATAGCACCAGGAAATTTTGCATTTCTCACTGGCATCATGTGCTCATTATCCGTTTGAGACCAAAAAGACTAGTTTATTTCTCCATGCAAAACTTAGAGAGTAACTTAAGTTTGAATGAGCTTTAGTGAAGAAAATTTCAATTATTTAACTTACAGATGTGGGGGGAGGGAGGACAAGAGACAGAGTAAGCATGATTTTGAAAGAGAGGCTCTCTGAGAAAAGGAATTCATACAATCATATTTTTAGAGTTGAAAGGTCCTTCAGTGACCATCTAGTCCAGGGGTAGGGAACCTGCAGCCTCGAAGCCACACATGGTCCTCTAGGTCCTCAAGTGCAGTCCTTTGAATGAATCCTAACTTCACAGAACAAATCCTTTTATTAAAGGTTCAGTCAAAGGGCTACACTTGAAGACCTAGAGTGCCACATATGGCCTCAAGTCCTTCATTTTACAGATGAGAAAACTAAGGGAGAAAGAACACTTGGCCAAGATCACACAGGTAACAAAAATACATTCAATCCTCCTACAAAGAGAGCTGAGGCTCTCAGAAAAATGTCTGAGGAGACTCTGAGGAAACGGGTGACAGATAGAAAATGCCCTCCCTTATATTTCATTTTGTTCTCTGATCCAGTCAAATGAGTTTGCTTCATTAGGTCCAAGTATCTTTAACTTAGTAAGAGGCAAATTTAGAGTTTGAAGGAAAAAATTTCCTAACACCTCAAACCGTCCAAAAGTGAAATTAGTGCCCAGGGAGGTGGAGGCATGCAAGCAAAGGCAGGCTGACCAATTCAGTTCCACTCAACCAACCATTGATCAAGCACCCATTGTGTTCCAGGCACTGCCGAGGAACTTCTTCTGCTATCATCCAGGCACCAGCAGGATCAGTTGACTTCTGAGGGCCCCTCTAACACTGATGTTCTGGGGAGGAAGGAGAGTCAGCAACGCTGCTGCTGCTGGAGATGGTGGACACTGCCAAACTTTGGAAGGACAATGTGGAGTAGAGAGGGCATTAAACTTCAGAGCCCTGAGTTTGAAGCTCAGCTACTTGTTACCTGTGGGAGATGAGATGAGCCTCTATTCCTCCTAGGCCTCAGATAGCTAGTGTGGATTAGGCCAGAATGATCTCTAAGGTGCCATCTAACTCTCCAGTCTATGATCCTAGCATACTTTCTCTGTCTTCCTCTGTGTGTGTGTGTGTGCGTGCCTCACTCTCTCTGTCCCCATCTATACACACTCCCACATACACACATGTATGCACACACAACCCACACATGTACACGTGTATATACACATGTGTGTGCACACATGTGTGCACATGTGCCTGAGCATATGTGTGTACGTGGATGCACATGCATATACACACATGCATGCACACATACACACACATTCAGGTGACTGAACTAACTGTACTAATTCCTTGTTCTTTCTTCTTCTTGCCAGGAGCTGCCTTAGAACTTTCCTCCTGTGATATATTTCAATGATATTTAAGGTCTGTCAAGTTGCACTTGGTGGTTTTCAAAAGAAATCATTTTTGAGCAGAACTACCTTCTCTGGCATAAAGTAATTGGAAAGTACCACAGATATCTTAATAAAACACATCAAAAGTAACTCTCCCTGGCTTGTTTTGACACGTCCACTTGTGGTTTGTGTCAACTTTAGCTAAACAGCAGGTTTTCTCAGACAGAACAAACCATTAAAATATTCAGCAGAGAAAGCAAACAGAGAGCACCTTCTCTGTTTGCCTATGTTCAAAAAGAAGGAGATACTGAAAGGAGTGGCCAGCAGGACTCAATGTGCATTTTTTCTGATTCATACCTTTGCCATCACTATTTGCATAGGATTTAAATGTCTAAGCCAGGGACACCACCAATTTTAAAAGGAAAACGAGGCATTTGAAAATCCCTAGAATACTGGGCCAGTTTCATATTTACAAAGGATTGGCCGGATTTGATGAGTTTGATAAAGGTTACAAACACTTGAGCAAATACATTTTCTGAGTTTAAGATTAGTATGTTAAAAAAAAAAAATACCTGTCCTCCAATAAGAGAGGGGAAGAGAATCTTGCATTTTGCCCCCTTGATGAACACTGTTCTTAGTACTTCCCCCAGAGGACAATTGGGTCAACAAATATAAGCCAGAGAGCAAACCTCTCCATTTGCCCCACCTATGCTTAGGCCTGGGGGAGGGGGTGGGGGGGGCAGGGCTTACTTTTATGACCTACTAGGGCTGGGCCTGAGCAAAAATGTGAGGTAGGTAAAGTTTATCTGCAGCACCACTGCCTACCCTTTCTGTGCCCCATCCTTCCACCCCTCACTCCAGGCACATAGCATGCCATCTTTCTGTCTGGTATGCCATCTTTCTGATATTGAAAGCAATTTCATGTGCTAATTTACACTGCACTGTTATTGACTTTAAAGGTTCCCTCTGCCAGAACAAAAATGAGACATATACAACAAGTCAACAAACATTTCAAAGTATCTATCTGTGCAAGGCAAATAAGCAATGTAGTATAGAGGTAAGCACTGGAGAAAGATTTGGATTCAAATCTCATCTCACAACTACTGGATATGAGACAATGGAAAAGAGCCCTGTATTTAGAGCCCTTAGCATAATGTCTTGCATGTATGCAGACATTCAAAGGATCTGGGATTTCAGTATGGAGAGTTCCCAGTATAGGAACTCCTTCCATCAGCAGAGATTGTAACCCTCTTATGACTTCAGACATAATAAACCCTAGGGATTTTCCAGGCTTGAGACTGGAAATTGACAATGTGGGAATTTGTTTGGCTTCACTGTGCTTTGTAAGTTGTTTTTAATTTTTCTTTTTTTTCCTTCAGTTTGTGGAGAAGGTAGGACAGAAAAACAAGCTTAGAAATTGAAAAAAACAATTAAGATTCTAAAGGTTTACCCCATCTCAAAAGACTGAGGGCATAGTGTTTCATCGTAAGTCAGTGAAGGCATTTCTGCAGGGAGCTAACATCATGAGGTCTGGAGACTTTGCTTTCTCATTATTTAATTTAATACAGGCATAGATGTTGGAGAGTCTAGAAGATCGGCTAGTTGGCATGTCTATTAGACAGACTGCCTCTCTCAAATATCAGATGTCTTAAGTGAGCTTTTGGCAGGTGCTGAATCATAGTCATTTCATGACTGAATTCTCTACATAAGTACCTATCATGCAGACATTCTGTTTTATTAGTTAAAGTGAAAGACATATTCTTCAGATACCAGAATAGAGAGAAAAAAGGCTGTCATTTTACTGTGAGAGCATGAGTCAGACTAGTTGTTTTTGTTATATTAGGGAAGCCAGGTAGATAAAAATGTGGGGGTGGAAGAAAGGTAGCAACTATGGACCATAGTACAAAAGGCTTCATCAGCCTCTGCCCCAATCTGAGATTGCCAAGAATCTCTGAGCTATTGTGTTTCTAAGATGGTCTATGACATTGCAGTTGTGGAGTTGATAACATTAGCAGAAGGGAGAACCAGAGAAACCGTTAAGGCTTTTTTGTGGAAGAGGAGCATTTCTTTCTCCAGGAGCCTGGTGTTCCTGTTTTTCTGTATTATGTGGGCCTTCAGAGGATATATGTGTGCTGGGTTAGGCTGAGAGCTGCCTGAAGTCTTAGGTGCAAAGAAAGAAAATTGGAGGGTCTGGGTGATGATGGTTCCATGTGCAAAGATCAGGGACACTCTTCTAATAAGGACGTTCTTCTGAACCTTTATCTTTGGTATACTTTTGTCAAAGGTTTTAGGACCCTGACAATATAATGTTACTGGATCTTCACAATTCCCACCAAAACAGAAAGCCAACTCACTTCAACATGAGTTTGTCCATCAGGGAAGGGTGCCAATAAGTAAAGTCACTATTTTCTTCAACTATTTGATTAATACAAATACTTTTTCTTATATAACATCAGTCTACAAGGAGGAAGCCTCAGCATCATGACCCCAAGGAGAGGGTGATTAACCTGTGGGCCAATCATGACATTTGTCTCCAATCCAAATGCACCTACCCTTCATCCTTTATAGCCTACCATACTACTCCCCCTATTGTACCCCACTCCTGCCCCTTTATAAGTTCTCAACCCTCCCTCTTCTGAGTTTGGCATTGACTTCTCAGGGCAGTTACAACCCCAATCCAGGCACCTCCAGCAAAAGATGTGCAGGTGACATTGGGAAAATTTCCACCCTTCTCTATTTGCAGAATACCCACCAGGAAATATATATATATATATATATTTTATTGATAGGAATGTATGATCACAAATGTGTGGAGACCACAGTTGTAAAGTAGACAAGGAAAAAGAAAACTTTAGCCAAACATTTTTAGGGAAGGTATTACCAGCTGACAACCCAGTCCACAAAAGAAGTTCAATGCTGCCCTGTTCTAATTGTAAGTGAACTCAGGATGAGTTTGTTGCAAAATGTGCCCACAAATTACTGAATGAAATAACCTGTTGTGTAGAGAGAGATTAACCATGCAGATGTTTGTGAATGTCCACCAAATACAACAATTTTAGTTTTTCTCTAATTAATACTGTTTGACTATAGTCAACTAATTAAAATATCTAAGCTGCTTTTAAAGATAGCTTTTGGTTGAAAATATTGTCAGAATAAAACAGGGCTACTTTTCTTGTTTTCTATGGCAGGAAGACAGGCATCCAATTAACCTTATAGTTCTTCCAAGTTAAGATAGAGGCTGAGAAAGAAGTGATGCTAGGAAACAGCCCTCTTTGATACCATACAAGACTGAGATTTCATTTACTGTGACATCACTATGTAGTAGTATTTAGAATTTTTTTCTTTTTGGCCAAATCTATGATTTTATCAATAGAGATCACTAATTTCTTTGCAATTTATACTAATAGAGAGGATTATTTTACATATATGTTCATGTATATGTATATATAGTGTTATATAACATGTTATATATTATAAATAATAGAGAATATTTATGATATTAGAGAGGAGCACTGAAAGGTGGTTTTTCCAGGATCCAAATCAATGCTGTGGGAATAGGCAAAGGAGGGACTAGAACCCAGAGCAAAAAGACTCCAAAAGCACCAGTAATCTAGGATCTACATGAAGGTTGTGACATTTGACCTGTAGACTATTCCTTTCAATTGAATTACAGACTAATAGAAGATAATAACTAATAGAAGATCAATGAATTCAGCAAACTGTCTTAAAAGGATGTGAAAGTGATCAGTGGTAAAATAATGATGTGTTAAGTCCCACTTGTCCTTCACGTAACAGAAAAATTATTCCTTCAGCCTGAAATGTTTCCCTCTTTCCTCTCCACCTGTCCACACATGTCCACCTTTCATGGCCTAACCCACGTATTCACCTCTAACACAAAGCCTTTTGGGATACTCTATCCTGACTCCTTTCTCTAAACTCCTATTATATCCTTCGACTAAACTGCCACTACAGATTATGTACTATTTTTGATTCCTTGCTCATTATTTCACTTTGTATACACGGTCTCCTAAATAGATTATAAGGACCTTGAGGGCAGGGACCTCTTTTACTTCTCCTGTATCTTACATAACACCTAGTACATTCTTGGCAATATAGTCAGCAATCAGTAATTGTCTAACTTAATAACAGATTAGGGCTTGGGCAGGGTGGGGCCATGGGACTAGAACTTCAAATGATCCTAGCTCAGTAGGTGTTGAAATTGCAAGAGGTCAGTCAATGGTGAAAATGAGAAATACAACTGAATATGGATAATTAACATAATTCCACAGACAGGGACATAGGGAAAAACTGGAGAACCCGGTGCTCATTGTTCTTCTATCTGTTTAGACTATTTCCGAGGAAACTGTATGTAAATATGTCATTTTAGTTTGGTCCTTTAAGTTTGGGTTGTGTGTTGAATAGACGTGTTAGCTTAGAAATTTGTCACCATAACATACAAAGTGCTAGAAAAAAGATGAGAGGGATGGCTAAACCAAAGCTAAGAATAGAAACTAATTTATGCAAGTTGATTATACTTGTAGCAAGAGTGATAATTAGAGATATTTTGAAAAAAGAGAGAGAGAAAAAGAGAGACTGGAAAGTGAAGATAATTGGAAGATTTATTTACTCACTATGTTTCTCCTAGGCTGATGGATAGATCTGAATGTAATCTTTAATTATATTAATATGAAAACAATTATTCATATTCACAAATATGTTTCATAGAACTTTCAAATGATCCAGATGTACATGAACCTCCAGAACCATATTTTTAAAAAAATTTTATATACCCCTTTTGAATATCCTTCCTAGTTGGAAAAAAATAAATGAATTGTAGAAGAACTCAATCATTTAAGGATAATGATTTTCCTCTATTAAATTAACCGTTGTCATTCTCTTTAGTCTAGGTTTGGGTTTTGAAAATTAATTCTTCCTTTTGAAATTTTCATTTCTGAGCTTTCCAAAGAAACGCACGTTAAAAGTCTGACTTTGTCAACAAACAAAATATGAAGACATCTGGGACTTTGAGGAAAAACAAAGCTATGGAGACCATTGTCAGCTAGGTTTCAGGCCTGAGGATGAAGAGCAGAGAGAAGATGCTTTGAAATTCCAACCCAATGTAGAAGTGTAAATTACAACTTCTTCTTGGGTGGGTAGAAAGAAGAAAGGGGCAGGCTAACACAAAATAGGAATTAGGAACCAGTAACAGAGGAACATGCTACAGATTTCACAACCAATGTCACTTTCATAAGGATCTGAAAATGTACAGGTCCAACTCTTAAAATGATCATAAGACAACACACTAAATATCTATGTTTCATATCAGAGGATTTGAGAGACCATGTCATCCACTCCTCCTCATGTGACAGATGATGAAACAGCCTCCATGACTTAACCATTCTATTGGTAAAGGGTTTGAATCTCTGCTCTGACTTACTGGCTGTGTGACCGACGAAATAAGTCATGTAACTTTTTCTGAGCTTCAGTTTACTCAAATGCAACATATGGATGACAAAACTTCATGCCTTGGGGCACAGACTGTTGTGAGCAGGGTTTTATATACACCTTGAAGCCTTAAAGAAATGTGCATCATCCTTAATGAATCGTCACTCATCTTAGGGACAAAAGTATAACCTCATGATAACTGGTATAATGGTATAACCTTATATCACATATATATGCATATATGCTAATCTTATAATAACCTATTATAACAGGAGAGAATACTAAAAACAATAGGTTCAACAAGAGTGATGTCAGCAAGAACACCAGGTTCTAAGACAGTTTAACAGGGAGATACAGGAGATGGGGATGAAGTGCATGGCCTCAATGATAGAGATAGATTTTTTTTTTTAATGGTAAAAAGGAAAGGCCATACTATGCATTTCAGGTGGTACAGTGGATAGAATGCTAGGCCTGGAGTTAGGAAGATCTGAGTTCAAATCCAGTCTCAGTTATGTGACTCTAGGTAAGTCATTTAACCACTTTGCCTCTCTTTCCTCAACTGTAAAATGGAGATAATGGTACTAACCTCCCAGAGTTGTTGAAAGGATCAAATGAGACAATATTTGTAAATCATTTAGCATGGTACCTGACACAAAGTAGGCTCTAATGAAAACTACTTACTTAATCTCCCTGTTAGGCTACATTTGAACTCAGTGATTCTACTGCCATCGCCGGATGGCTTTGGTGGAAGAGAAGGCTTTAATAAACAGGTAACATGTATGAGGACCATAGGGATTTGAGCTGTAAAGGTCACCTAAGTCAACTCACTCATTTATACATATGGAAACAAGTCTGTATAGTTTTAAATGTGTAGGTCACAGAGCTAGTAATTGCAGAACCAGGATGTGAATCCAAGTCTTATGACCTGAAGTCCAGAGCTCTGCTTTTTCTCACTATACCAACAGTGTGTTCTTCTCTCCCTTTGGTCAAGCCTTGAAATTGAGTTAGATAGGCAGATGAGAATATAGAGCCTATTTCAGTCTGAGCAAGCAACATTTTTAAAAAATGTGGAGGCCAGAATAAACATGGTTTATGATCTGGGGAATAGTAATGAGACTGGTCTAACTTAGTGACTGTTTGGTAGCTGGGAGGGATAAGGCTAGGTGAGAAGGGCAGGACCTTGGACTGCAAAGAAGATGAGTTTGAAAAAAAAAATCTGAATTCAAGGTGGCAGGCAGCCATGGCACACTGAATAAAAGAATGGACTGGCAGAGATGGCTTTTAGGAAATACAAAGATAGTTTGCATTTTTATGTGCTTGATGGCTTTTTTTCCTTATGGGAAGGATTGACCATTCAGAGGGAATTTAATCTATTTTCTGACTGGGGTTGGAAAGCAGGAAGAACTTTTCTCATCTGAATGTAAAATTAAAGTGATTATTCTCCTTCAATTGAGGCCTATGTTGCTGGTGGATCTATTTGTAGCTCTCTGGACCTGGGATCACCATTAACCTATTAAAAATTATTTTCTCAAATGACAGATATCTGCTGATTCTGGGGAGGCATGAAAAAGTCTACACTTCTGGTCCCAGAGATGAAGGAGCATACAAGCAGAGCAACCACTAAGACCCCATGAGAGTTTTAGGATAAGGATTCCACTGATAGGGTTAGACAGTGTTGAATGGAACATCTTTATATTTCCCTAAATTTGATCATTTTAAGCTTCTCTATCTGCATTTCTGCATTGGCTTGTTTCATTTTACTTTCCCCCAAAATGCAAATACTGGGAGTTGGGAGGGCAGAGAAAAGGACAACACATGAAAGCACAGACATTTTAAGGTGAATAAACTGAACAATTTCACTTCTCTGCCAGAAGGAATAGGAAGAAACCACTAGAAGCTTGTGTTGGGGAAAGAGGAAATTGAAAACAAATGTCTACTAGGTGGTTGGCCTAGGCAAAGATGGTAGTATGCCCAAAACCGGGCACAGAAGGGAGGCATGGACCTCAAGGTGATCTTTTGCCTGTATGGAGCACCCCAGAAATTTGATCCCTCCAGTCTGGATCCAGCCCACTTAACCCACCCTGTCTTGGGTTCCCTGAGTCAAAGAAAAGTCACCTGGAAAGGCAGCTGTTTTCTCAGCACTGGTGAATTTCCATGCTGAATTCAAGCATCACTTCCCATGAAGTCTCTCCTTATCCTTCAAGCTGTTAATGCCTCTCCTACCCACCAAATACCTTGTATTTTGTATCTACTTGTTTGTGTACATGTCATTTCCTCCACAGAATGCAAGTTCTTTGAAGATAGGACTTGTCTCATATTTATCTTTATATCCCACTGCCAACAACTTTGGTGCTTAACACATAGTAGGCACTTAATAAATGAGTACTGATTGATGTAGCTAGTAGATTAGAAGGGACAAAACAGAAATGATTGCTAAAGAATGAAAACTCAAGTTAATTAGGGAAATCATAAGAGAACACCTAGATGCCTATGGTTGGTTTAAGTGACCAAATTCAAACAAATTACATCACAAGATTTTGATAGAACTTATCCAGATACTATCAGTGATCTCTGAAGACTGGAAGATGTGCTGTCGAGTGAGAAAAGAGTGCATAGGCTCACGGACATGCTAAGCCTTGCCACAGGGCATTATGGACATATGTTTGCTTATTCTCCTTTCAAATATTCCCAGGAAAGAAGAATCTTCAGGAACTTGTCCCTGAGCTTGACCACCCAGACATTCAGCATGCCTTTCTTACATTTCACCTAAGTTTGGTTCTACAAAAGACAGCAATCCCACACTTTATTTGTAGGAAAATATCATGCAGATGGATCTATTGATAAAGTACTCTCTAATAACAATAAGAATGGGGCAGCTAAGTGGTGCAGTGGGTAGAATGCTAGGCTTGGAGTCAGAAAGACTGTTCCAGTATCTAAAATGTTCTCCCCACTCCCCACCTCTTTTTCTTAGAATCCCTATCTACACTATTTCCCATTGTTTGCAACAGATTCCCTAGCCTCTGGGTAGCCACACCTTGTGGAAATGGGAGTGGTTCATGACCAAACATGAGATAGAGAGGTTCACACTAGGTAAAATGAACAATTTTGATATCACAAAATTTAAAAAGGTTTTACACAAACAAAACCAATGCAGCTAAAATTAGGAGAGAAACAGGAAATTGGGAGGAGGGGGAGAATCTTCAAATTTTTCTCTGATAAAGGTCTCATTTCTATGACATTCAAATTTATAAGACTCATTCTCCAACTGATAAATGGTCAAAGAATATGAGTAGGCAGTTTTCAGAGGAAGAAATCTAAGCTATCAATAGCCATTTGAAAAAAAAATCTAAATCACTAATAATTAGATAAATGTAAATTAAAACAACACTAAATTAACTCACACCCTTCAGATTAGCAAAGTTGACCAAAAAATCGAAAATGGCAAATGTTAGAGGGGCTATGGGAAAAAGGCACATTAACACACTGTTGATGGAGCTGTTTACTGGTCTAGCTATTCTGCAATACAATTTGGAATTATACCTACAAAGCTCTTCCTTGCATGCCTTTTCACATAGCAATACCATCACTAGGTCTTTACTCCAAACAGATCAAGGAAAGAGGAAAAAGATCTATATGTATGAAGCTCTTTTTTTGGTAGCAAAGAATTAGAAACTAAGGAAGTGCCCATCAGTTGGGAAATGGCTGAAAAAGTTATGGTATATGAAAGTGATAGAATACTTCTGTGTTGTAAGAAATGAAAAAGGGAATTGTTTCAAAGAAAACTGGGAAGATTTTTATAAACTGAAGCAAAGTGAGATGAGCTGAAACAAAAGAACAATTCATATAATAATTATACATAAAGATAAATAACTTTGAAAGACAATAACTCTAGTCAGCACAATGACCAACCAAAATTCCAAAGGACTCATGTTGAATCACGCTCTCCATCTCCAGGGAGACGATGGACTTGGCATGTAGATTAAGGTATGTATATTTCTGGACATGGCTAATGCTCGAATTTGTTTTGTTTGACTGTACATATTTGTAATAGGTTTTACTTTTCTTGCTATCTCAAAGGAGAGTAGAAGGAGTGAGAGGGAAAGAATTCAGAGCTTAAAATAAAAAGAATTAATTTAAAAAAAGAAAAGGGTGGGGAGGAGCCAAGATGGCAGAGTAGAAAGACTCACGTATGCTAGCTCCGAACCCACAGCCCATATATTTTCAGTAAAAAGAACTCCCCACAAATTCTGGAGCAGAGCAAGCCCCGCAGAAACACAGTGGAAGAGATTTCCGTTCCAGAGAGCCCTGGAAAGCCGTCCCCAGGGGTCCGTCGCTCCCCAGACAGCGGAGCCCACCCCTGCGCTGCCCTGGCCGCACGGCCGATAGGAGCAGATCCGAGCAGGCTTCAGGGACGGAATCTCCGGGCCAAGAAGGTCCCTCCACCCACAGGTCAGTGAGAGAGACTTCTGGGCTGGCCGAGAGGGGAGCAGGGTGTCTCCGTGGCTTGCCCCCCCCCCCGGGAGGCAGCAGCAGAGGCAGCGACAGCGGCAGTCAGGGGTTTCCGGAGCAGACAGGAGCTCCACTCCATTACTGAAGATCTCCACATAAACCCCCTGAGGGAACTGAGCCTGGGAGGCAGCCCTGCCCCCACTTAAGCACCAGAACTTAAGCTCACATGGAATAGCAGCCCCACCCACCACTGAAAACCCTGAGGCTGGGGAGCAGCATTTGAATCTCAGACCCCAAGGACTAGCTGGGAGGACATAGGTGGGGGTGCAGAGGAATCTCAGAAGTCAAGTAACTGGCTGGGAAAATGCCCAAAAAAGGGAAGAAAAATAAGACCATAGAAAGCTATTTTCTTGGGGAAGAGATGTTCCTTCCTCCTTTCATTTCTGATGAGGAAGTAAAATGCTTGCCATCAGGGAAAGACGTGGAGGTCGGGGCCTCTCTATTCCAGACATCCGAGGTGAATGTCCAGTGGGCTCAGGCCTTGGAAGAGCTCAAAAAGGATTTTGAAAATCAAGTTAGACAGGTGGAGGAAAAACTGGGAAGAGAAATGAGAGAGATGCAAGAAAAACATGAAAAATGGGTCAATACCTTGCTAAAGGAGACCCAAAAAAATGCTGAAGAAAATAACACCTTGAAAAATAGGCTAACTCAATTGGCAAAATAGGTTCAAAAAGCCAATGAGGAGAATGCTTTCAAAAATAGAATTAGCCAAATGGAAAAAGAGGTTCAAAAGCTCACTGAAGAAAATAGTTCTCTCAAAATTAAAATGGAAGAGTTGGAGTCTAATGACTTTCTGAGAAACCAAGAAATCACAAAACAAAACCAAAAGAATGAAAAAATGGAAGAGAATGTGAAATATCTCATGGGAAAAACAACTGACCTGGAAAATAGATCCAGGAGAGACAATTTAAAAATTATGGGACTACTTGAAAGCCATGATCAAAAAAAGAGCCTAGACATCATCTTTCACGAAATTATCAAGGAAAACTGCCCTGAGATTCTAGAACCAGACGGCAAAATAAGTATTGAAGGAATCCATCAATCACCGCCTGAAAGAGGTCCAAAAAGAGAAACTCCTACAAACATTGTGGCCAAATTCCAGAATTCCCAGGTCAAGGAGAAAATATTGCAAGCAGCTGGAAAGAAACAATTCCAGTATTGTGGAAATACAATCAGGATAACACAAGATCTAGCAGCTTCTACATTAAGAGATCGAAGGGCGTGGAATAGGATATTCCAGAAGTCAAAGGAATTTGGACTCAAACCAAGAATCACCTACCCAGCAAAACTGAGTATAATACTCCAGAGGAAAATTTGGTCTTTCAATGAAACAGAAGACTTTCAAGTATTCTTGATGAAAAGACCAGAGCTGAAAAGAAAATCTGACTTTCAAACACAAGAATGAGAAGAAGCATGAAAAAGTAAACAGCAAAGAGAAGTCAGAAGGGACTTACCAAAGGTGAAATGTTTACATTCATACATGGAAAGACAATATTTTTCAGTATTTTCAGTATCAAACTTTTCAGTATCTGGGTAGTTGGTGGGACCACACACACACATACACACACACATGCACACGTGTGCATGCACACACACATACACACACACACGCACACGTGTGCATGCACACACACATACACACACACACGCACACGTGTGCATGCACACACACATACACACATACATACACACATGCAAGCACATACAGAGACAGAGAGCACAGAGTGAATTGAATAGGATGGGACCATATCTTAAAAGAAATTAAGGTAAACAGTGAGAGAGAAATGTAGTGGGAGGAGAGGGGATGAAATGGAATGGGGTAAATTGTCTCTCATTCAAGAGGCAAGCGGGAGACTTTTTAGTGGAGGGAAAAAGAGGAAAGCTGAGAAAAAAACATGAAGTTTACCCTCATCACATTCGACTAAAGGAAGGAGTAAAATGCACACTCATTTGGGTATGAAAACCTATCTTACAGTACAGGAAAGCGGGGGAGAAGGAGATAAGCAGGAAGGGGGGGATGATGGTAGGGAGGGCAATGGGAGGAGGGAGCAATTTGAAGTCAACACTTGAGGAGGGACAGGATCAAAAGACAGAATAGAAACAATGGGGGGCAGGATAGGATGGAGGGAAATACAGTTAGTCTTACACAACACGACTGTTATCGAAGTCATTTGCAAAACTACACAGATAGGGCCTATATTGAATTGCCTGCCTTCCCAAAGGGAATGGGTGGGGAGGGAGGGATGGGGAGAAGTTGGAACTCAAAGTTTTAGGAACAACTGTTGAGTATTGTTGTTGCTACTAGGAAATAAGAAATACAGTTAATGGGGAATAGAAAGTCATCTGGCCCTACAGGACAAAAGAGAAGATGGGGACAAGAGAAGGGAGAGATGATAGAAGAGAGGGCAGATTGCTGATAGGGAAAATTAGAATGCTAGGTGTATTGGGGTGGGGGGAGGGGAGAAATGGGGAGAAAATTTAGAACCCCAAAATTTTTGAAAATGAATGTAAAAAGTTAAATAAATAAATTTATATTAAAAAAAAAAAGAAAAGAAGTTGTCTTAGTAAAAGAGCATCAGATATGCAACATTTGGTGAACATGAAGTAGGAAATCACCCTAGACCTACCCAATAGTTATATTAGATATTCCCAGGCCTTTTGCTAATTAGAAAATACATATACAGGCACATCAGATACTCCTAGGCCCACCTGGATGTATCCAAAAAAGAAAAGTATATCAACAGGAGACATTGGCAAACATGGAAAGAAAAATATCTAATGATCCTGGAGTACTATAACAAGACTTTCTTACTGAACCATGAGTCCAACCACTCTGCTACCTGCAGAATTACATGTATCAGTCATGTCACTATGGACCCAGAGTCAGTGGTCCATCATCTCCAGTGTTATACCCCTCTCAGCTTTCAGAGGCCCAGACTGGGTGGAGCTGGGGTGCTATCCCAGCTCAGCAGCTCCCTCCTTAACCCCTGTCTGATCTGATCTTTTCATGGCCAAGTTAACTAATGCACAAAGTACAGGAGGTAACCACAAGCTTCTGTTCTCCAGTCTTCGTTGTGAATCATTCCAGCACATGGTTATTCTAACCCTAATTGCCTCAATTCCAACCCTAACCTCGATTCTAACACTAACCCTGGTTCATCATGCACAGAACTGTGGAATTAAAAGTACCTACTCAGATAGAGGAATACAGAATTTGGGAAGCCAGAATAGTCTTTAGAAATTGTCTAGTTCAAACAGTGACCCTATCTGACAACTGAACAAACTGGCGTGTAAAGAACTAGTCACTTGCTCAAGTCATGTTGTAATGAGTTGGAAGAACCAGAACGAGAGCCCACATTCAGTCAATCACTGAGTCAAAGTTTATTAAGTGACTGTTATATGTCAGGCACTGTGGTAGATGCTGGGAATACAAAGAAAGGTAAAAAGCAGCCCTGCTCTCAAGGAACTCAGTCTAAAGGGGGAAAACAACATGCAAAGAACTAAGTACAAACAAGCTCTATATAGGATAAATTGGAAACAATCAATAGGGGGAAGGTACTAGAATTAAGGGGACCAGAAAAGGCTTCCTGTAAAAGGTGGGATTTTAAGCGGGACTTGAAGGATAATAAGGAAGCTAAGAAGCAGAATCTACTTTGCCCTAAACCAAGCTACCTCTATTCTATATTATTCACTATTATCCATATACAATGAGAGAGAGAAACAGAGAGAGAAAGAGAGAGAGAGAGGGAGGGAGAGAGAGAAACAGAGAGAGAGAGAGAGAGAGAGAGAGAGAGACAGAGAGACAGAGAGAGACAGAGAGAGAGAGACAGAGAGACGGAGAGAGGGAGAGAGACAGAGAGAGAGACAGAGAGACAGAGAGAGACAGAGAGACAGAGACAGAGAGACAGAGAGAGAGAGATGAGAGAGGAGAGAGAGAGAGAGAGAGAGAGAGAGAGAGATTTAATTATTCCTAGTTAGGTTTATATAAAACCTGAACATGGCCCAGAATTACAGATCTAGTGTTTGAGCTCCAACACCCTCTTCCAAAGCAACAAGAGCTTCCACAATTGGCCCATACACATAAAGGAAGAGTCTGACCTATTTGTACCTTCTGCAAGGTCTTTAAGGCATGGGAGGCAGCTTTCCTGCCCTTTCTTCCTCCCTGAACCCCTTACTGTAAAGCCTAGTCTCCCCTCCTTCCCCATGAATCCATGAGGTGAGAGAGGTCCATGTCATGTGAGTAATGAGATGGAATTCTGGGAATTTTACCACTATAAAGCAAGGATAAATCAACTAAGCGGAAATTCATAGAATTCTCCAAGACTCTACAAAGTGTGCAGCATACTAACAGCACTGTGAAAAGCTAATTTGTCCCTGAGAATATAAAATCATTGCTCCATAGCCTAATGGCCTAGATACTTGAGATAATAAATGCCTTGTTTATATTTTTCTACACTTTTGAAGTTTTGAATACCCTAAACATGTGTTTCATTGACCTTTCCTTTTCTTTTCCCTTTTTACATCTCTGAATTTAGTTCTATAAAGTACAGGCAGCAGAAAGGGAGTAGGTAGACTGAGACATTTTCATTTATTCCACAAATATTTGTTGAGAGCATTGTGCTGGGAGCTAAGGATTCAAAGAAAAGCAAGGCATGGCTCTGCCCTCATGAAGCTTATAATCTAGTACAAAACATAAGATACTTCTTCAAGTAACAGAAACACAAAGTTAAAGAAGAAAGTTGAGAATATAAGAATGTGGGTGTTCAGAGGAGAGAGAGAATATGTCCCCTAAGAGAAAGATGAAAAGGTGTATCATCTGATCTAGACCCTGAAGACAAGGGTTTGAAGGGCATAGTATATACACTCCGCAGAGGCAGAGAAGTTCAGGTCATATTCAGAGAATAACAAATAACCTCGTTTTACCAGGTTATAGACTGTCTGAACAAAGGAAAATATGGGAAACAAGACTGGAAAAACAGCCATGGAAGGCCTTGAATGTCAGGGAAAGAAAAGAATTTTGACCTTACATACTAAATAATGAGACCAACTAAAAATGAGATATGGCTTTTTGGTTTCAGCTTTTGGCTTTTATCAGATACAAGCTAAAGAGCCTCACTTCCCTCTCTCTGGAGTCAGAGTTGTAAAGGGGTCACTTGACAAAATTGTCTAAGTCAGCAGACCAATCTCCCTCTAACTGGGCCCCCACTGTAACATTTGCTTGAGTGACAAAACTGAGAGGGAAGTAGCTGTACAGAGAAGAGAGGGGTTTCTTTTTCTCTTCATTTTTTTCTATAATTCTCCAATTCAGAAAGAGATGATTTAAGGCACCTATGATAGGAAAACAGCTGAAGAGTTCTGCTCTCTGGGTCATGCCAAGTAGCAATGGCATGAGGTCTAACGCGATGGCACTTTGCTGAGAGGAGAGCAGGGAGTTGGAATCAATCAAGGGAAAACAGTGCTTGCCTCCTGCTGAAGCCATATTGTGGCCTGAATTTAGTGCTTTTCTCACCTACTTTCTCTGAATTTCTAAAACTTGGTCCCTATAGGAGGCCCCACAATATTACCCCAGGAGTGGCCAGCAACAATATTGTTTAAAAGATAAAATTTATCTTCCGCTTCAGTTTTCTCTTTTATGTATCTTCCCTACCCCAACCCCCAAGATTGATGACACATCCTTATTTCTACCCAACTTCTCCATTGTCCTCAACATCACTTTACCTTTCTCCTGTGTCAAAACCTGCTCTCAAAAAAATCTCTGGTCATTGCATTCACATTAAGGCATTAATAACGCATGAGACTTAATGTGTTAGCACTCCTAGAAATACTTGTATTTTAACACACTCAATCAATAAACATTTATTAATATGTGTCAAGACTGTGCTAAGTTCTGAATTAATAACTCAGAATAAATAAGGAAAGAATCTATAAAAGTTCAAGTTCAGGCATGAGTGAGCAAGTGGAAAAGGCATTTTGGAAGGAGGGGCACCTAAAGAAACCCACCCCAGGTTTCTGTAGTGACAATTTGTAGAGAATTGTATTTTCATATGTATATGTAAGGTAGATCTGGCTATATTAGTGTTATAGGATTACAGAGGTGAGAGATAATCTTGTCCAATCTTTCATTTTACACAAGGATCCTGAGGTCCAAGAAGTAAAATAATTTGCCCACGCTCCAACAGGCAAGTGGCTGGAGCCATGATTCAAACTCAGGCCTTCCAACCCAAAATCCAGTTTATCCTTCCCCTGCACAAGGCTACTTCTGCCATTAATTTTTCCACCCTGCCCTAAAGAAGCAATCAGGCAGCTAGATGGCACAGTGGATAGAGTGCTGGGGCTGAAGTCAGAAAAACTCATCTGTGTGACTGTGGGCAAGTCATTTAGCCCTCTTTGCCTCAGTTTCCTCATCTGTAAAACAAGCTGAAGAAGGAAATGGCAAACCACTCCAGTATCTTTGCCAAGAAAACCCCAAATGGGGTCGCAAAGAATTGGACACGATTGAAAAATGGCTGAACAAAGACACTAGAAAAGCATCAGTTCTTCGATTCTCTCAGATAAGAATGTATAGGTGAGACCCCATAATTATTGCCCATATTTCTTGGGTATCTCAGTGTCTCCTTTATGGAGTTCTTTTTTTCATCACATGCCCATTGATAAGAGAAATCCAATGCAGTTTCCAACTCTTCTCCCCTTACCTGCCTTCTAGCAAAAAGAAAGGTTTGGTAAAGTCTCAATCAGCTGGAATTCACACCTTCTCTTATTAATATCAGATGTCTCCTAGATAAATATCTCAAAACCAAATTTTCTAATGTACTTTCCTGACACATGTGACATCTTTCAAATGAGGTCACGGGTGTGAAAACAATTTGAAAAATATAATATAGTAAACTTCTTGAGGGTAGAGATTGTGTATGAGTGTGAAGGTAACAGAAAGGGACCTGGGTTTAGAGTAAGACTTTAGGAGTCTCAGTTTACTCATTTATAAAATGGGGGTAGTAACATTTGCCCTATCTCACTTGCTGTGTGAAACATGTTTTCTAATCTTGAAGTACTATATAAATAAAAGTTACTGTTCTCTGTATCTGCCTTTATACTTAGCAAAGTGCGCTTTTTTTTTGATGAATAAGAAATGTACAAAAATGTGCATACCCTTTGACCCAAACAATATCCCTTCTAGGACTGTATTCCAGAGAGATAATAAAAGTGGGAAAAGGTCCCACATGTAAAAAATATTTATAGCAGAACTGGAAATTGAGGAAATGCCCATCACTTGGGGAATGGCTGTTGTGGTATATGAATGTAATGGAATATTATTCCATTACTGACTGACAAACAGTCAGACTTCAGAAAAATCTGGAAAGACTTACATAAACTGATGCTGGGTGAAATGAGCAGAACCAGAACATTATACACAGTAACAGACACAGTGTGTGAGGACTATTTCTGATAGACCAAGCCTTTTACAGCAATGCAAGGACCTAAAACATTCCCAAAGGACTCTTGAGGTAAAATGCCATCCACATCCAGAGAAAGAACTAGGAATCAAAATGCAGAATGAAGCAGATTCTTTTCTCTAGTGTTATGTTTTGTTTTTTTCTCATGGTTTCTCCCATTCGTTTTAATTCTTCTATGCAACACGACTAATGTGAAAATGTGTTTAATAAAAACGTATGTATAGAACCGATATAAGATTGCATGCTGTCTTGGAGAGGGAGGGGAGAGAGAGGGGGAGAAAATTGAAGACTTAAGGAAATAATTGTTGAAAACTGAAAACAAACAAATTAAATTTTTTAAAAAAGAAATATATATCAAATATTGAATTAATTATTGGGATTAGAGTAATGCTCCTACTTAATCAATCTTCTGGCAACCTCAACTTGCTGGAATATAGCCCCTAGTAGAGTTAACTAAAAAAGATCTCTCTATACTCAAAAGAGTGGTCACAAAGTTCCTCCACTAAAGCCATATGTTTCACCACTAGGGCTTACTCAGATTCTTACTCACTAGGATTTGACAAGATTTTTAACAGATTGGTTAACTGGTTTCCCAGCAAATTAGAAGCAAGGTAGTGGGAAGATTTTTGAGGCAATTACAATGTAGATAATGCCAACACACAAGAACTCACATTTACATAATATTTAAAGCTTACAAACAGCTTTCTTTCCAACAATGCTGTGGGGTAGATACTATAAATATTTCCTCCCTGGACTACCCCCATTCTGGTCTCTAAGAATAGTGTGTTCTACATCAAAATACCCCCCACCAAATGTGAATTGCCCCATCTGGTCCTATAGGCTGAGCTCATTTGCTCATTCTACAATTTCAGGCCCATTCTTAGCCAACTGGGATGCTTCCTGCTTGCTGATGGCTTTTGATGTTCTACCAACATTTTAAATAATTACTAGCTAACTGAATATCTATGGGGGGAGAAGAAAAGGAGTTATAAAATATATTTATTATATTTACACTTCTTCCAGGAGAAAGAATAATTCAACCTGTCACTCAGTTCACACAGAAGATTATAAAAGACACTCTATGTTGCACACAAATTCTTTTCAAGTGAATTAATATTAATTGAGCACCTGCTATGTGATGCTAAACCCTTGTAGGTGCTCTGGGATAGTCATATCAAACTCAAATAGAAATTTGAGAAAATTTGAGAAAATTGGCCAATAAACTGTACATAAGGATCCCTGTAGGCTGCATATTGACTTAGAAAACCACACATTAATATTATCTATATTCTGTTGTATTTTTATTTATTTCGTTAATTATATCGCAACTACATTTTAGTCTGATCCAGAGAGAGTATTGGGGCAGCAATGTGGCCCACATGTCTGACACTCCTGTTGTGAGGAATATGGAAGTAGAGGAAGACAATTTCTACCCTTAACAGGCTTTTAATTTGCCTGGGGAAGGCAGGATAAGTTCTGGCATCAATGTAGATAGGACCAGAAGAGAACCTGGAACTGGAACGATCCCACCTACTAACATGGCTATGAGAATAATCCCATCTCAGCCCTGAGCATGCTCTTCCACCCATCTGACATTTTGAACTTGGCAAGAGAGCAAAGGGAGTGGAAGAGAAAGAAAAGTCAAGGAAAGGTAAAGAAATACCATTTCTCCTTCTTTCTGCCTACTCTAGGGTATATCAACCCTTTAAGACTGAGTTCAGTTCAACTTCTTCTACAAAGCTTTGTCCTGTAACTCCAACCGGCAGAAATCTCTCCTAAATTCCTAAATCCCTCGTAACTCAAATTGTCTAGACCATAAATTCTCCCATTTGATTCCATTCTGTCAGCACTTATCCTAATCCTACCTTCCCTCCTTCTCTATTTCTTTCATGTAAACCTTCTATCTTCAAAAGATTCTCTTTCATTATTTTCTTTAAAATTTTAAACAGGATATTTGTTCCAATAAACAACTGATTCCTTTTAGGGCAATTAAAACAAGCTCATGTTCTATGAATGAACCCAACCTTCAGAATTGTAGATTTGAGGTAAAGCTATTTCATATCAGCTCTAACTTCATCATGTTTTGGTAGCTCTGTTTTTTTTTAACTTATTGATGAAGGCCTTAGGGAGTTGACAGGCTGGTTAGTTCTTTATTAAGCAGACACTTGGGAATCTAGTTGAGTAAGATGAGGGTAGTTGCAACACCATGTCTCTCTGATTGGTGGGCTGGATTAAAGTGTTGCATAAAGTGATGAATTATAAGGGAAAAAATTTAATCTATCCCTGGTTAATTATCATCTTCTTTCCTAGGTTGTATATATGACTTATCTCCATTTATGTTATGCGTAACAGCCAACATTTAGCAAAATATGAGGAAGAAGAGTTCTTGTCAAAGGCCCAAAGCCTTTAAAGAAGCAGGTAAAAGGATAAGTTACTACATTAGGTGTTACTATAAATAATGTGAAGGATCTAGAGGAAGATCATCCAGTCCAAGCTCCATATTCACCATCAGTCCCCTCTATACATCTGGCCTCTGTTTGAAAATTCTCAGTGATAAGGAATTTACTATCTCACAAGGCATCTTGTTCCATTTTTGCTCAGCTCTAAGGGTAGCAAGTTTATTCTTTATATTAAGTCAAAAATCTACCTGAATGTAACTTAGATACATCAACCAAGTTTTGCTCACTGTAGACAAGAAGAACAGGTCTAAACCTTCTTTTCATATGACCATCCCTTGAATATATGAAGGCAATATTTGCATGCTCATTGTTTTTTTTTAGGCTAAACATCTGTAAATCCTTCAGTCCTCACATGTTAAGGCGTTTAGTCCCCTTAGTGTCGTGATTACCTTTATCTAGAGCTGATAACTCTCATCAGTGTCCTGTCCGAAATGTGATACCCAGAACTGGACAAAATATCCCATGTGTAGTCTGATTCTGTATTACCCTGAGTACTATGCTTCTATAAGTGCAGTCTAAGTCTCCTTTAATTTTAAACTGATGACTCACAGTGTCTGTGGGCCACTAAAACCCCTAGATGTTTTATGGTAAGAATGGTCTCTAACAACACCTCCTTTATCTTTTTTTAAGCAAAAGCATTAGGTCACTCCAAGCAGCATGCGTGTAGTTGGCCATAAACCACAGAGCCATCTCCCCACATCAAGAGAGATCTTTAGTCCTATTATAATCATCTTAGCCACTCCTTAGGATTACCATAATATATATTATATTATGTTATATTACATTATATTATATTACATTACATTATATTATATTATATTATATTACCATTACCACAAGTTTAAAAAAGACTGCAATAAAGTTGATCTTAGGGCACTGGGCTGGAAGTTGGATGCCTGAGGGATGATGAAGGGGTAAAGGCCACCTGGGCTCAAACTTCACCTCAGACATTATATGACCCTGGGAAATCCCCTAATTCATTCTCAGCTTTCTTTTAACTATAAAATGGGGCTTCGCCGGCTCAAATTAAATAATATGTATGTAGATATCGGGGGAGTTAATCAGTTCACCTATAATCAACAAATTTCTCTCAACCAAGCTGATGAAATCACATAAGGGGTAGGTAAAACAAGAAGGTATTGAGGTCAGTAATGTAGAGAAAGGTTTTCATTTTGTTACTCCTTTATGACGGATGAAATTCTCCTTTTTGAAATTAGAGGGCAAGTAGTCATTGGCTGGATAAAGGTCCAGCCACACCCTGGGTAGGCTTTTGAAGAACAAGACATACTCTAAAAAACAATCAGTCTAGTCAGAGTAGGACACAGCTCTGAAGAGACTGACCATGACTTAAAAAGGAAGAAAGCCTACCCTTTCTCCTGAGTCAGGTGCAGTGAATAACAAGGCCAGGGCACCCAACTGAGTGAGTTTAGGAAAAACCCTGCACCTAAGGGGAGCAAGATAAGGACATTATGAGAGGAAAAAGAATGTTGGAGTCCTTCACTGTTGGAGCCATGAGTTATATGTGATACCTGTTCCCTACATGTGCACCTGTCCACTAGTATACTCAATGTGTATGTCCACTCTTCCTCCTAATACTCTATATCTATACCTATATCTCTATATCTCTATCTATATATATATCTATATATATATATGTATATATATATATATCTGCAGGAGAGTGTACCAAAGATTGATAAATCTTATGATGTCATGTGAGTAAATGCTTTCAGCTAATTATATCTACTGGTTACTTAGAGCAGTGGGCACAACAACAGGTTTTTTGTTAGCTACAGTTTTAGGGGAACAAACCCTAAAATAGTTTGAACCTATTGGTGGTCATACCTCTAGGGACCTACAACCTCTGAATACAAGTTTAGTATACAGCCCTGAGGGTATGCTATATATTTTAAAGATATTTCAAATCTTAAAGCACTACAGAAATACAAAAATGCAGAAATACAGAAATCATCATTATGATCCAGTATGGCTTATGTGATCAAAAAAATTGAGTGTGTATATATGTGCGTACATATGTATCTATGTATGTACATGTATTCATATATGTGTATATGTTCAAAATATATAATATATAAATATATAATTTGTTCTTCATCAATCTGCCAGATTCTTTTTTAACAAGATACCTCATTCCCCAATAATTTAAGATAAAAACGAATCTGCTGTAATGAACGTTTTATCAAAAAAGATGGATACTCTTGACAAAGAGGTGAGAAGTAGAGGAATAAAATGCGATACACATCTTCAGACATTGCCAATGTGTTGATGTATTTTTTTTAACTATACTTACAAGTTGCAAAGAAAAACCACATAGAAATAAAGGTGAGTTAGTGTATAGTGATAGAGATACAAAAAAAAGAAAAGTTTCTCAATAAAACATTTAAAACACAATTTTTTCCAGCAGTTTTTGTCAAATAATAAGTTTTTGTCCTTCAAAAGCTTCGATCTTTAGGTTTATCAAACACTAAATTACTGTGGTCATTTATTATGCACTTTATCTATTCCACTGATCCTCCACCCTATTTTGTAGTCAGTATGATACTGTTTGGATAATTACCACTTTATAAGACAGTCTGAAATCTGGTACGGATAAATCATCTTCCTTCATGTTTTTTTGTTCCTCTTTATATTCTTGACCTTTTGTTTTCCAGATGAATTTTGTTATTTTTTCTAACTCTATAAAAAAATTGTTTTAGTATCTTGATTGGTATAGCATTGAATAAGTAGACTGAATTTAGTTGAATTGTCATTTTTATCATATTGGCTCTGACTACCCATGAGCAATTAATATTTTTTCCAGTTGTTTAGATCTGACTTTATTTGTATGAAAAGTGTTTTGTAATTGTGTTTACATAGTTGCTGGGTTTCTCTTGGCATGTGGACTCCTAAGTATTTTATACTGTCTACAAATATTTTCAATGGAATTTCTATTTCTCTTTCTTGCTGCTGGACTTTGTTGGCAATATATAGAAATGCTGCTGATTTATGTGGGTTGACTTTGTATCCTGCAGCTCTACTAACGTTGGTGATGATTTCAACTAGTTTTTAATTGATTCTCTAGGATTCACTAAATATACATCATATCATCTGCAGAGAGTGATAGTTTTGTTTCCTCATTGTCTGGTCTAATTCCTTCAATTTCTTTTCCCTCCCACTGCTGTAGCTAGCATCTCCAGTACAAAAATTAAATAATAGTGGTGATAATGAGCATCATTATTTATTAGAATAATTTCTTGGCAAAATTTCTGGGAATATTGGACAACAGTATGGCAAAAAGTAAGTAGAGACCAACATTTCAAACCATATACCAAAAAAAGGTCAAAATGGATACGTGACTTAGATATAAAAGGTAATAGCATAAGCAAATTGGGAGAATATGGAGTAGTTTACCTGTCAGATCTATGGATAAGGGAAAAAATAGGACTAAATAAGATATAGAGAGCATTAAAAAATGTAAAATGGATAATTTTGATTATATTAAGTTAAAAAGCTTTTGTACAAACAAAACCAATGCAAACAAAATTTTAAAGGAAGCAGAAAACTGGGGTGGAGAGTATTTTACAGCAAGTATCTCTGTTAAAAGGCTCATTTCTCAAATATATAGAGGACTGAGTAAAAGTTATAAGAATACAAGTCATTCCCCAATTTAAAAAATGGTCAAAGGATATGAACAGGCAATTTTAAGACGAAGAAATCAAAGCTATCTATAATCATATGGAAAAGTGTTCTAAATCGCCGCTGATTAGAGAAATGCAAATTAAAACAACTCTGAGGTTCCACCTCATACTTATCAAGTTGGCTAATATGACAGAAAAGGAAAATGATAAATGTTGGAGAGGGTATGAGAAAATTGAAACACTAATACACTGTTAGTGGACTTTTGAACTGTTCTAACCATTTTGGAGAGCAATTTGGAACTATTCCCAAAAGGATATAAAACTTGTGTATGCCCTTTGACCCAGAAAATTTATGACTAAGTCTGTATCCCAAAGAGATTTTGGAAAGGTGTAGGGGGAAACCTATTTGTACAAAAATATTTATAGCACCTCTTGTTGTGGTGGCAAAGAACTGGAAAATTGAGGAGATGACCATCAATTGAGGAATGGCTGTGGTATATGATTGTAATGAAATATTATTGTGCTTTAAGAAATGATGAGCACGATGATTTCAGAAAAACCTGGAAAGACTTGCATGAACTGATACAGAGTGGAGTAAGTAGAACCAAGAGAACACTGTACATAGTAATGGTAATAATGTATGATAAACAACTGTGAACAACAGCTGTTCTCAGCAATGCAATGATCCAAGACAAATCCAAAAGACTTATGAAAAAAATACTGTCCACCTCAAGAGAAAGAACCGATGTCTCCAAAGGCATCCAAAAAAGGGGGAAAGAACCTATTTGTACAAAAAAAGATTTATGGAAGTTCTTTTCATTGCAGCCATGAATTAGAAATCTAAAGGATGCTCATCAGTTAGGGGATAGCTAAACAGGCTGTGGTCTATAATTGCAATGGAATATTACTGTGCTGTAAGAAATGATAAGCAGGATGATTTCAGAAAAACCTGGAAAGACTTACATGAACTGATACAAAGTGAAGTGAAAGAACCAGGAGAACACTATACACAGTAGAAGCAATATTATTTGATGAAGAACTGTGAATAACTTACTTATTCTCAGAAATACAATGATTCAAGAAAATAGCAAATGATGAAGCATGGTATCCACCTCCAGAGAGAGAATTGATACTGTTTGAATACAGACTGAAGCATGCTACTTTTCACTTTCTCTCTTTCCTTCTTTTTTTATTTGTCTTCTTACACAAAATGACTAATATGGAAATGTTTTACATGATTACACATGCATAACCTATATCTAATAGTTTACCATCTCAAGGAGGTGTGGGAGTGGGGAACAGAGAGTGGGAGAGATATAATTTGGAACTCAAAATTTTTTTAATATTTAAAATTGTTTCAACACGTAACTGGAGGGAGTGGAAATAAAATATAGTAAATAAAAAAAGGAATTTATATCATCTGAATACAAAGAGAAGCATGCTACTTTCCGTTTTCTTTCTTTTTTCTTCCTTTCTTCTGAGTTTTCTTGTACAAAATGACTAACGGAAATGTTTTACATGATTGCACATATATAATGTATATCAGATTGCTTACCATCTTAGGGAAAGGGGAGAACAGGGAGGAAGAAATGGAATTTAGAACCCAAAACTGGGGGGAGGAACCAAGATGGCAGACTATAAAGACTCATGTATGCTAGCTCCGGAACGCACAGCCCATAAATTTCCTGTAAAAAGAACTCCCCACAAATTCTGGAGCAGTGGAACCTGCACAGCAATGGAGGGGAGGAGATTTCCATTCCAGAGAGCCCTGAAAAACCGAGGCCAAAGGTCTGTCATGCACCAGACAGTGGAGCCCAACCCTGGCTGCGCAGCCCGGAGAGGAGCAGATCTGAGCAGGCTTCAGGGACGGAACCTCCGGCAGCCGTAAAGGTCCCTCCACCCACAGGCGCTACAGGTCAGTGAGAGAGACTTCTGCGCTGGCCAAAAGGGGAGCGGGGTGTCTCCATGACTCGGGCCCCCTCGGGAGGCAGCGGCAGAGGCAATGGTGACCCAGGACTCCCTGAGCAAACAGGAGCTCAAGGCCATTACTGAAGGTCTCTGCATAAACCCCCTGAGGGAACTGAGCCTGGGAGGTGGCCCTGCCCCCACCTGAGCACCAGAACTTAAGCTCACATTGAATAGCAGCCGCGCCCACTGCTGAACGCCCTGAGGCTGGGGAGCAGCATTTGAATCTCAGACCCCAAGCACTAGCTGGGAGGATCTAGGTGGGGGTGCAGAGGAATCTCAGAAGTCAAGTAACTGCCTGGGAAAATGCCCAGAAAAGGGAAAAAAAATAAGATCATAGAAGGGTACTTTCTTGGGGAACAAATGTTCCCACCTTTCATTTCTGATGACGAGGAACAATGCTTACCATCAGGGAAAGACATAGAAGTCAAGCCCTCTGTACCCCAAACATCTGAAATAGATATCCAATGGGCTCAGCCATGGAACAGCTCAAAAAGGATTTTGAAAATTAAGTTAGATGGGTGGAGGAAAAACTGGGAAGAGAAATGAGAGAGATGCAAGAAAAGCATGAAAAATGGGTCAATACCTTGCTAAAGGAGATCCAAAAAAATGCTGAAGAAAATAACACCTTGAAAAATAGGCTCACTCAATTGGCAAAAGAGCTTCAAAAAGTCAATGAGGAGAAGAATGCTTTCAAAAGCAGAATTAGCCAAATGGAAAAAGAGGTTCAAAAGCTCACTGAAGAAAATAGTTTTCTCAAAATTAGAATGGAACAGATGGAGGCTAATGACTTTCTGAGAAACCAAGAAATCACCAAACAAAACCAAAAGAATGAAAAAAATGGAAGAGAATGTGAAATATCTCATGGGAAAAACAACTGACCTGGAAAACAGATCCAGGAGAGACAATTTAAAAAAATATGGGAATACCTGAAAACCATGATCAAAAAAAGAGCCTAGATATCATCTTTCATGAAATTATCAAGGAAAACTGCCCTGATATTCTAGAACCAGATGGCAAAATAAGTATTCAAGGAATCCATCGATCACCGCCTGAAAGAGATCCAAAAAGAGAAACTCCTAGGAACATTGTGGCCAAGTTCCAGAACTCCCAGGTCAAGGAGAAAATATTGCAAGCAGCTAGAAGGAAACAATTCCAGTATTGTGGAAATACAATCAGGATAACTCAAGATCTAGCAGCTTCTACATTAAGGGATCGAAGGGCGTGGAATAGGATATTCCAGAAGTCAAAGGAACTAGGACTCAAACCAAGAATCACCTACCCAGCAAAACTGAGTATAATACTTCAGGGGAAAATATGGTCTTTCAATGAAACAGAGGACTTTCAAGCATTCTTGATGAAAAGACCAGAGCTGAAAAGAAAATTTGACTTTCAAACACAAAAATGAGAAGAAGCATGAAAAAGTAAACAGCAAAGAGAAGTCAGAAGGGACTTACCAAAGGTGAATTGTTTACATTCCTACATGGAAAGACAATATTTGTAACTTAAAATTTTTCATTTTCTGGGTAGTTGGTGGGATTATACACACACACACACACACGTACACGTGTGCACGCACACACACATACACACATGCATGCACATACAGAGACAGAGAGCACAGAGTGAATTGAATAGGATGGGACCATATCTTAAAAGAAATTAAGGTAAACAGTGAGAGAGAAATGTAGTGGGAGGAGAGAGGATGAAATGGAATGGGGTAAATTATCTTTCATTCAAGAGGCAAGCGGGAGACTTTTTAGTGGAGGGAAAAAGAGGAGAGCTGAGAAAAAACATGAAATTTACCCTCATCACATTCGACTAAAGGAAGGAATAAAATGCACACCCATTTTTGTATGAAAACTTATCTTACAATACAGGAAAGTGGGGAGAAGGAGATAAGCAGGGTGGGGGGGATGATGGAAGGGAGGGCAATGGGAGGAGGGAACAATTTGAAGTCAACACTCTTGGGGAGGGACAGGATCAAAAGACAGAATAGAAACAATGGGGGGCAGGATAGGATGGAGGGAAATACAGTTAGTCTTACACAACACGACTGTTATCGAAGTCATTTGCAAAACTACACAGATAGGGCCTATACTGAATTGCCTGCCTTCCCAAAGGGAATGGGTAGGGAGGGAGGGATGGGGAGAAGTTGGAACTCAAAGTTTTAGGAACAACTGTTGAGTATTGTTGTTGCTACTAGGAAATAAGAAATACAGTTAATGGGGAATAGAAAGTCATCTGGCCCTACAGGACAAAAGAGAAGATGGGGACAAGAGAAGGGAGAGATGATAGAAGAGAGGGCAGATTGCTGATAGGGAAAATTAGAATGCTTAGTGTATTGCGGTGGGGGGAGAGGATAAAAGGGGAGAAAATTTAGAACCCAAAATTTTGTGAAAATGAATGTAAAAAGTTAAATAAATTTATATTTAAAAAAGTAAAATAAAATGCCTATGAAATAGAAAAAACAAACAACCCAAAACTTTAAAAAATAAAAAAAGAATGATAAATTTTAATTTTACTTGTAGCTGGGGAAAAATAAAATATTATTTTAAAAAGTACACAGAAGAAAACCAACAGCTCAAAAAGGGACACAAATAAGATAGTTTTGTTCCTGCCTTGTTAAATTTCATACACACTTTTAAAAAATTAACAGTATAGGACACAAATGTACATTTTCATATATAATTCTCTTATTTTTCTTTGTATATGAGATATTTGTGTCTGTTAGTGATCATCAAGTTCTTATTTTTTTTTAAAAAAGACTGCAACCATAAAAGAAATAAACTTAGGTGCTTTAGTTCACCTAGTTATCCATAAAGCACAAATCAACAGTTCTTAGGCAGGCATCACTTTCATTAGAAGAGTCACCTAAATAATCAAGATCTTTGACAGAATGAGACATTTTAATTTTTTTTGATCTGTGAAAGTATAAAAGGACTTTGTTTCAAATAGTCAACCTAGCACCAATCTGTTGTCCCAAAGAATTCTTTCAAAATTAGATGTTATATAAATATCACTGGGTCTGGAATGATTCCATAACATGGGCCTAGTACAGCAAGAGCCCAGTGTCATTCATCCATACTTTTCCAATCCATCCCATGGCGTCCATTTCAAGGATCACACAATTTTCAAATACTGGAACAAGAAGAGTTTGGGTTATTGCTACTGTCCCAAAAACCAACAGGGACTCCCTTTGGCAATGCATAAAAGGGTCAAAAATGGGATAAATAGTTCAGCAAATGCCAAAAAAAATGAGTCTCAATGCCTTTGACAAAAGGCAAATGGATTATTTACGCAAATGGAAAACTGAAACTGGCTAGTGGAATTTTCCAATCCCACACTAATGGAGGAAAATAATCCTTGGATACCAACTTGGCTAGAATAACCTCAATTCTATGCAACTGCATGAAAATAGTTTCAGTAACTGTTCCCATTTTCATAGTTGGGTATCTGTTGGCTAGGAATTCATGTTTCTGGGCCTAGGTCATGCTGGGTCTCACTTTCCTGATTGCCCATATAATGTCAGAACTCATTGGGAAATTAATGTTAGCTAAAGCACATGGTAGCAAGAACCTAGAGATGTTTGGACTAGATATTTCTGTGAAGCTACTTTAATATTTCTCCTACCTAAAATGTCCTTGTTTCTAATTTATCTGATTGTTCTTTTAATATCCAACTTTCAACCATTAACATAGTGTGGTGAATATTTGTTGACTGATTTTGGTTAAAGGCATCTTTCAAAGAAACTTTTGAGCTAGAAAGAACATTAAAGGATTGGGGATCATAAGACATAGATCTGAAGGGGACTCTAGAAAACCCAAAGATTAAATGGTCCCTAAGGTCTTTAGCATCATGTCAACTCTTTCATTTTACAGATGAGGAAATAGAGGATATAAAAAGTAAAATGATTTCTCCAAAGCAGAACAGATAGTAAATAGTAGAATGAGAATATGTACTCATGCCCTTCATCCATTAGTCTTTATACTACACTATAGGTCAACTCTTAATTTTTATAGGTGAAGAAATAAAGATTAAGTGACTTGCCTGAAGTCACAACAGACTGAGAGTCACCAGCATACTGTTCCTACCACATGTGAAAAATTTTATTTTCCTTCTCAAATGCTACCAAAGGAATCCATTAGTAAGAGAATCCCATTTTAGCACAGGTTGTTATTACATGATTTTGGATATATCAAAAATTTTCAAGAGTCCATACTTAATTTTTTTAAAGTAAATAGCAGTAAGAACCTATTGTGGCATAGCTTGTTATTACAGAGGTGAAATGATCATAGCCTTATGGCCTTAAAACTAAAAAATAACCTTAAAAATAATCAGTCTTGATCAGAGACTAATGAAGAAAGAGAAGGTGTCTATGGGATGTGAGATGAGAAGGGCAGAAGAGGGAGTTCTTGGCAGAAAACGAACCAAATTTTTTGGTGAAGTATGAAGTGAGGTCCTCAACTGAGAAGATGGGAAAAGGGAGTGCCATGAGAACTTGAGAAGCAACCATAAGACTTGGTAGATGAGGAAACTGAGGCCCAGAGAGGTAAAATCACATAGGGAGTAAGTTGCTTTAAATGCCTTATTTGTATCCCTCCTGCTTCTTGTAGGAGGCTCATAGTAGGTGTGTAATAAATGCTAATTGGTTATTGACTAGAGAACAGAGATCTAAACCCCAGTCCCCTGACTCTAAATTCAATATTCTGTTAAGTCTAAGAGCTGTTCACTGTTACAGCATTATGTGACATGGCCTCAGAGGCAGGTGTTAGACCTGTCTCCTGATATCAGCATCACAAAAATGTTCCACTGTAGGATTTTGCCATCCAAAATGGAACTACAGTGACATCAGACTACACTCTGATGTCACACCTACCCTCTGATCCCTTTCTTAAATGTCATTTTAAAAAAACCAAGCTATTAGTTATCACCCTTCTATTTCTGGAATCTTCCGAGAAGGATCTCATTCCTGGGCCCGTCTCTTTGACCCTTAAAATAAATAAGACAACTAATTAAAGTTTCCTTTTGGACAGATGGTTTCATTATTTTAATTAAGTATATATATATATTGGACAGTGCAGTTGAGCTATCTGACATGACAGGAATTTTCTCTGTTCATTTAGAATTTTAGTCATTTACTGTCTCTGGTGTCAGAACTGGATTACTGGCAGATTCCCCTTGTGGATTTTTTTTTCTGTTCCATTTAGTAACTTATTCATATTTTGTCATTTTTGCAGTTATTCTTGAGTGGTCTGCCAGTAATTTGTAAAAGAATGTTTTGAAAGGAATAAAAATTGCTTTTCAGAAGGCATTCCATATCAATTATTTTGAGTCTCAATGAACCATTTGGTTCTTCCCCTGGCTTTCACTCCCATGCTTCCATGGAGCCATGACTTTCTGTGTGGGTCAAACTACAGTCCTTCCTCATGTCAGATTACAAGTTTATGCCATCATGGAATCACGAAGCTAGAAGGGGCTGCAGAAGTCATCTGGTTCCATTCTATCATTTACAAGTAAGAAAACCAAGGTTTGTAGAGACTAAATGATTCATCCTAAACCACCCAAAAATTAAGAGTCAGAGGTGGAATTTTAACCTTAGTCTTATCATTCCAAAACTAGTGGGTTTTCCACTGTACCACGCTGCCTTCCTAACTGCTTTGACCAAAAAAAAAAAAATCACCTGGCAACCAGCCTCCTAGTAATAGGCTTCTCAAAATCTAATTAGTCTGGTCCACAGATAACAGACATATAGTTCATTTTGCAAAGGAACTCTATTATATATTTTGAAAGACTGTACATTCTGCAATGAGAGAAGATGAGTTCAGATTCTATCTCTGCAAGTAACTAAGTACCTTGAACAAGCTCCTTCTCCTGGCTGGGACTCAGTTTCCTCCTGTAGAGGAGCATGGATATAAGATCATGCTCATTCAATGGGTCTAGCTCAGAGCCCATAAATTAAACATTGTCAGTTTGACAAAATTTTACAGACCCTCAGAATTAAATGGTAAGTGCTGAATTGAATTAAACTCGCCTCAGATACCATGTAGTCCAACCCATACCTAATTGAGAATCTTCTTTACAGCAACCACAAGTGGCCTTCAAGCTTCTGCTGGAGAGACAGGTCTGGGAATCACCTGCCTTGAGACAATAATTGAACACACTGGAACTGATAAAAAGAAAAGAAAAGAAGAGAGCCCAAGACAGAACCTTGGAGGACACTCACAGTTAGATAAGATTGAAGATCCAGAAAAAGAAATAGAGGAGCAATTGGATAGGTAGGAAGAAAACAAAGAGAGAATAGTGTCACAAAAACCCGGAGAGGCAAAAGGATACAGGAAAAGGTGATCAATGGTTCAAAATACTGCAGAGAAGAGGAATGAGGATTGGGGAAAGGCTATCAGATTTGGCAATTAAATCATGATTGATAATTTTGAAGAAAACAATTCCAATTAAATGATGGAGTCAGAAATAATATTGCAGAGTAACTAAGAGAGAGTGAGAAGAGAGGAAAGATAAATACTAAACATAAATGATTTTTCATGGAGCTTAACAGAGAAGGGAAGCAGAGATTTGGAAGGATGGCTAGAAAGTCTGGTAAGAGATCAAGTTTGGTTTGTATATGAAAAAGACATGTCGTTAGGTATCAGAGAGATGAGGATAGAGGCGATCTGTTCAAGAAGACAGAAGGGGATGAAGTCAAGATTGCATGTAGAGGCCTTGGCAAGACTTTATTAGAGACTAGAGTGAAGAAAAAGATGGTGACAGAACATGTCAGAGGGATGTGAGGTGAGGAGGACAGAAGAGAGTTCTAGGCATACAGCAGATCAACATTTTCAGCGAAGCATTAGGTGAGATCCTTAACTAAGAAGGAACTAAGGGGAGACTTGAGAAACAACCATTAAGTCTGTAACCTCTGCTGTGGTGAATAGAATGGAAAACTGACTAGGGAGTAGTAGAATGACTACCTTGCTGCCATGAGAGCACAACTGAGAGTGGATAACTTAAATCATTATGGTATGATCTTATGATACAATCATTTCCTTCCCAAGGCCTAGCATAGAGCCCTGTAGGTCAAAGTAGGCATTTATTAAATATTTATTATATCTTTTCATTCTAAAGTCGGTCTTCCTTCCATTATACAATGGTGCCTTCCCAAGACTTGATTCATATCTTGAATCAAATCATCTCAAAATCATATTTTGAGGACAAGTCTAGACCATGTGTCAAGTCATAAAAAGATGATAATCCCTCTACATAATTTACTAATCAGTAAAGGGGGCCTCCATCAATGAAAACACAGACCCTTGAAACTGAAGAGTGTCAAAAAGTCCCTTGCTTACCAAAATCTTTCTCACCCAAGTAGCATAGCAACTAAAATTCTCCTATCAATTACTGATCTTCTCACTAAGATTCCCTCTTAAGATACAAACATTATTTCGAGGAGAAATACATGGACAAGTAACTTCATCTGTGAGGGTCTCAGTTTCCTCACATGTAAAATAAGAGGGTTGAACTCAATGACCTCTAAAGTTCCTTCCAGCTCTAAGTCTATGATCCTACGAATTAGTGACTCCCAATTGAAATCCCAGCACCTTAGCATTTGATTAGACCTGTTTTAATTGGCCACTGGAATGTAGCAAAATGAACAATGCACTTGTTCAGGTCCTAGGACTGACACTTATTTTCTATGTTACTAGGACCAGGTCACAGTTTCCTCAAATGTAAAGTAGGAATAATACTTGCATGGCCAATGTCACAGGCATATTTGGAGGAAAGTATTTTGAAAATGCTGAAACAACATATAACCTGAGTTATTACTTCCTTGACAACAAAAGAGATTTAGAGAAGTGATAGTTACAGGAATTATGGAGAAGAGATAAGAAATGATGAAAGAGATGCAAAGACTCACAAAAGTTGGGGGCTAATGATGACCTTCCCAATCTCACAATTTGGGAACCAACTTCTACTTGCAGACTCCTCCTACCCACAATTGGAACTGGGGGAGAGATGAGGGAAAAGAGGTGAGACTCAATCAGTTTTGCAATTTGCTAGTAACAAATTACTAGTGACTATGCTACATCTTAAATATTTCAATATTATGATCTAATTCTATTATCTCATTTACATGGAAATTACAATCAATGGTTCAGATCTAAATCTATCTACTCCTTCCAATTGTGTGTGATTTCTGTCCACACTTACCCAACAGACCTTCATAGAAGAACTATACAAGACACTCGAGGCCTTCCTCTAGTTGTTCTTTATTGGGTTTTTTTTTTAAAAAACAAAACAAAACAAAACATTTTTATCACATTGAATAGCAGCCGCGCCTGCCACGGAAAGCCCATTTGAATCTCAGACCCCAAGTACTAGCTGGGCGGATCTAGGCGGGGGTGGACAGGAATCTCATAAGTCAAGTAACTGGCTGCGAAAATGCCCAAAAAAGGGAAGAAAAATAAGACTACAGAGAGCTTCTTTGAGCAGGTGCAAATGTTCCCGCCTTTCAATTATGATGATGAAGAAATATTCTTGCCATCAGAGAAAGACGTGGAGGGCAGGGCCTCTGTATCCCAGACATCTCAGGGGGGTGTCGGGTGGGCTCAGGCCTTGGAAGAGCTCAAAAAGGATTTTGAAAAGCAAGTTAGACAGGTGGAGGAAAAAATGGGAAGGGAAACGAGAGAGATGCAAGAAAAGTATGAAAAACGGGTCAATACCTTGGTAAAGGAGACCCAAAAAAATGCTGAAGAAAATAACACCTTGAAAAATAGGCTCACTCAATTGGCAAAAGAGCTTCAAAAAGCCAATGAGGAGAAGAATGCTTTCAAAAGCAGAATTAGTCAAATGGAAAAGGAAGTTCAAAAGCTCAATGAAGAAAATAGTTCTTTCAAAATTAGAATGGAACAGATGGAGGCTAATGACTTTCTGAGAAACCAAGAAATCACAAAACAAAACCAAAAGAATGAAAAAATGGAAGAGAATGTGAAATGTCTCATTGGAAAAACAACTGACCTGGAAAATAGATCCAGGAGAGACAATTTAAAAATTATGGGACTACCTGAAAGCCATGATCAAAAAAAGAGCCTAGACATCATCTTCCATGAAATTATTGAGGAAAACTGCCCTGACATTCTAGAACCAGAGGGCAAAATAAGTATTGAAAGAATCCATCGATCACCACCTGAAAGAGATCCAAAAAGAGAAACTCCTAGGAACATTGTGGCCAAGTTCCAGAACTCCCAGCTCAAGGAGAAAATATTGCAAGCAGCTAGAAAGAAACAATTCCAGTATTGTGGAAATAAAATCAGGATAACTCAAGATCTAGCAGCTTCTACATTAAGGGATCAAAGGGCGTGGAATAGGATATTCCAGAAGTCAAAGGAACTAGGACTCAAACCAAGAATCACCTACCCAGCAAAACTGAGTATAATACTTCAGGGGAAAATATGGTCTTTCAATGAAACAGAGGACTTTCAAGCATTCTTGATGAAAAGACCAGAGCTGAAAAGAAAATTTGACTTTCAAACACAAGAATGAGAAGAAGCATGAAAAAGTAAACAGCAAAGAGAAGTCATAAGGGACTTACCAAAAGTGAACTGTTTACATTCCTACATGGAAAGACAATATTTGTAACTCTTAAAACTTTTCGGTATCTGGGTAGTTGGTGGGATCACACACACACATGTACACGCATGCATGCACATACAGAGACAGAGAGCACAGAGTGAATTGAATAGGATGGGACCATATCTTAAAAGAAATTAAGGTAAATGGTGAGAGAGAAAGGTAGGGGGAGGAAAGAGGGTGAAATGGAATGGGGTAAATTATATGTCATTTAAGAGGCAAGCAGGAGATTTTTAGTGGAGGGAAAAAGAGGAAAGCTGAGAAAAAAAACAAGAAGTTTACCCTCATCACATTTGACTAAAGGAAGAAATAAAATGCACACTCATTTTGGTATGAAAACCTATCTTACAGTACAGGAAAGTGGGGGAGAAGGAGATAAGCAAGGGGGGGGATGGTGGAAGGGAGGGCAATGGGAGGAGGGAGCAATTTGAAGTCAACACTCTTGGGGAGGGACAGGATCAAAAGACAGAATATAAACAATGAGGGGCAGGATAGGATGGAAGGTAATTCAGTTAGTCTTACACAACACGACTATTATGGAAGTCATTTGCAAAACTTATAGGGCCTATATTGAATTGCCTGCCTTCCCAAAGGGAATGGGTAGGGAGGGAGGGATGGGGAGAATTTGGAACTCAAGTTTTAGGAACAACTGTTTAGTATTGTTGTTGCTACTAGGAAAGAAGACATACAGTTAATGAGGAATAGAAAGTCATCTGGCCCTACAGGACAAAAGAGAAGATGGGGACAAGAGAAGGGAGGGATGACAGAAGAGAGGGCAGATTGGAGATAGGGAAAATTAGATTGCTCGGTGTATTGGGGGGGAGGGGATAAAAGGGGAGAAAATTTGGAACCCAAAATTGTGTGAAAATGAATGTAAAAAGTTAAATAAATAAAATTTAAAAAAATTTAAAAAAAAACATTTTTAACATAATCAAAAGTCATCTGTAGTTACGTCCTGTTTTGTACATAGCAAAGTTAAGTGCCTTAACCAAAGTAATAGTCAAGAAGTTACGCAGAATTTGAAACTCTAACTCAAGTTTGTTTAGTCAGTCACTAAACATCAGTGGAGTCCCCAGAAAATATGTGATTTTGGGAAAATGCAGAGGAAGTAGTAGATCTCATATTTACTCTTGTAGAATTTGCTAATCAAATAGACAAGTTAGGCAGATTAAATTATAGAGAAACATGGACAAATCAGTACTTTCTCTCTCTTGAAACTGCTTTGCATATGCTTTAACTAGCTTGTTTGCATATGTGTCACCCCAAGAAGCTCCTTGAAGCCAAAGACTTATTTTGATGTTGGTATGCTCAGAATCTAGCATTGTGCCTGACCCACAGTCAGCACCTAATAAATGTTTGTTGAACTGAAATGAAGAAAAAGTATGTACACAGTTCATTACAGTTGTGTACAAACACTAAGGGATAATCTGAGCCCAGTGGGATTAGTCTGGAAAGGCTTCTTAGAGGAATCAGCTCTTCAATTATGTTCTGGAAGAGAGAAAGCTTAGGGATGACTGAGGAGAAGTTGGATAAACTGAGGACAAGGAGAGGAAGCATATTCGTTTTCCTAGATGTTCAGCCCAGTTAACATGTGTCTTTAAGATGAGGGAAGCCTTCACTACAAAGGTGTGTAAATGCAAAGTGTCTGTCACTCAAAACAAACCCTGAGAAATTCCAAAGCCTAACGAGCAGGCTTTAATGGGAAGAAGGAATGAAATCAGTTCACTCTGGAATTAGGTAAAGAATCCCAAAAGACACACTAATCATCACAGAACCAATTACACCTACATTTGAGGCCAGGGAAGGAGGTGGGGTAAAGAAGAGCCAGAAATCAAAATGTTTTTATAAGAGAATGATGATCAAAATCTAAGGAAGAAAGACCCTCCAAAGAAGAGAAAAGAAAACAAACAAACAAAAAGCTCAACAGTCAATAATTACATAGTAACCATATTAATAAAGTTATATTTTTCAAATCTATGGAAAGTTTTACTTTTCTAAGCATTTATCCTTTCAATAAATATTTATTGAGAATCCACTGGGTACAAAGCACTATACCACTTGATGCCAATCTTATCTTGTCATTTATCCTCACAACAAATCAATCAGCTGTGTATTTTCATGTCCATTTGATAGAAAAGAGAACAGAGGTCTGAAGAAATTAACTGGCTTTCCGTAAGTCATACAAGTGATTTATGTCTGAGCTAGGAAGAATTAGGCTTCCTGATTGTGCATTCAATAGTTTTTCCACTAGACCAGGCGACTAGAAATACCACAGAAATTAGAGTATCATAATAAAGATACTTCATAAATATAGACTATTACTAAAATAACGATGGTTATAATGAATGTTTAAAATGGTTCTCTTTGGATTTAGAAGTATATTTAATAAGAGTAGTAGGGAAGAGCTATAGGTTAAAAAAGAAGTAATATCAACCATCCCCTCCTGTATCACTGCCTTGACGTGGCAGAGGGACTTGAATAGCTCAATGAAACTACGAGCTACGCCATACAGGGTAAGAAAAACAGATCATAGTGAAGAGTTCTGATAAAAGGTGATGCACTGGAGAAGGAAATGGCAAAACTCCCATATCCCTGCCAGGAAGACCCCATGTATAGCATTAAACAATAAAAGATATGACACCAGAAGATGAGGCACTCAGGTCCAAAGGTATCCAACATGATGCTGGGGAAGAGAGAAGGACAACAACAAGTAGCTCCAGTACTAATGAAGTGACTGGGCCAAAACTAAAAGGAAGCTCAGTCGCAGATGTGTCTGATGATGAAAGGAAAGTCCGACATTGCAAAGAACAATACTGCACAGGAACCTGGAATGTAAGATCTATGAACTAAGGTGAGTCAGATGTGGTCAAATAGTAAGTGGAAAGATTAAATATCAACATCTTGGGTGCCAGTGAACTTAAATAGACAGGAATAGGGAATTTAATTCAGATGATTACTACATACACTACTGTAGTCAAGGATGCCTCAGAAGAAATGGAGTACCCTTCATAGTCAATAAAAGGATGAGGAAAAACAGTACTGGGTCTAATCTCAAAAATAACAGAATGATATCTATCTGTCTGAGTCCAAGGCAACCCATTCAACATCACAGTTCAACCTCACAAGGCTGTGCTCCAACCACTGGTGTTGAAGAATTCAAAAGTTGATTAGTTCTATGAAGACCTACAATATTTCCTATATGATGAGCTACAGGACCTCCTGGATGACCTAAAAAAGACATCACATTATTCTTGGGGAATTGGAATGCTAAAGTAGAAAATCGAAAGATAGTTGGAACAATAGGCAAGTTTGGTCTTGGAATACAAAATGAAGCAGAGCAGGGACTAATGTCAAAACAAACACTCTTTTTCAACAACCCAAAAGGTAACTCTACACAAGGACATCACCAGATGGTCAATATCAAAATCAGATTGATTATATACTTTCCAACCAAAGGTGAAGAAGCTTTATACATTCATTTAAAACAAGACCTGGAGCTGACTGTAGTCTAAATCTTGAGCTTCTTGTTGCAAAATTCAGACTTAAACTGAAGAAAATAGGGAAACCCATCAGATCGTGTAGGTATGACCTAAATAACATACCTTAGGAATATTAAGTGGAAGTGATGAATATATTTAAGGGGTTAGATCTGGTAGGTAGAGTGCCTGAAGAACTCTGAACAGAGATTCACAATATCATACAGGAGGCAGCAATAAAAAACATCTCAAAGAAAAAGAACAAGAAAATAAAATGGCTTTCTGAGGAGGCTTTACAAATAGTTTAAGAAAGAAGGAAAATGAAAAGTGAAGGAGACAATGAAAGATATATCCAACTCAATGTAGAATTTCAAAGAAGAGCAAGGAGAGATAAGAAAGTTTTCTTAAATGATCAATGCAAAGAAATAGAAGAAAACAATAGAATGGGAAAGACAAGAGATCTCTTCAAAAAGATTAGAGTCCTCAAGGGAATGTTTCCAGCAAAAATGGGCATAATAAAAGACAAAAATAATAGGAACTTAACAGAAGTAAAAGAGATTAAGAAGAGATGGCAAGAACACACAGAAGAACAACACTAGAAGGTTGTCCCTAATAACCAAAATGGTGCCATCACTGATCTAGAGACAAATGTCCTTGAGGGCGAAGTTAAGTGCACCTTAAGAAGCACTGCCAACAAGAAGGCTAGTGGAGGTGATGGAATTCCAGCTGAAATACTTAAAAGTCTAAAAGATGACACTGTTAAAGTGTTTCACTCAACAGTGGTCACTGCACTGGAAAAGATCAGTTCATATACCCATCCTAAAGGAAGGCTACGCCAGAGAATGTTTGAACTACCAAACAGTTGTGCTCACTTCACACTGAAGCAAAGTTATGCTTAAGGTTCTGCAAACTAGGTGTCAGTAATATATGAACCAAGAATTACCCAGGAGAGCAGATTTATTTTCAAAACTAGAGACCAAATTGTCAACACTAACTAGCTGTTTGACCCTAGGCAAGTCACTTAACCCTTTTGCCTCAGTTTCCCCATCAGTAAAATGAGTTGGAGAAGGAAATGGCCAACTACCCCAGTATCTTTGCCAAGAAAACCCCAAACTGGGTCATAATGAGTCAGACATGACTGAAATGACTAAACAACAACACTGGAGGTAGGCATCGAACATCATCATGAAGGAAGTGACTTGGGAAAGCTACTAGAGATCTGTGGGAATGAATTGGAAGATTACATCCATATCTAGCTGATAACAAGCAGTAGTTAAGTTAAACACCATAATGACCACTTAAAAGCAAAAAAAAGTGAGAAAGAATACTGAAAATAAAAATATATTAGAAATTCAACACACTTTTAATGAGAAATTGAAAACAAAAATCCAAAGGTTGTACAATATAAGAAGTGAAAACAGTGCGAACAACAGAACAATTCAACAGTGATCAAAAATGTTAATATGGAGAAGTGAAGAAGTTAGAGGAGAAAAAGAACTCCAAAGAAGAAAGGTATGGAAAGTTTGAGGCCATCTTTACGGTTCCAAGCAGCCCAACAGGTTGGAAATGCAAGTTAGGTCAAATGAGAAACTAAAAGCTTGTGAACCATTAAAATAGTAAACTATAGAACAGTAACGTGAAGGGAGGTGACTAAAGCTATGGTTCTCTGAACAGCTAGAAAGGAGCAGGGGCCAGAGACAGTCCATAATTATTTTGCACAAATACTTCACAGTATCAACTAACATAATTTAAGAGCAAAGTTCTTTGCCAGCTTCCTCTCACATAAGCCTGAGTCCACGTTTCTTTACAAGAGGCCTCACATAACTACTACCAAAAGATAGGAACACCAGGGGTCTCTCTATATATAGAACAATTAATATTTATATTTCTATATATTGGCTGAGAAAAAGAGTAGATCAAAATGTTCCAATGGTGCAAAAATCAATTTATTATCTATTTAGCAATTATTAAACAAGCCACCTGAGAGAATTATAACATGTCCTTTTCCATTATTAATCATCACAAAGCACTTAGCTCAGTTCCAACTTATGGTTTGTTCATGTATGAAAATTAATAAAATGAACCTAAATATAGCAAGAACATTGGTATTTGATGCTCACATGGCAAATAGCTCTGTACTTAAAACATGCCACCAACACAATAACAGCAAGAACAATTAATATAAAATATGGCACTTTTCAGGGGTACAGTTTAAATCCAATATGGCTCTGTTTAGCTTTGAACCCATTATCATCTCCCCTAAACAGAACTAAGTACAACTTCCAATTTAAAGACTCAGTCAAACTCAAATATTGATGTACATAAGTGACATTAAGCTAGAGGGCTCCATTGAAAAAATACATTAACCAGGTCCTTAATCTCATGGAATCTAATTGCAATAATATCAAAATGTTAGCTAGATTCAATAAATTCAAAATTCTTAATGTATGTCAAGGAAAAATAGAGACTGAAGTCTTAGATTTATAATCTGGAAGTAAATTTGAACCTAGGGAAGAATGCAATACTTATAAATACTTTAATATCCTCCTGGCAAGAAATTTTCAGCATAAAACTATCAAGAACAAAGCTATTTGTGTATACACACACACACACACACACACACACACACAGAGTACCATTCTGAAATCAAAATTCAGTAGAAAAAACCATTTAAAGCAATTCACACCTTGTGATATCCATCTTAATGTATATGTTTGCAATTATATAATGGGTCAAAAGGATAAAGAAAGCATCCCAACAAAAATTCATACAATATTAACAAATTATAGAACCTATCGACCTAAATCATCTATTGCTATAGTTATAGTTCTTAATATTTCCCCACCAAAGAGGAGGAAGAGAACTGGTAGACTTTCTGTAAGCATATGATAAACTGGTCCAAAAACTGAGAAATATTTTTGGACAAAGCTGGTACCATTTGACAATACAATAGTAAAGGCTGACAACAGTTACTGTGGCTGAAAATGGTTTACCTCCATATGGAGCCTATGAAATGAATAACCTCCAAGAGTGGAAGCAAAAGGCCCTCCAGACTGTACCCAAAGGGCTATAAAACTGTGCATACCCTCTGATCCAGCAATACCATCCCTAGGTCTGTATCCCAAAGAGATCATAAAAATGGGAAAAGAACCCACATGTACAAATATATTCATAGCAGCTCCTTTTGTGGTGACCAAGAACTGGACATTGAGAGAATATGCATCAATTGGGGAATGGCTGAACAAGTTGTGGTATATGAATGTAATGGAATATTATTGTTCCAAAAGAAATGATAAGCAGGAAGATTTCAGAAAAATCGGGAAACACATGAACTGATGCTGAGTGAAGTGAGCAGAACCAGGAGAACACTGTATATAGTAATAGCAAGACTGTGCAATGATCAACTATGACAGACTTAACTCTGCCCAGAAATACAAAGATCTAAGACAATTTCAAGAGGCTTAGGATGGAAAATGCTATCCACATCCAGAGAAAGAACTATGGAATCTGAATGCAAATCGAAGCAGACTATTTTCTCTTTTGTGGTTTCTTTGCTTCTTCTTTCTCATGGTTTTCCTTTGGTTCCAATTCTTCTATACAACATGACTAAAGTGGAAATATGTTTAATATGATCATACATGTATACCCTGTGTCATACTCTATGCCATCTTGGAGAGGAAGGAACAGAGAGAGAGGGAGAAAATTGAGAACTCAAAATCTTATAGAAGTGAATGTTACAAATTTAAAAAACAACAACCAGGGGCTCTCTGACCTCCTGCTTGGAGAATTTAAGTTTCCAAAAGTATCTTGGTAGAAATCATTATGGAGTGTTGAGCTATGTAAATGACTTGAGACAGCCATGTGTCACGATGAAATATTAAAACTTATCTGGTGATTTCACGACCAAAAAAAAGGTCCTCCATCGGTAACATTCACATGAATGTTGTCATGTTAACATAGAGAAGTGCTGAACAAATGGCCAAATCATGTGAATTTATTTACAGACAAAAAGCAGTTTATGATATCAATTCAAAACCAAGTCATGACCAGCAGACATTAATTTAAAAGGTAATCTTTAAGGAGCCTTGAGTAAGTAATAAATGGAGGTTACATAAAGAACAGAAATTGTGTAATGTCATTGCAGTTTAAAATAATTTAACACTGACTATTTATCAAGACATGACCTGGTGGCTAGATTTACACATCAGAAACTCCTTATCTTTCAAGGCATGACAATCCCCGTACTACAAATACAGACATCCAAATATCCTTGTTAACTCAAAAAATAAACTTTTCTGGAATAAGAGCATTATCACAGACCAAACTATTGCCCCTGACTGCATAGATTATAACCTTGATTGTAGCAATATCAAATATTCACAATCTCTCACTTACATGAATCGAAAAGCCTTTAAAATACAGAATCCTAGAAGAAATCAAAATCACGTGGGAACAAGGTGAGTTACATATCACCTTCATCACCCCGTCAGCTCCTGGAGTTCTATCAAAGATGCTTTCAGGGAACCTACATAAGATGAACTTAATCCCAATAATTTTATTCAACTGCAAAAAGCAGTGATTCATCTCCCTTTGCAGCAGTTCCTAGAACATTAAGTGTAAAGAGAAGCAGAATGACAACTTGTCCGAGGGTCATTTCTATCTGAATTCCATTAAATGAGATCACAAGAAGAACATAATTAATAACAATAATGCTAAGTGCTTTGAGTTTGAAGAGTTTTGTGAATAAAAATAGACCCAATTATCCAATTCCACTCCCCTGATGACTGGGAATTTATTCACACATTTATAATATTCACAGTATTTATGAAGCGGTCAGTAGGCATTCTAAGAGATACAGAAGAAATATAAAATACAGTGCTTGACCTCCAAGAGTTGATGATCAAGCTGGAAGGAAAGACACACACATATGAACCAGTGAAATGCTAACCACAGAACCACAATATGCTGGAGCTCAAAGGGATTTTAGATATTTATTAGTTTGGCCCTCTTATTTCATATATGAAAAAACTGAAACAAGAGAGTGAAAATGACTTAAGGCCACACTGAGCTTCTCAAGCCCTATAGGAAATAAGGGGAAAAAGGAGGGAATAGGCATTTATAGAGTCCCTGCTACATGCTAGGCATCGTGCTAAGCACTTTTCAGATAGTTTTATTTGATCCTGGCAACAAACCTGTGAGGTAGGTGCTGTTATTCCCCTCCAAACTGAAGCAAACAGAGGTTAAGTGACTTGTCCCAGGTCACACAAGTAGAAAATGTCTGCATTCACATTTGCACTCGCATCTTTTTTGACACCAGACCCAGTACCATCTCCACTGCATCATCATTCTAGCCTAATCTAAAGGTCTCAAAAGCCCAGGAGGATGGAAGCCTCTTGAGAGCAAGGACTGTTTGTCCCACTTCTGTGCAGGCATTCATAACCCTCACACTGTGCCTTGCACAAATACTCGAGTAGATCTATGAATTCAGTGATATAGATGAATACTCCATTGATACAGATCACAAATCTTCATGCCTACATAGCCTTCTTATCTTGTCTTTTTCCTCCCATAATTTCATCCTCTAAAGTAAAGGGGGTTTTCCTCACCTTCTCCTGGTATCAAAAGGTTACCAGTGGAAAACTAGGGCTGTCGAAAAGTTATACCCTCATATATACAGTATGACCAGTCTATCTTCTTTTTCAATCACACATTTTCCTGATGACATCCTTTTTATCTCTTCATGTATGTGTGTATATCTACTTATTTTCAACTGATTTAGAATGGTCATTTTTCTCTCAATTTAGGCAGGGCTCATATAATCATGTTCACATAGACATGGGAAAACACCCTTATTAATAAAATTAAATTATGAAATGGTGTTTCCTTGAAATTTTAGGAAAGCAGTTAATAAAATTATATTGGGTAGTCTTTTTCATTATGTGGAAATGGAAAAGTAGCAAAAAAATCTTTGACCCATCATAATACCTGCCTTTCAAAAGAAAGAACAATTATATTTCAAAGAAGCAAATTCAAAACATGACTAACCTCTTACTAGTCGCCAAATTGTTATCTAGGTATTCAGTGCTTCCAGAACCGTAGTACTATATCTCTTCCTGCCAAGGAACAAGTTCAGGTCTGTGAAGTTAGACTTCCTTAGTCAACTTAACTTGAGAGAATCAACCATGACAACAGAGGATTCACTGCGTGCAGCATCTGAGCTACCCAGATCGGTTTAAGAATATCAAAGGCAGTCAGTAGCTCCAGCTAACACAAGCACAGGAGCGATGGCATTTTGATATTTAAGCCTTACACATTCTTAAAGCCTCAATCACAACTCTTGGCATTGTCACAGCCAAGGCAGAAATGTGGATGAAAGCATCTGTCATTCTGCACGAAGGCTCATCTTTCAAACAGTTGTACCTGATCTCCAAACTCTCACCTGTACAGTCCAATAGGCAGAACCCATGTGAAGCTCTCACTCCCCACCTCAGATAAGCCTGTCATCAAAGAGAAGACAGGGAAAAAAGAGACTATTGTAATGCTAATGTCATAGCTGACAGAGGTTGTAGCTCTAAACTGTTTCTCTCTGCATGAATCAAGTAGAAGTCTGGCAGAAGGACAAAAGTTATCACTGTAGCTAGCTCCAGTATGAAAGGGAAATACTACCTGGAGGGATGTCACCATACTTGAGCCCTTGGCTGCACCTTGAAGTTAAACAACTGGGGAAGAATAAATTAAATGCTCAACATTAAACTAGTTTAAATGATGATGCAAAGAGGGTTGGATGGAATATCTGGTGGCATGCATGGGTGGCCATCTACCTGCTATGATATGAGAAGTAATAATGGAAGGGACCTCTGCCCCAAACTTCTCATCTCCTGAACTTCTATCATTGGGATTAATTAATTTCAGGCTAAGGAATTGTCTACAGGTGGCCTCTATTTAAAATTTAAAAGCAAACTGTCCTTGGAGTGGTGTCAACATGAACACTAACAATTTTATATGAATTAATTCATCAGTCCTATAGCAAGGTCCTGAGGGACTGGGACATTAACAGAGAAGTTTGAGAGGAGAAAACAGGAAAAGAATAGGCTTAGAATGTAGGGCCTTATCTACAAAAAAGAGAAGGAAAGCCTTATGAGAATACTTGGAACCTGAGGGATGAATGAGGAATAAAGTTTTGAAAGGGGGAAGGATGCAGAGAACAGAGGTAGAAGAGACAAGCTTTGCCTATGTAACTTAAGTTCCCACCAATCGTAGGGTATTTGTACGCTACTGTATAAGCAGAAGGAGATTTCTAATTGGTGGAGAGAATGCTGACATAATGCTTGCTTGCATTTATGTTGGAGTTAGTACAAGAGATTTGGAGAGGAAAGACATTTTTTCCTTTGACAGAGTCATGTGTGCTTCCAGACAATCTTGGAGACTGACTCCAGAGAGAGAAAATAAATTTGGAAGCAACAAATATGTAGGGGAAACAATATGTCCCTAATTTTCAGTTTGTCTCCCTAGAAATTTAGAGAATATTCCCTTGGGTGAAAATCAAACTGGGGCTTTTCTCTTGGTGCAAACTATCTCACTCCCAATGGAAAAAGCTCATTCATTCTCTCCATCTTCTGGTAACTTCTTCATATAACTTCCAATTTTGCTTGCTGTTTACTTGGATAAATGAGCTTCCTTACCATTCAGTATTTTTGTGCACCAAGTATAAGGGGCCAAGTAGGTTGGTCAAAGTGTGAGAAAATACTTCTTCCTTTAAGGGATAGCAATCATGGAAGCAGCTTTATTCTGAGTGTCCCTAAACGAGCAATATTTAGGGGATTATGTAAAAATAATTCTAATCTATTTCTTCTCTCAGAAGCTGGAGAAAATAGCCTTCTCCCCTCAGACAAGAAACTTAGTCTCCCTTGTCAAAGGGTGAACTCAGTTTCAGAGATCTCTATCAATGCCTCTGACAAGCTACAATGTGATATGGACATAGGGACAAACACATATGACATGGATATACACACCCATCTACTTTATAATTTTGATAGACCTTAAATCTACTTTATCATTTTGATGGGTTAACTCTAGTTATCCATTGGTATATCTCAAACAAGCTTTTGGCACTGCAGCTACAAAAAGAATATCACAAGGGATAAAATAAGTGCATTTCTAATTCAAAGACTTTCTAAAAATGAAAATGATAGGCTACAGTCACCAAACATTAAATAATTACTATGTACCAGGTAGTGTGCTAAGTGCTGGATTCACAAAGAGAAGCAAAAAACCCACAATCCTGCCAACTACAAGACATGAAAGCACTGGTAATATTTAGAGGGAGAAGTCCTTCCAATAAGATGACAGGTGCAGCTATGAAAGCAGTGGAGTTTTCCAGATACAGCTATATTCCAGAGAATTACAGATGAAATTAAACTCGGGAAGGGAGGTGTGTTTTGGGGAGACTCTTTGTACACTCATGCATGCCTGTGTGTGGGAATGCTGAAGACTTGTTAACTGATTTGTATTGAAGAGCAGTATGAGAATATATCATTGATATCATATCGCTTGCCTTCTTACTAAGTAGGGAAGAGAAGGGAGAGAATTTGGAACTGAGAATTTTAAAGAATGAATGTTAAAAATAAAGAAAAAAATTAAGATAAAAATATTTCTAACTTGGAGAAAAAAAACAAAAAGTTACAAATAAAAAGAAAGAGGAGGAGGAAGAGATAGAATGTTAACAGAATTTTTCCTGAGCTTTGCAAAAGACTAATGGACTCATTTTAATAGTATTCATGTATCCAGACCTAGGGTTAAATCCTTCTGCTAAAAATGATCAGGGATACAATAGAAACAGAAAACTGGCAGCACCAGTGTCCTAAGCAAAACTGAAAAGTAGGTAAAATTTGTCTTCAGTGCCTGCCTACCTTCTTTGAGCTCATCTCATCCACTTTTTGACACACTAAAGAACTGAGTCATAGGCAGCCATGATGATGAGCCAGTCCGAGAGGAAACTAGACTGCTGGTCAAAAAGTGTCCACAGGAGAAATTAGTTATCATATAATAATTTCAAAATAATTATTATATAATATTTCATAATTTTCAGGACAATTCCAAAGTCAGAGTTTAATGTGTATAGTGAATTGAGATTTCTCTACTTTGATCTACTGGAAAAAGGATCACTTAGTTTCTTTCTAAAAACACCACTTTTCAGAATCTGATGGCTTGGATGTTTGGATTCTCAACCACTGAAATGGAAGACAATATATTCAAAGGAAAAGCACTGGAAATACATGTACCATGTGACTGAAGATGAACTAGCTCTTTGGAGTCAAAAAAGAAAAAAGTTAGCAAATGAGATGAAGCAACTCAAAAAGCTACTTTGAAAATTAAAGTGTGAAACATATTATTTTACCAGTTATTTTGGTTCTCTACTTCACACTGGCTGTAGACTTGGCTAACAGGTTAAAGTTGTCTCCAATTGCTGGACCCATGAATCAGCAGACTCCAGATCTAACTTCCTTTCCATTTGAGAGATTGTCTTTTTCCACAGCAGAATGTAAACTCCTTGAAGACATGGGCTGTTTCATTTCTTAATTTTTATATCTAGTACCTCCAGGAGTTTCTGGTACATCATTTGGTGGTCAATAAGTGACTACTGAATAAATATTGAAAAGATGATTCGTATAATTTCTTTTCTTAAAATCTGGAATGTAATAAATACCAAATAAAATAACTATTTACATATATATATATATATGAACAACAAAAAAAGAAATTCACATATAGCTACAAATCTGCATCATGTACAGGTTTCTTCTCCCTTCAAGTTTATAGTAGCTTCAATATGTTACTTCCAAAGCAGTCCAGTTTGCCTGTTTCCTACTGACCTTTCTTCTGCTGTTTAATGTTCATTTTTAATGCTTCAGTGACTCTTTCTTCTTACTTCCTCCCCCCCCACCCCGTATTGGTGGCTCTGTGGCTGCCTCTTCTTTCCCCTCCCCAAAATTCCAGTCTTCCAAATTGAAAGAAAAACAAATATGCATAATCAAATATGTATAACCAAGCAGAACAAATCCCCCACATTGGCTAAGTTCAAAAATATAAACTTTATTCTGCACCTTGAGTTTAGCACCTCACCATTAGGTGGTGGATGGCTTGATTCTGTGGAAATTAGGATTAGTCATTACACTGATCATAGTTGATAACCCTTTCTTAGTTATTTTTCTTTATAATGTTGTGATTACTTTATAAACTACCCTTCAAATTCTGTTCACTTCATTCTGTATCAGTACATATAGTTCTTCTCAGATTTCTCTAAAATCATTCCATTCATTACTTCTTAAAGTATAATAATATTCTATTGCCTTCATTTGTCATAATCAGCTCAGCCATTTCCCAACTAATGCCCCTTAGTTTCCAGTTATTTTCTACTATTAAAAGAGCTACTATAAATATTTGTGTACATATGGGTCCTTTTTCTCTTTCTTAGATCTCTTTGGGACTTAGTGCTAAGATAAAGGATATACACAGCTTGGTGAATTTTTTATCACAGTTCCAAATTGTTTTCCAAAATGATTAGATCAATTTATAACTCCACCAATATTCATATTTTTTTCCTAACTCAATACTGTAATATCTTGCTAGTTTGATTTGTATGACACTCCAAAAGTAAATTAATTTAAGTAGGGTTGTAGTTTTTATTATGCTCACAAGGTCCAACCATGAGCAATTAATGCCTTTCCAGTTGTTCAGGTCCATGTTTATTTCTTCAAATAGTATTATGTTACTGTATTCATAGAATTCTTGAGTGTACTTGGTGACTTCCAAGTATTCTATACACTCTACAGTTATTTTAAATGAAAGTTTCTCATTCTATCTCTTCTAGATTGATTGTGTTAGTAATGCACAGAAAAGTTGTTCATTTGTATGGGTTTATTTTTATATCTTGCTACATTGTGGAAGTTATTGTTAAAATTGATTTGAAATTCTCTAAAGTTCTCTAAGTAGGCCATCAAATCATTTGCAAAAAAAAAATAATTGTTTCTTCTTTGCATATGCTTATTTCTTTAATTTATATTTTTTTGTCTTATTGCTACAGAGAATTATTTGGAAAGAATGGAATTAAATGTTCATTTCTATCACTTCCAAATACTAGTGGTGATGATGGATATTCTTACTTTACTCTGATCTTATTAGAAAGACCTCTAGTTTATACCCAATATATATAATGTTGACTCTTGGTTTACCATATCAAAGAAAGCTCCATTTATTCCTATATTTTTAATGTCTTTTTGACAGAAATGGGTTGTTGTATTTTGTCAAAAGATTTTTCTCAACAATCAATATAATCATATAATTTCTATTTTGGTTCAATATTAGGAAAACTATAGACATAGTCCAGATTCATTTAAAAAACCCTCTGCTAATGTTTTATTTAAAATATGTTTATCAATATTTATAAAGAACATTGCTCTACATTGTTCTTTTTGTTTTGTCTCACCCTGGCTTAGGTATTAATATTATATTTTATCATAGAAAGAATTTGCTAATACTCCTCCTTTCTTGGTTTGCAAAGTATGTTTGTATGTTTTGTATTCCTTCCTCTTTTGTCTAGTTCAGATGGAAGTGAGGTTCAAGAGAACCTGCTGCACCTACCTTTCCTTCAATATTGGTATAGTCTTCCTATTATATTGGGCTGTAACATGCACAGTGGCCACAAACCAGTAAATCATCTCAGGAAACAGGCTAAACCAGGTTGAGGGTAGCCAACAGGCCTCATACCCGTAGGTGATTTAGGGGAGTGCCTTCTCCAAGCATGTAAAGACGATGTCCAGTAGAACATGAGAACAACTTGTTCTAACAGCCATGAAGGAAGCTAAAACAAGTTCCATAAAGCACTTAGAGATTAGTTAGGTATCGAAGACAACAAGGTCATCCACTGCATCCTGGGCCATCACCAGTTGTCCTGACCCTTATCCTAATCCTGGACTTTGATGACTCAGGGATAGTGAGGCTGATAACTCTGAGTAACTCTGCTTCAGTTCAGAAGTTCAGGTGTAAGATGTCACCCCTAATGTCATTGGTCCTCTTTGAAAATAAAGGACAAACAACAGTCCTCCTATTGCTCATGCTGATGGTATGAAATAATTTTCACCTCTTCTTTCTCCTTCCTTATTCATTTAATTTTTTCCTTCCTTCTTTCTTCTATTAAGGGCATACAATAGCAAGATACAAAAATAAACACATACTAATTTAGAATCTTCCTGTATATAATAAACATAGCAAAATCCTTCTGAGTCCCTTTATCTTATTCAAACCCATCTATGACCTTTCACTGATATTAGGGTTATGGTATTTTCTTTATTATGTTCCTCATGACTACTGAGTTTGTATTTCAAAATTTGTACTTTCTTTGGGTCTTTTCAACAGGAATGCTTAGAAATCCTCTGGGATTATACTCAGTTTTGTTGGGTAAATTATTCTTGGTTGCATTTACCTTTCACCTTTTGAAATATCATATTCCAAGCTCTCCTCTCCTCAAACACATAGCTGCCAAGTCTTGTATGATCCTCACTGTGGCTGGTTGGTGGTGGCTGCTTGGTACTTGAACTTTTTCTTTCTTGCTGCTTGAAGTATTTTTTCTTTGACATAGAAGCTCCAAATTTTGGCTATGATTTCTTGGGAGTTTTCATTTTAGGTTTTCATTTGCTTCAAAAAATGACTACTAGATTTTTTCAATTTTTACTTTTGCTTTTATGATTCTAATAGTCTAAGAAAATTTCATTCATGATTTCTTGCATTATATAACCTAGAACTTTCTTTTTTGGGGCAGGGGAGAGGTTAGGGGGTTGTAGCTTTCAAGTAGCTAAACAATTCTTAGATTTTATTTCCTTGACTTGTTTTTCAGGTGAAGGGATAGACTGCATTTTAATTGTCTACCAAATTCTATTTATTTCAGTCTTTTGACTGTTTCAGCATTTCTTATCTAATAGAGTCACTTAATTCTGAGCAAAACATTTTAGTTGTCATTGAGTTCGTTATTTGAGTAAAATTTTGAACCCCATGAATAAGCTATTTATTTTCCTGAAAAGTCTTATCTCTGGAATTCTCATTTCATTTATGGTATCATTTCTTTTTAAACTCTTGCTTCATTTCTTCCAGAAGTTTACTTAATCTTGTGGCCAAACTGTGTTTTCATTTGAGTCTTTGCTTATAGGTATTGTGGAGTTATTCTCTTCTTCTGGGTTTATGTCTTGGACAGCCATAGTATTTCATTTTCATCACTGTGTTCTTTTGTTTACTCATTTCTCCAGCCTTGCTAACAGAATATGAACTTTGTATCAAGACCAGGCTGAGTGAACTTCTGGACAGAATGATGAAGCCTTATTTGGTCCTAATCTATATTATCTGGGTTCCTGCCACTATTCACTCCATATACTGAAAGCTGTGTTCTTTGACAATTTCAGAGACAGCTCTAGACAGTGAGCTGTAAACTTCGATCATCCTAAAAGATCTAATCTAGGGTATAATCTGATCACTGTCCTCCTGATTTCAGCTTTGTAGACTCCTAACTCTAATTCAGGGCCTACGTGATACACAGAGGTAGCCTTGGCCATGGCCAGGGAGTTAGTAGAAAGCTTCTGGTCTAGTAAAAGTCTGTTAGCACACTGGAAGGCTCTGGTGGGTCAGAGCACCAGGTACAGGGTTACCTGGATCCTTGTTCCCTATCCCCAGTATACAGCTGACTCCTAGCCAGGTCTTTATACTGGAAAGGTCTCTGACTCTGTGCAAGTCAAATATACAGTTAAGCAACATAGTTGTTGTCTTATCCCTGGTCTAAATTACCTGCTCTGAGTACAGAGCTTCTAGCCCCAACTTCAGTCCTTGCCCCAGGACCCTGGTCTTTAGTCAATTGAAACAACTGCAGGTCATATTCTGTGAAGGCTTTCTTTGTTGTAGGTTCTCCCCAATGCCCAAAGACCTACAGATATTTCTCTCTGCCAACCTGAGCTGGAAAACATACCTACTGTACATTCTTCTTTAATTTCCCTAACAGTACTCAGTCTAATGCACTTCTTTGATACTTTCTGGAATAGCTGGGCAAGGGAACTGGCATATTTTACTCCTTCTCCCTCTGCCATCTTGCCAGTTCTCTTGGCATATATCTTCTTAAGCAGCTTCAGTGGTGCCATCCACAGAATGATGAGAAGTGGAACAAGATCACTGACACAATATCTTGGAGTAGAGCCAGTCTAACAGCATTGGAGGGGAAAAAGGAAATGACTGCCAGATACCTCTCAGGGTGAGCTGAAGAGGGGTGAATTCAGGCAAAGTAATTAGGAAAAACACTTTCAGGATATCCTAGAGCCCAGAATCACACTATGAACTAAAATCTGGGAAACAAAGCAGTCAGCTATAAAGAAGGCATGAACAAGACAGCCCTTTTTAAAGCAAAAAGCATTAGCGCTCCCCAAAAGACAGAAGTGCTGTGGCCAAACCACAGAACTATACTCCTAAGTGAATGGTGTGAAAAGGATCATTATAATAACTCCTAATGCTATAATCAGTAAGAAGGAAGGACAGAAATATAATTGATCTTAGAGCACTAGGCTTAAAGGTCAGTTGCCTGAGGGATCATAACATAGTGAACAGAATGATGAACATGGGGTCAGGGTGACCTGGACAAATCCTGGCTTAGATGCTCACCAACTATCTGCCACCCTAGGCTATCACTTAGCCCTTCTGAGTCTCAGTTTCCTCGTCAATAAAATGGGAATAATAACAGCATATACACTTCATAGGGTCATTGAAAGAATAAAAATTTAGATAATTAAGAGTTTTCCAAATGTTAAAGCACCGTAGAAATGTGAGCTATTATTATTATTATTGTCTCAAGTCCCAGTTCTGTCATTAACTATGTGACTTTGAGCAATTTTTTAACCTTTGGGGGCTCAGTTTTCTTGCCCATAAAAGAAAAAGGATAATACCTGCCTTGCCAGGCCCATTGGAGAAGATATTGTTCAAATCCTTTGTAACCTAAGACAAATCACGTCCTCTCTCTGAGCCTCCATGCACTTGTTTATAAAATAAGAAGTTTGGGCTTAATAATCTTTAGGTTCTGGTTGAAATCAGTAATCCTAGGTTCAAACAGATAGTAGCTCTGGCCCTATAGGTGGAACTGAGGAAATGCTTCAAGAAATCACAAAAAAAAAAAATCTTTCCTGTCCTTCAAGGCTTACATCCCCTTTCTCCCCATTCCTCTCCCCCACCTCAAAAATCATGGAGCATTCATTGAGTACATGAAGTACCTTGGAAGTTTCCTGCCCTGTATCACTGTTATTTTCTTCAGGAACGTGTGTCACTGAAACAACCAGATTACAGACTCCTTTTGAGCAAGAATGGAGTTGTCTGTTTCTGTGCAGGGTCCCAAGTCCTTCTGCAAATTGGTACCACCCAGCCTTTCCAGCCATTTTTAGTATCATTTCCTTTCATGTCCTAGAAATTCCAGTTAAGCTCCTTGTTGCATCTCAAGTATACACTATGTTTTCCTACCTCTGTGTCTTTGTTCATATTATTTTCTATGCCTAAAATGGCCTTTCTCTTTCATCTCCTCCCTGCTGAATCTTGTTGTTCAGCTATGTCCAACTCTGTATGATCCTATCTGGGGTTTGCTTGGCAAAGACACTGGAGTGGTTTGCCATTTCCTTTTCCAGTTCATTTTACAGATTAGGAAACTGAAGCAAAAAAGGTTAAGTGAATTGCCCAGGGTCATACAGCTAATAAGTGATGAATCTCACCCATCCTTCAAAGCTCAGCTCAAGTACCTTCTGCTCTCTAAAAGCTTCCCTGATCAACAGAGTAGGTAAAGTTTCCCTCCCTACACCTCAGATCACACACACTCTTCTTCATATTTCTTTTATGGACTTAACAAATATTGCTTTGCTTTACTACCACAGACCATGGTTATTACCTTAAAAGATGCTGAAATAATCAAACCAACTAAAGTTCAATTCTAAATTCTGCTTATTAACATGGGTCACTACTTTAACCACAATCAAAGCAAACTAAAGGGGAGCCTGAGCCCAGCTTCACACACCAAGAAAATCTCCTTCTTCCCCCCTTACCCCTTACCCCGCCCCCCAGCCCTGCCCTGAGGAAGAACTCATTAACATTAACACATACCACCTCAGTACATGCATGTCCCTTGGAGAGGAGGTGTTGAGTTAGGGTACAGGAGGAAGTGCCTTTTATTTCCTGTGTGAGGTTGCCCCTTCTCCTTCCTTAGTGAGCACTAAGCACTATGAGGTGTCAGGTGACTTTCAGTCACAAATGTTTCTTTTTTTTTCCTTCGGTAGGGGAAAAACCCTGGCAATATTCCAATCAACTCTTTCCTTCCTACAATCCCATTCAGGTAACACTATCTCAAGGACAAGGTGGGGGTCATGGCTAACCTGAGAAGTCATTATTTGCACCCATACTGGTTTCTGTCTATACTACTTGCCTATCCCAGTACCTCTTATCAATTTAACCCATTTTTACACTTCCACAATTTGAGTTATTATCCCTGCCAGACTGCACTGGACAAAACAACACCATGTTCTGAATAGTACACAATTAAAAATTGTTCAAATTGAACTGAACAGTTAATAAACACATATTTGGGGGAAGGGAGGGAACATACCTATCATGGAAAACAAAGCACCCCTGTGCATACAACAGTCATATATTTGAAAGGGGGGGTAGTTATACAATAAAGCTAGGGTCAGGGCCTAGGTCAAGTTGGGGATTCTGCAAACTTTACAGTGACTCTCCCCTACATGTACTTCCCACTCACCCGGGCCCCCTTTCAATGAGTGTCCTCTCCTAGATCTGTAGGATCCCACCTGTCAGGGAAGACAGCAATTGGATAAACTGGTTCACAGTAATGTGCTGGTGATTCCCTGTGATTTGGATCCTCTGGGGGGAATTTGCATTTCAAAAAGTTCAGAAGAAGTCAATGAATAAATAAATACCTACTGTGAAATTTCCACAGCTGCTAAGGCCTCTGGGAAGAGACTTTCCTTAGGGAATGAGAGCCTTGCCACCTCCCCACAAGACACAGGGATGGACAACGATGGTTCCTCATCCACCAGGGAAAAGCATCTACATGAATGGGTGGTTGTCTTCCGTCAGAAATGGCAGTTTTGACAAATTACCATGGCTTGCATGGACTCCTGTAGGTTCCTTTGCTGGTGATGTTTCTAGTAGTTGAGACTGACCCATCTCCTTGTCCCTGAATAAGTGACAGAGAACTTCTCAGAAAGCAAGGCTGTCTGTACTTGAGCTTCAGGGAAAGCATTAGCTTTGATCAGTCACCTCACTGGTTAGAGTCCCCCTGCCCTAAGGCCCTATTACCTAGCCAAGTACCAAGAAGTGTGCCCAGGTACAACGAGCAGAGGCTGAGTTTCCCGGACTTCTGATGTAGCTCTGATTAAAGTAAAATCTCTTGTCCCTTCTTGGGATAAGGAAGACTACAGAGAAACCACAGATGAAATAACAGTACACAAATGAATGGCAGGCCTTGCAAGAACACCCTACACCAGGTACCAAGGTGTCACTAATAATTAACCAGGAGTTTTTGTAGATAGGTCAGGTCCCACACAGAAGCATAACAAGTAAGAAACTAATGGTGGCATTTGAGGGACACTACACACTCCACCAGCCTGCCATAGGACTAGCTTCTTTTCCTCTCCAGCCTGAAATTTTCAGAATTAAACTGTTTTGAGCTAGACAACTTTGGATATTTCTCCAAAAAGAAATGTATATAAAATGGAGGGAGGAAGTAGAGGGGAAAATCGCCCTGGGAAGCTAGCAGTCTGCCAGTGTGTGTGTGTGTGTGTGTGTGTGTGTGTGTGTGTGTGTGTGTGTGTGTGTGTGTGTGTGTGTGTGTGTGTACATGGATTAGGCTTTCAAATTAGAGGTCATTACCTTAAAATTAAAGAAGCAGGACTCTAGGTTCTAGGACTGGCAACACAAAAAGAGAGCGTGACCACATTTGAGTCTGAAAGGTGAAGAGCTAGAAGAAAAACATTGGGATCATAAGACACTGCTCCAGAGGGACAGGTCCAGTGAGGTATGTCATGGAGGGCCCTGAGCAGCACAATCCCTTATGACAAAGGCTGATTGACTGTTGGTGATGTACAGATCACTGAGCTAAATGCTAGGCAAGATATACAGTTTTAATGAAGTGCAGTTCCTGCTATTGTGGAACTTACTGTAATGGAGCTAAGATATGTATTCAGATAACTATGACATCCAATAATAGACAATGTGTATTAGAGAAAAATAAAATAAAGTAATATGTCATGTCCAGAAGGGATCAAGTCAAGCTCCACTCATGGTGAAAGTAGCTTTTGAATTAGGCTTTTTGAGTGTGTGGGTGAGAGAATAGTCTGATTCAGTGGACAGAGTGCTGGGCCTGAAACTAGAAGACTCTTCTTCCTGAGCTCAAATCTTACCTCAGACACTTATTAGTTGTGTGAACCTGAGAAATTAAACCCTATCTGCCTCAGTTTCCTCATCTGTAAAATGAGCTGGAGAAGGAAATGGCAAACCATTCCAGTATCTTTGCCAAGAAAACTCCACTGGGGTCACAGAGCTGAACACAACTGAAATGACTTCATAGCAACCATTGTAAAACTCTAATACATACACACACCCTTCATAATGAGTGGAATCTCATCATTTATTCAGATGTCTCTAACTCTATGATCATCAAAGAATGCAACGTTTCTTATAAGGTCCTGGGAAGCTTTTAATACTGTGAGGGATATAGAAGGTGAGAGAAAAATTCAGGAAGGAAGGAGAAAGGGAATAAGGTAGGCACACTTCACCTGGATCACAGCTGGCCTGCCTACCATTTTCATGCCTTAAAAAATAAGACTGATGAGGTTTAGTCACTGGATATCAGTGAGATGACTTCAGCTCCCTTAGGCATTAGTGTAGTGGAAGAGGGAACCAGACTGGGTGAGCAATTCTTCTTTGAGTGCTAGCCCTGGCTCTACTACTGCTTGTTTTGTAACCTTTATCAATTCACTCAGACTCTCTGGGAAGGAGTGCAAAGCATACTCACACTAGCAATGAAGGGCCTACCATAGGGGACCCCAACTCAGAACAGTGTCTGCATAAGATCCAAAAGGGGAAAATCAGGAGTAGATTCGGTTTCACCTTTAAAAATGGGGCTGGACAAAATGATCTCTGAAATCTCATCTACCTCTACCTTATAGGAGACAATGAAGAACACTAATCAGTATTACCAAAACTGACTGTGTAAGGCCAAGGAAAAGACTGCCTGCACAGATTTCACTGCTAAGGGTGTCCAGTCACCTGTCTCCAAAGTATCCACCACAATATTTGTCATGGCACCATCAATTTCCATTCTTTTGGATATTAAAGACGTTTTAAACTTTTTTTAAAGGTTTTTTTTAAATTAAGACTCTTGGTGCCCTATTAAAAATGAAAGTATTTCTGGATGGATTCACACATCAGTGTGGTATTAACTTAATGAAAGAAAAATCCTTCCATTTCAAAATTACAGCAAAAAGATTCCAATGGCTAACACCCTAGAAGAGGATATCTTGAAACCGAAGCTCATTTTTACTGAAGTGTAAATGACTAATAGCAAACTCTTTCCTGAGAATAGATTTTTCTGGATCATGGAGGAGAGACACCAGTACCTTAGATACATGGAGGGGGAGTGTAGAGGTCCTACAAAGATAAGGAAAAGGCACAGAAAAGGGTAGGATAAGTATGACAAACTTTGCTAACTTCACAATTTTACCAAATGCACTGCCTGATCTTTATAGCCTTTGGGCAGGAGGGGGAATCAGTTCTTGCTTGAATGAGTAAGAGACACTTAAGGCAGTTTCAAAATGTCAAGCTTCCCAAAGGTAATGGAACGCTTATGCAGCTTGAGAAATCAGACCATCTAAGTGCTGGAACCACAAACTTACAGGTAAATTCTAACTGCTTGGTGCTTGGAACTGCTTCACACAAAATTCCATTCTTGCCTCCCACTCCCCAAGCATGCTCAAGTATTGGCATTTTCACACAGACTAATTAACAAATAGCAGGGCAATTAAATCACACAGCCCAACCATGATGCCACAGAGACAAGAAATGGAACTTGAAAAATGTCAGCAGAGAGCCCAGCTACCATTTTGCAATCATGTTTTCTGAAGAACAGTCCAGTGATTTGGAAGAGCCATTGGCAGCCAGTGTGGAGTTACTGCACCAGCTTTTTCTCATTTGTAAAGGTAACATTAGAATAAGAAGCCTGTCTAAGGCCACTGCTTTTATTCTCCTCTTTCTTCCCTTACAGCAGATTGCTCTTCAATTCCTGACTTTAACCCCTGAGGCTTGAACTCCATTTCTTAACCACTGCCTTAGTTTCCACCAGCCCGTAGGTGGAATTCCACAGCTCTGTTCCTGGGAGTACTTTAAGTGTGAAGGGTCACTAGGATTATTTCTTCCCATTTGGGCATTTGCCATCCAAATATCAATGACCCTGCTCTTCCTCTACCCATTTAACGTCAGACTTGACTCCATAGTCCAGATACAATCCTTTCAGAACTGCGGTATACTGGTGTCTAGACAGATTAGCATCTCTCTTATGAGGGCTGCCGAGCCCTTTCCACTTTTGCTGCTCACCAGTCACCCAACTCTCACCTTGGCTCCAAAAAGCTGTAGCATGTACAGCAGCTACACTCCAGTAAACCATTTCAACAGATGGACTAAACCAGATTGAGGGTAAATGCCTCAAATCCATTATGGAGTTAGGTGGGGTATCTACTTCAAAAACCTACAGAATGGGTAGATGTGGTGTGGCACTTTCCTTCAAATGGCAATCATATTATCACAAACCTTCTGGTTACTCCTTTTGGAAGGCATACTAGCTTTCTGGCTAGATTAAATCTGATTACAAAACCTCTGCCAGCTTCACTGTATTCCTCATTACTATGGCCCCCTAAAAAAAAAACAACAACACCTACACTGTCAGCATTTATCTAAAAGCAATACAATTTTATGAATGCATCCCTTCAGCAAACATTGGCATTTAATAGATTCTGTCACTGTAAGGAAAAGAGACAGGATGTGAGAGTGACAAAAGTGATGTGTGGCACAGAGTGCTGGACTGATCAAAGAGTTATCCTCTCCAAGCTAAACATCTGCACTCAACAAAAGCAGAAACACCAAGGCAAGACAACTACCAGAAGGCTTAATGTCAACAGATTAGAGCACTTCTCTGAGCATGAACAGTTTATTGCTAACTTGGAGGGAAAGCTTAGTCAACAGTGAAACAGAAAGGAAGTGGGAAGCTTTCAGAGATTTGGTGTACAGCATTGCATTTACTCATCTGGGTCAGAACCCTTACAAACATCAAGACTGGCCTGATGAACATGATGGGGAAATTCAGAAGCTGCTAAACAAAAAGCAACTCCAGGGTTTACCAGCAGGACAGTTGGTTCATTTCTAAGAAGGCAGTGGTTAACTCCATCAAAAGTAAACTGCAAGCAAAGCTTAGATTCATGATTCTTGGCTCCATAAGAAGGCAGACGAAATTCAGTTTTACAATCCAGAACACTTTTACAATATCCAGAAAGCTATCTATTAGGTCAAAGACTTATGGTGCCTCTTAACTACTAAGTGCCAATGGAGCAACATTGATTAGCGATAAGGACATGATCCTAGAGAGAAGGACTGAACACTTCCACAGTGTTCTCCACGGACCACCATCAATCAATGTTGAGGCCACTGACCGTTTACCTCAGGTTGAAATCACTCTCTCTCTAACCAAATCTCCAAATGCAGAAGAATGCCATTAGGCTGCTCTCGTGTGACAAAGCACCTCATGCTGATTCTATTCTAGCTGAGATTTACAAGGCTCATATAAAAGCTGATTGAAATCTTCTGGGTTATATAGCAAAAGGAAGTTATCCCACAGGAGTTCAGGGATGCCTCCATTGTCCATCTGTATAAAGAAAAAGGTCCTGTGACAGTCATAGGGTGGTCTCTCTCTTAGTCACAGCCCTTGCCAGAGTTCTCCTTCATAGGAAGAATGCTTCACCTGGAAGATGATCATCTACCCAAGAGCCACTATGGTTTCAGAAAGAGTCAAGGAATGGTCGATATGGTGTTTGCTGCCTGACAACTCCAGGAGAAATGCCAGGAGCAGAAAGAGGTCTGTACACAATGTTCATTGATTGGACCAAGGACTTTGATAATGTCTCATGAGGGCTTGTGGAAAATCAAGGCAAAATCTGGTTGCCCAGAGAAATTCATCAGTATTATACATGATTATGATATTATTATATTATACAGTATTATACATGTTTGCACGGGATTTGAAGAATGGACAATGCTCTTACACTTCCCAGTCACCAGTAGAGTGAAGCACGGTTGTGTGTTTGCTCCCATGCTTTTTAGTATGATGTTTTCAGTGATGTCAGATACCTTCAACAAGGACAAAAACAGCATCAAGATCAGGTATTGCACTGATAGTAAATTATTTAACTTGAAAAGACTACAAGCCAAGATTAAAGCAGAGAGAGACTTGGTACACAACTTTTTGTTCACAGTTGATTGTGCACTCAATGCAGCCTCTGAGGCTGAGATGCGACAAAGCATGGATCAGTTCTTTGCCACCTATGCTTATTCTGGCCTGACCATTAATACCAAGGAAGCACAGGTTCTTCACTGGCAGCCTCTCACCATCTATATGTGGAACCATCAATGACAGTAAATTGAGAATTTTTTAACAATATGGATAAGTTCACTTGCCTTGGCAGGATACTCTCCAGGAATATACACACAGATGATAAGGTTGACATACACATTGCCAGAGTTAGCTCAGTGTTTGGAAGGCTCCAAAGAAAAGCGTCAGGGAGAAGAGGTGTTAGGCTGCCTACCAAACTGAAGGTCTGCAAAGCCCTTGGGCTGATCTCATTGTACACCCATGAAACATGGACAGTCCATTAGTGCCATGCAAGGAAATTAAATCACTTCCATGTGAATTGTCTTAGGAAGATTCTGAAGTTCACTGGGCAAGATGAGGTACTGGACACTGAGATCCTTTCTCAAGCTAAACTGCCAACCAGTCAAACTTTCCTACAGAGAGTAAAACTCCAAGGGACTGGCCATGTTGGTCAGAATGCCAAACATAGTTTGCCTAAAAGACTATTTTACTGGGAACTCACGCAAAGCAAGTGTTCACACTAAGGTCAGAAGAAGCAGTACAAGAACACTCCCAAGCTCTCTGAAAAACTAATTGATTGTGAGACATGGAACACAATGGCCCAGGACCACCCAGCATGGTGTGTCCACATCAGAGAAGGTGCTGTGCTCTATGAGCTCTATGAGCAAAGCAGAATTGCAGGAGCTCAAGAGGAATGTGGGATGCGCACATTTAGAACCATCCTCATTCCAAATGTTCACATGGACTATCTGTGCCCAATCTGTGGTAAAGTTTTCTGGGCTCATATGGGTCTGATCAGCCACAGTCAGACATACTGTACCGTGACCCCAACAGAGGGATCTCATTTTGATCCTCTCTAAGAGTGAAGGACGACGCCCATTTCCCTCTTGTATCATTCTTTCTTCTTCTGCATCTTTAATTGTGACATACAAGGTTTAGGTAGCATTTGAAAGTCTGCAAAACCCTTTCTGAACATTATTGCCCCTGTTCGTCACACCAGCCCTGTAAAACCAGTGCTAAAGAGATGATAATCTCCATTTCACAGGGAGGAAAGGAGGGCTCAGGGAAATTATATGATTTGCCTATAGTCATAATGTTTACACCAATCTGAGTTCTCATTTGAACCCAGATCTTCCTGATTCCAGATACGGGAAGTTCTTCACTATAAAACACCAAACCTTAAGAATTAGGACATATATATGGATGTCAGATTAATTGGACACTTTGAAACATAACATGCTCATCACTCCTTGTATTTTCCTGGATATATATATATACATATATATATATATAATATATATATGTATATATATATTTATCTACATTTCCCCCTCTCACTTGCATGCTCCCCCCAATATCTTCACCTCTCTAGATCCAATTTCAAAATCCACCTCTTCCACAAAACCATATCTGATACCTGTCCCTACTGTATGCTGTCTCTCATTCCCACCACACTCTTTTCTATCAAATGCTTTATGAATGCACTAAACTGAATGGTCACTAAGGTCCTCTCCATCTCTCAGATTCTGTGATTCTGAAATGAAAATGTCCAGCCTCATTCAGAACTGGAGAAAGGCCTCAAAGCTACACTATCTATATGGTCACAAGGTGAAAGAAGGACCAGTCCCACAGAGAATCACATGCACCAAGAAATAGCTCAGGCCTATCTTTTCACTGATACTATGACTCATGGGGACTATTCAGGTTCTAAGAGAAGGTGGGATCTGCCAAAAGGAAGGTTTGCTTGATGCTCCCCAGAAACAAGAGGAGATAAAAGGGAGGACCATCAAACAGTTCAGATCGACATCTGGCCTAAATTTTTTGTTGGGTTGAATAAAACCCACTAAATATCTGATCTATGCTTGGCCTGAATACTTTCAAGGGAGCTTAGGGGTCTTTGATGTTCCTAAGGAAAGTCCTATGTAAGGGAAAAATGGACCATAGAGATTATTTTTTAAAATATCTCCCAAGGTGAATCCCATGTGTTATGACAGGGACCAAGACTCTAGTGGCAGAGGAGATGCATAAATCATTAACTATTTGATTCTGAGAGATCCTTTTGGGAATTACACTGAGTCATAGAGCATATTCAACCTGCTAGCACTTGGGAGAAGCACAATTCTAGTGACATGATGAGAATGTTGCATAGGGTTCAGAATGGAGGACCAGTTGGGAAGAAAGGAGCACAACAGAGGAGACACACAAAAAAAGGCTGGGAAAAGCTAAAGAATGACCATCTGTTATAAGCATGGGACTTAAGTCTATAACTCTAGGGCTATACAGTTGTGAATTCTCCACTCCCTCCCTCCACAAAAAAGCAAATGCCTTGTATCTGCTAGGGACCAGACTAATGAAGGAAGTCGGCTTATCCAATGCCACGGTTAGTTGGTTTTCAGCACACACTCATCAATATGATGACAGTAGTTAGAAGGATAAATGATAGATTTGACAGTCTCACTGCTGATCCTCAATTTTGTCACTAACTTGATCTGAGCTATCTCCAGGGTATGGTGATATGGGACCACCCCCTTAGGCTCTGTGCTCTGTAGTTCTGTGAGCTACTTGTATCTGTGCAGTTACTCAGAAAGGCAACAGGTAGAGAAAAGAAAGTGACTGTATAAACTAAAAAAGATGGCGGAAGGATGAGATTGGATTTTGAAAGAATAGCTGATTCTCCTAGCCATAAAGTCAGACTATTAAAGGAAAGGGAATGAGACAGATCCTTACACCTGCATATGTACCTCAGGATCAGTTTTGTTCTTGTCCTCACTAAGGCTATCCAGATAATGACTTTAGCATGATATTGCCTCCCTATATGTTTCAGGAAGCAAGCCTGAAGAAGAACACACAGTGTACTTCACTCTATCCCAGATTTCTTAGGGATGACCTTGGACTCCACATTCTCTATTTTCCAACCAAATTTGACTCCATGATTAAGGCTTCACTTTTAGTTCTTACATGGTATTCCCAATGTATCCATTAAATTCTCCTCTTCTCTAGAGCATCTAGTCCATTTCATATGTGTCAACAAAACTTTACATTCTTCAATGGCAAACGGCCAGGAAAAGTCTATCTTTGGTGCTGCCTCATCCTAGAGTGCCTAGAACAAAGATAACATGCTTCTGATATGTACGTGCTGACTTCACTCGGTGGTCCCTGACCTAGAGGAGATTACAGTCTAAGATCTATAGTGTGTTAATTTCTACACTGTCTAGGGGGTTAGATCTGTAATCAACAGCAGCAAAGGAAATACCCAAGTGGTCTTCTCTTTTGCCACCATCTCTCTCTCACTTTTCTTCTCACCTTCCCACTTAACTTTGACCCTATGCTCATGCTCTTTTTAATCACTTCTTATTTTTCCCCTTCAGGCTAATCAATCTTCATTACAATGGCCTGGAAGCTACACTGGAAATGTCCCCGTAATGGCAATATTTGGAGAATAACCCTAGGAAGAGGTGGAGGAGCATCTTCTGGGAAGAGAATGAAGCTAAATTTCTCAAAATTTTCTGTCATCTTTCATGATATTTTGCAATGAGTTTATACTGAAACCCATAGGCAAGGAAAGCGAACGAATTTTAATACTGAACCTTGAACACCATATGAATGAATCTTTCTTTGTGTAAATATATTAAGCCTCTTGGGCTAGATACCACTGAATACAGTGTGTGAATAAGTTCTGAACTAACCATACAGATATTCTTAAGGCACTAGGAGTGCTTCCAGTAAGTACAGTTTTATACTCTTGGTAGTACATTTATATCCCAAAAGGCCTGGCCTCAAAGGAAAACACTAATGTATCTGCCCAAGGGGTCTCATGAGATAGCAAACAAAGTTGCAGTTACTGTACACTGTTTATTCCAGTTATAGGAGTAAAGGAAGATTGCAGAAACAGAGGAAAAGGAAAATGGATAATTTGAAGTGTTACTGTTACACCAAAAAGAAGAAGACTGTCAGTGATGTTTTAGGTTCAGTCTCAATTATTTCAATTGGAAAATGAGTGTGTACATGTTGAAATGCAACCATGATTAAAGGGTTATTCAACCAACTGCTCTGGCCTTGGCAAGGGAAATTGGTGTGCTTACATTTGGGGGAAATTCCTCAGCTTTTTCCTGTCAGTGTCAAAATGGTTGAAAAAATTGGTTGGAATGGAGGATTCTCTGAATTCCATTGGTAACTAGGATTTAAGCTGTACTTAATAATGATCCATTCCTTCCTGAGTAATCCCACCTCAAAAAATATATACACATGTGTACATACATATACATTTGATAAGGATATATGCATGGATATAGGAGGAAGTTTAGGGAACTCAGCAAAAAAAAAAAAAAAAAAAAAAAACAAGAAAGAAGGAGGATAACAGCTGAGAGTGGTCCTAAAGATTCCTGCTGCCCATTTTGCTTCTGGCCTTTGCTTAATGGAAAGCCTGTTAGGTAAAGTCCAGAATGTGATTAAACATGGAATTCAGAGAATGTTCTGTGTAATTAATATTTTCAAGAATTGAGATGAATCACAGAAATGTATTATAGCCCCATTTCGTAGATGGAAAAGATGAGGCACAAAAGTAAAACTGAGGCTTGCTCAAGGTTCAGACATCAACACAGCTAAAACTAGTACCCAGGTCAACTGGTCAGTGCTGTATCTCTTTTTCCTTTACAGCAAAGATTATGGCCATGAGAAGAGTTCTTGTCATGTGTATACCATATGTGTATATCATTTTAGAGAGGAAGAAACTGAGGCCCGAAGGAAGAAAGAGATTTCCTCAATGTCATATTGTTAATAACTTGCAGAACCAGGACCTGAACCCGGTACCTCTGATTCCAGATCAAATATTCTTAGTATTTTTTATATATATATATAAAATATACATATAATATATAATGTTTATATATAACACATAATATAAAAATATTTTTATTGTGTAAAATGTCTTAGTAGGATGATATAGCATCTTTATTCAGAGCTGAAGAGGACATCAGAGGTCCTCTAATCAAATCCTCTCATTTTATAGATGAGAAATCGGTAAATGCGAAGTGACTTGCCCAAGGTCACGTGGGCAATAATTAGCAGAACTAGGATTTGAAACTAGGTCTTCTGACCCCTTCTACTACACCTTGGCATGGTTCATGATGGGGAAGCAATGTACTAGAGCAGACTGAGTGCTGGATTTGGAGTCAGAAGGCCTGGATTCAAATCTTAACTCAGACCCTGACTAGTTGTATGAGACCGGGCAAGTCACTTCCCTTATGACTCAGTTTTCTCATCTAGAAAATGAGGGGAAGGGAAGGAAAGGGAATTAAGTATTTATATAGTACTCAATGTGCCAGACATTGAGTGAAGCAATTTACAGCTCTTATCTTGTCTGACCAACCTGGACTAGGTTACCTCTTAAATTCTTTCCATTTCTTAATCTATGATTCTGTAACCATTACACCCAGATTGAAGGAGCCAAGAAAAAGAATGACTGCTACCGTGCTCCAAAAAGCATTTGATCCACCAATGAAGAAAAACTTTCAGGTTCTAGCTACAGATGTGCCATGTTTGCTGTGAATCTCCTTAGAACAGTCCACAAAGGAATGCAAGTTTCCAGGCAGGTGTTTGGAGATGAGATTCTCCCAACCGAGCACTGTCTTGTAGAATTCTACTTGCAGCCTTCAACAACCACAGTCAATCCATCCAGCAGCAAGTGTGTACTGAGATGACTAAGCCTTGCTTGGTTTCCAGGACTTTGCGTTTCTCCTCCAGCATTCCACCTCATGGGGCTAGGTAAGAGAGTCACAGAATGTTAGAGTGAGAAAGAAGATCGGATCAGCGCCAACCAGACATCAAGGTCCCTAATTGCCCAATATCACATAGCTAGTTAGTATTATAGCCTAGATTAGAACTCAGGTCTCCAGACCAAGACTATAGTGTTATTTTCACTACACTATGCTGTTGGCCTTCTACCCATCTAAATTACAAATTCTTTTGTTTCTCTCATTTTCTCCTTCATGAATTATTGTATTGCAAGTCAACTATCCTTGAAAATGACAGCTACACAAAGAATGGGAATTAAGGTACCAATATTAACTTTGAAATGACTGAAATAATGGCAGCATAGGAATAGATAATAACTCTTCTGGACTACTTCCCTAACCTGCAAACACAATGATAGTTTGGGTCCTAGAAGGTGGCTGTTTCCTCAGGTTCTATAGAGATACTCCATAGGTATCCACTTCTAACACTATAAATCATAAGCCATTTCCTGAATTTCCCATTAATAGTGAGGCTGTAGACATGATTAACTCTTAGCAGAGGCATTTCTTAATATTATATAATAAGAATAACTGTGAAACATCTCCTCCAAATCAGAAACACACTCTTCCACAAATACACACAGCTTCATCTGTCAGAAGAATGTAAAGAATTATCACTATAATATGGGATAAGCTCCAAGGGAGAGGTACAAGCAATAAATGTTCACAACATGGATGAATGACGAGTGAGGGTCCACTACATCTAAGTGGCCACAGACTCCTGACTGTTAACCTTCCTCTCATGTGCAGAATATGGCAATCCCAAGTTCAATTCCTTTCTGAGAAGCACAAAAGGGCTACTTCCCTAACCCTAACCTTTCCACCTCTTGTTCTAAGAACAGCAGTCATATCAATACTACCACTGCTTCTTGAAAGGACATATCAAACAAATGGTCTTTAGATTTACCCACCTTCCCTATGACTTCCTCTACCAAAACACCCTTTCCTAGCTATCATTGCCCTATATGTTATCTCTCCCTCAATATTCCCTTGGAAGTTAAGCCCCGTGAGGGCAGGGACAGCCTATTTTTTAGCATCTGTGCTTCACACAGCGCCTAACACATAAAAAGCACCTAATAAATGCATTTTCATTTACTCATGAATGAACAACCTGTGTCACACTAAGCATACCCTTCCACCTGCCACCACTTAAACTAAGGGAAATGGTATCTCTGCACATAGCCAGGCTGTTGAGAGAAACAGATGCGTGCAAGGTGACTGAGCTCTGCAAAACCACATTTGAAGCAAATATTTATTTCAGTAACACTTTTCACTCACCTACAAAACAGATAAGATTAGTGTGTCACTTCACAGATAAACAGAAATCAAATTTCACCTCTTGCAGTTGGCTATTTCTATATATAGCTTATTCCAAGCCAGTATCAAGGTTCCCCCATTCTTCGGGTAGAAGCTCAACTCTCCTTTCCCCTACTCACTTTCAAGTTCTTTTCTGAACCCACCCTGCCAGTCTCTTGCAAAATAAATACACTGGCCCTCTCCTTCAAGCAATTACAGTTGCACTGTAGGACCAGATGTGGTATCACAGGCAACCCATGAGCCAAAAAAACAAACAAACAAAAAAACACTGTCTACACAGTAGTGAGGTATAGGAAAAGAAGATTTTTTTCAGGTGCTTAAGGTCTTCCTCTTACCTTTCCTTAAATCTGGTTGGTTATTCCTGAGGGTATATCTGTAAGCCTAATATAAATACGTAACCAAATGAGAAGAGTCTGGCTTGTTGCTATCTCAGAAGAGAAAGGCAAAACCAAGTGGCCTGAAAGAATTTAAAACCCCCGCTCCCCAAAAAAAGAATATAGCCCCAGGATTATATCATCAGGTGACCTTCCACATGTAGAATAAGAGAATTTCCCACATGGCCTTTGCATAACTAACCTCACTAGCAGAGATGGCCCCAGGAGACCTGGTACAATTACAGATAATTATGGAACTTTATTGCTTTGTTTTAGCATCAAATATTATAGAATTCGGTAAACAATAAATGTCTATTATTCATTCATTGATTTGCTTCTTGTTGTTGTTAATGCAAACAACTTTAGAAATCAGCTAGAAACCCAATCCTCTACTTTTACAGCTGAGAAAATGGCAGTGTAAAGACATTAAGTAACCCCAAATTATGCAGTGAGTAAAGAACAGAACTAGGATATTACTGATGCTAGGTAGCACTCACCTAGGAATTGTTAGCAAGTCTAACTTTTGTTATTTGGTCTATGTAATGACATTTCTGGTGAAATTACAGATTCATTAGGCTTACAGATATACCCTCAGGAATAGTGGGAAGTCTATGTAATGATCTGAGTGCTGGACTTAGGTCAGCAAGGTGTCAGCTTCAAGTCTTTCTCCATATACTGGCTGGGTCGCCTTGTACAAGTCACTTAATCTCTCAGGGGCCCTGACAACCCTCCCAAACAAGAGGGTACCAAGTGGAGAAGATGCTGCTGGTCTGTGTAATGGTAGAAGTACCTTCCTGGAAGTTCCCAAAACTAAAAAAATCAAAGGTCTTTATGTATCTATATCTACACTTACATATATGCATATATATCTATATATATAAAGACAAATACATGCATATGTATGTATGTACATATATATATGTATATATATATATACGACCATAATAATGTAAAGCAAAAAAAGCACTGAAAAACATCAGAACCCTAATCTATGTACTAATGAGACATGATATCAGCAAACTCTAGGTGAATGAAGCATGCCTCACTCCTTTCAACCGAGGGGCGGTGAACTATTGGTGCAGAAGGAGACATCCGTTGTCAGGCATGAACAATGTGTTGATTTGTTTTGCTATTTCTTGTAAGGAAAGCTCCTATTGGGAGAGTTAGGGGAAGGAGTCACTAAAAAGTGAGTAAAAAATAAGTGCTAATGAAACATTTAGTTATTTAAAAGTTAGTCTGTTTCATCCCGTGGCACACTCTAAAATTTATGCCTGGGAGCCCTGAAGAACAAAGAGTTCTTTGTAAGGTAGGGCATTTTCTGTGAAGAAAATTAGAATAATTGCCCTCAGTCCCATCCTTTTCAGATAGCCCACAGCAATTCAAGGAGGAGGAAAGCTGTTGGTAAGCTTTACAGATGTCTGTCTGTCTGTATGTATATATGTATACGTGTGTATACTTTTACATACATGTATGCACTTAGATGTTCAGCACTTACAGTAACAAGGATGTCACATTAACTTGCCTTTATTTTTCTGTGAATGTGTCACAATGTACATGTTCTTTCTGCAGAATGAGGTAACTACACACCTGGGGGCAGAAGCCATCACTCCTAATTCCTTTGCACTTCCCTGTTCTACAGGGCCAGAAGACAAGGTCTGTGCCCCAAGGCACCAAAAGTGATAACTTGTGCTTCCTCAACAAGCAGAAAAAATTGAGCTTAGCCCCTTATTGAGAATGATTTGTTCCCACTGTAAACTACCAGGCTGTGATTCTGCCATGAGCCTTAGCCCAGGTATGCTTCTTTCTGGTCTGGCCCTACCCTGCCTCTTCAACAGCAGCCTTGTTAGTATCTTAATTCCTCTGTGTCCCACCTCACCCCCTCAGGGCCTTGCATTCAAGGCCTCTCCCTGAGATATATTCGCCCCCAAATGACTTTGTCTTAAAACACTGATTGGAGGGTACTTTTTCCCCTCCTCCTTACCCCAGGCATGTTTTATGGCTCATGTCTTCAAGGCCAGAATGGCTAGTTATTAGCCACAGAGTCAGCTTGTGAGTACCACTTCTTCCTAATAGTGAGGACCCGGAACACACCCACACACAGAGTGGTGACTTCTGAATCAGACCCATCCCCATCCCTGTCTCACCTTCTCAGTGGGGTAGCCAAGACAGGCCCTTACTAAAACTGAAGTAAGCCAAGTTTCTTTTGAGTGCCGTCCCATCTCTCCTTTCTCTATCTCATTCCTCTCAGGACAGCCAGATTCTGCTCAGGCTTCTCCCCTTTACACCTCTTCCCCTTACTAATCCTGACAGAAACTCATCCAATCCTGCTCCTACTGAGGATAAAAACAAAGGTAAAACAGCCCCAGCTTCCTGGAAGTTTATACTCTTTAATACTACTCTTACCTTAGCAGATTGGAGAGAAAATAAATTTTAATCGAATATCCAGTTTATTTTCTCATTTACACCTTTTTTGGCAATAGTAATATTTGGAATGGACATAATAAAATTTCCCATCATTACTTATCATCATCATCATCATCACCATCATCATCAAAAAATTTGTCAAGCATCTATTTCCTGTCAAAAGAAGCACTCAGGCCTTCAGGGTGATGATAGCCTAAGGTGAACAATACTGGGAGTAATGATGCCTGGGAGAATTGGATGTACAAAAAGAGAAAAAGCATTTAAACCCATTAGGTTCTAAGTCCATGGTTACCTGGTTGGTGCATGTTACCAGTAACTCCGGAAAATTCCTCTCCAGGAATATCTTTGATCAAGGGTAGCCCCTGAGCACAAAGCAGCCTCCATGGCAAAAGGAAGAGATCAATTGACGAACCCTTTAAATTCACTGTGTCCTCCAGGGGATGTGATACTGTTAAGGTCAAATGAAGTCACCTTCCCCAACAGGAGCCTCAGAAACTTTAATCATCACCTTCCCAGATCGGCCACAGTTGTGGAAAGAGAAGTCATTAGACCAGTTAAGCAATTACTGGCAGACAAGGGCACAAACAGAGGACATCGTCCAGCGAAACAAAGAAGGGAGGGAAGTGAGGGAGAAGTGGAGTAAATAGGAGAACCTCTTTTCCTTAAGAAAGGAGACTTTTCCGGATAAAAGGCTCAAAAAGAAAAGGTTTTTCACAACATTTCTTATTAGCAGCCTCGGTTCCAAACATTCACCTCACTGTTATAATTAGCTGGGGTTCTTGATCTAGGTTTCTGAAGGTTCCTAGTAGATGAGAAGATTGATGTTCAGCACTGAGGAAAACTAGGCTTATATCCAGGTAAAGAAAACAGTTACCTACTTAATCGTAACTTGGAGGGCACCAATGAAAAATTCCCTGGACAAGAATCTCATCCCCAGACTGCTTCACTATCTGAAATTATATCAGGTGAGATTCAATCCTTTGAATTAAAACTTTGTCCCCTGGTGAAATACAAGTGTCCCTTGGAGGGGTAACACATAAGGCTGCAGAATGAATTAATGTATCAAGAGATTAGCAAACCATAACCTAGCAAACGCATGAGACAAAGGACAGGTAAGATCTGATGTAGGAGAGAGGGAAGGATAGCCCCCTAATGGGGGGCTCAAGGAGTATAAAAGTGCCAACTATGTGGGGGGATGGGGAAGGGGGAATTGAGAAAAAGTTAGCTGCCAAAAGGAGAGAAAAGTACAGAAAGAGATGGAAGATGCCCAAGACAAACTTGGCTAGCTTCACAGTTCTGCTGAGGCCTGCCCTATCAATCTCTATAATGCCTAGTACAGCAATAACATTCAGTAGAATGTTAAATGAGTGAATGAATGAATGAATGAACAAAATTTCATACTTGTTACAATTCCCAAAATTCCTATGTCCGATCTGGGGCCATGTACAATGTAAACAACTCTAGGCTTAAAGTTAGGAGACCCAGATATTAGTATCAGTTTTGCCACTAATGAGCTAGGTAACCCTGAACAAATCAGCTGACCTCTCTGTTTCATTATCTGGCCTCAGTTTCATTATCTGTAAATTGAGAGTATCGGACTAGGTGATCTCTGAAGTCCCTTCTAGCTCTGAAATTCTATAGGGTTTGATGAATCACTTGAGGGTTTCCATATTTTGTCGATGGGGAAGGAAAAGAAACAAAGGAACAAATATTCAAATGGGAAGGGCCCTGAGTTCAAAGGATACCCTGAGATGCACAGACAAGGCCTCGGGTAAAGAGCTGAAAAGACACTAAGCAATGTGTGACTTTAGGCTGTATTTTTCCAGCCTCTCTAATGGAAACTTCTAAGACATGCCACCTATATTACAATGTTTGCATATCACAATTTTTCAGGGTTAAGATCTGTACCCAAAAACAAAAACAAATAAAACTCCTGGCTTGGTACCATCAGAGCAATACCCAAGATTCCACATCAAGTTGAGTCCTGCATGGAGAATAATATCACTTGTTAACTTGGCTTTGAGTGAGCAACAGAACTTTCCAAGAGCTCATGATTCATATTAATATTATTTAGAGAAAGAGTCACCAAGCCATCATCCAGTCAAAAGGTGTTCAGTCTCTTTCTTCCAGACCAATTGAGAAATGTCTCCTTCCTTTCTCCCCTCCCTACAAGACCCCACTCTATTTACACTGAGAGTTATTTGCTCTATCATGTTAATATAATTAACCAGAACATTTCATTCCCTAAGCACTCTGATTAAGTGAAATTTCCATTTTTTCTGTTTCATTGATCAACAAATGAGTGATAGGGTTAGAATCGATTCTATCAGGTCTGCATTGAGTGAGACAGTTTACAAATTGGAGCTCCCTACGCTGATAAAATCATAGGTTCAAATTTCCTCCCCATCAAAATTTAGAAAGTAAAATGGAACTGTAATTGACCATATAATGTGACACTTGTACATTCAGGATCGTTTCTTTCTTGGCAATAAGCAGAACAGTGAAAAATTATTCTGATCTCTCTAAGCAAAGACTAAAATACAAAATTCCAAAAGACTAAAATGGATATATTTGGGGCTACAGTTGTACATCCTATACTTGACTCTTTAAGACATGAATTTTTTCTGAAAAACAAAAAGTTCTATGAAGTAAAAGGGGTTCTAGGGGGCAGGAAGACAGTCTTTTGTATTTACATGACACAGCACCTTGGCTCAAGAACATGAGTAGTTCTATATTTCTTAGATATTTGTAAAAATGTAGTATAATTTCTTTCCATGATTTTCCTACAGGGATATACATGGTAGGCAGTGTTGCTATCCTGTCCAATGATTCATGAAACTAATAGTCCAACTGCAAATTCAAAAGTTTAATGAGGACATATTTCAATGGAAGGCCTAGATAAAAGAATCCATAAGATCTGTTCTTCCCCAACAATGTAACAAAACCAATATAATGATTCAATTCAACAAAAATATATTAAGTACCTATTATGTATAAGGTGCTGTATTCATTTCTGAGGATGCCAAGACAAATGTGAAACAGGATACAACATGAATATAAGTAAGCAAATTCCAAGTATACAAAGATTTATAGAAAAGGGAGAAAGAGTTAATAATATGAAGAACCAGAAAGGATCTGTGATAGAAGGTGGCCCCTGAGCTAAATATTCTGAGGCAAGACTGAGGAAGGGTATCTGACATGGGGCTAACATGGGGTATCATTTATGTGAAAGAACTGAGGGAGTAAACAGTACGTTGTAGATGGGGAAGAGCTGAAGAGGAATATTAAAAAAAAAAAGAATGAATAGGTAGGTGGGAGTCAGAGAGTAGAGAGTTTCAAATTCCAGACTGAGGAGTTTATACGATCAAAGTCTTTGCAAATGTAATTATATAGTCATGAACATTTTGCAAACATCAATCTGAACTGAACTTTACCTTCAATCAGCTTTTTCCTTTAAGACTTGGCAAAAAGACTGGCATCAATTTCAAGCCACTGCATCAAAAAGCTTTCCCTTCCTTTCAACTCTTCGGCTGGTATAACGATTTTACACGAGACTGAAAATAGTTCAGAAAAGTCTTTATGACCCACGACTATGACGTACAAATCAGATTTTTTCCACAGCACTGGCTACTCACATCTTCATAGAATTAAATTTAAGAAGTGATTGGGGGCTCTTGATACCCTAAAACAATAGTATGAAGTGGTATCCAGATAGTTCAGAAGATTCATTCACTACCTAAAGGTCTTAACTCATTCCCAAGAATTGACTATCTACTAGGAGAATTAGGCTTTCAGTTGATTAAAAAAAAAAAAAAAAAATAGCCTTGAAGCCCCACTCTACTGTCTTTCTTCTATAATACTAAAGCCTGGTGAATAGATAAATAGATAAAACCAAGCATATACTATTCAATTCATATTTACAATTCAATACACAATATACAAGAAAAGATAAGTTAGACTAGGAGTCTCACTAGAAGATCACTTGTGAAGCCTAATCTAATGGAACAAGGGGCAACAGCTGTCGTCATGCTTACTCCTTATGGCTTACTTGAACATAAAGCTTATTGGATTTTAAATTTAAATACAAAAGTTTCTTTCCTAAACTCTACAATCTAGCCAAATTGGCCTTTTTTGCTGTTTTTCACACATAACACTTCTCTCCTGTCTCCATGCCTTTGTAATGGCTGATGTCCATAAATGGAATGGTTTCCTCCTCAGCTTTGTATTACTGAATCCTTTAGTTCCCTCAAGGTTCAACCCAAGTAGCACCTTCTGTGCCTTTCCTCACAATATTATTGCCCTCCCTCTCAAAACCACCTCATGCTTATTTTGTGATTACTCTGTATATTGTTACATATGCCTTCCTCAAAACAATGTAAGTTCTTTAAGAATAGTTCTCACTGTTTTATTTTCATCTTTTTAATTTCCAGGGCTTAGACTGATATCCAACAGAATTCTTGTTGAATGGTGGATCAATTAATTATTTAACTAGAAAGGCACTCCTGCGAGATGGGGGACAGTTGGGAAGAGCCCTAGCTTCTAGAGTCCTAGGTGGGCTGGGCTCTGCTGTTTACTGTGTGACCCTGGGCAAGCTATTCCACCTTTCTGACCTCACTTCTCTATGAAGTCCCTTTGGACTGTTGTGTTTCTGATTCCTCTCCTCTCCTCCCCTCCTCCAAACAGGATGGAGGGAGTGGCTCTCAGTACTACCTGGTGGTTCAATATGAAATGAGAAGGTGGACCTCTGAAGTCCCACTTAGTTCTAAATCTATGATCTTGGGAAAGGAATGATCATTGAATTGAGCTGGTTTTCAAACAGCAAGGACTAGAGCAAGGCAAACTCCTTTTCTTCATTTTCCTGTCATTCTAAGACCCTCAATGCTCCTTTGTTTAGTAACCATCAATGCCAGCATAATTCCTCCAGCAAGAGTTCTTTTTTCGTTTCAAGGAAACAAAAAAATTGATCTTCTATCAGGAAAGACTGAGATTCATGAGTAATAATAAAGAAAACTTGGCACAGATTAGACGCTTCCACTGGAGTCCTAGAGTACGTGAACTTCTGATGTTATAGGAAGCTTCATAGTGGTGTCAAAATGACACATCTGTCCTCAGAATTCCAGCAGGCCAAGTGTGAAATATCCTAGGGATCCGTTTATTGAGAGGAAGTGTAACGTAGTGAATCAAGCACTGTACTTAGAGTCAAGATGGTTCTGATTAGAATCATTTCAGTCATGTCTGACTCTTTGTGAACTCATTTGGGGTTTTTTAGCAAAGATACTGAAGAGTATCTTTGAGACTTGTATGCTATTTTCTCCTCCAGTTCATTGTATGGATGAGGAAACTAAGGCAAACAGCATTAAGTGACTTGCCCAGGGTCACACAGCCTGTAAGTATCTGAAACTTGATTCAAAGTCAGGAAGATTCATCTTCTTGACTCCAAACCCAGCACTGTCTATTCCATTCACTGCACCACCTAGCTGCCCTAGCCATCTAGATGACCCGGATTTGAATCCTGTTTCAGATCCTTACCAGCTCTGTGTCCAGGGACACGTCATTTAACCTTTCTCATTCTCAGTTGCCTCCTCTGTAAAATAGGGATAACAATAACACCCACCTCATGGGATTGTTGTGAGCATCAGATAAGATAATATATGTAGACAACTCTGCAAATCTTAAAGCCCTAAATAAATTTCTTTACTGTTGTTCCTATCATTATTCTCATCATCGATGACAGTGTATCAGAAGAAGAGAAAGAAAAAGCAGAGCATTCCCTTTCCTAGCTATGCCAGCCATGAACCAAGCTCCAGATCAACTCTGAAAGATCTTAAAGGCAAGCTTATGTCTGGAAAAAAAAAAAGAGCAAAGGACAGAATCATCTGGATGACTCTGCAGACAGGCAAAGGTCTGTCCCTTCCAGCTCTCCAATTCAGTCTAGGAAGGAGCCCACCGTTCTTGTTAACTGTCCTTTCTCTAGCCAGAATTTTCGCTCAATTTTAAGGCTAGGTCAGATAGGCCTTCTCAATATGCTACAACCCTGTGGTTTGTGGGTAACAGGCAGAGAAAGAAGGATTCCTAATTAACAGGAAGTACCTGAGCTCATGTCTTAAACCAGAGTCTGTCATTGGTCTGATTTTTTTTTTCTTATCCCATAAAAAAAGGCAATATTGTTGTTGTTTAATATAAAATGGTCACACAGGTCCAACAGTCAGGCCCAATTTTTTCACCAGCCTCTCCTAGTCCCTTATCCTATGCTATACAAACAATGTCCTCCCTGCCTTGCAACGCCCCCCAACCCACACACACCCTTTGTTCAAATACTGTAAAGAGTTTAATGGCAAAAGCCAGGAAATTCCCAAGTTCAGGCTGATACTGTATAACTCATAGCCTTAAAAAAAAAATACACAGAGCCAACACAATGCCAAGAATTGAGACAACTTCAGCCTTAGCTGTGAATTTCCTGACTATCCACAGCTCCACGGCATTTTCAAGAATGTTATTTATAATTAGTTTTAAGTGCTTAATTTTTGAATGATTAAAAACATATAAGATTACTAAAAGTTGGGAAATCTATATTTCCCAATCTTTAATGATTCTAGACCTCTTTCTTTGAACCCTAAAGAAAATTGGCATGTGGAAGATTTAACGGTGCGTGCACTCTACACTTATTGAACTAAATAGTTAAACAGAAACCTGTTCATTTATACATTTAAATGTCAAAATGTGCATAAGGAGAATCTGGTCAGCTCTTTGAGGACTGTTTGAGGAGGATTTTGCTTGCGTATCAAAGACAGGTCTATCCTCAAGCATTAAGTCTCAGAGCCACAAGGATTAATTGGTGAAGAACCTTGATTATATCTTCTTGATACAATGACTAAATTTCCCCATAGGGAAGCTCTAACTGGCTCAAAATGGTGTAGATGTGGATCATCCATTTATTTAAAAAAGAGAAAGAGAGAGCTGAGGTTGGGGGGAAAGGACAGCCATGGAGAACATATAGCCGAGCTCCCCAGAACAAGAGATGGCAACAGCCGGAGAGCAGTGGTTAAATGACTGGCCCAATTGTGAAGAGGCAATGGAAGCACTTTGATGGCAGTCATGAAGAGAGGAATCAGGTGGCTAAGTAGCGAGAGTTCCTGCATCCCATTCTTCTCTAGGAAAAGCAAGAGTTCCTGGACCGAAGCCTGAGCATGTAGCCCCAAAGATGAAGGAACTCAAAGGGAATGAGTTACAATGTAGGGGAATCAAACCAGCCCTTTGCCTGCTACATCCATGAGTTGTTGGACAGAGTAGGTTTGAATGGAAGGTGGTACTTTTCTGGCAACCTTAGTATTATAAAACAAGAGGCTTGCAAAGGTGCCAGGGTTGGAAAACAGGACTTAGTAGAGAGGAAAGGAGTGTCTCAAGGTTTATGGACTTGAGCATTTTGTGTTTCTCTGCATTGCTTATGGTCACCTGTGAGTTCTTTGTGGGTTTTTTGCATTCTGGCTGTAGGGCAAAATAAAATCTGTCCTGTATGCAATATTGTTAGCTTGAGTATCTAGCCAGGATCCTTTTGCCCACATCTGCCAAATCCTACAGAAAAAGCTACATTCTGAAGTTCCAAGAGGAAATTCTGGATATGGGCAAAATGAGTCAAAGAGAGATGATTTTTGAGAAGTCTACAAGGTTTAATCCAGTTCATGTGAACCCAGAATCTAGGATACTGAGCCACAGGTTACATAATTTTAATGTGAGCATATGCATACATAAGAAAATTATGTGGTTTTTCCTACAAAAGTACAAAATTAGCCACATGTTAAATACCTATATGAAAAATACCTACCTATTAATAATGATTTTAAAATAATATCATTGGCAATAATAAAAATAATAATAGTGAATCTCTAATACCTCATCATTATTACTTGTGGCTTTCTATACTATTCATTTCAAGTCTGATTAAGCAGAAAAACCAAAATTAAATACAGAAGAAAGGTAGAAACAATCCATCTGACTTCTAACTTGAGTTTGTTTGCTATCTTCCCTGTGGGTTATGCAGTCAGCTTACTTACAGTTCAAACAAGGTAGTCTTAGAAAAAAATAGTGTAAATATTATGATATATAAGTGAAGAAGGAAAGGAGAAGGAAGGAAGGAAGGAAGGAAGGAAGGAAGGAAGGAAGGAAGGAAGGAAGGAAGGAAGGAAGGAAGGAAGGAAGGAAGGAAGGAGGGAGAGAGGGAAGATGAGAAAGAAACAGGGAAGATTTTATTCCATTTAGCTATCAAAATATTATGGTAGTTTCCATTTTCAAAATAAATGGTTTTGAACCTTCAAGTTATATCTTGGTGACACTGTGACCCAAGAAAAAGGAGAACCTTTCTCTTGATTTCTCTACTGTCTACAGACCAGCCTATTTAAGTACAAAGAAATTACCAAAAACAGTTTGGCCCCTTGATAATGAGTTCTTTGACCATGGTTATCCATGAAACAAATAAAAATACAAACGACCTCAATCTTCTGTCTTTAAACGCAGGATTAACAGATTCCATTATATATTAATTTGACCTCTAGCATGGCATTTAAGTATATATAATGTTGATCTTGACTACTCATGTATTTTAACTCTGTATGTTAATCCATAAAAGATATTTCAACATCTCCTTTGCGCATCATCATTTAATTAATCAACAGGTCTGTTTCAGTCAAACTGATGTAATGGCATTTATGAGCACTACCAAAATCATGCCCATTTAAATGATGCAATTAAGACATGCCTTGCTCTAATTATAATAACATATTGATTTGTGATAATTCATTTCCTTACAGAATAACTGACAAAAATAGGTGATATCCATAGATTTTTCAATGTCACTGCATTTTTTAGAAAACTCATCTTCTACTCTTCTTCACATTAAATTTATCCTTGAAAAGAATGATGAAAGGCCCTAATTACAGTTTTGAGTGTATTGGGCAAATATAACTCAAATCCAGAAGATGTCCATTAAATCAGAATTATCACTAAATCCTAGACTTGACACTGACCTTATGGATCACTGGGTAAAGTGGTTCGTTTATAGCAAAAATATCAACAATGAGATGAAATGGAATGAAATCAAAAAGCAGAGAAATAGAGAATGGCCCTAGAACTAAATCTCAATTCAGGAATTAAGATTGGAAAAATGAGTATACAGAAGAAAAGTACCATCATTAAACACTTCTGAATGTATGTCTATACATTTGGAAATGCCAAAAAGAAAGCCCAAACTAGCTGAGAGTGATGGCCAAACAACTATAAGCAGAGACTCAGAGAAAAAAAATGATTTTCCAAAATACTTGTATGAATACCTACAAGAAATGAAACGAGATTAAACTGGAAGCAAAATGAACAGTTTAGAACAGAAGCAGGTAAGAATTTAATATGTGTCAAGTACTGTGCTAAATCCTGGAACACAAAAAGGAATACCAGACACACTTTGTGACCAAGAGATCACATTCTGATTGGAGAAGATAACACATATGGGCAAGTTCAACAGTAGGGCAGACAGAAAATCTGGATGGTCTTAAGGGTATACCAGCAGGCTGAATGTCAAGACTCAGGGGTCTTTATGATGTAGAAGCAGGGTAGAAGATAACAGCCAGGGATCTCAAGGGCCCGGTGGCTGGGCAGATGATAAGATCCAATTATCCCTAGTGTCTGGCAATGGCAAGGCATATAAAGTGTGGTGTTTCTCCTACTTACCAGAAGCATTGTAGTTGATGATTCTCTGCTCATCAAAGTGGTGTAAGAGGCCATTTTACACCATGGGAATCTCAAGGGGCCAAAGTCTACCACCACTGAGATAGGAGATCCTGGCAGAATCTGACCCAGGGTGATCCTAGGGCCTTGGAAGAAAGGATTATGAACTGGCCTAATCAGCTTCACTCAGCTCCTACTAATTGGCTCTGAATGGGCATGAATTGGGTTGGGGTTTCTCCAGTAGTATATCAACCCATTGGTCACTATATAAGGATGTTTCATTTAGAGTAACAACAGTCAAATTAATGTACTTAACTTAATCCAAGGATAATATAAGACAATAGATGATCAAGTACCAAATTATGCAGTTCAAAAATAAGTACTGAAGGAATCTATAAAATGAGAAAATCAATATCGTTTTAAGCATAAATTGATCGCTCATTTCCCAGACCATCACCCCACACTCCCTACATTCTCCTCTCTTCCCCAACCTGACCTGGTGGTGAACCCATTCAACATTATTTTGTTCACTTTTCTTGAGTCCCTTGTACCCTTATCCTATAGATGACCTCGTCTGACCTTGCCAAGTCTCAGCCTTGGATTATTTCCACTATATGTTGCTTTTGCTCCTACTCACATGCTGCTGAACAATGTTGGAGAAAGTCACAAAACTTTGCAGACTGAGTCCCCTACAATTTATGCTACACAATCTCAATTAAGTCCTCACTGTGTCAAGGCAATCCTTTTACACCTACCTGTTTGACTTCCGAGCCCACTTAGCACAGTGGCTTTTTCTAAACCTTTTCAATCTTCCCCCAAAGTTCCTATGACTCAACCTCTCCTAACTCTCTCAGCTGAGAACATTGCTACATATTTCATTGAAAAAGAAATGAGACCATCCTCTGAGAAGTCCCTTTTTCTTCCTGTCCCTCATCTTACATCACTCGGCTGCTTTCCAACATTTTCTCTTCCTTCATTCCTGGTCCTTCCCCTTGCCACAGCAAATCTCTCTCCATGACCAAATGATCCCATTCCATTCCAACTTCTCCAGCAGTCTGCCCCCTATGATTCCCATCCTCTCACGAATCTTCCATCTCTCCTACTGGCTGCTTCCCTACTGCATACAAATATGCTCATCTACCTCTTAGTCAAAAAAACCCTTACTAGATCTGTCCATCCCCACTATCTGGCATTCTCTATCTCTTCTTCCTTTTTCTGGTTGAAGTCTATGAAAAATCTATCTATAATTTGTGCTTCCGTTTCCTTTCTTCTTATTCTCTTAACTCTCGGTAGTATAGCTTACAACCTCATCATCCAACTGAAACTGCTCTCTCCAAAGTTACCAAAGATCTCTGAATTGCCAAAATTAATGGAATTTTTTCTCAATCCTCATCCTTTTTGACCTCTGATACCATCAATAACCCTCCACTGCTTGACAATCTTAGGCACTGTCAATCACCCTCTTCTCCCTGATACCCTCTTCTTTCTAGGCTTTTGGGACATACTCTCTCCTGGTTTACATTGTACCTTTCTGACTATACTTTCACAGGTGGCCTCCAAAATCAGGAGCATAATTTATATAATTTTAAAATAATAATCTGAGCAACATGGTAAAGACAAATAACTTTAAAAGACATAAGAACTTTGACTAACCAATCAGTTCCAAAGGGTCCATCATGAAACATTCTATTTATCCAACAACACACACACCAAATAGCAGAGGGTACAGATAGAAACTTACTTTTTTTTCTGATGTGGCCAATGTGGGAATTTGTTTTGTTTAACTATGTATGCTTGTTACAAGATTTTCTCTCTTTTTTAATGAGGACAGATAAAAAGAAAGGAAAATAGATTTTTGTTCATTAAAAGAAATTAAGTTTAATTTTAAATAATTTGACTATCAGAATGAACTCAAATTTCCACAACAACCTACCTCACCCCCAAACCAATGTCTTTCCAGATGCCTCTGCTTTTTGCCTGCTGTGGCCTTGCTATATTAGTCTGCATCTACCCAACCAGAAGAAAATACAGGCTGGAATAAGCTTAAAGGTAGAAAGGCAGCAGAGTCCATAGCTGGCATTTGATTTGAAAGATCATGCTACCAAACTCCAATTTCTCTAACGTTTTTATTTCTATTCAAATTTTAGCAACAGGTAGCACAGTGTAGCAAAAAGAGGTCTTTAGTTCAAATAATCTTTAGCCCTGGTTCAAACACCAATCATACTACTATGGTCCTCAAACAAAGCACTTAGCCCAGGCATGAGGAACCTATGGCCTAGAGGTTTCCATCAAAGGGCTGCACTTGAGGACCAAGGGGGCTGAATGTGACCTCAAGGCTGCAGGTTCCCCACCTCGGACTTAGCCTTTGTGGGACTCTGTTTCCTCATTTGTAAAATAAGGGTTACAGGATCTTAGATGGACTCTGAGATGTCTTCCAGTTCTGAATCTATGAACTATCTTCTTCACAGTAATTTATTTTTGTCTCTCAGGCAGAAACTGTACAGGATCATTGAATCTTTTAGCCAAAATAATCTCAGAAATATCATCTGGTCTAACTCCCTCAATTTAGACATGAGGAAACTGAGGTTGAGACAGTATAAGTGACTTTCCCAGAGTTACATGACTCAATTAAGTCTCAAGAAGGGTTTCAAGACTTCTTAAGAAAAAAATTGAAACAAATAAATTAAAATAATTAAAAAAGAGAGAGAAAAAAGAAAGAAAAATCTGGCCTAACTTTCATGGGGTCAGCAATTTAGGATATTGCTCCCCACTCACACTACTTTATCATTTATTTGATTCTATCTGGGATTGTAACTATTTTGTGTGCATATAAGTTCCATATGAGAAGGATAATTATCTTCTCTTTCTGTCTAACTCAGGAAAGCAGGAGCATATATTAGGCAACTGATAAATGTTTGCTGAATTTAGTGTAGGCTTAGAACCCAGTTCTTCTGAATCTGTGACCTCAGGCAAATAATCATTCCCTATGTCCATGTTTTCCCTGCTGAAAAATAAGTGTAAATGCTCTCTAAAATAAGGTATACTGCTAAAACGCACAGAACCTTTTGTAAAAGGATGTGTGCTGTAGTTCTTCTGAAAGTTCTTGGCATCATAGATTTAGAGTTTATGGAGGCATCAGAAGTCATCTGGTTCAACCTCTTCATTTACAGATAAGGAAAGTGAGGCTCAGAAACATTCAGTGATGACCAATGTTACACAGGTAGCAACAAACAAAATCCTGTCCTTTGAACCCTAAATGTAGCTGCTTCCTGACAAGCATTTCGCATATTTCCTCCTATGTAGTTTAATGGAAATAAACCTGTCTTTCCCTCCTATTTCTTTTATAGCCATACTAGCTTTCCTAAAGAGGCATCTAGGTGGTGCAATGGATAGAGCACCAGTGCAGGAGTCAGGAGGACCTGAGTTCAAATGTCACCTCAGACACTTGACACTCACTAGCTGTGTGACCTTGGGCTTAATCCCAATTGCCTCATCCTGGGTCATCTCCAGTCATCCTGATGAATATATCTGGTCACTGGATTCAGATGGCTCTGGAGGAGAAATGAGGCTGGTGACCTGCATAGCCCTCCTTCACTCAAAACAAAGTCAAGTGCAAGTCGTGTCATTATTTCTCTGATGGCATGGCAACAAAGGACGAACACACACACATTGAGCTTTCCTAAAGTTCAGTTCAGGGAGACAGAGGTCATTTTCCCTTTTGCAAATAAGAAACAAATGAAAAAGTAGGTGGATGTTATCATGTGATTTGCATCACAGGCTGAGTTAGAAGAGACCTGAGAGAGATCTCATTTCTATCCCTGCTTGAAAAAGAATCTGTTCTACAAAGTGTTTGTGTTGTTTCCTACTAATAGAATGTAAGCTCTTTGAAAGCAAAGATTGTTTCATTTTTGTCTGTACTCCTGGCACCAAACACAGTGCCAAGCACAATATGGGAACTGACAATGTTTGTTGAGTTGATTGCATATCATTTTAATATACATTCTAGATGACTCCTGGGATCAGATGGAATGATCATAAACATGATGTGTCATGTTCCCTATGAGCAACTGAGTGAACCTGAGCCCCTTGCTCTGGGTGCCTCATCTTATCTTGGTTGTTACAGTACCCACCCCTGCCCCCACCCCAGAATACATGTAAGAACTGTCTCACAGATGCAAAGAGGTATTTTCCCCAGGAGCCAAAAATGAAGTTCCTTGTTGAAAAACGCTAAACTGAGATGCAATGATACTATTTCCAGGCAAGATCACAAGATGAGCCAACCCCAAGAGTTCACTTAAAAAGCTTTCTCCTAATTTTCCCAGGAACCGTTTTATCACTTTGCAGTTGAGAGTGTATATTTTTCTTCCAAACAGGAAATGTTGATGAATGGAAGACAGCAGAGGTTTGTGGAATTTCAAACCTGAGGATGATTGCTGAGGATAAAAATAATTCAGCCTTGCTTCTGTCAAGGAAGACTGGATTGGGAGGAAAAAAAGACTTTTTGTCTCCCCTGGCCGCATCTTCATGACAACAAAAAGCAAAAACAAACAAAAACAATTCAGAGTAAACAATTCGTATAGCAAACTGATTGGTCACTATCACTGAGATGGTGACATTCCAATCGTGAAAGTGACTTTTCTTAAACTTCCACAATTTCAAATCAAGTCAAAAAATTACTACGCAAAGATTTAAGCTTCAATCTTACAGGGGAGAATTGCTCTACTGTAGAACAGCTCCCTCCCCAAAGACAGATAAATGAAAATGGACTGGTCTGTATCTCGTACATAGCAAAAGTAAATGTATTTTGTCATGGTGAAGAAGAGAGATTGTAAGAATATTACATACCTGCAAATTAAAGTAGGGCTAGGGAAATCTGTCTGCTCTCCTGCAATTATTAGCAGGCACTTGAATATTTATTAAATTAATGAATCACAGAATATTAGACTTGAAAGGGATCTCAGAGTTGATCTAGTATAACTCCTTCATTTTACAGCTTAGGAAACTGAGGCACAGAAAGGCAAAATGACATCTCAAGGTCACACAAGCCTGGATGGAACTCAAGTCCTCCAACAATTAGAAGGCATACTCTATGGATGGAATTTCTAGGGCTATTTGAGAGAATATTTGGCACAGAAAGGGAAAGAACATTATTCACTTGTGTTATAGTGAGGGGAAGGCTCAGGTGCAGGTGTAGGATAACCAGATAAAGCAGGTGGTGAGTAGGTGTGCTCAATTTGAAGAGGACAGGGTAGGATATATGAGAAGACTGAGGTAATCTTGGATTCCTGGGTAGAAGAGCTTTCTAATAGCTGATCTTGGAATAGATGCAATGACATGCAAAAAGTCACTCTGAAGCTTTAGAGAGAAGGGGGGCAGGGGAAGAAGGGGACTGGAACCACTGGGACAGTGGATTATAGTTAGGGATGATGTGTAAAAGGCAGACTTAGGAGGAAGAGGGCAGCGTTAAATTTTTTTCAGCAGTTTACATAAGGGATGAAAGAGATTTTAGCTGAGGTATTAGCACTAGAGATGTAAAGGTATAATAGGAGAGACACTTTTAATGAGTTACTTCCTTTCCCTACAGGTACTTAATGATGAGCAGTACAGAGAGGAAGACTGAGGGTTTAGAAGTCACTGGCATGAACCTCCATTCTAGCCCTACCTGCCAGTCATGGGGAAGCACAAGACTCCCTTTCTCCCAAATGGTTAAACAGTAGTATAACCTTGACAAGCTAAGGGGAGGCCAGAACAGTGAGCATTCTCAAAATATTCCATCCAAGGATCAAGTAAAAGAATAAGGCATGTTCTGCCTAGAAAACGTCTTAGTGGGGACATGATAACTGTCTTTGAGTCGTTGAGGAGCTGTCACAAAGACGACAGATTAGATTTGTTTTACTTGGCCCTAGGCAGTAAACTAAGAGCAATGGGTAGGTGGGATTTTCAGGAAAGCAGATGTCAGATCAATACAAGGAAAACTAACCCATAAGTTGAGCTATCCCAAAGTGGGCTGGGCTGACTCAGGAGGTGGCACAGATCACAACTCATCCACCCATTCTCATCCTGTGTGATGCCTGCCCATTTACTTCCATAAATCTTCCATACAGGCTGCAATGTGCTGGAGGCCCTCCTCCAGGTTTAGGAGGTATTCTCTCTTGCCCAGCTCATGACTGGCTTACCTTCTTAGTCTATCAGACGTTACATAGTGATCGTTCCATCACACATGATCACTGATAATGAACTCTGGTCTATTTATACCTGCCAGGCAGAATGGTGCATGGAAAAAGAGCTCTAGGTTTGTTAGCTGTCAGGGGATCTGGGTGCAAGCCTGAGTTCCACCACTTACTACTTGTGTGACCTGGGAGAAGTCATTTCATTTCTTGGTTTCATTACCTGTGAAGTGAGAGAGATATACTAAATAATCTTGAAGGTTCTTTTCAGTCCAAATCTCAGACCCAATGACCCTATAGGTTTCCATTTTCCTTTGACTCTTCAAAAATGATAGTGTTCCATGATTTGTAGCCATATAGAACAATTGTAAGAATATTGGTGTTTAAATGTGGTTACTCTACTTGTTTGTCTGAAGGATCTTTGGGATCTTTGAAAGTGCTACATTATTTCCTAAATATTATCTCTTCTACTTTCTTCTATTCAATTTTGAAAAGGGCCAGCTCACTGGCTATACGCCGTGAATATCCAACATACACACTGATGAATTAACTCAATAGGCTTTCTATCAAGCTGTATATCACAGTGAGAACAACAGACATTTTCCACTTAGTTGGCTGCTTCTGTGTAAAGGTTAGGCCAAATTCTTTTGCGCGACTGTAGATCTCATTAAGAAGGCCCTGAAATATTCTGGAGTTTGATGCAATGAGCATCAAAAGAAAAAGCATCTAAAAGTTTACTAGATTAAAAAATATTTTATGAACAGGATCAAGAAATGGTAAGACACATTAATGAATAAGTGGCATTTATATTGTCCTTTAAAGTGTGCAAATTTCTTTGTGTGCATTTATTATCTCTGTGAGAAAGATACTACCATTATTATTATCCCATCTCACAGATGACAACACTGGGGCTCAGAGAACTTAAATGCCTTTTCAATGGCCAAACTAATTAAAATCAATGACAGAATTTGAACCAAAGTCTTTTTGACTTCGGGTGCTGTACTCTTTCCATTTTACCATGAGAACTTACTTCCCCTAGGAAATGGACATGAACTAGAGCTGTGATTTCATTGGTAACCCCTTCCCTAAAACCTCTGAAGATTGGAATTAATGGCTACTATAATCTTCAGTCATATGCTCATTTGTGCCCCTTTGAGAGATAAACTCCTAGACCAAATGTCTGGTGGTATTGATATGCCAGAGCATTTTTTAGGCATGGCTCACTTTCTAGGGTCAGTCAAAGAGGCAAAACAGGAAAGGCATTCGGCCTGGGTCTCCATCTCAGAAAGGCCCAAACATTAAGCACACAAATAACTTTAACTGTTTATCTACAGAATAAGAGCATGGTCTTGTATTCAATACTGATACCACCATATTTTCCTTCAATAATTGGAGTATTTGCAACGAAAAGTCTAGAAAACTATAAAAATGTTTTAAAAATCAGATTATGTCTCATTTTACTGCCTTCTTTTCATGTATCATTTTTTTAAATTTTGGCATGGTACCTCAAAAATTAGAAATGCTGGAGAATTCCCTTAGATCTCTGAGAGCTCACTTATCTCATTGAGTCTAAGGTCAAATGGGGGGAAATTCACAGCTTTGGATGAAATTTTTAGCCTTACTCTTTAAACAAGTCATAAAACGTACCTCTGACCTTTGAAATTCAGATTATTTAGCAAACCAGAAACAAATTCCTTTCAAGAGCCTTCTTGGGCCCCCTTAATAACCTAAATAGCAGGGCAGGGTCTCTTCAAATGAAGTTACTTAAAGAGTTTGCTTAAATTGAAAAGGAAGTGACCTGACTTCTAGTCTGTTTTCTGACACTAGCCATATGACCTTTATGCAAGTCATTTAATTCATTCTGTGCCTCCATTTCCTCATCTGCAAAAAAGAAGGGTTTAAACTGTCTCTAAGACATGTTTCATTGCTTATGACCTTCTTTTGCTTCTTTTTGTATCCCAGCACTTAGTATAGTAATATATATATACATACATATAGATATGTATATACGTATACATATGCATATCTATATGTACGTATATACATATATGTATATATCCTGACATATAGTAGGAGCTTAATAAATGTTTAGTGAATTGAATTGATTCAATAGGATTTCAAAAAACCAGACTTACCACTTAGTACATTACCTTTTGTATCAGTAAGACTATTCTAAAATTAGCCTGACCTCAGAAATACCTAGTGTTTTATTCTCCCTATGTTTTCTCAGGAGTAAATAATACCTTCCTTGTGTGTGACTGGTTTGGGGATATATTTGCTTTATCTTTGCAGATTACAAGGCATAGCAGATAGAATGCTGAACTTGCAGTCAGGAAGAGATGAGTGAATCCTGAGACACTGCGTAACCCTGGTTAATACACAACTTTGCTGGGCCTCAGTTTCCTCACCTTTGAGGATATACATTCAGTGATTTCTCAGGTCCTTTCCAATTCCAAATCTATGCTTCTATGATCCATGACTTCAGCCAGAGCATGGAAGATGTTGTTAGCACCAATTTCCATACGAAAACACTAAGCCCCAAATGGGCTAAATGACTTTCTCAGTATCACATGGAGAGTTAGTGACAACTTCAGCACAGGAATTGGAATCTCTATCCTCTGTAACTAAGCTTTTCCTCAGCTCTTGGTCTGTTTTCCCCAAGCAAGAAAGAGAGCCTAGGAAGACTAGAAAGGGGGGAAAAAAATCAATGGACCTTGTTCATTTGAGAAGCAGAGTTAGAGCTGGGGTCAGGCAAATGGAACGTTTCCCTGGGTCCTGAAATTTAGAAGGAACTGATATCAGTACTTGCCATCTTCCAACAATATAGAAAAAGCACCAAGTTTAGCATCTAGTTAGCTGACTTAAAATAGGAAGCTAACATATGGTGCTGCCTTCCACACAGCTGTACCCAGTGTATACTCTTCCCTAACCCCCAGTTTCCCTAGAAGCTAGAGAAGGTAGTTTAAGGGTATGATTGGTACCACTTGTCCCATGTGCAAAAATGACTCTTTAGAGTTCTGTTGAGAGGCATCTCAACTGGCACATCCTTGAAACAAGAAGGAGGTAAGTCAGTCCCGACCTTGTTGAGAAAGCTCAACCTGCAGATGAATAAGATCATCTTCCAACCACATTCCACCCTCAAGCGAGCAGAGGCACTCACACTCATATATTGTAGAGAACAGAATTCTTACCAGGTCCTCCACTAATGCTTTGCCTGTTCATGCTCTCATCTGCCTGCACTCTAAACCTATCTTACCTCCCTGGACGTGCTCCTCCACCATAGACCTGCATGAAGTATTGTCTAGATGTCTCCTGTACAGCTGGGTGCCCTTTGGAAAGATTGAAAAATTTTGTATACTGTTCCTGAGAAGCTTTCCACAAGCCCTGCTATCATCTGCAAGGGGGCTACCCTGAACAATTCTCTCTACACTGCCCATCTGATTATAATATAGATTTGCTGCTGGCAAAAACAAAACTTTTATAAGCTTTGCCACCTTTTCCCTAGAAAACTACAAATAACTCACCAGATTCCCTTTTTTCATCCCATTAATCCTTCATCTCCTCCCCCAGCTTCATTTAGATTGAGCCATGTTGCAGCTACTGACTTGTCACCGACAAGCTACAACTTATCCACTGACAACTCAAGTCTCGGCGATAAGTTGTTCAAAGTCAGACCCGGGGCTGTCTCTGTTCCTAGAATATCTATCCTTTATATCTTCCCTAGGTTTGCTTTAATTAAAATAATAAAAAGCATTTAAAAAACCACAACAATGCAATCTGACCCCAGATGGGAAAAAATACATTTTCATACCAAGTTATGATTTACGAATAAAACTTTCCTGGTTACCCAGAATCGTAGTACCAGCTGAGTGTGAATGAATTCAAAATAATGAGTTTACTGCAAAGAGAGTAAAAGCAGGAAAAAAGTCTGTGTGTGTGTGTGTGTGCGTGCATGCACACACACACACACACACACAAGTATACAAAGAAAGTGAGAGTGTAAGATCCATAAGATCTGCCTGAACCTGCTCAATCAATGGGCTAACAATTACAAAGTATTAATTAAGAGCCTTCTAAGTTCTCAGTAATGGTGCTAAGTGCTACAAGGGATGAAGAAAAAGGATAACACTTGTTCCAGGGAGATTTAATCCAGCTGAAGTGACAAAACTAACGTACACAAAACAATAGAATCACGAGTACTGAACTTAAGCTGTATTCAAATCCTGCTTCTGACACTTACTAGCTGTCTCAACAAAGTCAACCCATTTAACCTAGGACTCAAGTTACCTTGTCTGGAAAGTGGGAAAATAAAATCTGATATGCCTACCTCACAGTGATATAAAGAGGCTCAAGTGAGAGATGTATGTAAAGCACTTTGCAAACTTTAAGGCACTACAGAAATGTCAGGTACTGTTATTATCAGGTTATTGTCACTATAAGCTAAACTGTATGGTGGTGACCTTAGGAATTCAGGAAAGGGAAAGATTACTGCAGACTGGAATACATCAAATAGACATCTTGGAGAAGGGAGAACTTGAGTTGGGTCCTGCAAGGTTGAGAGAGCTCCGACAGATAAAGAGGAAGAGGGATGATACTCCAGGTAGGGGACATCAGAAGCAACAAGGATGGGCAGTTGCTGAGACAAGGCAACTGACATGACTGAACAAAATATGTTTATCAGTTAGTAATGAAAAGTAAGACTGAACAGGTAGCAGGAGATCAAAATATGAAGAAATCTTAAAGCTGAGCAGAAATCAGACTTAACCCATCAGGATCAGGAAGCCAAAACCACTCTCAGATCTGAAAATCATGTTATTGAGTTATTTCAGTCTGGTCTGACTCTTCATGACCCTATTTGGGGCTTTCCTGGCAAAGACACTGGAATGCTTTGCCATTTCCTTCTCCAGCTCACTTTACAGATGAAGAAACTGAGGCAGAGCTAATTGACTTGGCCAAAGATGCACAGCTAATAAATCATCTGAGGCTGGATTTGAACTCAGGTCTTCCTGACTCCAGACCAGTGCTCTATCAACTGCACCACCTAGCTGCCCTCTAAAACTCTAGACTTAAACATTTCTTTTCTGAATTCCAGTCCAATGTCACCAGCACTTTTCCAACTGCATGTCCCTCAGGTACCTGAAACTCAACTCGATAAAAATAGAACACATGAACTTTCACCCAGAACCAGCCACTCTTCCTATCTTTGCTATTTATTTTCTTTTATTTTTAATTAAGATGGTACTACCATTCTTTCAGTCAGGCAGGTTTGAAACTTCATAGTTACTATCAACTCTTCCTTCTCTCTGACTCCCCATATCTATCGGATGGCAACTTACCAAGTCAATCTCTACATCTATCCCACTTCCATAGTTCAGGGCTTTGCCATCCGTTGCTTGGATTACCGTGATAGTGTCCTGATTAGTTTCCCTGGCTCAAGTCTCTCCCCTTTCCAATCAATTTTCCACATAGTTACCCATTTACTATTTCTGAAGTTGGTGTCTGTGAGGGTTGCATCGCTGCTCAAGAGGCTCTATAGTGGCTCCCAGTTGCCTCTAGGATAAAATAAAAGCCTCTCTCTTTGGAAGGCCTGTCACAAACTAACTGGCTTGTGCCTCCCTTTCTAGCCTTGCCGTACTTTTTTCTCTTTTGAAAAGTCCTCATTTATGCAAAGTCACTTCTATCTCTCTGTCTTTGCTCAGGTCATTCCTCCATGTTTGAAATGCATTCTCTCTTCCCATACCCTCTCTTCCTTCAAGACATAGCTTGATTATCACCTTCTATATGAGACCAATTATGATCCCCCCAGTTGCTAATGACCTCTGCACAAATATTAATACCCTCTGGGGTTTGCTTTATTTCTGTCTTTGTATCCTCAAAGTTTACTACATAATACATATATGTTTGTTGAATGAATGAACAAAAGTCCCAGGTCTGAGCCCTGGCTCTAATACTTACTAGCTAAGTTACTGAGCAAAACACATAATTTGTCTAAACCTCAATTTCTTGATTTGTATAATGTGAATAAAAACAAATTACCTGTCTTGCAAAGACTGGGGTTGGGGGGCAACACTCTATAGACAGTACCTTAACCAGAAAACATTTTATTTACTTCCCAGAGATGGTTGCTAAAGGCAACACCATGTTAGAATAGGAACTGATCTGTAATATCTTTTGAAAGAAGGATGATGGACAGTTACAAGCACCATGCCTTCATAAAGCAGGCAGAAGTAGCAGAAGGTAATAACAAGTCTAGCAAATGCTTAGCAAAATAACCAACTAAAAAAAAATTTAAAAAAAGAAAAATAGAAAAAAATCTGCAAAAGTTAGTATAATAACCCTTTTTCTCCCTCAAGGACAGTAGAACCACCACACTTGGACCCTAAAAATCACAGTCTCTGAGGCAGAGAAACGGCAACAAAGAAAACAAAAATATGAAAAACAGCCAGATTGGATCAAGTGTATATGTGCCTCTGTGTGTTACACATATGTGTATATATAGTGTATATACACACTATATACTATAAATACATATGTGTATATGTATACACACTACAGATACACACACACGTGTGTGTGTGTATAAGTATAGATACACATGTTTGGCCTCATCTGTACTGGAGCAATAGTGAGAGCATAAGGAGACTGACCTACAAGGCATCTGAAGGAGGGAAAGATACCAAAGTTGTGGGGAAAGTCTCAGACCCTATTAATTCCAAAATCAGATGCCTGAGAAAACAACAGCAACTACAACATATGCCTATTCTCCCTTCTACACAAAATTTGTACAGACATCTACGCATGTATGGAAGACATCCTCAATGAAGTATCAGTAGAGAACAAGGAGGCTTCTACACACAATATTCAATAATCTACCACCTCACAATTGAGTATAAGATGCAATAAAAATAAGATATTCCAATGCTTACTGTAGTTTATTATGAAAAAAGTATTTATCTCTATAGACTAAAATGCTGCCTTAGAGACTCTTGTGTAACAAGCTACCTCCCGTTTATATAGCAAAATCATTTAAGATTCCTTCAACAGAATAATAAAAGAGGGTTCAGCGACCTTCTGAGAGTAAATATGAGGAAATGCATAAAATAGGGAAATAATGCTCATCTAAAGCATTCTCCATTTTGATTGAGGAGATCCATTCAGATGACAGGTCAAGAAGGAATTCCCATGGACAGTAAGATACTCCATCTGTCATTGTTGAAAATGATGCATTTTTTCATAAATGATCAAATATTTACTTTTTCTCCCTCCTCCCATCTCCTGTCCCCTAAAAAAAGAAAATTAAAACCACAAATATACATAGTTGTAACATAATTTGTAATAAATATGCATAGTAAAATAAAACTAATTCCTACATTGGTCATGTCCAAAAATGTGTGATTTGCTCTGCATATTTATTCTCTTACTTCTCTGCCAAGAGATAGGTAGCATTCTTCACCATTAGTCCTCTGGAATCATGGTTGGTCATTGCATTGATTGGAGTTTTTAAGTCTTTCCAAATTGTTTATTTGTACAATGCTGTTATTATAAATTACGGTTCTGCTTGCTTCATTCTGCAGTAATCCATGCAAGTATTCCCATATTTCTCTAAAACTGTCTCTTTTATCATTTCTTGCAGTACAATAGTATTCCCTTATATTTATGTGCTCTAATTTTCTCAGCCATTCACTAATTGATGGTCAGATGATAGCGTGTTGATTGCATAAAGCCTCGAGATAATGACAAGCTTTCTGGAAGAGATCTACAATTACTCAGAGGAGTTAGGTTCATCCATTCACACAGGAAAGACCAAACGGATAACAAATGTCTGTTGCTCAGACTTTAAAATGCATCTGTGCCGGACTCCCAAGGGAACATGTCCAACAGTATGAAAATCTAGAACAGACAATGCATGTGTACAGTGAGCTTGGACCAGAGCTGAAAAGGAAGAAGAGATAACTTCTTAACCCAAGCTTCCCATAATAACAAAAGCTCATCCAGATGTCGTTACCCATGTCGTTGTATGGCAGTGGGACCTGAAACACCACTACCTCTAAATGAGCATTACAGAGAGGGCAGTAGAAGGAATCTGGTAGTGTGAGCATGCTACAACACATAACCAACTAGGAACTCTGAGGAATGGGAGTAAGAGATGCCATCAAAAATCAAATATATAACGACCTGTGACCAGAATGTTCTCCTGATATCCTCATGTGTCAGGAAAAATCTCCAGTACCTTGGGTGGACACCCAGTGGAGAAATTTGGGGGGCTAATATAGATGAGAGTCTTAAAGGATAGGCAGGGGGTAAATGGATCAATCTGTATCACTGAACAGAACTCCCAGATATATGATATCACAGATCCATTTGAGTTAAAATATGAGCTTCTGTCATTTTAGGATCTTCTCACTGGTCCAAGTCAACTGGAAAAAGAATGACAATATCTATGAAACTGGAAAACTTTTATACAAGCAAAATCAATGCAGTTAAAATCAGAAGGGAAAGAAATATATCTGTAGCAAATTTTTCTGACACAGGTATAACATGTAAACTAAATGAGGGACTGGAGGAATATATAAGAAAAACGCATAGATAAGTGATCAAAAGTTATAACCGGGCAGTTTTCAAATAAAGTAATACTAGTAATCGATAACCAAATTTTCTTTAATGCTTCAAGTCACTAATACTTAAAGAAATGCAGATTAAAACAATTCTGAGATCCTACCTCACACTTATCATATTGACCAAAAAAAATGACAAAAGGTGAAAATGGCAATGGGGCCAAATGAAAGCACCATTTAAGCACCACTGGTGGCACTGTGTATTGGTCTAACCATTCTGGATATCAACTTGGAACTAAATCCCCAAAACACCAAAGCAGTATGTGCCCATTAACACCACTACTAGGCATACATTTCAAAGAGGTCAAAGGGAAAGGACTTATCTGTATAAAAATAATTATAGCAGCACTTCTTGTTACAGCATTAGGAACAAAGCAGGTGCCCTCAATTAGAAAATGGCTGAGTAAATTGTGGTATATAAATGTATTGAAATTCTATTGTACCATAAGAAATGGCAAAGATAAAGAATTCAGAGAAACCTGCCAAGATTTGTGTGACCTGATGCAAAGTAAAATGAGCAGAGGTCAATCAATTTATATCACAATAGTGCAAAAGATAACAACTCTGAAAAGCTACAGACACTTGTTCATTCAATGGTCAATCATGACTGATGATTTAACATGCTATCCAACTATGGGCAAAAAAGGTAATGTATGGAATAAGATACACATTTTCAGATGTGGTCAATATATTAAGCTATACTTAACTATATTTGCTATAAAGGAGAGTTTTTATAGGAGTGGAGTACTTAGTGAGTAATGATAAAGATGTAAAAAGGGAAGAAAGAAAGAAAAGGATATCAATAAAACATTTTTAAAATACACATAAGAAAACAAAAAGATGTTTAAAAGAGGACAGAGAATTTTGTCACTACCATGTTAAACTTACTTTACTTTAAAAACTATATACGAGAAAAGTATGCTTTCATATACATCTTCATTTTTGTTTTTCATATACTGAAATGTTTATTTTTTTGATGATCATAAAGTTTATAACAAAAAAGAAAATTTAAATTTTAAAAAATGATGATATTCATCCAAAACAACTGGGCTGAAATTTAAGAATATGAGTGTAGCAATTTGCTCCTTCCTATAAGCAGCTCCTAGAATGAGCAGGTCCTGTTGCTGTGCCCAATAATAACGCTGGTTCTAAACACTAACCTCAGAGCTCCTCTATAACTAGCTCATTCTGTAGAAAAAGAAAGAATTTCTCACTGGGGATGGAGGGAATACAATAGGGGAACTGGTCAGAAAGAGCTGGCCTTCTGATGACGCATTTGTTCATGCGCAGCCATGAAAGTGTGTTGACATATTATTTCCTTAGTAAAGGTTCTCACCTTGTTTCACTGGGAAGCAATGTGGCAGTGGAAAGAGACAAAAGGCTCTGAAGACAGAAGAGCTGGGTTCAATGCCTGAAATGTCAGGACCACCACGGGGAAATGATGCAACACAGAAAGAAGGCAATTTCCTTCCCAATTGAAATCTGAAATTTCCTTCCCAATATCTATGTCTGCCCTCTGAGGGCCACAAAAATATCTATGCCCAGAAAAGGTCCCCAGTAGGGTGGGCAACAGAGGAACTTTTTGGTTCTATCAACTAAAAATGACCAATTGTTAACACCTACCATAATATAGAATATATATTATATATAGTATAGAACACATATTACATGTATTCTACACATACATATTATATATAAGGCTAAGTACACACACTTCTTGACTAAACCAAACCTACTTTCCTATGATTAACATATAGCAATCTGATTGTCAAACACAACTTTCCCCCACTGGAAGGAGAGTGGTATAGAAAGGCGAAAGACAATAATTCTAGTCCTGGACCCAAAACTTACTAATTATGTTGCCCTAGGAAAATCACCTTCCTGAGTCTCAGTGTCCCCATCTGTAAAATGGAAGCTGTAATACTTGCACTATCTATATCCAAAGGGGTGTTGTGAAAAAATAAAGCATTTTATAAACCTTCAAATGTGGACAGCTAGGTGGCCTGGAGTCAGTAAGACTCATCTTCCTGAGTTCAAATCCAGCCTCAGACACTTACTAGCTGTGTGACCCTGGACAAGTCACTTACCCCTGCTTGCCTCAGTTTCCTCATCTGTAAAATGACCTGGACAATGAAATTGCAAAGCACTCCAGTATCTTTGCCAAGAAAACCCCAAATGGGATCCCAAAGAGTTGGACATGACTAAAAATTGACTAAAACAAATGTTCAAACAATCATAATAATAATACCTAACCTTTACACGTCATTTTCATAAGTGTTGAAACTTCTTCCTTGAATATTACAACAATTCCATGGGGTAAAGTTAACTCTCATGTCCCCCTTTTAAAGATGAGAAAACTGAAGAGAGGTTTATTTGGTAAGTTGCCTCCAGTCCATGAAAGCAGTGAGTGCTGGAGGTGAAATTAGAATCTAGGTCTTCCCAATCTTACTCCGTATTCACTACACTACTGCTTATGTAAACAGGATTTGTCATTCCATTGTCTGGCTGTCGTTACTGATGATGCCCTTGATATTGTTCCAACAGGTATGCCCAAATAAGGCTGAAAATGCCACTTCCAAACCAGCAATTTCCTTCCACTACGTCAGCTGACTTGAAGCTGGCGACTGAAACTGAAATTTGTAACCTTTGACTGGTTAGAGCTCCTATGCTGGGCAGCACTTTCCCAGACTTTATGAAGATCATCCTGCCTACTGCCCAGCCTTCCCCAACCATTCCATCCCATCTCTCCAGTTCTCCAGGATTCCGACAGGATAAGACACATCTCTCTATTCAAAATCATGCTGCAAGGCTCCCTTTGCTCCACTGACAGGAAGCTCTTTCCTTTCCAATCCAGCTTCTAGCCCTTCAATCTGATACGACTGTAAATGAAAGGTTAATTTCTTTGTCACTATTAACTGTTGCCTTATTAAACTATTGAAGGCAAACAGAATAATCATAAAAAACTCACAAAGTCCAATTTTACCAAACCAATTATGTAATTTGTTTCTGTAAGAGCTGCCACATGAACTGCCCATTAAATAAAGATCTGATGCCCATAATATTCTTCTGCACCATTAAGCCGAAATGGTCAATTAATGATAATTACACATAATAATAGATTACATTTCCATAGTACTTTTCCTCTTGGGAGCCCCAAACAATTTGCAAACTTTACTAAGCTCAGTATTCCACAACCTCCATGCAACCCCACTCTCACTTCCCTCCAGCTACCAAATCTCCAACAAAGCAAGGGTTCTTCCCATTGTTCTACTGGAAAAACTGAGAGGCATGGATGGATGAATGAGTTCTAGTTTGACTCAAGAAAGACAAGAAATCTGAGGAAAAACAGATTTCAAATCTCAGAATACATATTTGTCTTTCTAACGTGGGTATTATCTGATTCTAATGATTATTTTGAGAGTTGGAAGACGGAAGTCTTCAGTGTGGTGGGAGCTGCTCACTTCAGAAATGGGCTGGTTTGGGAATCAACCAGTCTCCTGACCTTCTGGGATCTAAACACTCACCATGAGCCCCTTTCAAAAAGAAAAGAGATGACTGAACCAGGGAAAAGGTTTCAGGGAATACAAAGGAGCACACGCACAGGACAAAAGAAAAATATAAAGGTTGAGGAAGGGGGGAAGGAGGAAAGTGTAGATTAAAAAAAAATATGTTCTTCCTTTCCTTTTCCCAATTTCCAAACAAAAAATCTTGGACATTTTTCACCTAGTTCTGTTTTGGACTATCATGATTCTAGGAAGAAAGGAGAAGGGAAAAAAGATGGCACTCTCCAACTCTTGAGGCAGTGCATTCCTGCAGAAATAACATTCACAGGAACCACTTTCAATGGCTTAGTCTGTCCTACGCCTTAGCCAGGCCTTCCATAATTTGTCCTCACCTTACTTTTCTAGACTCATTTCCAATCACCCTGCTCCACGAATTCTTCTATCTCCTTCCCAAAGATGTCTTAGAATTTCTGATCTCTGAGTAGGGAACTCCACTTTTTCTGCCTATCTAACTCCCATTCATCCTTCAGGACAAATCCTGCTTTCTCCAAAGTCTTTCAGGACCACTGCAACCCATGGTCCTTCCCCACTCCTCTAAACTCCTCTTCCCATCTCTACTACTCAGTCGACACTTTCTGACACACTTCCTTGATTGTTAGCCAGCTTTTTAAGTATATATGTCTTCTTTCCCCAAATGGACAGTAAACTATGAGAAGGCAGGGACTATATTTCATATCTCTGTATTCTGCAAAGCATGAAACCGAGTACCTTTGCACATTAAGGACACAATCTTCCTTGATTTATTTAGCATAAAATAAGTGCTGAATGAGTGAGTGAATAAAAGTAATACTGTTTGAGAGGCAGTGAGGTATACTGAATGGAGTGATGGACTTGGAGGCAAGAAGATGAGTTCAAATCCTGCATCTGGCACATACAGCTTGTGTGATCACAAACAAATAATTTCTCAGAGCCTCAGAAAACGCCTTAAGATTTATTTACTAAATTAGAGACGAGTTGCAATCTGCTCTGGTGGAAGATATTCTCATACACACACACACACACACACACACACACACAAAAATGTCAGACTATGTAGTGGTGATTGGGGTCACCAATAGGGGAAGTTATGCTAGGCACTGTACCAACTATATCTACCAGATGCAGCCTTCTTATGTGAAGGCAAACAGAAGGAAGCAGTAAGCTTTTCAAATCATTCTGGTCTGGGCAGTGATTATCGGTGTGCCTAAAATATCCAAGTACTTGTTGAGAATAATTTACCCATTCTGGGGGAAATTCAAATTAAATTAGATTTGTGTGTATTCAGGAAATGCAGAACAATGTGTTTTGCTGAGAAGAAAGAAATAAAAAATGGGGAAGAAAAAGGAAGAGGAGAAAATTGGCATCTTATTGGTTCCTTCTTTTACCATGACTGAGAGCCTTTAGGAAATTAGCAATCATCAAGTTAACTGTGATGATATTTCCCACTTATTACAGTCTAAATGTCATTCAACTTTGAGTGCTAAACTCAGCATCATCAGCCCCAGATCTGCTGCTTACTGCTTGTGTGACCCTGGACAAGTCCTTAACCTCTCCAGGACCCAGTTCACAGGTTGCACCGGGGGACTTCGAGGATCTTTTCCAGTACTGACTGTGAACCCAGTGCTCCTTCCACTTAACCATATAATCTTCTAATACTGACACAATGGTCAACCCATGTTACGTATTTAATAAACACTAACTGAATTGAGTCTCTCTGCAATCTAGTTTCCTCATGTACAAAACAACAGTATTGGACTATCAGGTTATAGGACCCTAGAATTTAAATAAAAGGGGGCACTGGTGGTCACTTTATCTGACATTCTCATCCTACAGATGAGGTCTAGAAAAATCAAGTGACTTGCTCATGACCACAGAGGTTGTAAATAGCACAGCCTGAATCTGAACCCAGGTCCTCTCATTCAAATCCAGTGACTGTGTCATCATTTCAAGACCCTTTCACACCTAAAATATTCTATGTCTATTTGCAGCATGGCTAATGATGGAACACTGGCCAATATCCATAACAAGGAAAAACAATTAGCAAATTCATGAAGCAGTATTCTGTTTATAGCTCTACTATGAAAGACAAACATTTGTTAACTTGAGTTAGACCGGAAAGGATTCACTGAACTGTGAAATATAAGATCAGAAGGAATTCAAATATATTTATTATGTATGCATGGGCACTGGTGGCTTTAATGAAAGCCAGATTTCTTAGTTAAGACAAATAATTGATTAACCTTGACAACAGAAGTACATACAAGGCACTAGTTCATGAATGGACCAGTTTTTAGTCCTTAACATGTCAAACAAGCAGCAGAATTAGACACAAAAAAAGAGATTCAGTGGTTTTAGTTAATTAATAGGATCCAAAAACACAGAAGGAACAGAACCTCTAGGTGTCCACAACTTGTGGAACCATGGAGAAATGGGATGCAGCAAAGGCAAATATATAGGTCATATCAGATTCTGTTAAAAATATCCAAGAACTCAAATTCTGAATGACTAAAGTCCACGTAAGTAGATCTGAAACACAAAATACTTACAATAAATACTTACACATACTCTCATTCAGAAGTGAAAATACAGAGGGAGCATAAATTCCAGAATTTCAAAATACAAGGAACCAGAACCACGGTTCATTCTCCCTTCAATGTATAATTTTACTTTGCTTTTTTTAATGTAAACTTATAAATGAAAGTATCTTCTTTAGGCATCATTCTCATTGTATCAGGTTATATCATCTGGACACTGGCTACTTCACTGTCCTGGTTTCCTGTTTCTGCTCTTTACTATGTAAATTTGATATTGTGCCTGTCATTTAATCACATCAGATTGTGGTTTTTTGATCTGTCAAATGGGGATACTAAGACTTATTATGTGCCTCCAGAGCTGTTTGGAGGATTAATGAGATAATGTTTGTAAAGTGATTGGAGATAATCTGATGAAAAGCACTATATAAATACACAGCATTATTATTAAGTCACTAAGGAACAATAAAATGCGTAATAACATGCCTGTAGTAATCTATACTTAATTATGTACTTTTCTAATACCCAGAAGGTATGTATAAGCACAGATTGGTAAATTGCATTATATGGGCAATTCATGAGGTCACTGGTTTTTAATGTTTAATCATGTCCCATTAAAATAAAAAGATTTTTGTTTTTGATCTCTGCCAATCGCTATTGAATTGTGTATGTGGCAAGGTGTAACATCACACCAGTTTACAAAGGGGAAGATGGCCACATTATTCCATTAGTCCAATGCAAGTCATTACTTCCAGCAGTCAAATCAACAAGTTCTTATTAAGCATGTCCTATGTGCCCAGTATTGTGCTAGACAGTTGCTATGGAGCCAAAGAAAATGCATAAGACATAGCCCCTTCCATCAACTAATCTCCAGCATGGTGAGGAAAATAAAACTAAAAAATAATAGTGCACTGCACAAAATAATATGCAATTAAGTGCTCAGCTGTGTGCTACAAATTTTAAATGCTGTGGTAATTTAGAGAAGGGAAGATAATCTAGAGAAGGTCTAGAATAATTAAAAAAAAAAAGTTTTGTGAAGGTCTTGGCCTATGCCTTAAAATATTGAGAGTATTTGGACAGAAGTAGGTAGGTTCCCAGGAAGAACAGAAAGGGTTTTCCAGATAAGACCCTATTAAGATATGAAAAAATGATAAAAAAGGATTTCCAGAGGACTGATAAAGAAATATGCAACCATACTCCCCAGCTCCAGAGAGCTCAATGAACTCAATAGGCAAAATGAGCCATATATTTTTGGACATGGCCAATGCAGGAATTTTTTTTACTTAACTATACATATTTGCTACAAGATTTAGTTTAAGTTTTCATTTTTGTTTTTTTTATGGGGAGGGAAGAAAAGAGGAGACAAATGTTTGGCAATTGAAAAAAATTAATTAAAGAAAGACATACTGAAGAACCTAAACTTCATGAAGTTTAAGACTCTACAGTCTTCTACAGAAGACCTCTCCCCAAAAAGGTCTATGTATTCTAACAAAAAGGGAAATTAAAATTGATTAAATTCGATAAGGCAGGCAAAAATAATTTAAATTCAATAGAGCAAACATTTATAAAATACATATGTAAATACATATATAAAATACATATATAAAAGCATTATGTCGGAAGCTGGAAATTTAAAAAACCAAGTAAAATGGGCCCTTCCAAAGTGTTACCACACCTCTAACAATGTTTGGGAAAAGCTGCAAGTAAAAACTACCTCAAATACTCCAAAGTACTTTAATATATCTGTTTATATTCCCTCTAACAATGCAAATCACAAGCCATCCATGTCTGCCCATCCAGTGTAACTTTCGTCTGTGTCCTCTTACAAGTTCACTGCAAGATATCCATCCGACATGCTGGAGAGTTTCCCTGTTTCTCCTAACTTGCCAGGATACCAGTTGAACACTCAAGCTGCCCACTAACTGTCCCTTGCTCTCATATTCCTAGCCTATCTTTTTTTCCCCTATCACATACGATCTAATGAACAGATATATTTTCAATAAGTCTACTGACATCAGAAATGCCTTTAAATAAAATACCTGTTGATGCTGTATTTAGCATAAATGAATACTTGATGAGCAACACAAAAGCAGTTATGTCACTTACCATCTACTAGATGTAGACAACGTAATAGAACCTGTACTCTGTGCTCTATACAACATAAAATTAAAACCCTACACTAGGAAATTTAGCCTGTCCTACATGCATACCATTCAATGCTGATAACTTTTCTTTTAGGGCTATTCTTTTCAGTTCATTATTGGTTTTTGTCAGTGTCAAAATATGACCTTTTTCTGAGCAATCTATTACTAGCAAACTAATATATGTTATATATATATATATATGTAGTATGTATTATTGTGTCATACACACATAAATGTGTATATATGTGTGTATGTATGTGTGTGTATGTATATATCTTCTACTGGAAAATTCCCCTGAATCTAGCACACAGACTTTGAGTGGGAAAGGACCTTGGAGATGATTCAGTCCAACCCTTCCATTTTACAGCTGAGGAAACTAGCTCAGAACAGTTAAGTGATTTACGGAAGGTCACTTGACTGATTCAGTCTCCTCATCTGTACACTGGGGATTATAATAGCACTTATTTCCCAAGGTTGCTATGAAGAGTATTTGGGGCAGTTCTATACCTTCTAGAAGCAGGCCTTAGTCTAATCTCATCTTACTTTCCACTACTCTTCCACATGTGCCCCACAACTGGCAAGGTTGGCCTTAATGACATACAGCAAACACACTGTGCCCATGCTACCCTTTATTCTTTCACTTGTGTTGTTCCCCTTCCCTAGTATATTCTCATCAACTATCCAAATCCTATCCATCCTCCAAAGCCCAGCACAAGTCCCACCTTGTTCGTAAAGGTTTTTTGACTACTACAGTATCCATTATTCTCCATTATCACATCTATTCTTGTAGATCAGCTGTAGAAATAGGAAATGAATAATGAACCAAATCTGGTGGATTCATAGCTAGCTGAATGAGCAGACCCAAAAATATTAATACATAATAATTTCTAATGCATCCATTAAAATGTTGAAAGGGAAAGAGCCATGGTGGCATACCACCAGAAATCTCCTTCCAAATTTATTAAATAGTTAATACACTGAATGACAGAATCAAAAAATGTCTTGACAAGTTGGAATGACCAAATAATGCTAATGGGATGAAATTTCATAGAGACAAATATTAAGTACTGAAAAATGAAGTTCAAAAATATAACTGCATAAGGACAGGATAAAAAAGGTCTAGTTTGGCATCAATTCACGTGAGAAAAGAAATTCATAAGATCTTAACTGATTACATGGTCAATGTGTGGTCATATCATCTGATGTAGCTGCTAAACAAAAAGCTAATATCATTTGGATTCCATTAATAGAAATACAGTGTCCAATGCAAGGAAAGAAATAGCACTCTCCTCCTCTCACACCACTCTTCACACCTGTCAAATGCTAAATCCAGATGCCACATTTTAAGAAGGCCACAAAAGGTATCCCAGAAGAGAGACAGTGATGGATAATGAAACTGTGTCATACAACAAATACTGAAGGCAGAAACAATGTTTAATTCAGAAAAAGAGAAAATTTGGAGGAAGATATTATTGCTAGGTTTAGATTTTTACAGATTTATCATGTGGAAGAACCACCAGGCTGATTCCATGTAACCCCGGTAGATAACACTAAGATGAATAGAAAAAAGTTAGAATTTCACTTCAATATTAGAAAGAATTTTTTAATGAACAGAGCTCCCCATAAAAGAAATGACAAGGAAACAGTGAACTCTTTATCACCAGAAGTATTCAAGCAAAAGCTGGATATGTACCTGTCAAACTGTTGTAGAAGGTGTTTCTGTTTCCCAGAAGAGCTCAGAGTAAATTACTTCAAAGGCCCTTCTGGTTCTAATGTCCTCTAATTCTATGAACCACAGAAACCTCACCTGGTTCATGTTTCAGCTTTGGCAAAGTATTCGATGTGCCAAGGAGAAATGCATCCAGATTATCTCCTGCTTGCATTGCTTTAACTCGCTCCCGTGCACCAACATGCTAACAGATGTGAGAGTACACCATCCTTCAAGTGAAGTCATGCAGAATGTGCAGTTCTTGTAGTCAAACCATTTTAGTGTGCTCTGTGCCAACATCAAACAAGTTTGTCTGTCCAGGGAATTCAATGGAAGATGGTCTAATACAAGTGATCAGTTTTAACACTCCACAGTTTTGTCCCTAGGATCATGTGAAGTCTGTAAATCCAATTAAAAGAAACATGACAAAAAATGTACTGGACTACAAGTTGGGAGACATGAATTCTGATCCTGGATTTTGCCATTAATTACCTACATGACCTCAGGTAAGGCACTGGACTTCTCTGAGCCTCAATATCCTTATCTGTAAAATGGGAAGGAGGCAGGGTTTACATATATAGCAAAGTCGTTGACAGTCACTATCCTAACTTGAACACACATTTGCAGTTTGGGTTCTCCAGATGGGGGCAGATCCTACTACTCTAAAGGTTTTCAAGGTAAACTGAGGAGTGGGAGTTTCTAGTACTGTCATTCATGAACCCCCTTCGGTGTACTTCTTACTATCAATCAAGCAACTGACTTCAATTAGTTTGGGGGGAAAGAACATACAAGAAAACATAGCAGGAAGAATAGTTACAAAAATATTCCCCCCAAAAGCAGGGGCATACTCTCCCTTCATATACATGAGGTCCCTGTGCAGAGTGTGATCAAATTTAAAGTACAATGCACAAGAGTAAGAAATATGGAAGGTCCTTATCTTTATTCAAAGAATCTCAATGAAGTTTCCTTTCACTTTAGCTCTCCTGGGTGGATCACCTGCTTCTGGGCGAGGCTTCCCCAACTGCTTCTGGACTGGTAAGCTCTTCAATGGAGCCAGGCCCCTCCTCTGCTAGACTGAGCCACCTCTCTACTGGCACTACTGGTACTCTCTGGCCCTTTTCTGCTCAGATGCCAAGAGAGTGGAAGATACCTCACAATCTCTCCAGGCTCTGCAGTGCCCACCAGGTCACTGCCTGAACAGTTCCATCTCAGGGCAGCTGTTTAGTCACCTCCCAACTCTTGTTCCTACTGGTACCATCTCTAATGGATACTACAACCAAGGTTAGTAGGACCTCTAATGGGAACCTCTGGATCAAATGAACTCACCATAGCATTTGGCAACTCCAGTCTTGGAAGAGTTATTGACCTAACATTAGGAAAGAATAAACACACAAGAAACCATGGCATCAAGTGTTTATGGATACTTACTAGCTGGGCTAGGGAATGAGACCAGGTGCCTAACCCCATCCCACAGCTCAAAGCAGTACTCACTTGAAAATGACTACAAAAGAAAATGAGGGATGTGCAGGCTACATCTTTTGAATGTGAAGTCAGTTCTAGCACAGCCCATTCTAGGTCATGAATTCTACTGACTCCTCAATCAATTAGAAGACTTGGTCATCACACAGTACCAAACCCTGAACTATCAGCTGGAAACTAGCCCTCCAAAGTTCAGATGTGGAAACACCATGGAACTGGAACCAATCAGGGAATACTATACATGCCCCAAGGGCTGAAACTAGGAAAAGAATATTTGCATATGATTCAAGGACTGATCTCCCCCCACTTCACCCCTCACTGGCCAGCTCAGCCTTACTATACAGATATTTAAAATATTCACAGCAAAACTTTTTGTGGTAGTATAAAATGGGAAATAAAGTGAGCACTCACTCATTAGAGGACAACTGAACAAAATGGAATATATGTATATTTTGACAGGACAAGAAATGACAAATGTGAGGAATTCTTAGAAACATGGGAAAGCCTGTGAAGTAAGCAGAACCAAGAAAGCAATATATACAGTAGCTACAAAGAAGTAAGTGAAAGACCACCAATACCCCATCTATCACTGTATAATTCCAATGACTAGTCATGGCCCTCCTTTTCCTTGGAGGGGCAGGGTACTCTCTGTGCTGAAAGTTAGATATGCTTCAGGCACAGTCACAGTGTTTACTGGCTTTGCTTAACTGGTTGTTGGTTTTTTGTTTTGTTTTATTTTTGCTCCAAGGGAAGATTCACTGAGCAGGGTAAAAGAAGGTAGATACCAGGAAATGACTGAAAAGTTTAAAAATGAATGGCCTAAACAGAACTCTACCGTCCCTCTCACTACGATTTATCATTCTAAAGGGCTCTCCTTCCATAGCTTTGATAGATTTTCCAAGGTAACATGTTAGGGTAAGCTCCACTGAGAAATTGTCAATTCATCAGTAAATGTAGCTGCATCACAGATAATGAAAAGAGGATTATCTCCAGAAGTTGCTCCTTATCCCCCACCATCTATACCTAGGTCCCCACAGTGCCATGGAAATAGCACTGGACTCTGAGCCAGAAAATTTAAGTTCAATCTCAGTGTTCACATTTGGCAGATCACTTTTCCTTTCTGAGCCTCAGTTTTCTCATCTGTAAAATGGGAATAATATTTGCAATGTTGTTATAGGAAAAGTATCTTCTGAATTCTGACGAATAGCATAATACATTAGTTAGGAACTACATGCTGATTTTCATCATCAACAAATGCTATTACCCCAAGGGGGTCCCCCATAATATGGGCCACAATCAAGACAGTGCCAGGTCACTGTGAGCCCAGCAGAGGGCAGCAGCAATCTGGATGAATGGCTGATGGACTCAACCGCTCACAGTTGGGAGGCACCAGCTGGGGAAGGGGAGATGAGTGAAAAAAAGCACATGACCCAACCTAGGAAAGTCCAAAAGTGGTGGTAACAGACAGACAGAAACCACAGTTCTGGATCATCAAGGCAGAAGAACCTAGTCAAGGCAAAAGACAAAACTCCCTGAAACAGAAAGGCTGACCAAATACTGAGTCAGCAAAGTCAGGGAAAAATAAGTGGAGTCACAAGCCAGAGAAGTGGGTGAGAGCCTGGTAATGGAGGTGGATGGCTAGGAAGGACCTATGGAGGCCAACTGCCCACTGACAAAACTCCAAGAGTTTTCCATGTCTTTCTTAAGATCTTAAAAGGCTGGTGTGCCTCATCAAACCTGCCACTGGACAACAAAACCTCTACTGCCAACACCACAGTTGTTCAGAAGAGAGTACTTAGGAGAGGTCAGCACTACAAACAGCACCGGGGCACAAACAAACGTCCAACCAGAACTGATCTTTGGTGATGGTCATCATGTAGTGTGGGAGGAAGCATGGCACTAAGCAGCCAGGAAGGGCTGGGGAGTACACAGAGGCTTAGCTAAGTAACCTGGCACTCCTTCACAGTCTATGATGCCAAACCTCTCTCAGAAGCAGTCAGGAGTTGATGTGGTCTGTCTGTACTTCCCAGTTATCTCCCGAATGTGGGCCTGAATCTCTGTGTTACTGTGTCACAAACTTCATAGTTGACCCTCTTCTCCCCATCTCTTTAAAAAAAAGCATACCCAGTTGCAGGGGAAGAAAAGGGAGTAAGCATTGATATCGTACCTACTATGTGCCAGACACTGTGCTGAGCACTTTTTACAAATATCACCTGGTTTGATCCTCAGCACAATCCTCTGAGTAGGTGCTATTATATTAGTGACTCCATTCTACAGTCGAAGAAATTGAGGCAAAAGGAGGTTAAGTGATTGCCCAGAATCGCACAGCTAGTACATATCTAGGGCTGGATTTGAATTCAGCTCAATCCACTGTGCCATGTCACTGCCTCATCAAGAGGTTCCAATGTCCCATCCCGAGAAAAGGTTCACCTAGTGGTAGGCTATGATATGGAATCGAGATCTTCAATTATTTTATTTATACTTAGCATTCAACTATATTCAATAACATGATTAATATAAATATTACTTAATATAAATATTAATATAAATAATTACTTAATATATTTTATATATTAAGTATATATAAATATATATATTACTTAATATAAATATTACTTAATATATTTTTTCTACAATTGAGGATCAATGTTTATGTTCTTGTCTGCCCTTAAAGGTTATAAAATGTCTTCTGGAATTTTCAAGGCTATCCATGGACAAGGAAGATAATTTCTTTCTTACTCCTCTAATTTGCTTATTATGTTCATTGCTTCTGTATTGTACCTATTGTGTACCTAACCAATTCCACTGATCAATTCATACTAAATCAACTCTTAAGTTATTACTTTTATACTCATATAATCATATATTGTCATATTACTCTTGTGAGTATGTCTCATCTCCCTCAAAAAAAAACAACAAAAAGCTCCTTTGTAGCAATGACCACGTCTCACTCTTTTCTGTATCCCCTATTAATATAATGTTAAAAGCAGTTACAAATGTAGCACATAAATATGTGCTCCATGCATTTTTAGTAAATTTAATTTCATTTTGGAAATAAACCCATCAGACTGGAAAGTGACAAATGCTGGAGGAGCTGGGTAAGATCAGGCCTATTAAAGCATTGTTGTTTTGTTCTCAACTTGGATAAATGGGTTCATTTGCAACGTGCTGCGTGGAACCGATCTCTGAAGGGAAAGGAGTCAAGCCTTAGATATAAAGCTTAGGATCCTCCTTTCCTCAGTTAATAAACAATGATCAGAAGTTTAGCTTGAACTTAAAAACCATAACCCTAAACTAATAAACCATATCCATAAACTAATTATATTTTAAGAGAGAAGAGATAAAATTTTAGCCTGGCACCCATTCTCTTAAAAGAGAACAGAGTGGCCAAGCTTCCGGCCCTGCCCCTCCTGGCAGGAATTAAAGTCTCCTTTGGAAAAGAGTGAGGGGGGACAACACTGGAGCCCTTTGAGCCATACAACATCCCCCCATCTTCAGGTGGAAGACAGCTTCACTACATTAAGGTTGGGTGGGGGGGGAGGGTGGGGGCTTTAGGAATGTCTGAAGGAAATAGAGAAAGAACCAGTAGACAGAAAGAGATTGAAAATTCAAGAGAGAAGGGATGACTAAGATTGCAGTCCGCAGAGAAGGCAGGAGAAGATCGAGGGCACACAGAGATGGGTTGGCCTTGGCCAGTAGTAGGGCCACCTCATTGTTAGAGAGGAGTAAAGGAAAACAGAGTGGGTGATGATGTCAAGGACTTCTGAGACAAAGAGATGAGGAGAAAAGGAAGCTCATATACATCCAAGGGCCTCCCTTTTCTCAATAAAGAGGCAGCATCCTCAACCAAGAGAAAGAGAAAGGTGTTGGGACCTGAATAGAAAAGTGAAGGTTTGTATTCGCTTCTGTGAGGAGTGAAATACAGAATCAACCAGCAAGGACTTAAAGGATTGCCTTGCTATAATCAGGGCCCTGAGATTAGATACATACATACATACATGCATATATCTATACATACATACATACATACATACATAGCTATATAGATACATTGACAGATAGGTGGATAGACAGAGAGATATAGACAGAGAGACAGACAAATAAATTAGACAGATAGATAAACATATATACAGAGACAGAGAACGTTCACACACATAAACATACAATTAGGGACGCTTGGAGTCCTGAGCACTGAATTAAGAACAGCAGCCAGAAAATAAGCATCACGACAGGCAGAATGGTGCACTGAAAAGAGTGCTGCCTCTGGAGTCAGAGGGCCTGGGTCAAATTCCACATCAAATACTGATTACCTGTGTGACTTTGGACAAATCTAACACTTCCCTGGACTTCAGTGTCCTTATCTATAAAGTGGGACTGGTGGTGGGAGAGAGAGCACGTAATGGAGAGTCTCTGAGGTCCCTTCTCATTTCAGATATGATTTTTGCTGCTGTTCAAATTCTTCAGTGACTTCTTATTCCCTACTACTTTGGGTCAGTTGGGTAGGAAAAGCTTTAAAGTAAAAGAGATTAAGATTCGAATCCTTACTACTAGTGTTACACTTAGTACCCTGATGTATCTCTTTCTGCCAGATGAAGCACCTGAACTAGACTTTGTCCAAGCTCATTTTCAGCTTTACAGTCTATGTTCTGGATTTCAGAATCTTCAGTAACCTCAGCCTATCTTCCCTATCCCCACTTATCATCCACTCTGTCCCTGCCTCCCTGTACCACTGGGTCCTTGTCCTCTGCTCTTGTCACACTGGTCTCACAGGAAAAGGGGCAGGACAGGGATTCTGGAGATGATCTGGTCCAACTAGTGTAGATTACTGCCTAGGGAACTGAGGTTCTCATCCTCCCTGCTGTTACCATCTTCCTGCCTTTTGTAGATGTTCTCGGGGCGCCGTGTATTTGTCTGAAATTCTTCATTATGGAGTTGCTGTTCCTACCCCTATAAAACTGAAAGTGCTCTAAGAATGTGCATTATTATGACTCATCCTTCTCTACTCAAGTTCTAATGCAATTCCTCACTATCCCCAGGGTACCTGAAAGCTATGCTAGAAGACCACAAGCTCTGGCCACTTCTGCCAAACTAGAATAACTTCTGATACAACAGGCAGGCATGTGTTTGTCCAGGGGCAAGTTCAGCAAAGTACAGAGAGTTTCATCACCAGAACACTAGACACCCAGTGTGTGTGTGTGTGTGTGTGTGTGTGTGTGTGTGTAAGGGGAAATGGATACTCATGAGGACCATACACTATAGCATGAAGAGTTTGCAATCTTTTTTTAGAGGAAGAAGCAATGCCCAAGTCAATGAAATCATGGATCCTTGAAAGTTTCACTCTTCAAGGCCCAGCTCAAGTTGTACATGGGATCATAAGATTCAGAAATGGAAAGTCATCTAGTCCCATTACTTTATAGATAATTAGGAAACTGAGGTAGCAAAAAATGAGCTAGTCATCGGCCGAGACAAAGCTCAAACCCAGGCATTCTGCCTACAGTTCCAGCGCTCTGCCCACTTTCCCGCCCTCTTCTACATGAAGGATTTCTTGACTGATTGATCCCTGGGGTTCCTGACCTCCCTCTTCTCAAAATAGCAACTATACGTAACAGTAGTTTGGACCACTTTTTTCGCTATTTGTTTTGGGTCCAGACATATGACTTCATCAGTGGAGACTACTCCTTATGGCACTGTAGAACAGTAACTCCATCATGAAGAGTTTCAGAAAACTACCTGGCCAGTATCTCTGAGTTTCACATCTTTACTCCAAGGTTTCCTTTCCATTCCCTTCATAGACCACTGCCTTTCACCAGTTAACAGCTATATACTTATATATTGCTTTAGGTTCTTTGCTTGCTATTTCATAAATTCATTTTATGCCCCTAACGAGACTGAGAGGCAACATGGCAGTATGGAGAGACTCAGGACTGCCCTTGGCCCTAGAGTCAGTATAATCTAGCTGAAATCTTGCCTTTGATACATACCGCCTGGATGACCCTGGAGAAACCACTTAATTTCTCAGGAGCCCAGACAACCTTCTAGGACTATAAATTGCAAAATAGTTACCAATTTCATGGGTATGGGGAGTTATCTTTCTACATTCATAAAACCATAGCATTGAAGACTGGACCAAAAAGAAAGAAAAAGATTGTATGTTCCCTGAAGGCAGTGCTTAGCAAATAGAAGGAACTCAAAGAACGCTGGTTAATTGACTGATTTAGAGCTACCTATGAAAACACTTACCAGCCAATCAAATAATTCTCAGTGCCTCCCAAGAGTACAAGGGCCTAAAGGCTACTGCATCCGGAAGCCAGGCTCTGGGCCGAGGTTCAGTATCAAAGCGTTGGACCATGTTCTCATGTCTTACTTCCCCATTATCACTTGCCTCCAGGACAATTTCTTTGAGGCCTGACCTAATTTCTCGAGGATCCCTGTGCCTTGTTCATTGATATGGCTGAATAAAGGGTTATTTTGGGTCAGGAAACATAACCCATCCACAGCACTTTGTACTCTCACAAAGTGCTTTGCTGTGGCTTTTCATAAGTACTCCCACCGAGCAGACCTTTAACTGTGGGCTAGGATTTTTTCCTGACTGGGGTGGGATCCTGGCAGAAAAGAATGCAGCAGTTAAGAGCTGGGGTGACCTAGCAGTACTATAGACCACGACAATGTCGGAAGATGCCCCTGAGCTGCACCCAGAGCTCCCTTCCCTTCCCATGCGTCTGAGGGGCGTACCTCTGCAAAACCTCCATGGGGGTGCAGAAAATGTCACTCACTAGTTACCTCATCATGTCATTTAATAGCTTTCTGAGTATTAGCTTATTTCAAGCTCATGATATAAATACATAATGCATAACACCTATGGTATATTAAGATATATAATATTTAAGATATATAATATGTAATATTATATATGTGATAACATATACATACATGTTTATAATAGAAGAATAACAAGGGACCATGCCTTCTAACCTTATTCCTTCTTTCATGTCTTCCTCCAGTGCCTGGCCTGAGAATCCTAACTATTCATTACGGTGGGAATAGAGGAAGGGACAGAGGTTGTTTTGAAATGTGAAAAGAACAATCCTACTACAGGAGTGCCGATCCAGGAGAAAAGGCTCATCCCCCAAAGAATTCCAGACCTTGCCTCCATAGAAGTAAAAGGAAAGGTATGCATGCTTAGGAGAGGGACAACATGGAAAGCTGGAGAGGGGGCCAAGGACAGTTATAGCCAGCATCTCAAGAACACAGTGAAACATAGCATGGAGGAGGAAATATTAATACCCTGGGGCACAGTGCCCCATTTATGTCCTGTCTAGCCAACTGCTAGCAACAGAGAAGGTATTAAATATTATCTGAGTAGATGAGGGAAGCTACCTCAGTTTATTTATTCATCAAATATTCATTAAGCATCTATTATGTCCTCTGTTCTGTGTTAGCTGTCATAGGGATACAGGGATACGTAAGAATCAAGAAGTGAAGAGATAAAATGCATGCACCACACACACACACACACACACTCAGTAAATAAAAAGTTATATGGTGCTGGCCTGCTTTGGTGGAGGGAGTTTATTGTGGCATTTCCCTAGATTAATAAAATCACAAGTCCAGTCCCTATCCCTACCCTATAATAAGACAAGACAATGAAACAATGCCACAAATCACATCTCTTGCTTTCAAATAATTAGGATTGCTTAATTCGTTTGAATTTAGTCATGAAGTCAGGGTAGTAAATTAGAGAGAAGACTGGATTGGGAGCCTGGAGTTTGGTTCTACTTCAGGGTCTCCTCCTAGCTTTCCCGTGAGGCTTTCAGAACAATACCTCTATAAGTCTCAGAATCCTCATCTATAAAATTAAAGAGTTGAATCATATAATTTCAAAGCTCCCTTCCAGGTCTTAAGTTCTATGATTATCATAAGGCAATACATAATTAAATACCAACTGAGTATTGCAAAGAGGCAGTATTGTGATTTAAGAGAAGGAAAAGATCACTGGCCATTGGAATGACCAAGGAAAGCTTCCTGAGTGAAAGAAGTATGAGAAAGAAAGAGACAAAGACAGACGAACAGAGACAAAGAGAGAGCCCTTATTAGTCACCATGTGTCAGGCACTGTGTTAACCCTAGGGCCACAAATATAAGACAGATTATCCCAGCCCTCAAGGAGCCATGTATTCTAACTGAGGAAAGACAACACATGAAGAGTACCTGGCAAATGGAGGACAGGGGGGATATATGGTATGAAGATGGCCAAGAACTATCAGGGAAGACTGGTTCTAGGAAAGAAACAGTGAGAGTTCATCTCTCAGAGCTCAGAGTCCAAGGTACCAATGGGAGGGGAGAGGAGGAGGAGGAGGGGAGATATATGTGGGAATTAAGGTGATTTAAAAGCAAAAGATGTAATGTAAAATCAAAAAGTATCAATAATTTTTTAAAAATCAATATGCTAGGGATACTAATTATCAGCTTACTAATTAAGTGACCTTTGACTGGTATGGTAGGTGAGAGAATAATGAATTGAAATAAAACCTGGACGCTTTATCAGATCCTCAAACTTCTTTTACAGTAGGGACAGTATGTGCCCTAGTGGGTAAAGGAATAAATTTCAACCTAGATAGTGACGTTTGTCTATGTGACATGGGCCAGTTATGCTTCTTCCTGAGGACAACAATATGTACCACACACCACCCAGCCATGCTCAGAGAGCCAATTAGGTAAGATTTTAAAAGCACCCCTCAGTGGAGGCAGGCCATGTAAACTGAGGCAGTTTAGCAAAACCATTAACCAGACTGCTCAGACTTGACTTGCTAGTGAACACATCCTGTAACACACAACCTTTCTTTTATTTTTGGTTTACTTAAAGCTACCTTTTGATATGAGTTTTATATTAAGAATATTAAAGCAGAAAGGGATTATCAAGGTCATCTAGTCCAACATTCTCACTTTATACGTGAGGAGATGGAGGACCAGAGAAGTAAAATAACTTACCCAAAACCACCAAGCTGGACTAGACAGAATCCAGTTCTGGAGACCTATTTGGCCCTGTGCTCTTACCACTTCACAACTCAATGTCCAAAAAGAGGTCTTTTTAAAAGGATCAACTTGTTTCGACTCTTTCTCCAAACAGTATAAAGTATAGATATAGATACAGATACATATATACATGTATACACACATATATATATATATATTTAAAGTATCATTATATGAAGTCTTTGGTGGAGATTTAAGATCAAGTATTCCCTACAATGTATATATGATATTTTTAAAATATTTTCAATTTATTATTATATTATATGTAATATATTTATAGATTATATATTTATGAAATATTTTTAAAAATAAAAACGAAAATATATCTGAACTTTGACAGACAAGGAAAAATCAAACAGGTACAATGTCTCCTTATTTCTTTATCCCTTTTGTGCCTTTCCCCTACTCTCCTCTACTGCTTCCCAAATGGATAACAAGATATGAAAAGACAAAGATGGGGGGGGATTTTTTTGGAGGGGAGGAACATTGCGCAAGGTATTTGGTAAGAGAGACGGTTTAGTATAAAATCTCTCCTCAGCTATTAATGTCCATTAAGGCAGCCAACAAACAGTTGTTAAGTACATACTATGTGCCCAGCTAGGCATTGGGGCACAAAGAAAGGAGTCCCTGCTCCCAAAGAGGTCACCATTTAATAGCAGTACTGCCCAAAGAGCCATAGAGAAGTTTCTGAAGTTCACAGATCCCGAAGGACCTCAGGGGTCATCTAATCCAACCCTTTCATTTAAAAAATGAGGAACCTAAGACCCAAAGAAGGATTTGGGGTTTTTTTTGGAGGAAACCAGGGTTTACTGACTTGCCTACATGGCTAGTAACTGTCTGAGGTCGGATTTGAACCTAGGTCCTCCTGACTCCAGGGCCATTGCTCTATCCACTATACCATCTAGCTCAGAGAAGAGGGAACCATTATTTCATTTCAGCCCCAGTCATAATACTCTTGTGAAGTAGGTTAGAGAAACAATTATTTTCCCAATTCTACAGCTGAGGAAACTGAGACCTGGAAAGATTAAATAACTCCCCCAAAGTCGATCACAGATCTAGTTGAGGACAAGACTGGTGCTAGAATCCACAGCTCCTGGCTTCTAGATCAACGCAGCCTCCCCTGGGCCATCACCTTCATTTATCCCACTCTCTACCCCATATTCCAAAGTCCTAATCACTGTTCCTCTACCTCCCATGTAATGATAGTCCTTATTTCTATAAGGCTTTAAAGGTTTCCAAAATACTATTTTCATAAGCCTCTTTTGAGACAGGTTCCACAGAGAAGGGGGAAAGCATTGGAACTAATTTGTTAAATTTCTTATATTCGTTTGAAAAATACAATCTGTACATGACAGATATTCATAGTTTCATGGATAATCCTCTTTTTCTACTTCATGTATATGAAAATATTCGTGTTTGATGATGTTTGTCAGATATAGAACAAAAAAATTAAAATAAAAAGGTCTTTTTACAAGTTTTATTATCTACACTTTACAAATGAAGAAACTAAGGCTCACAGAAATGAGATTATTTACCCAAGGTTACATAGCTAAGAAATGATAGAGTCAGGACTTGGGCCTAGGGCTTTTGACTCTTAAGTCCAGCAATCTTATACTGCCCTACTATATGTATACCATGGAGGACTAAAGTTCCACTATCAGCCAGAAATGGAGAAATCTTGTTGGAAAGTTAGAAAGCTGACCAGTACATTTATAAAAACACCCTTCTAAATGTAGATACTCTAGTATCGATCTCACCATTTCCATCTCCTTCCCTTCCCCTTATATTCCCCTTTCCTCCACCCCCATCACCCAAAGACGCTCACTATTTAAAAATGGCCAGTGTTTCCCTTGAAGTCAAATACTAGACTTTCTAGCATCTTATTCAGCATAAGAAAGTCAGGTGTGGTAGTCTAAAGAGTTTTAAATGTCCATGGGGGAGGGAAGGAAGGAAGGAGGAAGACAGAGGGCTGATGACAAGAAAGAGCAGACACTGAGATGAAAGCAGCCACAGAGATAGCTGGAAAAATCAGGACCCACAAGTCAGAAGTAAATGCTAATGAGGACAGCTTTCTGAGAGGAGGCTTGCAAAGCTGGCATAGCATTTTGGGGTGCGAGCAAGATTATCCTGATCAAACTCAGCCACTAAAAGAGCAATTTGTTTGCTTATGTTTTTACTAAAGGTCTGACTCAAAGGAAAAGAAGAAACCACAGCACTTTGGAGAGCCTGGGATGAGCATCAGGAGCTAATCTTTCAGACTATGGAAGTAGTAAAGTGGTCTGAGGGAAAACAACGGAGCATCCAAATCCCTAGTTTACTTCAAGGTCAAACTCAAAGTCGAAATCATTAAAGAAGGTATTAATCTTGGTGTTGTTCCGTGACATCTTGTGGCGCATTAAGAAACTTCTAAAGAGCTATAATTGTACAATCCAATACTGCAAGTAAGGGACAGTCTGAAGAATCCTCTCTTCTGTCATCTACCCTACACCAATTCAGGATATTTTTTTTGAATTTAAATAGTTTCTCTATATCTCATAACTGGCTTTTTAAATTTTTTTTAATGTAAATTTATTTATTTAACTTTTTACATTCATTTTCAAAAATTTTGGGTTCCAAATTTTCTCCTCATTTATCCCCTCCCCCCACCCCATACACCGAGCATTCTAATTTTCCCTATCACCAATCTGCCCTCTCTTCTATCCTCCCTCCCTTCTCTTGTCCCCATCTTTTCTTTTGTCCTGTAGGGCCAGATGACTTTCTATTCCCCATTAACTGTATTTCTTATTTCCTAGTAGCAAGAACAATACTCAACAGTTGTTCCTAAAACTTTGAGTCCCAAATTCTCCCCATCCCTCCCACCCCACCCATTCCCTTTGGGAAGGCAGGCAATTCAATATAGGCCATATCTGTGTAGTTTTGCAAATGACTTCCATAACAGTTGTGTTGTGTAAGACTAACTGTATTTCCCTCCATCCTATCCTGCCCCCCATTGATTCTATTCTGTCTTTTGATCCTGCCCCTCCCCGAGTGTTGACTTCAAATTGTTCCCTCCTCCCATTGCCCTCCCTTCCATCATCCCCCCCACCCTGCTTATCTCCTTCTCCCCCAATTTCCTGTATTGTAAAATAGGTTTTCATACCAAAATGAGTGTGCATTTTATTCCTTCCTTTAGTCAAATGTGATGAGGGTAAACTTCATGTTTTTTTCTCAGCTCTCCTCTTTTTCCCTCCACTAAAAAGTCTCCTGCTTGCCTCTTGAATGAGATATAATTTACCCCATTCCATTTCACCCTCCTCCCACTACATTTCTCTCTCACCATTTACCTTAATTTCTTTTAAGATATGGTCCCATCCTATTCAATTCACTCTGTGCTCTCTGTCTCTGTATGTGCGTGCATGTGTATGTGTGTGTGCGCACATGTGTATGTGTGTGTGTGTATGTGTGTGTGTGTGTGTGGTCCCACCAACTACCCAGATACTGAAAAGAGTTACAAATATTGTCTTTCCATGTAGGAATGTAAACAATTCACCTTTGGTAAGTCCCTTATGACTTCTCTTTGCTGTTTACTTTTTCATGCTTCTTCTCATTCTTGTGTTTGAAAGTCAAATTTTCTTTTCAGCTCTGGTCTTTTCATCAAGAATGCTTCAAAGTCCTCTGTTTCATTGAAAGACCATATTTTTCCCTGAAGTATTATACTCAGTTTTGCTGGGTAGGTGATTCTTGGTTTGAGTCCAAATTCCTTTGACTTCTGGAATATCCCATTCCACACCCTTTGATCCCTTAATGTAGAAGCTGCTAGATCTTGTGTTATCCTGATTGTGTTTCCACAATACTGGAATTGTTTCTTTCTACCTGCTTGCAATATTTTCTCCTTGAGCTGGGAATTCTGGAATTTGGCCACAATGTTCCTAGGAGTTTCTCTTTTTGAATCTCTTTCAGGTGGTGATCGATGGATTCCTTCAACACTTATTTTGCCCTCTGGTTGTAGAATATCAGGGCAGTTTTCCTTGATAATTTCATGCAAGATGATGTCTAGGCTCTTTTTTTGATCATGGCTTTCAGGTAGTCCCATAATCTTTAAATTGTCTCTCCTGTATCTATTTTCCAGGTCAGTTGTTTTTCCAATGAGATATTTCACATTCTCTTCCATTTTTTCATTCTTTTGGCTTTGTTTTGTGATTTCTTGGTTTCTCAGAAAGTCATTAGACTCCATCTGTTCCATTCTAATTTTGAGAGAACTATTTTCTTCAGTGAGCTTTTGAACCTCTTTTTCCATTTGGCTAATTCTGCTTTTGAAAGCATTCTTCTCCTCATTGGCTTTCTGAACCTCTTTTGCCAATTGAGTTAGCCTATTTTTCAAGGTGTTATTTTCTTCAGCATTTTTTTTGGGTCTCCTTTAACAAGGTATTGACCTGTTTTTCATGCTTTTCTTGCATCTCTCTCATTTCTCTTCCTAGTTTTTCCTCCACCTGTCTAACTTGATTTTCAAAATCCTTTTTGAGCTCTTCCATGGCCTGAGCCCATTGGATATCTATTTCAGATGTTTGGGGTACAGAGGCCTTGACTTCTATGTCTTTCCCTGATGGTAAGCATTGTTCCTCGTCATCAGAAATGAAAGGCAGGAACATCTGTTCCCCAAGAAAGTAACCTTCTATGGTCTTATTTTTTTTCCCTTTTCTGGGCATTTTCCCAGGCAGTTACTTGACTTCTGAGATTCCTCTCCACCCCCACCTAGATCTGCCCAGCTAGTGCTTGGGGTCTGAGATTCAAATGCTGCTCCCCAGTCTCAGGGTTTTCAGTGGTAGGTGGGGCTGCTTTTCAATGTGAGCTTAAGTTCTGGTGCTCAAGTGGGGGCAGGGCCGCCTCCCAGGTTCAGTTCCCTCAGGGGTTTTATGTAGAGATCTTCAGTAATGGAGCGGAGCTCCTGTGTGCTCCGGGAGCCCCTGGCCACTGCTGCCTCTGCCGCTGCCTCTGCCGCTGCCTCCTGAAGGGGCCAGAGTCACAGAGACACCCCGCTCCCCTCTCAGCCAGCCCAGAAGTCTCTGTCACTGATCTGTAGCACCTGTGGGTGGAGGGACCTTCGCAGCCGCCAGAGATTCCATCCCTGCAGCCTGCTCAGATCTGCTCCTCTGGGGCCGTGAGGCCAGGGCAGGGCAGGGGTGGGTTCCACTGTCCAGTGTGCGATGGACCTTTGGTGGCAGTTTTTCAGGGCTCTCTGGAATGGAAATCTCTTCCACTGTGTTGCTGCGTGGCTTGCACTGCTCCAGAATTTGTGGGGAGTTCTTTTTACAGGAAATTTATGGGCTGTGGCTTCCGGAGCTAGCATATGTGAGTCTTTCTACTCCGCCATCTTGGCTCCTCCCAGGGATATTTTTATAATCAAATCAAATCCTGAGGCTAGAAACAAAATCTCCAATCTCTTCTCCAATTCTGAAGCAGGGTGCTATATCCCATCTCCTCCCCAAAAACAAATCACCCTAGATATGAGTTCCTCTGTCATGAGGAAAAAGCAATCTTCTTATCACAATCTAGTGTGCTAGAGCCAGACAAGCACCTGTGGTATAGAAGGTCATAGAGCCATAGGTTTAGGTCTCAAAGGGACCTTAAAGTCATGGAGTCCAACCCCCTCATTTTACAGATCAGGCAGCTGAAGCCCAGTGACCTAACGTCACATAATCAATGGCACAGCTGGGATATTAATCCAAGTCCTTTAATTTCAAACCCTGTACCTTTTCCACGGAATTGAACACTACCCTGGGTCAGTGGCCAGGAAAGCCAAATTCTAATCTGGACTAGCTTACTATGTGAATGTAAGCAGACTTTAACTACCCTGAACCCCAATTTCCTCATCTGTAAAAGGAGGGTAACAATACCTACCTTCTTCTCACAGACACTGTGAAACTCAGACACATTAATGTGAAAGAACTTTAGAATGTGCAAAGCTCAAAACAAACATAAAGTATTATTATTAGAAGTTGCAGCTTGCTGTGATGTTTATACTTGACTGTCAGTGAGGGTACCCAATTCATGCTCTTTTCCCTGCAGGACTTTCATGATGGTGTGTGTAAATTCTCTAGCAGGCAATTAAAGTTATCAGATACAGAAGCAAAAGCTATGTATAGTAAAAGTCTATCATAACAGAAGGCAGCTCACTGGATACAGTCCATATAAACTGAGGAGGAGACACTGAAACTTCTATTAACCAGAACCACTGGGAAGTGGGAGCAGCTAGGTAATACAGAAAAAGCTAAAATAGTTCCCTCCATCAAGACGTTTACATTCTCATGAAAGAGACAACAGTTGTAAACCAGAAGATACAAGATAAAGAGTAGAAGGAAAGTGACCTTAGAGGAGATGGCACTAGTAGCTATGGGATAGGGGGGGGAAATGAATGGGCAAGAAATACTTTCTGGAAGAAAGAGAGCTTGAGTTGACTCTTACAGGAAGGCAGGAAAAAGAAAGCATTCCTGGCATGAGGAACAGCTGGGGCAAAGGTGCAGAGATGGGAGATGGAGTGTTCTGCACCAGGAACAGCAAACAGGTTCATTTGTTTGGACCATTGAACTTGTGGAATGGGGTGGAATGTAAGAAGACTGGAAAGGATCAAGTTGTGGAGATGCCAAACAGGGAAGTTTATGTTTGATCTTAGAGGTAATAAGGAAGGCACTGGACTAGGGCAGAACAAGACCAAACCTATTTCTTATTTTTCCACTCCCCAAAAAAAAAAAAACAAAAAAGAAAACTCCAAGAATAAGTGAATTGGCTCTTGTATCAGACCCACAGCTATGCAGAGACTCTCTTTATCCTATCTTCAGGGTAGGCCACATCCTACCACTGCCATCAAATGTAAGGAGAAACTTTAGGTGGGGCTGAGGCTAAGGCATCACTCCAAGAACCAGCCTCTTCTTTACAAAATGCCTAAATTGGAATCCTGGCAGCTCAGATTCAGAAGATAACCTCCAAGGTCATTTCATCTGACCTCTATGTGAAGCCTTAATCTCTCCTATACTATTCCCAGCAATGGTCATTCCATATGCTTTTAGTTCTCCAATGGCAGAGAACTCATTACACCTCAAAATTTTTAGGCAGCTCTAATTGTTAGGTAGCTTTTCCTCATATTGAACCAAATCTGCCTCCTTATAGCTTCTGCCTATTTGTCCTTAGTTCTGCCCTATGGGAGAAAGAACAATCTAATCCCTCATCTACCTGACAAGGTTTAAAACATTCAAAGTTAGTAGTCATGCCCGCCCCCACTCTCCCCCCACCCCCCTACACACAAGTATTTTCTTCTCTAGTCAAAACAAGACCCATTCCTTCAACTGACTCTTGTAAGCTGTGGTTCCCATTGTCCTCACCATCCTAGTCACTATCCCTTTGGACAAAGTCCAGACTGTCAATGTCCTTCATAGAATGTGGCATTAAGAACTGGACATGACATGCTGGATGTGGTCTGGTCAAGATGGAGTACAGTGGAACCATCATTACTTTCCTTCTGTTCACTCTTAGCCCACCTTCTCACTTAATGGAAGCTACAAAAAGTTACTTTTGTCATTGGAGTCATTAGGGTCACCATGCAATGTTATTGTTAATGTCAAGATGGAGTACATTGGAATTATCATTGCCTTCTTTCTGTTCACTGTATGCTCACCTTCCTACTACATGGAATCTACAACACAAAGGGCTGCCTTTGCCACTGGACATGCAATGGTCAACATGCAATGTTTTTGCTAATGTCTACCCAACTCTAGCTTTACCTTCATTCCCCCTTCAGTACTACTCAGTACAATGTAAGCTATTTGAAGGATGGAACTATTTCCCTTTTCTTTATATCCCCAGTACCCAGAATAACATCTTGTCCACAGAAGGAATTTAATCAACGTTCGTGGAATTGAACTGAACAACAGCAGCATCCTACGCCACCAAAGAAGCAATGACTCCCTTCAGCCATCCCTAATGTTCACCCCCTTTCTGCTGGTATCATTATACCGTCCATCCTGATATTTTTATTTTTTTAATTATTGTATTTGTTTTTAGTGTTCTACAATTGCTTCCACATATCATAGATTTTTTTCCCTTCCCTCCCTGAGATGGCATGCAATCTTATATAGGTTCTAATAGGTCCTATTAAATACATTTTCACCTTAGTCATGTTGCATAGAAGAATTAAAATGAATGGGAGAAATCATAAAACAAAACCTAATACAAAAGAAAATGGTCTGCTTCATTCTGCAATCCAATTCCATAGTTCTTTTTCTGGATAAGGAAGGTGTTTCGCCTCAAGAGTTCACTGGGAAATTTTTTAGGTCCTTACATTGCTATGAAGGACTAAGTCTACCAGAAAAAATCCTGGCACATTGTGGTTGGTGCTGTGTACAAAGTTCTCCTGGTTCAGCTCCTTTCACTCAGCATTAGTTCATATATGTCCTTCCAGGCCTCTCTAAAGTCTTCCTGTTCATTGTTTCTCATAGCACAATAGTATTCCATTACATTCATACACCACAACTTATTCAGTTATTCCCCAATAGATGAGTATCCCCTTGATTTCCAGTTTTTAGCCACCACAAAGAGAGCTGCTAAAAACATTTTTGTACATGTGGGACCCTTTCCCATTTTTATGATTGCTTTGGGATACAGTCCTAGAAGGGATATTGCTGCGTCAACATCCTAATATTTTTAAATATACAATTCCAGCCTCCTCCATGAAGCATTCCCTGATTATTGCAACCCATAATGAGAGTACCACACAAAACACACTTGATTAAACAGTCACATACTGTTCGCCAATCATTTCATAGGATAATAACTAACACTGATGTAGCCCTTTGACATTTGTAAAGCATATTACATACACTGTCTCATTTGATCCTTGCAACAACTCATCTAGATAGATGCTCTCCTTTTGAGGCTGACAGAGGTTGTGATTTGTCCAGTGTAGCAGAGCTAGAACGTATGGAAGGGAGAATCCAAGTCCAGTTCTTCCAAGCTACTGCTCCTCCAAATTGCTTCATATGTGGAAGTACTGTCACCTAAATCAGTCCATCACGGCCACCTGAGGTCAGAAGTCACCTCATATAGTGGAATATCTCCTACACTGCACATGGTAAATATCCAAGGAATCCTGCTTTGATCTCCCAGGACAAGTCACAAGCTTTTCCCCCAGGCACCTTCACGCAGTCAAAAGAGCATTGTATTTGAAGTCAAAAAACATGAGTTTCCCACCCAGTACTGTGACCTTGAGCATATCACCTCCATTCTCTAGGGCTCAGTTTCCTCATGTGTAAAATAAGATGGTTTGACTAAATGATCCCTAAGGTCCCTTCTAGTTCTATATTTTATGAAACCTTGTTGCTATGCAACTTTCCCATACATCCTATAATATTATGAAATACTCTACAAAAGACTTCTTTTGATATCTCATCATTGTGGAGACATGATTTTAGGTGTTTGATAGCTTTACCAGCAAATCACAAGCCCTGGAGATGCCTAACATGCTGGTCTGCTTCCCATATGAGCAAGATGTGTGTATCTTACTTATCATACTATGTGTGTATCTGCTGTCCAAGGTCCAGTCTAGCTAAACCCAAACAGGATGAATTTTTTCAGGCACAACTCTCCAAGATCACCTACCAAACTATCAGATGTCTATGATCATCACTGGCAGAAGGAATGCCCTAGCCAGTAAAGTCATTTTTTGAAGTGTGTTTCATAACAAGACTATAAACTTTTTACAGCAGGGGCCAAATCTTTTCTAAACCTCTATCTCCCTCAGAACTCAACATTATGCTCTAGAACAAACGTTTGCTAAATTACTGAATGAATGTTCAGTGAGAGATATGCTCTTACAAAAGAAAAAAGCATGTATTGGTGTCTACTTTTCCTCAGTCATCCCCACTGCCTTTTTCTTCTTCTTTCACTTCGATTACAGATTTGCTGAAGCCCACCTCTCTGAACTCTCAGAATGCACTTCACTTATTTGTTCTGCCACTTCTGACCTCAGTGGGTACAGTACAGCATTACCGGCTTGGTCTGACATAGGACCACAAATCTATAGATTATGGGTGATAGTCAATCCATAGATGATTCTTGCCACCTCTCAATGGCACTTCCCTGTTCTTTATAAGGAACTTTGGAGATGAAAGTCTACCTGTCTCATTTTGAAGATGAGTGCTCTTTGGGGGCACCTTCAGAATCTTTTTGGAATTTTGGCATAATCCACACATTTAACCTGGAAGGACCAGAAATTGTGCCTATAATGAAAGACAAAATATACCATATCCTCTTTTCATCTTTTCTTATCTGGGCAAAAGGCTTTTTATCAATCTTCAAAGTCAGTCTAAATAGCAGAACTGTCCCCAAAGTCATTCTGCTCATCCATCCCCCATTACAAAATGCTTTCAAGTTGTCACTGAACCAACATGGTCTATTTCAAAATTCTCATCCCAGCATAGACAGACTTTTCACAAGTGCATTTCTAAAATCTGTTCAATTCAATTCAATGCAATTCAGTGCTCACTAACAAGTGTCTCCAGTGGAAGACACTATGCTGGAGGAAAACAGACGAACAAAACCAATCCTTGACTTCAAGGTACATACATTCCACATGGGAGATACAGCATGTACAATTAACAAGGCAACATATATACGAAGTTATATAAAGTATTTTAAAAGACAGACACTACTAACTACTTAGGGAATGAAGGCCTCCTGGAAGACGCAGCACCTAAACAATTCTTTAAAGGAAGAGGAGGAGTCTATGAGGGGGTGATGAGGAGTATTCTAGAGACAGTAAAGTATAAAGAAAGACATGGAGTCAAGAGATGGAATTTTGCATAGAGAGACAGCCACCAGGCCAGCCTGATGAGATCAGAGTGTGTGAAGGGGAGTAATAGGAAACAGCATCAGACCTCAGCAAATTCCTGGGAGAAAAAAAGGCTATTTTCAGCACCTCCAGCTGCCTATTAGCTCACTCCCCTTTTTCTCTCGATGGTGTCTCTTGTCTTCTCCATGTCTTCAAGCATCCAAGCATTCATACTCTTTCCCCCACCCTAAAAGGAAAAAGAATTGTGAAAAATCATCCCATCTAATCTGATGTACTGCATGAGAGCTTAAAGTGTTATCCCTCCCAAGAAGATGTGCGTATGAATCCTGCTCAGAATCTTAAGACAAAAAGGGGAAAGTAGATTCCCAATGTCCCTGAAAGCAAAAGACACAGTTTGCTGCCTATTCTGTCCTTGGATAACATGAACCCTTTTGGACCCCTCACCATTATTAAATACGTGGGTATAGAGGAAAGCTAAGAAATGCTCTCTTGGGTGACATGAGGGAAGGAGAATTGAGTACCCTAAAAACAAAAACACAAACGCTGTTCTCATCACCCTCCTAGCCCTTGACCTTCCTCTCCCTTCCAGCCTGCCAGTACATTCAGATGAAACTTGAAAGCAAACCGGCTGGGGCTGCTTCAGTCTCAATGCCACAGTGCTTACAAACTGTATGTGCAGGGGAATTTGTCACATTTTTCTCTACCTCGTGACATTCCAGCAGCCTAGACAGCTTCATAATGTTGCAAGTGGGTGAGTTTTTACTCACTCCCTTTCTATTTCCCTGAGAGCCACGCAAACAGCAGAAGCAGCAGCAGCAGCCACCGGGCAAAGGTCAGAGGGGCCCCGATGGCAGTTCCGGAAATTCTGCTGCTCACATTTGGGGTGCTGCCAGCCAGAACAGAGAGAGGCGATAGGGGCCAGGCCTGCTCTGCCCCTCCCAGGATCTCGACATACACAAAAGCCCCCGTGACGCATCTGAGAGAGAGATGACCTTGGAGGGTCAGTGGAGCCCAGAGCTGTGCCAACAAGTATGAACACTTGCAATCAGTGCGTGGACGCCCGCCATTCACTGTTTTATGTGCTATCTCATCAAAACATATGCATTTTCAATAGCTGGTTTTAAAGGCCCACTTGTTGCAATACATTATATCCCAGACTCCTACAGGTTTTGAATTGTACAAATACAAAAGTGGGGTATTGAGAAAATCTGGCCCTGAGAATTTCAATTGTTTCGGGTGGGCATTTGCCTTGGTGCCCTGGTGCCCAAAACCTCCAAGTGGTCAGTGGCTTGAATGTCACTAAGCAATGTGACAAAGCGAAGGACAAACATGGGGTAGCCCACAATGCTCTGGGAAATGAAAATCCTTTTGTTGTCCAACTGGAAGGTCAAAAATTGCCATTTGAGATTGCCTACACTAGCACAGAGTCCACCCCCATAAAGGTGACAGCATCTGGGAAGGAAGTCAGCAGCACTGCCATTGACAAGTCATGCCATTGTGAAGGAGGCCCAGGAAGCAAGAGCTCTGGGTTCCCCAAACAGATCCTATTGTGATTGGGTAAGAGAATTACAGAATGCCAAAGCTAAAAGGGACACTAGACATCTAGTCTAACCCCCTCATTTTATGGGTAAGGAAACTGAGGCCTAGAGAACCTTGTCCAAGTGCTTTGAAAAGGACATTTATTCAGGCCTCCAATCTCTATATAGTCTGATAAACATCTGGTGCCAGGAGGTACCCAAGGACATTGGGGGGGGAGGGAGGAAAGGAGGAGAGGAAGTAGGAAAGAAAGATTCCTATAGCCAATGGGACTGTCTCACATTCCAAATCTTCATTTACTCACTTTGGGGAGTGAGGAGGACCTATGTGAGCTCTTATTGATCTCTAACTTCTTTCTGGCTAGGCAGAAAGAAAAAATGGTCCTCAAGAGTACCCTGGTAAAATACAAATACCCCTGGGAAGGACCTCACATTAAGCAGGAGTGAGGTATTATAGTCCTTAGGAAAAGATTGGCATGGATAGGAAGAGGGAAAAGGACATAGGATAAAGAGTCAGGGCCAGGAGTTGTGGGATGGGGGGCCACAGATTACAAAAACAAATTTCCCCTACTTCATAATTTTGCCAAGGGCTCTAGCGCTGGTTTCTAGACAAGTGTCTCTGTATAGTTGCAAGCCACTCAAAACTGCATGTATGCCAACTGCTGGCCTGAATCACTACTAAATATCCCTTACTCCTTTTTATCTGGAAAGGATAGTGATTTTGCAATTTGTCAATGGCCCATGGAATTTTATTTTGGAATAGTCCTATGATTTAATTGGTATGAAGAATTCCCAAAGCAGATTGGCACCTGTTCTTACAAGAGCTGCCTGGGGCAATGTGAGATGAAGTGATTTGCTCAGGGTCACAGAGCCAGTGTTTTTTGGAGGCACATCTTGGTGGAGGTCTTCTTTGGAGAGACAGTGTGGCAGAGTGGATAGGGCATTGGAATTGTCGTCAGGAAAGACATAAATCCATTTCAAATACTATCTCTGCAACCCTCAGCAAGGCATGTAAGTGCTCAGGTTTGCCTCCCTTTCTTCATCTCTACAATCTGGGCATCAGACTTGATAATCTCTAAGATCCCTCTCAGCTCTAAACCTATGCCACAAAGAATCCTATGTCTAAGATTGGCTCTCTATCCACCATGCCAATCGGCCTCACAGGATGTACTTTTTATTCTGGCCTATAAAGTGAAGGAGTTCAGTCTAAGCAGGAGTTCTAGGATAACTTTTTTTCTTTTCTATGATTTAGTTTTTATTTTATAATCATAAACTTAACTGCAAACTAACCAGATTTGTATAAGGAAAACAAAGAGAACTACAGCAAATAAGAAGAAAAGGATTACAGAATAAGAGGGAGATGGGTCCCCCCCGATACAAAGGAGTGGTTGGTGGTTAAAATAAAAATAAAGCTGAAAGATTTAGGAGACTTGTCCACAATCAGCGATGGGGATCTTTTCGTTGGGTTCGCCAATCCAAGAAGGCTCCGCAGCTTCCATGACCTTTACGTCTTCTTTCACCTGGTCAAAGAAAACACACTTGCCAACCAATTAATGTTAGTGACAGAGATGAAAAACTGGGAATCATTTGTGCTGGGCTCAGCACTTGCCATGGACAAAATGCCAGAACCAGTGTGTTTCACAATGAGGTTCTCATTAGCAAATTTCTCCCCTGCACTGACTCACTGCCAGTGCTATTATGGCACATGAACCCAGGAAAGATTCTGTGAAGGCAGAACTTAAGGGATCTGTTCTCTCCAGTGGTCAGAGCTCAGAAGTTTTCGGCTATCTCTGGAGACTTTACGGTCAATAGCTCAAAAGTAACTCTGCCTGAGGTTTGTTATCAATGGCCATGTTCGAGTATATGCTTTGGTGTTGGCCATAACCACAGATAGCTGGGTTGGAGATGGCAGTTAAGGCAGCAGTGACAGAAACTAGTATCTGGTGAACTGAGAAATCTGAGATCTCCCAGGGGTGGTGTATTCAAAGTAGGCAGTAATTGTATTTCAGTATAGTTGGTTTCCTTTGTAATCCTATGGATATCATTTTATGCATTAAAAAATACTGTTCTGAGAAGATGTCCATAGATTTCACTAGTCTGCCAAAGGAGTCCACAAAAAAAAGGTTAAGAAATCATTAACTAGATGATCTCTAAAGGTACTTTATACCTTCAAATCTACAATCCTACGTAATTTAGAGTATGATAGGTACATAGTATGGGTACAAAGTTCTTTGAGAGTTAAAAAGAGAGAAAAATCATATCTGACTAGGGAAAGAAAGAACTGTGTAAGTTTTCATGGATGAGACATTACTTATACTGAGCCTTTGAAGACAGGTAGTGCTTCAACAGAGATTGGCATGGAACGATGGGATGAAGGACAGGGGAATGGAATTCATTTCTGAAGAATTTACCTGAAATTGAGTAGTGTGAGTAAGCTAAAACTAGGAAAATAGGCTAAAAAATTAACTATGGAAGACCTAAAATGTCAGACCAAGGAATTAGGCTTTATTCAAAAGTTCGCCATGATCATACTTAGCTTTAGGAAGATTCTGCTGCTTACAACCTTTAGGATGTATTAGAGAGGGAAAAACTCAAGGTAGAGACTACTACATTCATTAGACCAGGAGAAAGGTCATCAGGAGAAAGGTAGGGAAAGAGAACTAGCCTGAGTCAGAATGGCCTGGGTTCAGGGCCTGCCTTTGACCCTACTGGCTGCATGAGCCCTGGACAAGTCACTTACTCTATAAGGACCCTAGGCAACTAGGTTTCCTAGTTGAGTTTCCTCATCAGGGACTTCCCAACATAACAATGGCGCACAGGGTGAAGTAACAAGGACATGTACCAGGATGATAGAACTGAAAATGAGGAGCTGACAGCTATTTTGGAGAAAGAACCCACAGGATTTAGCAGCAGACTGGATGTTTATAAGGGTGAAACAGAGGGAGGAGTCAAAGATGACGACCAAAATACTCAAAGTAACAATAAAATCCAAAGCACTATTTAATTCTATTAAATCCACTTTGTGGTCAAGAAGCCAAAAGGCTACATGATTTGCTCAATACAAGAGAGCAATACATAGGATTAAGCTCCAAGGTCCTGAATTTCCAGGGTACTATTTGGCCTCTAAACCATACTGACTAACTTCACCTGACTCTCAAGTCTGTATCTGAATGTCATCTGAATGCATGTTATGCTCTCTGTGTCTTATGTGAAATCATAGAATATGGCAGGGGACGGCTAAGGTGGCAAGACAGGAAGTTTAAGTTCACTAACATTTTCTGCTCCTCTGACTATCAAGGAGGAATTGAAAGTGGATTGAAAAATTCCTTGAAGGATTTCACTTCAGTGAAGAGATAACAAATTTCTTTAGAGAAAGTTCAAATGGACCAAAAATTAACACCAAAGAACTACAACTGAAAATCAAATTGATTTGAGTCAATACCCTTCTTTGCAACCTCTCCGTGGAAGCCTCCAGAACCCCTAACCTCACTTTCTCCAGCCGACTTTCTTGAAGAACAAGAAAATAAACATGAGGTGGAATCCAAAAGAAAGAATAAAATGTAAAAGGACAAAGAAAGAAGAAAACAGTCACCCTATCATCATTAGGGCTCACCTAATTCAAAGGAAGCTTTCCATTGCCAAACTAATCATGGAGACACTGTGATCCTATCTTCAAAAGCCAGGCATGATGGCGCATAACTATAATCTATGCAACTAGGGGAGGTTCAGGCTGATGGATAGCTTGAGATCAGGAATTCTGAGATGCAACTGGGCTAAATCCAATTGGGCATCTGCATTAAGTCCAGTACCAGTATGGTAAAAGCCCATGGGGAGCAGGTAATCCAAAGGTTGGCAAACCAGCCCAAGTTGGAAATAGAGTAGGTCAGAATTTCCATGCTGATCAGCAGTGGGGTTGGGCCTCTAAGTGACTGCTGTACTTCTAGCCTGGGCAAGACAGGGAGACCTCATTTCAGAATGAGAAAGAGAGAGATCAAAAAGTAGAAAGCAAAGAAATTAAATGCAGACCTGGAATTATTTAAATATTCAAGTCTGGAAACATTTCCTCCATAAAACTTTCCTTCATTTCCCCTTCCCCTAGTCTAACATACTTTGTTTTTTCACATATAATACATTTACTATATTTTAATCATTTGTTTATGATCTACTAAACCAAGGATTCTTAACTTTTTGTGCTCACAGACTGCCATGGCAGTATGGTCAAGCCTATGGACCCCTTCCCAGAATAACATCTTTAAAGTGACAAAATCAAATACATATGATTACAAAGGAAACCTATTATATTTAAGTGTAACTATGAAAATATTTTCTTAAAACCAAGTTCACAGACTTGAGGTAAAGAACCCTTGTATCACACTCCTATCTCCAGGAGGGCAGGGATCTATCTTATCTGAATTTTCTCTCCAAGCACCTAATGCAATGCTTTATGCAAATGATTTAATAAATATTTGTTGAGTGAATCAATCCATGAATCAATGTTGAACGCCTCTATCAATCAACCAATCAATCAATTGCCAAGAAGTTGTTAGGCACCGACTCTTTGCCAGGCACTATATTATGTTCAGGAGATATAAAGACAAAAGGGAAACAATGCCTGAATTTTAAGAAGACTTTACATTCTACAAGCAGAGACAACATAGGCATATAAAACAGAAATATAAAATAACTGCAAGGAGATTTTAGGAGGAGGTACTAGCAGCCAAGAGGATCAGGAAAGACCTTCTTCAGAAGGTGTATCTAGGCTGAGTCTTCAAGACTAGAGATTCCAAGAGGCGGAGGGGAAGAGGACATGATTCCAAATATGAGGGACAGTCAATGCAAAGACACAAAGAAGGAAAACGGAGGGTCACATATAAGGAAGAGAACGTAAACAGGTTAAAATCAGTGTTGAGTAGGACTGACCTACTGGCCATAATTTAACCACATTTTGGAGGGCAATGTGGTAACTATTTCACCAAGAACTACACACAGCCATTTTCAAAGAATCTAAAGTCCAAACACAACTCCCAAGTGGGAGTTTTCCATTATGTCAACGGAATCTAATTACCTAAATTGTAATTCTCTCTGGACACAGTGTTCCCTTGGCATGAAGCACCAGGGGTATGATAAATGGTAATTAGGTATAGAATGATGGTAAAGGAAAGAAAGGGAGATCTGAGCCTCTGTTTTATGGCTACCTCATCACTTTGCTGACTTTAAATTCAAGCAGAAACATTATCTATTCTCCCTATTTCAACCAGGTTAACATACTTACCAAATTTCTAAGGTAACCTGCTACAGGCAACAAATGGGTATGGTCCCCAAGCTACAACACCCCTGCACTCCTTTTTACTTGATAACTTGTCTGCAGAATGACGCAGCTTCATACATTTTTGCCTAGTCTCCCCTGGCTTTGCCCTTGGCATCTCTAATTTTGCTCATTCATCTTGATCTTGTCCAAGGATCCCAATACAGTTATCTCAGTTCATACTTGGTTTCCATATTGGCCTGCTTGGTTGATGATTTCAGTTCTTTATCCAACTCCTTACTCCATCTGGTTTCTCACTGGCACCTTCAGTTCAAGCTAGCTTCACGAAGGAACTCTCTGAAATCCCTGGTCTTGACCTGATGATTAATTTCTTATCTTCCACCAAAGCTTCAATTCGACTCCATTAAAATATTTATTAAAGAATTGTGCGAAGTGCTAGAGATATAAAGATATTTAAAATAAAAAAGACATAATCCCTGCCTTCAAGGATCTTCTACTTGGGGATGGAGAACAGTGAAAAGACATGTATATATTTAGTCATAATATAAGTTAAAATAGGATCAGATGTTTAGGAGGAGTAAAACAAAGGGACAAAAAAAAATTTAAGGTCATCCATGATGGGCCTTGAACAGAGTTAAGAGTTTGGACAGAGATGATGGCAAGAGTCCATCCCAGGCACAGGGGATCATGCAAACACACTGAGGTAGGCCGACAGAGAGCAGCAATAATCCGATTTGGCTGGAGTACAGTGCATGCAAAAGATGAGTGATATGAAATAAGGACAGAAAGATGTACCTAAGGACAGAAAGATGTACCGGAGTCATTGTAGAGGGCTTTGAATGCTCTTCACATTCTGTATTTCATTCAGTAGGCACTGAGGATTTTTGAGCCAGGGGAGGGGCATGACTAGGCACTCGCATTAGAAAGATTATTTTGGAAGTGATGCAGAAAACCTATTAGAAAACAAAAAGAATAAAGGTAGAGAGAATGCAAGGAAGGAAATCAGAAAGAATGCTCCTCCTGTTGTCTAGGCTAAAAGACCTCGGCTCGGATACAACTGCTATCGCCCGCAGATCTTGGGCTGTCCATACGCTAGGATTGGCAACTAGCCTGGAAAGAAGCATGTCAGAAGCTCCCTAGCTGAGGAAGAGAAGACCTCGTTATCAGCCGCCTTGTCAATACTGTCTCATGCTTGCCATCCTGACTGCTTTCTGCTTTGTTTTGACTTCTGGTATTTGTGTCTTACCTTGTTCCTGATCATTTGTCTAGTTTCTGACCCACTGTTTCGCCTTTGGATGTGTATATTCTCCAGTTTGGGACTACTTGCCTAGTTTTGAGCTCCTAGTTTTATCTATGTTAGCAGTACTCACATATTTCTTAGACTAACTGCCCTTCATGCTACATCATAGCTCTATCTTGGCATGAAAAGATCACCAGTTTCACTGAATCTACCTGGTCTAAATCACAAATCATGGCTATACGTATTCTGCCATTTATTATCTGGATGATCTTGGGTAAGTCACATAGCTTTTTGGAATCTCAGTTTCCTCATCTATAAAATGAGAGTATTGGGTTAGATGAGCACGAAGAACCCTTTGAGCTATAAAGGATTGTATGAGTCTATGAACTCACTATATAATGTTACCAGGAAACTTTACCTCATGGATTTACAAGGGTAAGTTAAAGCAAACTTCTAAGAAATGTGTCTACCTAATAAAATTGCTAAAAATCCTTCCTGTTGACTTTTAATTTAGACTCCTGCACATAGTTCCTTAACCAGTAAAGGCTCCTTCATCACCTGGTTAGCGCTATTGTTTGTGTAAGTCTAAGTACTCAAAAGTGATAATAGCCTTTGAAGCATTTTTATTCTTTAAAAAAAAATTAAATAGGAAGAATGTTCATGCTTAGAAAACTTGCTAAAGAATGTGTCTTCAACTCTTTGTGACCCCATTTGAGGTTTTCTTGGCAAAGATACTGGAGCAGTTTGCCATTCCCTTCTCCAGATCATTTAATAGATGAGGAAACTGAGGTAAACAGAGTTAAGTGACTTGCCCAGGGTCACACATCTAATAACTGTCTGAGGTCAGATTTGGACTCAGGTCTTCCTGATTCCAGGTGATGAAGGAGGAGGAGGAGGAGAAACATGTTCATGCTTAGAAAACTTTCTAAAAGCTATGTCTTTACATTGCTCATGGAACTATTTTTTCTTGCATTAGAATATATAAGATCTAGTCCAGGGGTGGGGAACCTGCAATCCTGAGACCACATGTGGCACTCTAGGTCCTCAAGTGAGGCCCTTTGAATGAATCCAAACTTCACCCTGTATCTAAATTAAGCAAGGTCTGGCTTGGTTAGTAATTAGAAGGTTACCCACCTGGGAACACAGAATATTGAATCTTGTCAGCGTACTTTCTAATATTAACAATAATAAAAATAGCTAACATTTATAGAACGCTTACTATGCACCAGTGTGTTTTACAACTACTAGAGAGTATTGACAGTCTCAGAAAGCTGAACATTATAATATAAAGATAAAAGGGACCTCAGAGTTCATCTACCAATCTCTTCATTGCATAGATGAGAAAACTAAGGTCCAGAAGATTAAGTGACTTCCCCAAGGTCACACAGATCCCTGGACTAGAAGTCAGAATACCTGAGTTTGAGTCCGAGTTCTCCCGTGAATTATGCGTTTGACCTTGGGCAAATCACTTTCTCTTCCTTGACCCTAGTTTCCTCACCTGCAAAATGAAGGTGGCCTAAAACAAGTGTTTTTAAATTGGGGACCACAGATGGTGCAAAGACATATTTCAGGGGTCCATACGCTTTTTAAAAATATTTTGATAACTGTATTTCAATATAACTGGTTTCCCTGGTAGCCTACGCATTTTATTTTATATATCTGAAAATATTATTCTGAGAAGTGATCCATAGACTTTACTAAAAGTAAACCACAGAGGTCTATGACACACACACAAAAACCCCAAGAACGATGCCTTCTAAGAACTATACAAGTCCATGGCATTGAACTATAATCTAGTCACAAACTTATCATTCATTGGCAATAAAAGTTAAAGTTACTTTTTCTCTTTAACCACATAGTAGAATTTCTTTAATGGTGATACACCTCAAATGATCCATGATGTCATCAGCATGGTTATTCTACCAATGCAGATCCCAATTTTTCTATGACTTCATAAATAATCTCTAGAAGTTGCTGTGACCAAAAAAAAAAAATAAGCATCTAGTGGTTAATCTTTCCAGGGATGAGGTTCTCTTGTGATGCAGGCTGGGCCTCAGATAACAAACACAGAGGATGTTTGCTGCCCCATACATCGTTCAAATTTGGTAGAGCCTGACATAACTTGGGTTTCAGGGGCATAACCTTAGGGAATGGCCTTCTAAACTTTTTTTTGTTGTTTCATTATGAAATGGAAGGAATGAAATGGGTCCCGAACACTCCATGATGAGACATCAGAAGAAGACTTGAATGGAAGATGCTTTGGAATCCGTTACTGAAGCAGGATTCCCGTTTGACTGATGGAGGCACTGAAACGCTACCACCTTGGTTAAGATCTTAATAAAAATATAGAAGTTGAGCAAACAGCAAAGTTATTCAATATTGTTTTATACAAAGTGATGGCTATAGTCAGTTCTTGGACAACGCATTTAGTGAATAGAGGAGCTCTTCGATAAATAACTTGTTGCTTGATTGAAGGAGATGGTCTAGTATTTGGTTCTTCATAAACTCTCTTAAATCTGCTTCCCCACCACTGAGAGGGATATAAACATCTGGGTCACCCTATAATCCTTCTCCTTTTTTTTTCCTATCCTTCTGAAAGTGGTAGGTGCCAGGGGGTGGCGGTAGAAAACTAGGATTGAGGAGAGAAACAGTCTGTTTTTTTTTTCTCCTCAAAACTCTGACCTCTCCCAGTTCTATAAGCAATCAATTTCTATATGCTTGCTTGCATATACGATGCATTTCTCCAGTAGAGTGTAAGATTCTTGAAGGCAAGGATTCATTTGCTACTCTATTTTTTTGTATACCCAATGTCTAGCCTGATACAAAGAAAATACACACTTGTTGAAATGAATTCCTGAATACAACCAACTTTCAATGTGATATCATAGAAAAAAATAAATAAATCACTACCCTAAGAGGTAAAAGACCTGTATTCCAGTCCCAGATTTGCCATTAACTAGCTGTACAATCCAGAGTAAGTCACTACACCCCCTCAAAGCCTATTGTCTTGTCTGTTAAATAACAAATTCAGATTGTAGGTTTTATTATTAGGAAAAAAACTGACAGAAAATCTAATCCAATATTTTCATTTTACATATGAGAACATAAAGGCTCAGAGAGCTGGTAAGCTGTCTACCACACAAGTATCAAACAGAGATTCAACCTCCAAGCTGCAGACTCCAAACTCAAGCATTTTTCATGGTAATATGCATTCCTTCCAGGTGGACAGAGCCAGTCCATGGCTGATGATTGACACTAGACAGTACTAGCTAAGTCTTCCTCTTCTCCTCACCCTAAGCCCTACTCCTTGCCTTCTGTTCATTTCACTGCATCTTGGACCTCCTGATGAGGGTGAGGATGAAATGCAAAATCCTAAAGGCAGCAATTTGTTAATAAGAACTTGGATGAAAAGTTTCAGGCAATGCACTTGAACCACTGACTAAAGCAGAGGCTTTCAAACCTCTTTTTTTTGTTCACAGGACAGTATTATTCCTTGGAATGAGCCATCAGAGCCCAGGAGACCGAAGGGGTAAGTTCCATATAATTCGCAGGAAATTTGAACTTTCACAATTCTAAATTTCATGCAATTCTCTGCCCACCTAAGCTGTCAGATTTGGAGAATGCTAATGGATTTTAATTTGGGCAACTCTAATCCATGGTCTCCACAGGCCACTGATGGTTCCCTTAGTGATTAATAATTGGCTTCTAACAATAGCTGACATTTTATATAGCTCTTTAAAGTTTGCAAAGTGCTTTTATACACATTATATCACCCAAACCTCCGAACAACTAATGAGGGCGATACTAGAAGAATCATTATCCCCATTTTACAGACAAGGAAACTGAGGCTCAGACACATGAAGTGATGTGCCCAAGCTCACGGTGTTGGTTAAATGTCCTGATTCCATCTACTTCTTGATTCTATCTACTTCATCAGAAACAGTGTAGTAGACTGGAAAGAGCTCTTGACTGCAGGTTTGGAGACTCCAATCTCAGCTCTGCCACCTATTTGGACAAATTATTGAACCTCTCTGGGTCTCCATTTCCTCCTCTGTAAAATGAAGCTAGATGTCCTCATAGATCTTTTGCAGTTCCCCTTCCCCTTAAAAAATATCCTAAATCCCTGCAAATTATGCCCTAATGCACAGCGTTCATTCTCCAGGCCTTCTGAGAGATTTCTCAGATTCTTGCACCATGTACTCTAAAGATGGTAACCACCGTCTAATGTTTGTCTTGGCTTCAAGGCCTGGCCCCACCCCCCACCCTCAGTCTTTGTCTTGAGGGTCTATGGGAGGTCAACTTCCCACCACCCTTCCCCCACCAACCCTTGGCTCGCCCTGCCACCCACCCCCACCGATGTCACAGAAGACTGGTGGAAGGTGAGGGAAATCCTTCCATTTACTAAGCTGCTCAGATTGATAAAACAGCCCTGCTCTGTTAGAACAGCTTCAAGGGCAAACAGTGAGGAGGTTTACTCATTCAAACAAAGCGAGGAGGGAGCAAATTCTCTTTTAAAAGATGTTCCTAGGCCAGAGACCTTTGTTTCTATCCCAGTTACTTGATGGAAAATAGAGATAAAGATAAGTGAGGTCTGAACTGAGGAACCCAGTGTTCCTCCCCCCTCACAATGTTTCTTTTGTATCTCACAAGTAGCAACCACTTTTATTGAGGGGCAGAGCTGTATTCAAGGCTGGAAAAAAAAGGGCAAGGCACCAAAATAATTAGAAGGTAGCAAAGCCTGGGAGCTTGCTGAATGTTTGCAGGGAGCAAAACCATTTGTGTGCTGGGAGGAGAACTGGATTTAAAGTCAAAGAACCGGGGTTCTGATCCATAGTCTTTGTTGCTAACCAGCAGCATGATTTGAGGTAAAGCACTTCTTTGCCGTCTCAGTTTCCCCATCAGCAAGATGAGAAGCTTCCGAGGTCCTATCACCTCTAGATTATGATCTGTAAAATATGGCTAAGAATGATCACAGTGGCTATTCCACACAGTGATGTTAACCCTACAAAGACCAGGGATGGGACCTTCTGTCCTGTAGGGGAGTGAGGACGCAAAGGAATTCATTTCACCAAAGCAGAACACAACCTGTCTGGGATGTAGAAGATGACGAGTCCTTCCTTTTCTGGAGCTGCCTAAGGCACGCCAAAATGACAGAGCTAGTAAGTCTCCAAGGTGCGTTGGAACCCAGGTCTTCCTGAGCATGAGACCTGGAACACTATTTTGCCAGACTTTCCCACCACCACCAAGCAAACATAGTGATAGGCAGCCGGTGTCCTGTACTCCCTAAACTGTGAAAATACATACCAGCCTACATTTCTCAGACCACAAAGGAATCAAGGTAAGGTAAAACTGGAGTCAGAATTAAAGAAGAAAACAGAGGGAAAACATCTCTCTTCCTTTAGCTCCTACCCAACTTGAGGGTATACATGTGGGAATCAGTTTGAAGCGCCCTGGAGTCACAGGTCTTAAGTTCAAATGTTACCTGCCTGTGTGACCTTGGGCTGTTCTGCGGTCGTTCAGTCACGTCTGACTCATCGTGACCCCATGGATTGTAGCACATCAGTATCATCCATGCGGTATTCTTGGCAAAGATACCAAAGTGGTTTGCCATTTCCTTCTCCGGCTCATTTTACAGATGAGAAAACTGAGGCAAACAGGGTTAAGTGACTTGCCCAGGAAGACAGTGGGCATCTGTGGCCACATTTGAACGCAGGTCTTCTAGACTCCAGGCCCTGTGTTTCTATCCACTGAGTCACTTTACAGCTTCAATTGGACATTTTTATTTACTTGTAAAATGAGGGGACTGGACTAGATGACTTCTGATATCCTTTATGAGCCTATGATCAGAAGGGAGGAAAGCAGTCTCAAGTCACCTGATTTCACAAACTACTTATAAAAATTAGTCTCCAGCATTTTACTTTCAGTGGGAAAAATGGAAGGAGTGCCCATAAACAGTAACTCAGAAGGGGAAGGAGGAGAGAGAACTGTGGAGAGATGTGTCTGGTTCAAGGGCCCATACCCACCTAATGCACACAAAGGGGTCATCTCTTCCCTCCATCTACAGGACAATGGCTAAGCCTCCCTGATAAAGATGATGCTGTGAGCCTGAGAAGAAACAAAGCTTTTCTTTTTTCTCCTTTCAGGCCCATTATGCCACTCCTGGGTAAGAGATGGAGTTAAGTACTGGTGGCAGGAATATCCTAAAGCTCTCTTGGCCCCGTGTTATGAGGAGAGGGGGTGATGGTTCTGAGGAAGGAGGGAATGAGCAAAACGAGAGGAGGCTAACATGAATTCGTTCAGTGATGATTAAACATGGTGCTAGGCATTAGGAGACAGATAATAAATAAGACCTGATCTCTGAGCTCAAAGAACTTAAGTAAGAGACTATTAAGATGTTAACATATAAGATATATTATAAGATATAATAATAGCTCACATGTGTAAAGCATTTTAATATTTGCTATGTATTTTACACATTATCCCATTTGATCCATACCACAATAACCCCAATACGATACGTATTATCCCTATTTCACAAAAGACAAAATGGAGATTAAAAACAACCTACCAATGAACATTTAGTAAGCGCATGTTACCTGCCAGGCACCGTGCTAAGTGCAGAGGTTACAAACAGAGCAAAAAACACTCCTTGTCCTCAAGGAGTTAACAGTCTAATAGCAAAGACAAGTATCCACCAGGCTCCATTCACCCCTTCTTTACTAATCTAGTGCATCACCATCACTTCTAACTCCTAGGGCTTTACCACATTTATGCCAGACTTAGCAAGGACATCCATTCTGTGGTTGGCCCACACTGAAGCTCAGCACTCCAGAGCTCAGGAGATCTGCCACCTTGAATATCGCCTAGTAGCAAGGATTATGGTCATGTACTAGTTTGGGTCTAGCTGTTCTGTCTCAATGAATCTTGTATAATTTTGACATATGTGTGGGAGGCACTTTGTTGGAGGAAAGTATTAAAGGCAGCATTTTACCCTACAGAATCAAATGCTTTTTTATGGTCAATCACAAGAAGCGCAGTGAGATCTTGTACTCTTTATGCTTTCCAGACAACTCTATGATGGTAAAGATATGGCCTATTGTGAAATAACACCTGCCAAAGCCTTCCTATTACCTTACCTTCATCAAGGATACTCTTGATGGATACACAGGATATTCTCATAAAATTTGTATGTAGTTATAAAAGAAGGCATATGAGTAATTGATATTTATGGTCTCTAAGTCTCTTTTTTTATAGTAATAAGTCCTGAGAGGTTTTTTTTATGCTTTTTGTATTGTCCACTCCCTCAAATACATTAAGAATCGATCCCTCAATACCCCAAAACCTCTATTTCCAAAATAGGCCTCCTTTGCAAATACTAAGTTTATTATAGCTGCTTTCCCATTTTTGTTCTCTCTAATGTCATTTCCTCTCGCTCTATACACACATCCAGGAATGGTGATATCCAAGTCCAAATATGGCAGCACTATTCCTTTTGAGAGTGCAAGGTTTGTTACAAAAATCATTGCAGATCTTTTCCATCTTTCACTCATTTGTTGCCTTCCTTTTGAATAACTTTAATTAGCTGAGTCATTGATCAAGCTTTATTTAAACTAGTCTTTCCTTCCCCTACTTCTCAATGTTTTTGAGGAAATAATGTGCTTAATTTTCCTCTATCCTTCTCTGTGTATTTTACAAATGAGTTTACATTCTAAAATAGTCTCCTGGCTGCCATATCCTTTTGATTAGCAAGTAAGTCAAGTGTTTACTGATTAAAACAGTTTTAGGTATTTTTTTAATCTCTTTATTATATTTACACTGCTTGAACTTCTATATGACACTATTATTATAAGTTGTTCATGTCATTTCCTCCATCCATCTCCTTTTGTACAATAACTTGCTTAAATACATTCGATTGGAATTGTTTTAATTATATACTTATATTGCTTTTTCCTTTTTATTCTTCTGGCTTTGTATTAATTTTAAGACTTGCTCTTGACAAAGCAGTGATATGAATGCACTGATTCATAAATGGCTCCCACATAAGTAGTAGGTTATTCCATGTCTGTTAAAATATAATTGCATTTTTGGTGATGTTATTTAGTTTTTGTCATTTCCAAATCATTTCAACTCCTTGCTCACTGAAAGTGAGTTTCACATTTAGAGTACCAGCAAATAATTCAGTGTTTTTAGGCAAAATAAAAGTTGTAATTCTTCTCTTCTCTTTCCCCTTTCCTACAACTCTGATGCTATTCGTAAAGAAGACATCAGAACTAAAGAATATTCTCTAATTCTTTTTTCTACCACCGTCAAAGAATTCATCACCAATTGGCCATCCTATTCTCTTGGCAATGAGCTTCCCCATACTTACCTAAGCTGAAGTTAGAAAAATGACCAGACTATTGGAGATGAGCTTTTTTCATTCTTACCTAGGCTGGTATTAAGATAAAAGTCTGTTGCCAGGGCAATCTCAAATCTGAAATTTTCCCAGCATGGGAGAACCTGCCAGAGCTGGCTGGTAATACTTTTGAAAATCTATAGTCACTTTCACTTTACAGGGAGCACAGATCCATAAAAAGGAAGCTTTTGGGGTGAGGAAGTTGGGGAGGAGTATTGTTTTTTGGTAGGGGGAAGAAAAAAGCAACAAAGAAAGCAGAGGAGGCAACGGAATTAAATAATCCAAGAAAATTTATAAGAAATTTAGTGTAAAAGAAAAATGTTAACAGCCTTGGAATTTGGCCTAAAATTAGCATAGAAAGAAGGAGAGAAAATGCATATATATAGCATGCATGTACATATATATGTTCTATAAAATATATTTAGTATGTTATCATAGTACATTTTGTATAACATAATATACTATAGTACTACATATAATATAGCATATAGTACATTAGTTATTATTAGGTACTAATATCAATACTATTTAGTAATATTAATAGTTATTAGTAATTAGTTAATAACTAGTATTAGTAATACCATAGTATTCATAATAATCGTATTTATAATAGTATTCTATAAACTAATAGTATTTTATATATAACTAGTATCAGCAAGTTTACTACATTACATTTATTTATTTATTAATTTAAAGTAAACTACTTAAGTTCATTTTTTATTTAAAGGTGTGTTTACTATCTATTTGCCTCATTATATAAATGGGTTTATTTTATATATGTGTATGTATATACACACACACACATACCAAGCGAAGGACAGTCCCTGCCCCGGCGGGGCTTACAGTCTGTGGGAGGAGACAACAGACATACACGCCAAGAGGCTACAGGAGGATAAATGAGAAATACTTAACAAGGTCAGCGCTAGAACGAGAGGGCTGCCAAGGGGGCGGGGCTCACCGTCCGGGCGCACACTCAGGTCTTCCAGCCAGCCGCACCCACAATGCACCTCTTCGTTTCCCTCAGGGTCCGAGCCTTCAGCGTTCACCCTGGAATGTGACCGCCCCTCTGCTCTTTAGGAGGATGACACTTACCAGAACAGGGGCTCCAGGAGCTCCAGAGAGCAGCCAATCAGGAAAGCCCGCAGCCGTAACCTTGGCAACAGGGGCGGTGATTCCCGTGGGGCGGGGCTTTAAAGCGGGCCGGAATAGGATGTGCTGGAGTGCAAGAGCCAATAGTCCTGAAGGAGGCTGGGGATGGAGGCCCACCGGAAGTGCAAGATGACGTCACTCTAGGAGACCGGAAGAAAGGTGCCCAGACAGGCGCCATTGGGACGAGGGCCTTTCTGACATGGCTTCGTACAAACCCCATCAGACCTTGTTAAGAGAGCCCAGTGGGGCCGATCCTGGAGCTTTATTCCCTGCCTCCTCTCTCCCTCCCTGACATATTTTTAAAGGCTCACTAACAAAAATTACCAGGATGCTGTTGCCATTTTTTGAAATTACTTTCGCAAAGCCCAACTTTTTCCATAATTATATAAAAATTTTCACCAGCAAGAGCTGAAACAAAAAGAAGTTTTAGTTAACCCTGGGTTACCTAGGAAGTGCCCCGCCCCCATCCCCTGACCATTCTGGTTAATCAAGTTTTTGCCATATTAAAGTGGAATCTTAAATATTTAGACAGTAGGACATGGAAAGAAAGCTTTGGCCAACTTTGCCTTGTTCAGTAGGAGTGACAATCTAGCCCAGCAGTGTTTAACCTTTTTTTTTTATTGTTTTGGACTCCTTTGGCAGTTTTGAGAAGCTTCCAGGTCCCTTCTCATATATTTAAATACATAAAATACATAAAATTACAAAGGAAAGCAATCAAACTCTTTTTGAAAGACAACTCCTTTATTCCCAGGTTAATCCCTTGGATTCTAAATAACGCTGTCAAAAAGCCCCAAAGTTGGGTTAGCTGGTCAACAGGTGTTTATTTATTTGTTTGTTTAATTATTTATTTATTTATGATTAATTAATGATTGATTGATCGATTTATTTATTTATTTGGAGTGATTAATTAGTAATTAATTAACATGCCAAACCGCAAAGAAAAGCAAAAATCCCTTTCCTCAAGTAGATTACATTCTAATGGGGGAGACAGTATGCAAATAACTATGCACATACAGCTATATGACACATAAAAGGAAGGTATTCTCAAAGGGAAGTCGCTAGGGGAAATACAGAGACCCAAAACACTGTTTGAGGTATATCTCTGAATAGGGTCTGTAGTTCTAGTTCTTCCTGGAGAAGGTAAACACAGAGGTGAGCAGCTCTTACTTTATAGTGGAAACGTGGGAGTGGTATGGCCAACAAATCACTTATGCCCTGGTTGGACAGGAGAACATAACTCTTCGTAAGTAAAGGCCTCAGGACAACTTCAAGTCTACAAAATCAGATTCCACATCAAGTCCTGAAAAGATTATCCCTCGGGCCCAAAACTATCCAGAAGCTTTGATATGTAAAACCGCTGCTGGGCTCCCATCTCTAGGAGGTCAAAGATAAAATCAATCACTAAAAACTCGTTAAGTGCCTACTAAGGGCTAGGTGGGGAGGTGGGTGGATAGTCAAGCCTGAAATCTGGAGCTCTTCTCTTGAAATCCAGTCTGGTCTCAGACACTTACTAGCTGTGTGACCCTGGGCAAGTCACTTTGCCTCAGTTTCTCATCTCTACAAGGAGCTGGAGAAGGACCATTATGTTATCTTTTCCAACAAAATCCCAAATGGGATCGTGAAGAGTAGGACGTGACTGAAAAAATGACTGCACAAAAATGCAAGGCTCTGTACTAGGAAATCAGACAAAATTAAAACAACGCCTGCCCTTTGGGAAATTACCTTTTAATAAGAGACAACATGTATAAGTATACAGAGAATATTTGCAAAATGAATACTTTTGATAGGGAGAGAACTAGCCGCTGGTGAGAGGAAGGGAAAACCATAAAAAGTTTCAGATAGAAAATGGCACCTGAGTTCACTTTGAAAGAAACCAGGAATTCCCTGAGGGGAAGATGAGGAGAGAATGCATTCCAACTATGGGGGAAACAGCCAGTACAAAAGTACAAAGAGGAGGTGGGATGTCAGGTGTGAGGAACAGTACGCCAATATGGCTGGACACAAGTACATGAAGGGGAGCGAAGTGTAAGAATATAGAAAGGTAGGATGGATCCAGGTGGCGGAAAGCTTTAAATGCCAGAGGAGTTCATACTTCATCTAAAAGCTAAAAAGCAGCCTATTGAGTATGAAAGTGACATGATCAGATACCCAATTTAGAAAAATAACATTGACAGCTGAGTGGAGGATGGATTAAAGTAGCGGAAGATTTTCAGCAGGGAGACCAAATGGGATGCTATTGCAACAGTCTAGGCTAGAGGTGATAAGATGGGGAAAGAGGGAGGGAATAGCATCCTGAAATACACATGGCAAAAAAAACTGGAAACAAAGAAAATGCCCTTCAATTGGAGGATGGCTGAAGAAAGTATGGTATATGGGGGTAGCAGAATACTGTGGTGCAAGAAGAAATAATAAATGTGAGGAGTTCGGAGAAACATGGGAAGGCGTATGAAGTGATGCACAGTAAAGGAAGGAGAACCAGTATACACAATGATTACAGTAATGTAGAGGAAAACAACACTAAAGGACAGATAAATTCAAGCCATAAACAATCAGAGTTTCTAAAGACAGAGGATGAAACATGTATTCCTTCTCCCAGCAGAGAAGTAAGGTACTGGTGATATGGAATTTTGCATATATTGTCAGATACAGTTAAGCAAAATACAGTTTTGCTTAACTGTTGTTGGGTTTTTTTTGTTATAGGAGAAGGTTCAGTCTTGGGGATGGGGAGGGTAATATTGTGAAATGACTATTATGTAAAAATAAACACAAAAGGAATCTTTTTTTTCTCTTAATGCTCACAGGGGCAAACCAAAGATTGGTTCTTCCTTACTCATAGCATGAAAGAAACCATTGGTTCTTTTTAGTCCCACACACTTCACAGCTTGAAATGTATGTGATGGGATTGGCATCCTATTAGCATGCATGCCAGTCTTCAGTCCCAGGTCAGTCACAGCTGCTATCTATGTCCCCACTTCTCAGAGTATCTCCCATCCCATATGTGAGAGTCACCACCTGCTATCACCTCTCATATTTGTAAGCACAGGTCCAGTCCACACTGTCTCTGCAAAAAATCAATCCAATCATCAGCCCAATCACCACCACTGCTGGCACTCAAGAAGAACAGAGGTCGCCGACTAGCACACCATTTTGCCAATCCCTAATGTTCAAAGACAGAAAGTAAAAACCTGATTCAACTGTTGACTTCCTATGTGATACAGTAAATATAAGTTCCTTGAAGTCAGGGACTACGTTTCAGTGTACTCCCAATGTCTAGCACATAATAGGAGAATGAAAAGTGCCATAATGGTATTCCAAAGTGTAGTTCTGACCATTTCACTGCCTTGTTCAAGAAGCACCAATGACCCCCTTTTTCCCTTGGGACAAAAATTTTAAAATTTTCTGTTAAACATCTTAATCCCTTTACAATTCGACCTCAGCCTATATTCCCATTCTTATTAAACATTATTATTCCCTTTGATATATACTTTATGGTCTATCCAAATGATCCTTCTTTCAGTTTCTCACAGGTAACATTCCATCTCTTATCTGTACCTCTGAATGGGCTATGCCCATGCCTAGAATTCATTGCCACTTCACTTTTGCCTCTTAAAATTCCCAATTTCCATCAAAGCTCAGCCCAGGTGCCATCTCTGCCATGAGGCCTTTGCAGATCCTCCCAGGATCCTCCTCCTCCCCAAAGGTGTAATACAATTACCTTGTATTTTAGAGTTGAGAATTGGATCCGTGATTCCATTAGTATTAGGGAACTCCCAGATGAGGAAACTCCCTGTACCAAGGCAGATCACCACCTTCTCTGCAACATTAGAGAATTGCCTTGGGGTCTCACAGCCAGTATGAGTCAGAGGCAGGTCTTGGATTCCAATCTTCCTGTATCTTCATCACAAAAACTGTCCAATTGGGCAATACAGTTCTTTTTTGCTCTTCTTCTTCTTCCCCTTCCCCTTCCCCTTCTCCCTCCCCTTCCCCTTCCCCTTCCCCTTCCTCTTCCTCTTCCTTTTCCTCTTTTTCTTCTTCTTCTTCTTCTTCTTCTTCTTCTTCTTCTTCTTCTTCTTCTTCTTCTTCTTCTTCTTCTTCTCCTTCTCCTCTCTCTCTCTCTCTCTCTCTCTCTCTCTCTCTCTCTCTCTCTCTCTCTCTCTCTCTCTCTCTCTCCCCATTGCCTCATTTTTTTTACCTAACCTCAATCACTCAATGGACATTGCCTCAGTCAAACTGAGACCTGCTAAAGATCTTAGCTTTAAAAAAAGTCAAGACCTTCTACCACATCTGGGGCCATCTCCAGTTCTCCTGAAGTTCATCTGGCCACTGGACCTAGATGGCTCTAGAGGAGAACATGAGGTGACTTTGCACAGCTCTCCTTCCCTTAAAATCCAATTCACTTGCATTCAAATCACTTCCATGATGTCGTGGTCCTCTTAGAGAATGAAGGCAAAGGCCAAGCTTTGTATCTATTTTATGATACTTACATGTGTACGTGTTGTTTTCCTGACAGAATGGAAGCTCCCCGGAGCAGGCTGCTGTTTTTTTGTCTTTGTATATCCAGCAACTAGGATAAAGTAGGTGCTTAATAAATGCTTTTTGGTTGATTGGATTGGATTGGATTGATCTGGGGACCAGCCTGCTCCCAGTTTTGTCTATGGATGTAGAAGCTTCATTTGTCATTATATCCCTGATCCAAAGATGTTGGAGAAAAGCCAACCTCCAGCATTAAAAACCAAGCATCTTAAGCACTCAGGAAAAATAAAAATAAAAAGAGAATAAGCCCAGTCATCCTGGGAAGCAGTTGCAGGAGCAGAATGACTGCGGTGCGACGAATGAGGTGGTTAAAAGAAAGGACTACATCCTGAGCTATCCTGAGCTCTGGGCAGAAGCCAGCATCGACTGCAGCACCACGTTATGGCCAGACCAGAGAGGAGAACAGCGTGTTATTAGTAAGGGCTTCGTGGCTATAAGGGTTAGCTTGATGGCTATTAAGTGGGGGAAATAAGAAGTTTTGGGAACACCATGTCAGTTCTCAGAACTTAGCAAGTAGAATATAATGAAATAAAGCTCTCATTTCCTCCGCAACTTAAAAAAAAAAAAAATTGTTCTTTTGAAGTACTTTTTTCCCAAGAGGTTCAAAGTTTTTTGTTTTGTTTTTAGCAAAAAGTATCACTCAAAAAAGCTAGCCTCAAATCCCCAGAAATAAAGAAATTCAGGTCATATCCTTCTGATTTCCATTCCACAAATGGAAATTGAGGCAGAGAACAGTAATGTGAGTGAGACTCAGTGGGACCCTCCATGCTTCTGTCTAGGCTGGACTTGATGGTCCAATTTACCATGACTCTTCTGTACCAGAGCTTTGCCCCAGAAGACTGAGAAGCACCAGTTCTCCATCTTCAGGATATCTAAAACCTTCGAGCCCAAGTCTTTCCCATCCATTTGTTGCCATCAATAGCAGCTGCAGATTATCTAGCAGTATGGGAAAAACTTGACGAGACTGGTGCTGGCAGAAGAGAGGCCCAAAGGTTGCCCAATACAGTCCTCCTTGACCATTGTGTCAGTCCATGCTCAGCTCCATGTTACTAACCTATTGTTCCAGCCTTGGCTGTAATGTAATATAAACCCTTCTCTACTCTTCTCTCCAGCCTAGTGATCAGCCCTTCTGCTGGATCCCTAGAACTTTGGCTGATAGCTGTTTTCCCCAGATCCCTAAATCCTCATCATCTCACTCCCTTCCCCCAAAGTTCATTCTGTCATGGAGGGCCATACGCAGGTTGGTGAGCCAGGACCAAGTGAGAGGCAGAAAATTCCATCTTCAGTTCATCCCCTCCCCTCTGTTTCCTGAAGTGCCCTCCTTACTGTGTGCCTCCTCCAGAAACCCAGTATTCTCATAATCCAGCCTCTCCTATCAATGGAGAAAGCCTTGAGATATTCACTCACACTGGAGTATTAGAAACAATGTGTTTTCTCTCCTTGGAGAATCTGTATTTTAAGAGAAGACATTAGGTGCTAATGGTGGAGTTAAATTGATTAAATTTAATTCAACTACCATTTATTAGGGGCTGGGGATACAAAGATAAAAATGACACGGTTTCTGCTCTCAAGGACCTTAGAGCCTTCTGCATTACTGAGGTTCCTTGTGAATACTGGCTCTCTTCTACCATTGCTGAAACTAAAGACACTGATGTGAGGAATGAGGAGACAAGAATTAACCTTCCATCCAGGGTCTTTGCTGTGCTGCAGGTCACATGAAGTCTCCTTGAAGCCTGGCCCTGTTTTATTTTTTACTTTGCATCTTATGCCTGGCACATAGTAGGCACTTAAGTTCTCGTTGATCAACAATAATGTGTAATTACAATCCAGGTACCAAGGAAGAAATGAGAAAATGAACTTTGCAGAGGTGGGGGGAACTATGTGTGTGCATCTGGCTATGCATATACAGTTGGATTTGTTTGAGGTGTTGGCTAGTGTTCCTGAACTACTTTTTTTCTCTCTTTTTAAAATTCTTTGTTACAAGGGAATGTTCTTGGAGAAGGAGACAGGAAAAAGATGTATTTGGAAATGAAGGTGGCAAAGTAACAAAATAAATTTTAAAAAATTAAAAATAAAAATAGGAAATTCATGATTGTTGATAAATTCATTAATCCTGCACAGATGAACATCTCGTTCTTCCACATAGAGGCCAGTTGCAGACACACAACCTCAAAAGAAGGCACACAAGTTAGTGGTAGATCTGGGGCAAACCTGAATACTACTTACCCTTCCTAGTGATCCTGAATCCCCTGCTTAGTGCTCAGAGCACCCATTTTCACCTTATGCCCTTTTCTCACCATTGAAAAGGATGCAGACAATACCTTTTAGAAACTCCCAGGAAAACTTTCTTACCCTTACTACATCCCTCAAAAAAATTAGAAGATTACTCAAGAATTAAATGCCCAGAGCTTTGAGAAACAAGTGTGGGAGCCTGGGTGACCTCACAACTTTAAGAGGGAGGGAACAGCCCTGGTCAGGCAGTGACTCAGGCTGGGGTAGCTTTATTGTTCTTATCATTTCTGGCTGGCAGGACAGTGAGCTGTGCCCTGTGCAGAACAATGCTTCTCTGTGTAGCTGTGACCCAACTGGAAGGCGCAGAGGAAGACCAACCCCTAGGAAAAGGGACAAGTCCCTTAGTGAGCGGGATCCAAAAGTTGTCCCACCACGGGCGAGCCTTCCTTATGGTTGTTTCTGAGAAAAAGAAGATAAAAGAATCCTTGTGCCAATGCTCTACTCAGGTACCAAGCACTCAAGAAGTAGGAAAGATGCTATGGCAAGTAAGTCGGAGAGATGGACTTGGAGTAGAATGCTGTACTTAAGAGTTAGGAGAACTGAGTTGGAATTTCCCTTTAGACACCTGCGAGCTGTGGGATGACAGGCAAGACATCAAACTTAATAGAAAAGCACTAGGAAATTTCCTGAGGTACTTGAAGGGTAACTGGTCTAACCTCACCCTACTAGTAAGTGTCATTGATAAGATCTCTCTACCCATACTATAACCACAACCCTACCCTGCCACTAAGCATACTCTATATAAATATAAATATAAATGCTCTATAAGTCTAGTTGTTTTTATTATTGCCCATTCTCCTAGTCCAGGGTTATAAATCTCAGGAAGTCTGATGAAACCTATGGACCCCTTCTCAGAATAATATTCCTAAATGCATAAAGTGAAGTACATAGGATTACAAAGAAAAAGTCACATTGAAATACAACTATCAAAATATTAAAAAAGCAAGTTCACAGGTCCAAGTGGAGAATCCAGTTTCAATCCCAGCTCATCTCTTGAGTTCTTTCCTGAACTTCCATACCCCACAACGTTCTCTTCTTTTGGTCATTATATCCCTAGAACTTAGCACAGTGCCTGCAGCTTAGCCAGGAATTAATATTTGCTTATTGATTGATTGTGACAGGCTATGGGGAAATACTAGGGGTTAGGGAGAGAGAGTACTTAGATGTAAAACCATAAGATCATAGATAAAGAGGAGCTGACCTCAGAGACCATCTGTGGTTGTGATTGCAGTTTTATGAAGCTGGAAGGGACCTTAGGAATCTTATAATCTGGGTACCTCTCTTCCTGTTTTACACAAGAGGCATGAGGAAGTTAGATAGTTGACCCAGATTCACACAGATAGAGAAAATCATCAGTGGGATTTGAACCTAGGCCCTCTGACTCCAAATCCAATGTTCTTCTCACTACTTCATAGCTGATTCCATGACACCTAGAAAAAAATTCCACAATGACCCAATTTCACATTTCAAATGTGAAATTCAAATTCAACCCAATTTCAAATCTCATAAATTTACTATTCCCTTCAGCAGTCCTGCCCACCACCAGTATATATACCAGAGATGCAAATGCCCATCATCATCATCCTAAGCACCAGAGAGGGAGTCTTGAGGGCTCTGAGAACATACTCTACTCCCTCTGAAAGGTGTCCACAAGTCTGATCAGCCAGGAGGAGGATCTGAGTATCTTTTAGGCTACTCAGGTTGAATGATTTTGTAATTTTGGAGGGGGATACTGCTGGGACCAGGTTACTTAGGGTTCAAAAATTCCCCAAAAGCCACTTCAGATGGGATCAGAAACCCCTAGACCACAGGGTAGGGGGGAATGCCCAAGCAGGCCTCAGACTAAGTCTGTAATCCAGATCAAGGATCTCTCACTGAGCAGCACCCTTTCCTGCCAGGATATACTAATTCCATGAAATAGTTCATCAAAATTCCCTTCTTAGATTACCTTCTTTCTGTTTATATCTTATGTGTACCTAGCCTTACCTCTTGTCTCCACCATTAGAATGTACAATCCTTAAGGGCAGAAATTGTTTTTACCTTTCTTTATATCTCCAGTGCTTAACACAGTTCCTGGTACATACTAAATGTTTAATGAATTCTTATTGACTAACTATAGAGACTTATGTGCTGAGCTTCAAGGCCTTTCTCCCACCTAGGTACAAGGTCTTTCCTAATCATCCCACCATCAATGCCAGAATTGCTAGTTATGACTCTGAACATAGAAGATGGAGGAAACAATGTGCCCGAAAGGAAGCAAATCCCAGTACTTCCTAGTACTGCTGCTTTCAGTAACTGTCTCAAAGGAATTAGAATTATGAAAATACTCACTGTGGGTGGCCAACTGGCCCCATGACTGTGTGGTGGATGGGGGGATGACATTTCTCCCTGTTTGTCCTTGCTTCAAAATTGCTCCCTCCAACCTGCTTGAATGCCATCCCTGCCTCCAGACGTCCATTGTGAATCATCAGTCCAAGGGATATAAAAAAAGCTTAGGGTAGGCTTTTGACTTTCATCCCTACAGTTGGAGAGAAGAAAATGCCAAGAAACAGAAGAGCCATGCCAACTGTGAAAAGCTACTGAACAGAAACTCTGTGGCCTCTCAAAAATAGCCAGTAGTGCCCTTGGGCAAATCTGTGACTTTTCTTAGTCACCTGTAGCTAAGATGGCTTTCCAGCATCTCCACACCATATATATGTCTTAACAAAAAAGCACCCTGCACTTCCCCAGCCCTGAAGGTCATCAGCAGAACTATTGCTCCAGCACACCTTCAACTTACCATTCTCAGTTCTCTACCCAAGTCAGCTTTTCCTAGAATACTTGCCCCTGGCTTTGTGAAGAGTTGCTTCCTCAGCTAGTATGAAAGGTCAGCTCTCTTCTGACTAAATGACCCCGACAACAAATAGCTGCCCCTCAACAACCTCTGTATTCCAACCAAATGAGTCTATTCTCTGCCACAGAGCATTAATGCACTCTAGTCTCTCTACCCAGACAGCTCATCCTCTTCACTTCTCCTTTGCCTGTTGAATTTCTATCCAGTCTTTAAGATTCATTATCCAGGAAGCTTCCCATGATTAGTAACAACCATCTTCCCTCAACGTCGTATCGAGTTTGGTTTGGCACAACTCAAATGTACTTAATCACAAAATGTTGATTATTATAGTTCTCTCCTTATGTCTTCTTCACCCTACTAGACTAAAAACTTCATGCAGAAAGGTAGAATGTCTTATAAAAAAAAATTATACACTTCCATCAGTGCTTAGCATGATGATTTACACACATTAGGTATTTAATAAATACTCACTCAAGTTAATTCAGTGGAAACAGTATGGGGTTGGGAATGAGCACTTTTGGAATCAAAGAGCCTAGCTTCAGATACTAGTTTTATTACTTACTACCTGACTGACTTAAGACAACTCTCTTAGTTTTTCTGAACCTTGGTTTCCTCATCTACAAAATAAGGAAGTTGAACAAGATACTTTCCAGCTCTAAATTTGTGATCCTATGAATTTAAGTGCTGGATGTGAGTTAGCTGTGTGATCCTAGGCAAGTCACTTAACTTAAGTCTTTTCTTTATTTGCAAATTGGAGATAATAATAGCTACACTGCTTATTCTCACAAGGTTATCGGAAAAATATTTTCTAAACCTTAAAAGGTGATATATTTGAATTCACCATACATCTACTGAGAATAAACTGGTGAAAAAGTTCAAAGAAACCTTCCAATTCCTACCCCCTTTCACTTCTTCACATGAAGTTATTTAACCAACTTTGGTAAAGTTCTTCTGAAATCATTTCCACAGCAACTAAGAGGACAGGGTTTCAGAGTTTGCCCCTTTTCACTCTGCGTTATTATTTTTGAGAGTAAGAATACAGATACTTGGGCTTTGTATCATGCCTTTTAGTTATACAGTTCTTAGTCATGCTCCTAATATCCCATTTGGGGCAATAGAAGGTCTTGAGAGATTGACAATGATTATTTACATGAAGCATCTTTTCAGCTTTGACATGTAGATTTCATCATGCCCAGCCTTAGAACCTAATTATCTTCAAGGCACCTTGAGGTCATTGGAGAGAAGCAAGATCTAGAGAGGGAAAGTGGGTTGCCTGAAGTTGTAGAGGAAGCAAATTAGTAGAAGAACCAAAATAGAACCCAAATCTTGAGATTCTCAACCTGAGACTCTTTCCTCTAAACCAAGGGTTTTTAATCTGGGGTCCATTAATTTTTAAAAATATTTTGACAACTATTTCAATATAATTTGGATTCCATTATAAACCTAGGTAGCTTCTTGTATTCATTTAAAAATTATTCTGAGAAAAGGTCCATAGGCTTCACTAGACTTCACATAACAATTGTTTTTAAAAACTGTGCCTTAAACCATGCTACAAGATTTAGTTTTCACCATCATAGTTTTTCTCAAGACCCACCTCCTCCTTAAAGTCTTTTCTCACTGACCACCACAATCCCTAGAAATCTCTTTTCCTCCCCTGAACTCCTTCAGACCTTGTCATCTGTACCACTTCTGTGGCACTTAGCTACAGCCTTGCACCCTGGGTTATCTTCTTTATGTATGTAGATCTTATCTCCCTACCTAGATGGAAAGCTCCTTGAGAAGAGAGGAGACATCTTATACTTCTTTGTTGTCCCCACAGTGCCCAGCACAGTGCCTTGAACACAGCAAGTGTTCAATAAATATTGATTGATCGATAACTGCAAGTCACCAAGCATCACCATACTTCTTCTCTTGTCTAATGTGCTGCCAACACAGAGACCCAGCTGCCCGTTTCATTCTTGTCCTTCATTCCAAACAAAATTGGAGATGATTATGGTAGATCTAATTTTATGGGAAATCTTCAGTTTCCATGATGAAAGTTCCTCTAAAGAAAAGGAAAAGAAAAGAAAAGGAAAGGAAAGGAAAGGAAAGAAAAGAAAAGAAAAGAAAAGAAAAGAAAAGAAAAGAAAAGAAAAGAAAAGAAAAGAAGAAAAAAAGCCTTGTTTGTCAAGGGAGAGGCCAAGTGAAGGTTAAGGTGCATATCTTGAATGGGGTGTTTCCAAGGGTCCAGGCTGGAATCCATCTTTAATATTGTCTGGGAATCTCAGAACATAGCCAAAGGTTGCACATATGTAGGTGTTTCAGGACACAGAAAAGGATTTCTCTGTTTGCCAAGTGCCTCCCTAAGTCAGTGTTCAGAAGATAATGCTTGGGGAAGGCTGAAAGGTAAAGTAAACTGTTCTCTAAGTGCACTGGCAACCAGGACGTGACTGGAATACTTAATGTTAAGTCAACACCTCTCAAGGAAAACGAAGAATATTCTAAGTGCTTGGACAACAGCAACCTGTACACAATGCTTCTGTCACACTGACAATTCACCTGGTGATCTGACAATGTTCAAAGTGCATTGATAACAGTCTCCAACATTGTGGGCTTAGGAAGTTTCAGTTCCTTTAGAAAGAGGCATTGCTTTCAAAGATTGAGTAACAAATGCAATTCGGAAATCAGGGACGCAGAAGGTAAGAAACATCTGGGGCAAACTAGGCAGAATGTTCCAACTCCTTAAATTGGTTATAGATGTTTGTCTTCTGAGTGTTGTTTGGAGGACCTTTTTCTCCTTGCCTTCTATCTTCATGTAAATCAATTTGGAACAGAATCAAATTCAGTTTCACAATCACTTGCTATGTGCAAGGAATGGAGATACAAAAAGGAAAAACAGTACCATTCATAGGATCATAGATTTAGAGTTGGAAAGAATTTTAGGGACTGTAAAGTCCAATCATCTTTTTCAGATAAGAAAACTGAGGCACAGATAGGTTAAGTGACTGGCTCAGAGGGCATACAGCTAGGTCTTCTTCACTCCAAGTCCAGTTCTCTATTTGTTACACCATGCTGCCTCCTAAGGTGTTAGAACATGTACATAAATGAATAGATAATGGGAAGCATCCCATGGCACCCAGAAGCAATTTTCATTGTTAGAATTATAATATAAGGTAAAATGTGATACAGGCTAAGGTGAGATCTAAAGTGCCCTAGTAAAATTCAAGGTGAAGAACATCCAACTGGGCTGGGAGTAAGAGGAAGAGAGTTTCATGGAAGATGAGGCACCAAAGCCAAACCTTGAAGGAAAGGAAAGATATTAACAGCCAGAGATGAGAAATACCTTTCAGCCATGATGAGTGACTGTATAGCAGTGGAAGATGCCAGACGGAGTTCACCTGATGATGCAGTTTGATTGGAATATAGAGTGAGTGCATGAAGGGAAGTAATATTTTTAAAAATGGCTGGAAAAGTAGGCTGAAACCGCATTGTAAAGAGCCTCAAATGTTGGGCTGCGGAACTTATATTTTGTAGTATAGACACAAAGAAGCCTCTGAACAAATTTTTGAGTAGGACAGTGACCTGTTTAGTGACATGTACATTAGTATAACTATTTAGACATCTGTATAAAGGATGGATTGGGAACCAAAAGGAACTGGAGGCAGGGAGACAAGGAAGTTAATACAACAGTCTTGGGGAGAAGTTGGGAAGATTTGAATTACGGTGGTAATGGTAGCATGCATTGGAAGGAGGAGGAGGATGGGAGAGATATTGTGGAGGTAGAATTGGGACTTGGCAACAGATTGGATGTAATGGGAAGGGTGAGAGATAAGAAAGAGCCAAAGATGACTCCAAGGCTTTGAGCCTGTATGACTAAGAGGATGGTGGTACCATAAACAGAAGCAAGGAAGTTGGGGAAACTAAGAGATTTAGGAGAAAAGATGTTAAATTCAGTTTGAGATGTGTTCAGTTTGAGGCACTCACAGTACATCCCATCAAGGTATCCAGTTGGCCATTGGAGATGTAGGACTGGAGTTCAAAGGAGAAAATGGGGCTGGCTATCTAGATGTGGAGGTCATCTTCATACAGGCACATGAGAGTAGATGAGATCTCTTGGGTAGAAGATAATGAGAGAGAACATAAGGTCTCTTTATCTATCACATACCATCATTCTCTAGGTTGACCTTCAAGTCTGAATGAAGAGAATATTTACTTTAATAGAAAAAGCAGAAGCAAAATGGAAGTGAAATAATTTTTCTTTTTCTCTGTTGTCTGTGACAAGATGGAAAAAAATAGGCTAGATGATAATCCCAGTTAGATGGAGCCATAGCTTACTGACCAATTATTCCTAAAGGATTTCCATTAAATGGTTCAGTGTCAACCTAGAAGGTAAGATAGAAATTTAGGTCTTAAAGGGACCCTAGAGGTCATCATCTCCAAATCCTTCATTTTAAAGATAAAGAAACTGAAGAAGTTCTTTTAACTGGATTTACCCTTGTAGCCCTCCTATTTGAAGATTCCCCACCGACCCTCCTCTCCAATCTGCAATGGTCAAGTTAAAACTTCCTAAAGTATAGAGCTGACTATATGATACTTCTGGTCAAAAACTTTCAGTAGCTCCCTACTGCTCCTGGAATAAAATGTAAATTAATCAAACCATTATTTAAAGGTCTTTGAAATCTAACTCCAACTGCCCTCATTTGTTTCACATTATTCCCTACCCACTTCATGCTCTACATCTTCCAGGTAAACTGGACTGCTCACTGTCCCCTGAGCTCACCCTGCCATCTCTTGCCTCCATGCATTCGCACAAACACTCCCCAAGACTGGAATTCATTTTTTCCCCATTTCTGCTCAGAATTTTTATGTTTCTCCAAAGCTCAGTTCAGGTGTCCTCACTTCTAAAGATAAAGCCTTGTGCCATACCAATTAAACCATCAGATAATTATTTTCTAGAGCTGGATAAAATAATACCAAAATTCATCTGAAAGAACAAAAGGTCCAGAATATCAAAGGGACTAATGAAAAGAAATGTTAGGGAAGGTGGCCTAGCACTACCAGATCTCAAATTGTATCATAAAGCAGCAATTATGAAAACCACTTGGTACTGGCTAAGAAACAGAAGGGTAGACCAGTGGAATAGGCTAGGTACTCAAGACACAGTAGGCAATGAATATAGCAATCTCCTGTTTGATAAACCCAAGGACCCCAGCGTCTGGGATAAGAACTCAACTGTTTGACAAAAATTGCCAGGAAAACTGGATAACAGTGTGGCAGAAACTAGACATAGACCCATGCCTAACACTGTACACAAGAATAAAGTACATGATCTAGGTATAAAGACTGATATCATGGACAAACTGGAGGAGCAAGGAATAGTGTATTTATCAGATTTATGGAGAAGGGAAGAATTTTTGACTAAAGAAGAGATAGAAAGCATTATGAAGTGCAAGTTGGATAATTATGATTACATTAAACTGAAAAGATTTTGCACAACCAAACCCAATGCAACCAAAATTCAGAGGGATGTAGTATACCAGGAAAGAATTTTTACAGCTAACTTCAAGGATAAAGGCCTCATTTCTAGAATATATAGAGAACTGAGTAAAAGGTACAACAATACAAGTCATTCCCCAACTGAAAAATGGTCAAAGGATATGAACAGGCAATTTTCAGAGGAAAAAATTAAAGATATCTATAATCATATGAAAAATACTTTAAATCACTTTTGATTAGAGAGATGCAAATCAAAACAACTCTGAGGTACCACATCACACCTATGAGATTGGCAAACATGACAGAACAGGAAAATGATAAATGTTGGAGAGGATGTGGGAGAGTTGGAACACTAAGTCATTGTTGGTGGAGCTGTGAGTTCATCCAACCATTCTGGACAGAGGTTTGGAACTATTCTCAAAGGGCTACAGAAATGTGCATACCCTTTGAGCCAGCAATACTGCTTCTAGGACTGTATCCCCAAGAGATCATAAAAAGTGGGAAAGGGTCCCACATGTACAAAAATATTTATAGCAGCACTCTTTGTAGTTGCCAAAAACTGGAAATCAATTGTAGTATATGGATGTAATGGAATACTTATTGTGCTATAAGAAATGATGAACAAAAGACTTCAGAGAGGTCTGGAAAGACTTATATGATCTGATGCTGAGTGAAAGGAGCAGAACCAACAAAACTTTGTGCACAGTAATGACCATAGTGTGTGAGAGTTTTTTCTGGTAGATTTGGATCTTCATAGCAATGCAAAGACATAAAAAAAAAAAAATTCCCAATGGTCTTCTAAGGCAAAATGCCTTCCACATTCAGAGAAAGAACTATGGAATTCAATCGCAGAATGTAGCAGATCATTGTGTGTGTGTGTGTGTGTGTGTGTGTGTGTGTGTGTATTATGTTTTGGTTTGTTATATGATTTCTCCCATTTATTTTAGTTTTTCTACACAGCATGACCATAGTGAAAATGTATTCAATAGGAATGTATGTATAGATCCTATATAGAATTGTATGCCGTCTTGGGGAGGGAGGGGGTGGTGGGGGGTAGATAGGGGAAAATAATCTAAGTTTTATGGTAGTGATTGTAGAACATTAAAAATAAATAAAATGAATATATTTAAAAAGAAAAAAAAGACATGTAGGCATTTTACCTGCTTTATTTAACAACAAAAGGCATTGATTGCATGAGGAAAAAAAAAAGATAAAGTCTTACCAGATCCCCCATTGTTAATGCTCTCTCCTTTTTCCACATTACCTTGCATTTACCTCATATCTCATTTGGCTGCAAGCTCATTGGAAAAAAGGATCATCTGGTTTTTGCCTTTCTTTGTATCCCCAGCACTTAGCACAGTGCCGGGCAAATAGGAGGTGCTTAATAAATAAATGCTAGTTGATTCCGTTGTAAAAATTCATTTCTCTGTTCATACTGGATCTTCCCAAGAGAATGGAAGTTCTGTGAAGGCAGGTTCTGCTATGCTTTTATCTTTGTATCCCCAGCACCCTAAACAGAATTGTGCACATAGTAGGTACCTAATAACTGTTTGGTAAATCACATTTGTTGAATGTGGGGAAAAACATTTGGTTTCTTGGTATTACTAAAACTACTCTCAGGGTTTCATTTTATTCTTTATATTCCCCCTTGTTACAAGCCACTCCTTTCAACTTTTGTATATATCCTTGTAGAATATGAGCTAATCCTAGAATTTTATACTCTAACTACACTGGTTTCTATATAGCTCACATTTATCTAGCACTTTAAAACTTACAAAATACTTTTCTTACAAGAATCCTGTGGGATAGTTCATTCAATTAATATGTTTTCTATTTTATAGTGGAGGAAACTGAGGGTGAGAGTGGTTAAGTGATGCCCTTGGGCACATAGCTCGAAGTGCCAAAACTGGGCTCTTTCTCCAAGTCTCCCAACTTCTAAGCCAGAAGTCTTTCCACTATTCCATGCTGCCTTCTACTCTCCTCACTCACTGATATGGTCAGTGATTGTCTTGTCAAGACACCATGGAAAGCATGCTGGACTTGGGGCAAACAAGATCTATGTTCAGATCCAGTTTGGACACTAACTAGCTCTGTGACCATGTTACCTCTCTGACCTTCTGCTTTTTCATCTGTGATAATGCCTGCATTACCCATCTCATAGAATGGCTGTGAAACTCAAACAAGATCATGGATGGAAAGCACATTGTAAACCTCAAAGCACTATATGAATGCAATCTATTATTAATAATCAAGAAAGTTGACAGTAATAGCAGCAACCAGGGAGAAGTAGTAGATAGGTCAAAAGGGAGTGAGTATTGGAAACCAGAAACCCTTAATCAGGAAAGTAATCTTGTTATAATTAAAATGTGTTGCTCACCCCATACATGCCAGAAATATGGGAGGTAACATTCTAGCCTTGGCCAATCCAGTTCAATTTAACAAACAATTACTAAACCCATGATGTAGAAAGCAGTGTGTGGAGTGCTAAAGATGCAAGGTCATAAACAAAAAGCAGTCCCTATCTTCAAGGACCTACAGAATAATACTGGAATGCTCAAATATATTTGTGATCTTGCTGAATGAAATATTCCCTTTAATGATGTAGATTGCACCCTATCCCATGCCTAGCCATCCCGTACCACTCTTTTAGGTACAATCCACTTGACATGACAGGGACCTTCCTGAAGTCATCCTGGCATCAGGAGTATCCCAGATCCAATGAGATATTTGTAAAATACTTATCACAGTCACTGTCCTATAATAGATGCTTAATAAATGCTTATTTACTCTTCCCACCAGTGGTGTTTGGACAACCCACTTGTCAGCGTTCACTCTCACCATTTCACAGATCCCAACATCATTCATACATTTCCCTGACACACGCTCCATCAAGGTCTTCTTCCAAATTCGTTATTTGTTCTATGTTGCAACTTTCTCAGACCCAGCATATACTTTTCTATTGCTTCAGAGAAGTGATCTTTGGTTTTGAATCAAACTGTGTTTTGTTTGTAGGCATTTTGTCCTTTCCTTTCCTTTCTCTTGTGCTCATGTTACTTCTCACCCTCTTGAGGCCCAGAGGTGATAAAATAGCTCTGTCCTATGCTTGCTAAACATGAGGTGAAAGAATGGAATGGAAGGTGCTGCAGAAGAAATGAATTTACCAGGATTGGAAGACCTTGTGCATACATTTGAATGAAACTGCCTTTCTCCCACCCCGCCTTTGTTCTAGGCTATGTTGCCTACATTGGCACAGAGCAGCATCCTTCTCTCCAGTGGCTGCTGATCCAAGGATGATATTTGGAATTTCTGCTGTGTACTCTGTACTATAGGTAACATGATCCACCTCTTACCTAGGATGGTCAGTTTAATCATTTCTTGAAAACAATGCAAGTGGAAAGCAAAGTTATTTTGACCAGCCCCAGAGGCTGAGGGGCCTTGGCTGGTTCATGCTAGACAATAGAAGAAAGACTGCAAACAGATAACAAGGAAAACATGATTAAATCACAGAGGTGACATTAAATCAATAGAAGCAGCCCAAGATCAATAATTCTTTGCTCTGAGTAACAGTCAGTGGGCTTGTGCACATTTTCAGATTTCTTTAAGATTATTTCCTATTTGGTTTGTACAAAGGAAGACTTCTGGGGAGGGGGCACTACTGGCTCCTGTTTTTCTTAAGTGTCTAATCACATTTTTCACATGTAGCTAGCTTTTTTTTTTCTTCTTTGATGAAGCAGTACGATCTGTGCCAGTTGAATTCGCATATGAAAAACTAATACCAACAGTAACAAATTATGAAGGTGAGTTAACTCAAAACAAAATGGCAACCTGGTATTTCCCAAAGCAATTACCAGGATCATTCAATACACCTCCGGTTTCATTACTTTCATCTGGAATTAGTCTTGACTGGGGTGAGGCCACTAGGACTTTGCCCCAGGGGAGAGAATTTAGAAGGTACTGATATCCATCCAGGACCACCTTTTCTTCTAGGACCAACTCAACACCTATAGGATTAACCTCCTTATTCATGGAGAGCTTTTCTCTATTTCAACAGCTTAACAAGTCCCTGGTGACCCAGGGCTTACTTCCTCTCTGCAGCAGTTGTACCCCAAGTGAACTTATCCCCTCCCATCTGCCCCTGAAGCTTGCCCCAAGTACAAACATTTCTAATGGTGTCTCTACATGGTACCATTTAACATATATTGGTAAAATGGAAATCCCTTCACAAATTCCAAAGTAAAAGAGCAGAGATTGCTGCAGTGTCACATAGTAGATGTAAATTAATCATTTATTGAACTCAGGAGTTAAGAAAAGGTAACACTCAAATTATTGTGGATCATCTGCAGTGTTGTAACCAATCCAGAGAAGACATCAGGGCCATTTTCCAAGTCTTATTGGGAAAATCATACCCAAAACTAATCCATGTGCAAGAGGCCTTTCATCAGTACAGAAAATACAAGTACAATGCAAGCCATATCCTGCCATCGATCCAAGCACGGAAAAGGGGCAGGATATAAGCCTGGGTTTGCATTTTATATTAATAGGAAGGCTAAATTTTCAAGACAAAAATAACACTATCTTTTGAACTAAGGAAATGTAAAGCTGTAAATACATAAATACACACAGTTCCTTGTTGAAAGGAGAATGTAGCAGATATTGTTCTTCAAATCAACTTTACCCCCCAAGACTCAAGTGATGGTGCCAGGCTGAAACAGCTACTGAGGATGCAACCCAAAGTGCTAATCTAGTGCCTCTATAACAAAGAAAGGATAACCAGTGATCATTTTACAGAAATCCTAGAACTATATTAACACAGGTAGCTAACCTACAATTTTAAATCATTCTAGAATGTACATACAGAGGCAAGGGTGGGGTGGGATAAAGGGGGTGCTGTATATATCTATAGCTCATGTAGGTTGCTTGGTTGTAAAGGGAATAGTAAGTCTGTCACAAAGTACCAAGGAGTAGGCAGAGAGATCTTCCACTTTTTAGAAGTGTTCTGCTATCTGGAAAGCTGCTGAGAAGGGATACTAGAATAGTTAGGGCTCACATTTATGTCATCTACCAACAAGCATGAATTAATTTCTTGATATGTGCCAGGCACTGTGCTAAATGTTGGGGATACAAAAGGCAAAAACAGTCCCTTTCCAGATATGGTGACCCACTGCTGAAATCTTAGCTAAGAGGAAGGCTAATGAGGTTAGTGAATTTCTTGAGCTTGTGGGTTCCTAGCTGTAGTGGTCTATAGCAATCAGGTGTCCACACTAAATTTAGCATAAATATGTTGAATCTTCAGGAGTAATGGGGGAGAAGGAGCAAGTGAAAGAATATGCCACATTAGCTAGGGAATGGCCAACTCCAGGTATGAAAGAAGCAAATCAAATCTTCTGTGCTAATCTATGAATGGTCCAGCCTGGGTAAGATAAGAAGATCCAGTCTTAAAAAAACAAAAACAAAAAGTCCCTACTTTAAAAGAGCTTATATTCTAATTGATGTGTAGGTAGGGGGAACATGTAAATACCTAGGTACACAAAAGATTTATACAGTACAAGTGGAAGAGAATTCCAAAGAGGAAGGCTCCTGGGGAACCTTCTGGGGGGAAAAGGGTGGCACACACGGAGTCAGGGAAGCCAAGAGGAAAAGAATTCTAGGCATGGAAGCCAGCCACTGCAAAGGGGCAAAATATTGGAGATGAAAATTATCTCTGAAAGAACAGCGTGTGGGCCAGAATAACTGGATCATAGAGAAAGTGGAGGGGAAAAGAGTATATGAAAACTAGTAAACGGGAAAGGGGGCAAGGTTCGGAAGAACTTTAAACAGAGGACTTTGAGTTTGTATCCTAGAAGTAATTGTTCATCCTTTTTAGAGCGGACCAGTGACATCACAAGGAATGTTTTGACTTGTGTGTGCAAAGTCATCAGAGAGTCACTGGAGTTTATTGAATCAAGAGGTTGGGCCAGACCTAGGGTTTCATTGATATAGGGAACTAATCCCTGGTAAGGGAACTCCTCTGCTTATACACATTTCTAACTGATTGGCTGCTAATAGTCTTAAATTGCCTGGAGCATTGAGAGAAGGTAAGGGATTTATCCAGGGTTATATGGCCAGGATATGTTAGAGGTAGCATTTGAACCCAGGTCTTCCAGACTCCTAGGCCAACTTCCCACTATGCCATGCTGCCTTTCCATTATTATTGTCCTAAATAATAGGTGTTCTTAATTATCCCCATTTTATAGAAGAGGAAACTGGGGCAGACAAAGATTAAATGACTTTTCCAGGACCACACACCAGCTGCCTGAGACCAGATAGGAATTAGGTTCTGACTTCAGGTCCGGTGTCCTATCCCTTGTACCACCTGGATACTCACCTCCACCCCTGGGGATCTTAGAGTTACATGAAAGTGGATGAGTCATGTTCTGAGAGTGAGGGGTATGAGATGGATATATTGGGTGCTGCAAGGGAAGCACCTCAAGGAAGGCCTCCAGTCCATTTGGTGCATCTTCTGGGGAGGATCTATGGGAGAATATAGATAAAAATCTGCACAGGATGAGAAATCACAGACGGGCTGTGATCTGCACCAATGGAGAGTGTACTCACCTTGATAAGATCCTTTCAAGTATTAAAACAGGTTTAGTAACAATTAAAATAATAACTCACCATTCCACAGTGCTTTGCACTTCATGAGAACTTAAAAAAAATGCTGGTTGTATTGAATAATACTTTGAGATTTACAAAGTACTTTCTTTACAACCCTATAAAATAGAGGGTGCATCATCATCCATTGTACAAATGAGGAAACTGAGGCTTGGAAAGCCTCACTGTGCTGTACACTGTGCTGGAAAGAACGTTGCATGTGGAGTCAGGTGTTTTGTGTTGATGCCAACTTCTGCTACTTATCATGTGACTTGGGTAAATTTTTTGGCTTCTTGGGCTTCTATTTTCTCATCCATTTCTACAGATGAAAGGGTTGAGCTACAGTCCTTTTTTTTTTTTCTCAGACTCTGTAATTGTTTGTGATTTGCTCCAGGTCACACAGCTAAAAAGAGTCAGAGCATCTTATCCCTAACTTTGAGAAATTGACATCCGAGGGAAGAATCATTCTCTCCTACAATACCTATGCATGTAGCCTTTGATGCCCCGCATCGGATCACATTTGCTGGACTGGACACACCACGCATTGGAGTCCGTGGGACATTTCTTATGCTCATATCCAACATTCCTCTCTCCCTCTGGAGTGTGGCCCTGAATCAGGACTGACTTTGGAGGAAGAGGGTTTCATACCAAATCACCTGCAGCACCTGAGTTTTGCTAGGAATCTATGCCCTTCCTTACTGATCAGACCCAACCCTGTTAGCTCACAAAATCATGATAAGATCGAAGCCCCTAGGGTGTTCCATTGCAAGACTATTCTCTACAAAATTCAGAGTTAATTAATACGAGGCCCAGGAATAAGAGTCTGACAATAGGGGTCTATTCTCCCCCAGCTCTGCATGAATAACTCCATTTAATATTTATCAGAGTTATACCTGTGCAATGAAGGGAGGCCAGGGCCCTCAGGGAATCTCTTTTGCCCTCACATTTTCATGGGCTCAAGGTTCTGGTTGGTGGTGTGAGACACAGCACAAGACTTGTACATGAGCCCACATAAGGGAGAACCATCATTTTCTAACTCCTTTTAAGCAAGCTCTTATGCCTCACAGTGTTGATTAAAAGGAGCAGAAATCTCTACTGCCTAGGAAGGAGAAAAACATGGAAGAGTGAAGGGAGGGAAGAATAAAGGGAGGAAATGAGAGAGGGAAAGAGGGATGAAGGAGGGAAGGAGGGAAGAAGGGAGGGAAGTCCATTTATTAAGTGCTTACAATGTGCCAAGCACTGTGATAAATGCTGGGAATACAAACAGAAAAATAATACAGTCCCTACTCTCAAGGAGCTTACCCTCCAATGCAGGAAGACATTATGGGGGGATTCAGATGGAAAAATCAGAGGCTCCAAGGAAGGACACTAAAGCCCACGAGTCTTTAGGGTGCATTAGGGTATCTGTCCCAGTGGGAACACGGGAAAGGGAAGAATGTCTAATCCTAACTCCAGTGATCATAACTATGGCTCACTCTGTAATCAAGACACAGAGGAGAGACTTCCCAAATCTATTCCATGGGACCTCAGTGTTTGCACTTCCATGAGAAAATCGTGGGACTAACAGTATAGTCTTTCAAAAACATTCATTCAGTCTATTCTATCAGGTATTTATTATGTGACGGGCACTAAGTATAGGAAGATAAACCAGCAAAAATAGTCATAAAATAAATAGCTCTAGAGATGGAAGGGAACTCAGATACCATCTTGTTAGATGCCATAACGTTAGACACCCTAATTTTATGAGAGATGAAACTGTGACTGCTCCAGGGCCACACAAGTGAACAACTCATTACATTTGGTATGAAATGATGTATGTAGCAAAGATGTTTATGAGTTAGAACAGTTTTCAGTATGAACATAGGCTAAGTTTATTCTATTTTGAGCCAAAATTTCACTGACTACTTCTCTGTTCCTGGATGTATTCTATACCCCTGAGCTACCTAGACCAGCATTTGTGGATTCTGTCAATATATTTGAAACTTCAAAGTATTTCATGGTCAGATTGGTTTGGGAAATACCAGCCTAGCCAATCCTCACGGGGCTTTTGTGCAGGCTGTAAAATGAGAAGCCGAAAGGGAGCCAGGTCAAGGCGCTCATCTTCATACAACACAAAGCCAGAGAAGAGAAGAGTCAGAAAAGCTGGACTGGACCTTAGATGTCAGAAAATCCAACCTTTTCATTTTGTACACCAGGAAACCAAGGTCCAGAGAGGCATTTGTCCAGATTACATACCGAATTGGTGACAGAACTAGGGCTAGAACTCAAGTTGATCCCAGTTTCCTTGATTAAGCCATTTCCATGGAAGTTTGTGACTCTCCCAGGATCATCCCTTTTATTCATTGCTCATTTCAATGAATCAAACCTATAAGTGGTTGGGCATTATAATCACACACACATATAGCATATGCATTATATATTATCTACATATGTATTACATTATATATTACATATAGTACACATAATATATATCTGTATCATATATTATGAATAATACATGCATATATAGAAATGTATCCATATACCCACATCTATATTAACAAACATGCTTTGTGTTCCTTAAGAACACATACAACATACTATGTTGGGTTGAATCTATAGTCTAATCCCCACAGCATTCATGGAATCACAGAAAAACAGAACCACAAGACATCAGAATAGAAATCATCTGGTCCAACCTTTTCATTTTAAAAATAAAGAAACTGAGGCCAAAGAGAAGTGAAATGACTTGACCAAGGTTGGGGGTGCAACAGAACCCAATAAAACCTCTCTTTTTGAATTTTTGTGTGACGTCTATATAATCTGTTCTTTTCAAATTCTCTAGAAGGATTAGAATCATAGCATCTCAAAACTGAACAATCATCTAATTCAACCCTCTTCCAAATGCATAAAACGTTTTCTCCTATGACATGGAGTTGCAGCTTTTTTTATGCTGAAAGGAACCCTAGATTTTTTTAAAGAGGAAAAAAAAACAAAGCTCAGGGAAGTCAAATGATCTCCCTAAGGTCACATAGCTAGTCAGGGGCAAAGTCAGAGATAAGAGGAAAATCTACAGACTTTTAATCTAGTGGATCTTCCATTACACTACATTGCTGCTGAACTACTATTCCAAGTTGCCTTCCCTTGGAAAGTCACCCAATCGTATCTCTCCCAAAGCTACCAGCCATAAGGAACTACCACTTCATGTGGTTCCACCATTAGACAGCCTAACCTTTAGGAAGCTTGTCCCCAAAAAGACTCTAAATCAGCCTTCCTGGAAATTCAAACAACCTTCTATTTCCAACACATGGAGTTCAAAGCACTTTCATGTTCATTATCTCACTTAATGCTCACAGTACCCTGGGGTAAACAGGGCAGGTAAGATTGCTTCTGTTTTATGGATAAGGAAACCAGAGAGGCAACCTGGACATAAGTCTAGATAGGTTCCCAGTCTACAACAGTACCAAGAAAAATGCTGTGAAAGGAATACGTGACCATGTCTTTCTTGATAGAACCCCTAGGGACTAGGAATATGCTCACTAACTTCCACATTTCCTTAAATGAATGGAAAGATCCAATTCAAATGCCATATCTTCTAAAAATCACCTCCAAAACCCTGGCTTTGTAGTCAGAGGCCTGGATGACCTTGGGCAAGTCAAAGGACCTCTTGGAAGCTCAGTTTTCTCATCTATAAAATGAGAGGGTTGGACTTCTAAATTACTTTCTGGCTTTAAACCTACAATCTATGATTCTATGGTATCTGATTCTCCCAAGTCAAAAGTGAAGGCATTTCCTCTGAATTCTCATGTTTTCATAATGCAAATAACATATATGGAAAGATGCATTCACAGATGTCTTTATACACATGTGTATGTATCATCTATATATGAATATGTGCATATATGTATATATACATATTTATATATGTGTACATACTCTTATACATGTATATGTATGTACATATATGTGTGTATAGGTGTATATATGTATGTGTGTATCTATATATCGATATATACACTCTCTTATAATGTGCTGCCTTGTAGCATGGTTAGAAGAAGTCCTTGTCATCTCCCCATAAAGGCAGGAATTATGTCTTCTTCATCTTTTTTTCTCACAAAGATCCTAGCCTAGGGTCTTACAGATAATAAGTACTCTAAAAAATGTTTGCTGAATGAATGGATTATGAGAATGTTGACTCTGCACACTCAATTTCTACTAGCAGGTTTTGACCTGAGATAGTCATAGGCAGATACCAACTATGTGAAATTTGAGGGGTGCTGCAAAAAAAGGAGAAAAAAAGAATAGGAGAGATATAACCAGAGAATTCTTCTCGTGACAATGGCCTGGGATAGATATTCGTTAGACAGCAAGCTCAGTAGGAGCCAACAATGTAATGTGGCCATCAAAACAATTAATGCAATCTTAGGCTATATTAATAGAAGCACTGTGTCTAGAAGTGATGGTCCATCTGGCTAAACTGGAAGGCCACAACTAAAATATTCTATTTCACACCAGGAGTCATATTTTAAGAAAGATATTGGCAAATTACAGCATTCCAGAGGAGGTAACCAGGCTAATATAAAGACTAGAAACCATACAAGGATGATTTGAAAGAGATGGAAATGTTTATCCTGGAGATGAGAAAATTTAGGAAAGACATAATATCTGTTCTTAACGATGAAAGGGTGTCATAGGAAAGAGACTGGTCCTACTTGGCCTCAGAATGCAAAAACAGGTTTTAAATAACAGTAGGGTTGATTGTAGTGAAGTCAATGAAAGGAAAAACAAGTTAGGATTAAAGCTATCCAAAAGTGGAATGGGGTGCCTCTAGAGGATTCCCTCTCAGAATATGCTGCCAACCCTGTCCCCTGTGGGCTCTGATTGGGGAGTGTCTTGGTCTCAGGCTGCATATGTACAGTCACCACCAAAAGAGTATCCTTTAGGGTAGGGACTGTCTCTTGTTTATCATTGGATTCCTACTTCTTCCCACAAACTGTGGGGGCCAAAAGAAGAGCAATAGCAGAGAGCTCTCTGGATTTGGATCTCGGGAACCTGGATTCACATCTTAGTTCTGTTAGTTGCAAGCATGAATCTAGTCATCCTGGTTATCTCCATGGTCATTCCAGGCCTGAATCCCATACTTGAGATCTTGGCTGTATCCCATTCCTGTTCACCATAGTTTTGGAAGAAAAGAGAAGTGTGGAAATTCCTGACCAAAACCTATTATGCCATAGGTTCACTGGTGGGTGTGTCTCTCCAAACTAAGAAAGACTTGTGACTCTAATACTGGGATGAAAACTGAGGATTTGGCATCGATATTTACTGATTTGTTTACTTTCACACATTTCTATTTATAATCGTCACTCTTATTAGAAAAAGCAAATATCATAAAGTCATTCATGAAAATGACCAATGAGGACAAGAAAAAAAAATAAAGTAGAATCTATGGATTTGCAGAATTGGGAGGAACTCAGCTCCTACTCCAAGTTTTCTGGGTCCCATCCCTTACCCAATGACTAAGGCTTTCTCCCTCAAATTATCTCCAAGATCTGTATCTGTATACATGATATATTCTGCTCCCTGAGGGCAGGGAACATTTTCCACTTGCATCTAAATCCCAGCACCAGGGACAGGTACATAAACCATATGTGGTTCATAAACCTTTGAATTGAATTGACCCTCAAACCTGACCATGCCCCACCCTCATCCAAAGCATCACTCCTATCTTTGATTAGTCTGTATTAAAAAGATCATCCCAATAACGTGCTGTGAAGGTCAACACAAAGGAACTCTATGAAATAAATAGTCTGTATTGATTGATATCTCAGCATTTAGTCAAGATAATTTTGGAACCATTCAGTTTAGAGACCAACTAGCTGTATGACCTTGGGCAAGTAATTTCAGATCTCTGGACCTCAGGTTCCTCAACTATAAATTATGGGGCTAAAGTGATCGCTAAGTTTCCTTCTAGCTCTAAATCCCATGGTTCTCAATCAATTAATCAATATTTTCCGAGCCTCTATGATGCCAGACATTGTGCTAAGCATCTAGAAATACAAATGAGAAAATGTTCCCTGCCTTCAGGGGGCTAATAGAAGTAGAGCTGGGGAAATGAAACACATGGAATGATAACTACCAATAGCTGGGAGCCAAATGAGTGGTACAGATGGTTGGCACTGTGGGATTTCAAAGAAGAAAGAGAGCATCGTGGATTGGAATGGTCAGAGACGAACAGGGCATTGTGTGAGTGATCAGGTAGCTTGGGGTTAAATCCACCCCTGCTACTTTGTGACCCCTCGTCTCAAAAATGGAAGGATGGGACCAGAAGGTCTCTTTGGTCCCTACCATGTATTTTTCTATCATCCTATTAGGTAGGGCTAAAGATGGCACTCAAGAGTAAGGAGGATTGAGAGAGTTTCAGGCTAAGATAAAACACAATACAAATTTGAACACCGCCACCAAAAGAGAATGCATCAACATCTTTAAACAAAGTACTAGGGAAGCCATCACTCCCAGAAACCTGACACCCCACATGTCAGTTTCCCACAGCAGTTCCCTGATTGGAGAGCAGGTGAAAAATATTCTTCCTCTCTGGCCTTCCTCTGAAGGGGCAGAGCTTGGCCTTTGGAGTTTATCAGTCACGCTAAGCCCAAGAACTGTTTTCAGGTTGAAGTTTGCATTTAACTGTTTTTTAATTGCAAACAGAAGTTTATGGTCCAACAATATGTAACCCTGTATATCATCGTTAAAATGCCTCCAGTCATGAAACAATGACAAAACAATAATCAATGCGAATATATCAAAAGTGAGAGGTTTATGCTCAGCCCGAGACAATAGCACAACGAAGCAAATGTTTGCCGTCTTTAAGAATAGCATGCTCATTTATAAAGTATGAGCAATAAAATCAATACTGCTGAAATTAAGCAATAGCTGGGTGGAGCATGATTTTTGGCCTTTGTACAGGCCTCTAGATAACAACGTTATATAGCCTTTTTTACTTAAGAAAAGCATATTTCATTGAGGGGCAACAATTCCCAAATTTCAATATTCTAATTTAGGGTGATATTGGGGATTCCCCCCCCAACCACGCCCTGAGAAAGGCTCTAGAAATGCATCACAAAATGTTTGTGTGTGTGTGTGTGTGTATGTATATATATAAACTGAAAGAGGGTTATGCATTCCTCATACTAACACTTTGCTTTGAACATAGTAGGTTTTCAATAACTACCTGCTCATTAATTGATAGAGTCTTTCCTTTTAAGAATTCAATTCCTTAAGAATACAATGGCTTTAAGGGTCTCAGATTCAAGCCCTCTTTGGTGAGGGAATTAGAAAAAAAAAGTATCTAACACAGGTAGGGAAAATCCAGTGCCTTTTAATGTAAAACTCTGAGCACCCTCATTTAATGTTAGTATTATTAGTGCTATTTTGATTTGTGATTCATAACACGAATAGTAGTAATGCAACATTTCACTTGCTGGGGACATTGGGGGCATCGATGAAGTTGGTCATTCCTTACTATGTGCTCTGCATCTCAATCAATGATATGTACTCTGGGAGCAGAGTGACACATTTAACAACTCACTATTTATAGGGCATCTAAAGGATGTCTGTTCTTGAGGCTCTTACCTAACCTGAACTAGAAGTGCACTTATAAAATTAGATCTGCTCCTCGGAGTTTAGATTCTATTGTAAATTACAACCTGCTGTTCATCTGGGCTGCCTTTATGACATCACTCCTCAGCAGGGCACAAGGTTCCCGCTGGCATCACAGCATCTCCCCTATGGCGGTAGGAGCAGAGTGCCAGAGTCAGTTTGGAGACAGGGGCTGCGGGGGAAGGTGGGATATCTATGATTTTCTTCTTCCTCTTTCCCATCCCTTTTGTGCACTCCTTCACCGGGGGAATGCTGTACCAAGGTCACAGCTCGGCTCAGTGGGTGTGACAGTGTTTTTAGCTTATCTATAGGAATGAACCTGGCAATGATCTACCTTGGAGCCCTTTTTATGGTTGGAGAAGATCCAGCTCTTACCTTCTTCTTTAGAATTTTCATAAAGCAACCACCAAAGCCTTGGAATGACCTTGTCTCTAACATGGCTTCATTCTGCCAATTCTCAGAAGTGCCCCGAGTCCCACTGACCACCCAGTGAAATAAACTGTCCAGTAAAGCTACTGCATCTCCCACCCAATGAGCACTCAAAAAATATGCCCTTATGATGGATTAGCCCCTGGGCAAATTGGGTATGGGGCTGGCTGCCAACCACACCTCCAGATCAGAAAAGAATCGTTTTGCAAGAAAGAAGAAAAATGATTGTAAATATGTCAGCTCTCAGTTCAAGGGCTTTAAAAGTTAGGGGCACAAGAGGTCAATCCAAAGTTGTCTCCCTTGTCATGACAAGTTTTTTTTCCTATTCATATCACCTCAACGCTGAGACTTCTTCATGTTTCAGTTTGTTTCATGCTCTCTGCTTAAGCTAGTAGATTCAAGGCAAAATTGAGCTAGCCATTTGGGGCTTTCATTGTCTCAGATTCTGGATGCCTCTGCTTCTCCAATGAAAATCAGTCTGAACATTTTAGATCTCACACAGCACTAGCTGCTTAAAAATAGAATGCTTTAGGATATCAATTTTTCCAAGAGCCAAGCACTTTCTCAGTAACCAGTAGCTCCCGCAAGAAGAGACACTGAAAAGATGAATGTTATTTGGACTGTATTCATTTTTCACTTCCAATGTGCCTAAGAATCATTTTGAAAGAGATATTGCATACTATAACTTAAAGTAGATGTTTCACTGATGTTTGATGTTTGACTGGGCTAACTCAGGACTGGGTCTGTTTAAATATTTCCATTCTAGTCATGAGGAAGTTGAGACAGGGACAGGTTAAGTGACACACTGAAAGTTAATTCAACCCAATTCAACAAAACTTGATTTAAAGTCTACTCTGTGTAAGCTACTGGGGATACGAACATAACAAATACAAGGAACTTACATTCTACCAGGCAGAAAGCCACAGGGCAGCCCTAGGATTCAAAAAGTCAAGGTGATCTGCCCAGGCTCCATCCTGTTGGAGAAATCAAAGTGTTTAGTGCCTGGGAAGCAGTAGATAATTTAATTCCACTCAATGCAAATTGCTCTTATTCCATATGCCTACTACAAGCTATTCCACTAACCATCCTTGTCCTTAGGAAGCTTACATACTGGAATGAAAAAAAACGTCACCTAGCCTTCAGCTCACACACTCAGTCCTACATGACAAACTAAAGCAGATCTAGTACATTCCCAGGGTTCAAATTACTCTTTTGTAAGCTGTTCTTGATGTCCATTATAATGTGCTAGGAGCTGTATTAACATGTTGGGGAAAGGGAGGGACATTTAAAAAGACTACCTTGCAGTCTCGTGGGGATAGCCCTGTCCATGTTACTCCCACCAAAACAAAGTATGAAATAGAACCATTAACAAGCTGCTCAGGATGAAGGGTCTTGAGAGAGAAGTCCATTTTCTGAAAGCTAGAAGTCTGATTTCATTCACCATCTATGTTAAGCATAAATTAGGAGTCAATCATGGCCTTTAAAAGAAATGTTATGCTATCTAGAGGCCTGGACCCATGCTTAAACCATTGGGAGGTCTGATTCTAATCCCAAAAATGTGAAAGTTGGGGACAAGTTGCTATAAATTAACAAGTGTCTTTTATAGGGAGATTTTCTATCTGATGAAATGGGCTTCTCAAATGATCTCTAACTCTTTGGACAAGTTTATTTTAAACTACTTAAAAATATTCCTGAACTGTGTCTACTTTGCAAAAGTGAGGTAAATTAATTATGGAATCTACCAAGACCAAAATGCATTCAATGCCATTACAGTGGACAATTAAACTAAAACCCTGACAAAGAAAGAAAGGACCATGACTTAGAGCTAGAGGAAAGTTTCAAGATCATCAAGTCCACCCCCATCATTTACAGATGAGAAAAAGCCAAGAGAACTGATGTGCCATCTAAAACCTCAAAGGAAAGGTTCTTCATGGTGCCAAAGAGACCATCCAATTATGCTCATGAATCTCCACTGAGCAAAGACAAGTGACCCCATGTATCAGGCAGGACTCTGATTTGTTAAGATCCTAGGATTCTGATCTGGAAGGGACTTTGGGGATCACTTAGTCAATTACCTCATTTATAAATTAGCTAACTGAAGCCTATAGAAGGGAAGCAATTTGTCCAAACCAAAGAGTTGGGATTTGAACTCAGGTTTCCCAACTCCAAAAGTAAAGTTAGGTTGAGGATATTGTATCTCTTAGAGGTTTTTGGTTTTTTTTCTTCAAATTCTACAATAAAAATTTGTTTAGCCAATGTCATTAAAACTCAAATCTTGCTGTCTCCCCTGTAAGTCAGATAATATCAGGTCACAATCCTGCTTCACTGGTTTCTTGTGAATCAAGACCAGATTACCTCTGCTCATGGATTTTATAGACTGTAGTAAGAGATAGGGATAATTCGGAGGCATAATCTTCCATAGACTCATATGAGTGAGTGCATGTACTTAAATAATGCAATATAATATGAGGTTCTGAAGTAAATGGCATTGAGCTCTGGCATTTGCTTTAAAATGAAACCTTAATCTGTTCTTAAGGTCGAACTCCTAGATACCATCTTTTTCCTGACAGCATTTTGGCATGCCTTTTTTAAAAGGACCTTTCCCAGAAAAATCCAAAACTGAATTCCATGGATTTTGGAGGAGTGTTTCTGAGGGTAAAGTGAAATAAGGAGCATTCTTCTTTTTTAAATTTCAGATCTGGGGAAGAGATTGATTACAAGCAAACTTTCTGAAAGGAGAGAGGACTGTTGGAAACTTCCCCCCGTCTTTTTTTAAATACACAGAACCAAACAGGATAGACAGAAGAAAACACAGAGAAGCAGGACAGCTTTGAAAGTTACATATTGAAATTATTTTATACTTAAAAGGAAAAAGACCAGTTGTAATTAGAAAGATTTTTGGTTTCGTGTATAACCCATTTTCTCTGGTCCAATTTGCATATGGAAATACTTATCTTTTCTGGTGTTTATTATTTGAATTTTAAAAACATTAAAAAAACCAACTAGTTTCCCACAGATTTAACAGTTCAATTGAGAAACAAAAGAAGTGAATATTTAAAACTAAAAAGGGTTTTTCCCAGGCAATTTTTTTAACTGCCTCCCCAAAAATGTCAGCCCTACCTTGTCAAACTGAAAACAACGGATTCCATTTTTTCCCTCATTATTTATTTTTTTCAGACTGATTTTCTTAATTGGAGGGATGTTCTGAGTGATGTTTTGGGTGCAAGAAATATTGAATTCAAACTCTGGATAAACTTTTTTTTTTTGCTTAGCAATTGGCCCAAGAGGTTGCCACCTTATCTTAATGAAATTAGGATGTTTTGCCCCTATTTTAAAGCCCCCTGACCTCACTCTTACATCACACTAGAGGCAGAGATGTCTCACAAATGCATTCTGGTGCTTCCAAAGAAGCATTTTTTAAACCTAAAGAGAACTTTAGTGAATTCCATTTGAATCTCCTCACATTATAAATGAGTTAACTGAGGACAAGAGGGATGATGTAAATTGCCCAAGGTCATCCACATAGTAGATAGCAAAATATGGAGTCAGAACTAGGTTCCTTGATTCTAAAGCTGGTACTCTTTCCACTACACCATCCTGCCTCTAGAGAATAGGGTCAAGAAAAAGTGAGTTCTACTACTTCCAGGGGTAAAAAGAAACCCTCACAGCAAGTTCTTTTCTAAGAGTGTCTCAGAGGAGGTATTTTTATTAGTTAACATATTACCTCACATTAAGCAAACATAGCATATGACAGTATGGATTTACATAAGATATAAATTAGAACCTATTTGTTTCCATGGGTCCATAAATGACAATGGCAAGCATCCAGGACTCGTGATAAACTCAGATGGTGTGAATTTCAAAGGAGTAACTGTTGAGTGATGCTAATATGTGACAGACAAGTAGTAATGGTCCAGGGTGAAAATTGGGAAGTGGAAAGATAAAGAGTATACAGAATTCTCCTCCTGGCCCAGGTGAATCAGGGAGCATGAGACGAGGAAGAGCCACACTTGAAATAGGCGAAAGTCAGGTTTTAAGTAGTGCCAAAGGATGGAATGCTGAGAATGGATGAAGGAAGAGATACCAAAAGATTACACCTGGTGAGAATGTTGGACCCAACTAATAATTATGTACTTAAACAAATATAAAGTCCTTCATTTAGATTCATGCAAAGAACTACACGAGTATAAGACGTGTAAGACCAAGTTTAAAAGCAATTAATAGAATAAAAGGATTTTCAGCCATCAAAAAAAGATGCATAATTAGATTGCATTAATAGAAGTATGGTTTTTAGAACAAGGGGAAGGATGGTCGTCCCAGCGTACTCTTCTGTACTTAGACTCTAGGTCAGGGGTGGGGAACTTGTAGCCTCAAGGTCCCATGTGGCCCTCTAGGTCCTCAGGTGTGACCCTCTGATGGAATCCAAACTTCACAGAGCAAATCCCTTTAATAAAAGGATTTGTTCTGTAAAACTTAGACTCAGTCAAAAGGCCACACCCAAGGACCTAGAAGGCCACATGTGACCTCAAGGCTTCAGGTTCCTTATCCCTGTTCTAGGTTATCATGCTCAATTATGGGTGTAAAGGATATTAATAAACTAGAGTGTGGGCAGCGAAGGGTAATCAGATTGATGAGGGGTAGGGAAAATAGAAGAAATCGTAGCTATAAGTGGAAAATTCAGCACCTCGTACAAAGTTAGAATTAGGTACATATGCAAGGATGGCTCATATGGCCACTGCCTCTCTCCAGATAGCTGAATCTTCTGACCAGACAGCATGTAGGTAGCCCAATCTATGACAGACTCATAGAATCACTGAATGTGAGAGTTGGAAGCAACCTCAGCATCCAGTTAGTCCAACCCTTATATGAAAAGGAGACCCACTGAGATAGCCAACAAGTGCTTGCCCAACTTCTGCATGAAGACCTCCAAGAAGGGAGAGCCCAATGCCTCTTGAAGTATGCCATTCCACTTTTGAACAACTGTAATCATTAAGGGGTTTTCCCCAACATAAGCTGTAATCTGTCTCTTTGTAATTTCTTCCCAATGTTCCTGGATTTGCCCTCTGGGACCACACTCTTCCTCCATGGAACAACTCTTGGAATACTAGAATTTGGCTACCCTCCTCTCCACCAAGTCTTCTCTAAACATGCCCCAATCCTTCAGATGATTTTCAACCTTCATGGACACAAGGCAAAGCCTCCACCATCATAACTTCCCTCCTCTGGACACCCTCCAGCTTATCAAAGTGCTTCTAAAACTGTGGCACCCAGAACAAATACAATACTGCAGAGAAGGTCTAATGAAGGCAGAGTACAGTAGGACTATCACATCTGCCTATTTATGAAGCCAAGCCCCTCAGCACAGTCTAGGACCACATTAGCTGGCTGCTTCATCGTCATGCTGTTGACTCATGGTGAGTTTTCAGTCCACTGAAACCCTTGGGTTTTTTGGGAAACAACTGCTGCCTATACATCCCTCCTCCCAACTTATTCTTGAGAAGTTGACATTTTGTACCCAAGGGCAAGATTTTACATTTGTCCCTATTGAGTTTCATCTTATTATATTCAGCTCTGTTCTCTATCCTGCCAAGATCCTTTCGGATCCCGACTCAGTCACCCACTATGTTAGCTATCCCTTCCAGTCTTGTGTCATTAGATGTAGTCCTGTCCAGGCAGTGAAAGGTGGGGAGAGAGAAAGACACTCCAAGAAAACTCCATGATTCCACATCTGAACCTGGGCATCCCTAGTGCATAGGTCTCCATGGCTGAGGGTAGAAAGGCAGTCTGTTCCATTTCCCTTTGAATGCAGTTAGACCGACTGAACAAGTGAATGAAAAATATTTATTAAGCATTTACTATATGCAAAACACTGTGCTAAGGGTTGGGGATACAAATATGAAAAGCAAAGACATTCCTTGCCCTCAACAAGCTTACATTTTAATGGAAGGGGGCCAATACACAAAGGGAATGGTAGTCAGGGTGGGATACTTTTGGAAAGTTATTGTATTGACACGTCCCATCCAGGAACTATGGTAGAGATGACTTGATCATAGGGTAATGAAGCCCTGGGAGGGGGATGTAAAGGCAATTTTTGATCTCAGTATGATAGCACAGAACTCTGAATGTTCTAACTTATTCCTGAAAAGAATTGGAGAAGAATGGCAATAAAATAGTAAGCTCACAACAAACCATGAAAATGTCTTTGTGTGTCCAAGTGGATCCTCATAGGAGGAAAGGATATAGCTCCTTCAAATTTAAAGTTATTTTGCTTTCTCCTGCCTAAGACAGGTATAAGGAATTATTTAGGGAGATAGGTGCTAATCTGATGAAAGGAACTGATAGGTGGAAAGGAGAGAAGGAGAGAGGGAAGAAGAGGAAATAACATTCTTTCTTCTCTTTGTATCCTAAAGGAGCTTACCTAGGAACTCTCCAATAAATAAAAGGGAGAACCAAATATACCATCTGTTTGCACATCCCAAGTGTTGCTACTGACCCACCATTGTAGGAATGCATAATTGTAGGGAGTCATTTTTCCATTTGAAGGAAGGTTTTTTGCCTGGAAACCTGCTCCAGTCTCCCTTGTGGGCACTAACAAGTATTTGTGGAACTCTGGATAGGACAAGGGGGTGGAGTCCATGCCTCAGATTTTTCCTTGGTTAAATGAGGGTGATAAAACATTAGAAAAGTCAGGAGGAAGGCACTTTGTCAACACATAACGTACAGATCCATAAACTTGGTCTCATCAGTATTACACATTAACCAATAGGTCTATACAAGAGAAGGTGGGCAGAGAGGAAATAAGCATTTATATGGTGCCTACTGTATGCAAGACACTATAGTAGGCACTTTTTATAAATATTATCTCTTTTGATCCTCTCAACAACCTTTCAAATTAGATAGTATTATTATCCTAATTTTACAGTTGAGGAAACTTGAGTCAAGCAAAGTTAAGTGACTCACCCAGGATCACACAGCTAGGAAGTATCTTAAGCCAGAATTGAACTCGGGCTTTCCTAACTCCAGGACCAGTGATCTATCCACTACACCCATATAATAAACCTTATTAAGTGCCTACTATGTGCCAGGTACTATGCTAACTAAGCAGCGGGAATATAAACAGAAGAAAAAGACAGTCCTTATCTTCATATAGTTGAAAAATCTAACCGCAAATATATATATATATATAATATATATTATATATATAATATATATTATATATATATATATAAAGCAAGTTACATACAGAATTAATAGGAAACCATTACCAGAGGGAAGGCATTGGAATTAAAGGAGTTGGGGAATACTTCCCATAGGAGAAGAGATTTTAGTGGAGATTTAAAGGAAACCAGAGACATCAGTAATCAGACTGGAGAAAGAAGAGCATTCCAGACATGAGAGACAGCCAGAGAGAATGCTGGGAGCCAAGAGAGGGAATGTCTTGTTCATGGGACAACCCAAAAGCCAGTGTCACTGGATCAAAGAATACGTGTTTGAGGAATGAGATGTAAGGAAACTAGCAATGCAGGCGCTGCCTGTAAGGATAGAGAAGACAGTGGTAAAGAAAAGACAATGTGATACGAACTAGTCAAGAGCTAGGGACCCGCAAAGTAAATACAAGAAGAGGATACAGCCTAGCATAGGGGAAAAAGCATGGGATTTGGAGTCTAAGACCTAAGTTCAAATCACAACCTTTGTATTTATCAGCTAGAGGACTATAGGCAAACCCCTTAGCTCTCTAAATCTCAAATTCTTCATCAGTTAGATAGGAAAAATAATATATTCATGACCATCCTAACGGGATTGTTGGGAGGAAAGTATTTTTCAATCTTTGGATGGTATGATTTTATTGGAAGAGATTTTGTTGGTAGAGAAACTCCCAATGAGGAAACTTTCTCTACCAATGTAGATCTGCAAATGCTTCACAATTTATACTCTTAGAAAGGCAGCCAGGGACTTGTTCAGGGCCACAGAGGAGGCATGTGTCAGAGTCAGGGCTTAAGCCTAGATCTTCCTGACTCCAAGGCCCACTGTCTATCCCCTCTGCCATGATGTCTCTCTCCTCAACCTTGAAGAAATTATTAAGATGAAAGTCAATGCAATTTGTTAGAATCCTGCTATGTACGATGTCATTGATCTAGGGAAATGAGGGGAATGTTCCTGGAAGACCAAATTAAAGCAGCTTCTATTAACAAGGCTACTTTGGTTCTTAATGCAGATAAGATCTAAAATGTCCGATGACAAGGATCCAAAGTGTTAGCTAAAGAGAGAGAGACAGTGGTTTTGGCTCTCGGATGCATGGCACTGGGAAAAAGTGGTCTGAGAGCACTAACTCATTCCATTAGCCAGATCTCAGAGCAAGGAAGGTTTCTGCAGATGCAAGCAACCTTAGGTTCCCTCTATGAGCTGAATTCCCATCAAGCCCAGTGAGAGGTATTCCCAAATCCTGGGTTCTTCCAGGAAATCATCCAAACACAAAGGGATACATTGCAGTACTAGCTTGTAAAATACCTCTAAAGGTAGGTTGGCAGGTTTTAATAACTTGGTATACTAGACAACCTCTAAAAGACCCAATAAATCATAACAGTGACTATGCCAAGAACAGTGAGGTCTGGAACACATAGTTATTACCATGATGATTACCCATGTTATTAATATTTAATATATATTGAACACCAACAATAAGCTAGACATGTCTGACGCAGTGTGAGATGGTGGCAAGTCTTCAGAATGCAAGCCTTCCAAAATGAATCAGACAATCCAGATTGCCCACAGACCTCTTACCTAATTCACTGTGTAATAATTCTTACCTATATGCACCAGCTGCTGTCAGATCCAGAAGTAGGTTCTTGAAACCTCCTGTCTTAGGTCTTAGTTATAGACTACAATACCTCTGGTTTCTTGACCTAAGATTCCATACTCTTCCTCCTTCCACCCCTGTCTGGAAACATAGCACTTACTATGATTTTAATCATGCAGACATACCATCATACTGTACTTTTGAAAATGCCACTAATAACGATGATGCTAATAAAAATAACTAGTATTTTTATAGCACTTCAAAGTTTACAAAGCACTTTGCAAGTATCATCTCATTTTATCTTCATAATAACCCAGGGAAGATAGATTTTATTTTTATCTCCATTTTATAGTTGAGGAAACTGAGGCAAATAAAGCTTAAGGGACTAACTCAGAGTCACACAGCTAGTATCGGAAACAGAATTTGAACTCAGGTCTTCCTGACTCCAGGTCCAGCAGTTTATCCATTGCACCACCTAGATACCTCACTAGAAAGTGATTCCTACCTATGTCTCCTCCTCTTTATTCATTCATCCAGCTAGTGTTTATTAAGTACCTACTATATGCAAGAGGCAATGTGGCAGAGTAGAGAGAGAAAGCCAGTTGGAGTCAAGAAAGATTTGACTCCCTCTGACACATCTGTAAGACCCTGGAAAAATGACTTACCATCTCAGCGTCTCAGTGAATTATATAGAATGATAAGACCTACGCTGGGATACAATGGTAGATGACAATAACAAAATACCAGAGAAATCACTGGTCTAGTTTCATTCTGTCCCATGGGTAAGGCACTGTATGAGATGCTGGCATAGATAAAAAGATAAAATGAGAAACTGTCCTTGCCCTCAAGGAACTTACAAATACAACAATTTGAGAAGAAAAATGGTATATTAATTGACATTTAAATGATGCTAGGACTTGTAAGCAGTAGACAGGGGGAGGGAGCACATTCCAGTCACTGGGGACCATGTAAGCCAAAGAAGAAACACAGAAGGCCAAGTTCAAGAACCAGCAAGGAGGCATCACCATCAGACATTTTTCTGGAGGGCAAAAATTGTCTCATTTCCCATCTTGCATTTCTAAAACATAGAATAGTGCCTTGAATGTTGTAGGTACTTATCAATGTTTATCTCATTAGATTGAACTGATTAAGGCTGAGAAGTGCAGTAAGGAACCCACATTCCTTTCTACTCTGCACTCAGGTGAAGTTCCTTTGCTTTGATTGAGTAGACTGGCTACATTTCAAGACTTTGTAATTGTTCTTCCTTGGTCACCATTCAGTGTTCAATCAAACCTAATCTTTGGTTGAGCAAAATGGAGAGTGTCTCAGTTATCCCCAATCGATCAATCCACAAGAAAATACTCAGAGCATATTATGTGATGGTCACTCCTCAAGATACCAAAGATACAAAGACCATAAATAGTCCCTGACTTTAAGGGGCTTCTCAGCCCAAGACCAGCCTCTCATAAGAGAAATGGATGATATAGGTCAATTACAGAGAGCCTCAGTGTGCTGTGACGGAAATGCCAGTCTTCGAGTCAGAAGACTTTGGTTGGCTCTGACACCTCTGTGACCTTCAACAAATCATTTAACTTTTCTGAGGCTCATCTGTAAAGGGAAAATAATACTTGCCCCATCTTTCTCAAAGGGTTGGGGGGAGAGCATTTTGTAAACCTTAGTGCATTGCAAAAATGTTACTACACAAACATCAACAAAAATGTTCAGCTATTGAATGTCCTAACAAATAACTCGGCCGATAAGGCTTACTTGTTAGAGAAATATACCACCACTTTTCCCACAAAACACACCAGGATACATCTATACCCAGATAGGTTTCATACAAAAAGGAAATGAGATACATTGTAGTATCACAAAATGCTCTTAAATATGAACCAACCATAAAGTTAGTAATAAGGATAACCTGTTGTGATGAATGGCTATAAATTCTTTGAGGATTCTGAAGTCCGTGTGGATCAGTAGAGTATATAAGATTTGTTTTGGGATGAGCATTAACACTGGGGGAGGGTATGCATAGAGTAGAGAGCCTTTGCACTGAGAGTTGGTTGCACACCTCTATGAGTCTTAGACATACCAAAGGAACAATTCTAAGAAACAAAAATTTTGTGACAAGTCTTTACCCCTCAGTTTTCCACTTGGGAATCATAGGCTTATAGATTTGGAGGTACAAGTCACCCAATAGTCCATCTGCTCCGGTGCCCCTCATTCTATGTATGTGGAATCTGAGTCTCAGAGACTTGCCGAATGTCACTTGGGTAGTGACAGAGAAGGGATTTGAACCAAGGTCCTCTGACTCAATATCTAGTGCTCTTGCTATCATAGCACACTGGTTCATGTTTACATGGGGCCTTAGAGTTTACAAAGCACTAACCACTCACCCTACCTCTTTAGATAACTATTAATAGTGAAAGAATATGGAAAATTAGAATATCTTGGAATGGAAAAACACTAGGCAAGTGAGTCATGAGAAATTGTTTCTATCCCCAATTCTGCCTCTATCTATGAGCTCTGGGGCAAATCACCTCATTTCACAGTTTCCTCATCAGGAAAATAAAGGGTTGACCTGGATGATTCCCCAAGGGCCCTTCCAACACTAATATTCTGAGGTGAAACCTACAAGGCTCTGAGAGGAGCAGAAGTCAATAATTAAGAAAGGTATGTTACCATGAATTTTTAGAGCTAGAACAAGGCTTAGAGATCAAGAAGAAAAAGAATTGATATTTAAATTGGAAGCTGAAGAGTATTTGTAGAAATGTCTTTGGTGCATTTGGGAAATGGGTTAGGGAAGAATTTGAAATGCATAGCATGGGAAGTCCAATTTTATCATTACGGTTTTTTTTTTTATTATGTCAGGAAAATCTGTTGAAGTCATTTATAAAGAACCTAGAAAATGTGTACAGGGTTGAAGGACAGTCACCACACTGAACATGATGTTGTCATCTATGGGCCTTACTCTTCTCAAAGAAACTGATGCTCAATGTAGGCATCCTATATCACTGTATACTCTTTCTCTCTCTCTGTCTCTCTCTCTCTCTCTGACTCAGAACACCTAGACATACTAGGGTTTCTAATGGGGGCGATGACTAGGGGGAAGAGATGGCTGAAATCCAGCTAACAAAAGCTCAACCTGATAAAAGCAAAGTGATGTTAATTAGCCAAGGGATGGGATTGATGGTCTGGAAATGAATACCTTCTACAGGAAGAATCCACTCACAAATCATCAGGGTGACATAAACTCTGGAGAAGAGGCAGATGGGGCCAATTTTTCTGCTGGTTTGCCAGGCAGAGAGACATGTGCCAGGAGAAATGTATTTTTCTACCTGGTCAAGCCCCTTGCACTGGATCTTTCAAAATCTTTGATCCTGACTCATCAGATAGATAACTGTAGTCAAGTTTGTGACTAGTCCTGAAAGGGGCCAATCTCTGAAAGGGGTGGGGAACCTAAAGCTTTGAGGCCTCATGTGGCCTTTTAGGTCCTCCAGTAGGCCCTTTGTCTGAATCCAAACTTCACAGAAATCCCCTTTATAAAAGAATTTATTCTGTAAAACTTGAACTCAGTCAAAAGGCCTCATATGAGGACCTAGAAGATCACATGTGTCCTCAAGGCTTCAGGTTTCCTACCTCTGATCTGGACCCTTTACTCAGCTTTTTAACATCGCTGTTTTCCTATCATTGATTTCCTATGACCACTACTACCACTACCCCTGCCACCACTTCCCATCATCCCAAATAATTCCTTTCCTTTTGAAGCATTTCTTTTTGGGGAGAGGCCTATCATACAATTCTGACATCAGGAAAAATAACATCCAATGGTTTTAGATCTGTGGGGTTTAGCAAGCATTTTTTAACTCTTTAAAGTTTGTAAAGCGCTTTACATATATTATCTCATTTGATACTCACAACAACCCTGTGAAGTAGCTGCTTATTCTTCCAATTTTATAAATGAGGGGTCACACGCTAATTAGTAAATATTTATGTCAGGATATGAATGCAGGTCTTCCTGATTCCAAGTCCAATACTATCCACAATGCTACCTAGTTGTACTTATCTGACTCAAGATTAGAAAGCTATCCTTGACCTCTTTCCTAGACTGTAACAGCCCACTTCTATCTCCATGATTATTAAGGGGCCAGGGAGTGAAAAAGCATTTTGATCTGTAAGAGGGCCATATCCTACTGGCATTGACTGACCTCTGTATTGGAGATAGCATCCTCCAAAGAAGGAGTGAGTTTTCAGCATTTCCTCCAGGCATGGGTGTGGCCACCATCCAATAGAAAAAGAAAAATAGAGTTCTAGGATGCCTGGGGAGATGCTTCTGGGGTCTGAGCTACGGACCTATGGCTTGGGTTCTTGGGATTCCAAGCTCAAGTTTCTGTTGCCAAGATTTAGTAGTTCCCTATCATCCCGGGCAGTCCTTTCTCCAATGACAGAAAATAAAGATGAGGCAGAAATATGGAGGAGATTTATGTAACCCCTGGCTCAGAGAAGACAGAGAATTCATAAAGAGGAAAGGAGCAGCAGTTAAAAGGAGCACTGAGGAGCTTTCAGCCATGAAATATATCAGCATCTGGGGAGAAATAAAAGAATGTCAGGAATTAATGCCCAGGAGAGTCTCCCCACAGGAGGTTTATGAGATGTCTGGGCCTACAACTGCCCCAAACGCTGACCTTACCACTTACTCCTGAAAGATAGGCTGCAAAATATTTGCTTAGGCTCTGTACAGTTGCCTTGTATCTGTTTCTCTTTAGAGAATCATTCTATTTTGGAGACAGAATGAACCTCATTGATAAATAACAGCCTGGTACAAGAGACAAGAGTGATGGGCATTAAGAAGCAGTGTGGCAAGTGAACAGAGCCTGGACTTGGAGTCAAGAAGACCTGGGTTCAAATACTGCTCCAGGAACTTACTGGTGTGAGGCTAAACAAGTAATCTAACTTCATTCAACCCCTAGATCCTCAGTTTTAAAAGGATGGAGTCAAATTCACCGATCTCCACGATCCCTTCCTACCCTGTAAAATCTTAGGATCCTATGAAATTCGACCTCTGACATGATTGACTATGTAGTCATGGGGAGGTCACTTAATCTCTCTTAGCCTCAGTTTTAAATGGGAATAACAATGCCGGTATCATCTATCTCGTAGGGCTGCTGTGACGCTCAAGTGAGACAATGGATCTAGCGTGCTTTGCAAACTTGGATACACTCTATAAGTACCAGTTATGATGATTTAACCTGCATCCCTTCATCTCTAACAGAATTTAAGAATTGCTAAGTTCATGTTTCCTAGCTTTCAACTGAGGTATCAAAAGCTATGAGTTGGGAAAAGCCCATTGGTTCATCTGGTCATCAAACTCTAAGATTAGGAACATGCCCCTAACATCTCAGTTTCTTTTAATAATCCATTAAGGACCTGTCATTCATTAGCATATCTCAACTCTTTTTGAACCTATTTCTGTTTAAAGCTTATATCTCTGGGGGAAAATAAGCCTACTTATTTTTTTGCAAAGTGCAAGAAATACCTTATAGTAGTACTATTCTTAGATCTGGTGCCTAAGTTTCCTCCTATTCTTAATGATTTTAAAGTCTTTTATCATCCCACAGTCTTCACTTTTCTTTCTCTTTTAAGTCTAGCCCCATATCGAAAACCTCCATACCTACACCGAATTTTTCTGGTTATTTTAGCTGCCTTCCACTAGTCTTTATTAACTGGGTTGTCTGTTCAGAATATGAGCTCCTAGAAAGGTAAATCTTCTTTAGTTATACTTATGCCAAGACTCATAGGTTGAAATGTTACCCAAAACAGTAATGCCTCCTGAAGGTTTACTACAGGTTAGGAGTAAAGGTGGGGAGAAAAATGAGAATTTCAATTCAGTTCAACAAGCATATCTTAATAGCTTATAAGTGCACTGTACCATGCTAGATGTTGGGCACTTCAGTAGAAACAAGGACATGCCTGGCAAGCATATGAAACTGGAGAGATGGAAGAGGGTCCTGGTTCCCTGGACAATTCATCAGTCAGCAAATGTCTGTCCTGTGTGAGGTAATGAGCTAAGTTCTAGAAATAAAAAGAAAAATCATCCTTACTTTTAAGTAGCTTATTTTCCATGCACATAGAGTGGATGAAACAAACTTTAAAGGGAATGGGACTAGCAGCTATGGTGTTTGAGCAGAATCTTGAAGGTGACTGGGGACTCAAAGAAGTGAGGTTAAGGAAAGAGAGTATTCCAGAATAGGGGACAGCTAAGGAAAAGGCACCGAGAAGAGAGTTGGAACATCACATGTGAGGAACAAGTAGTCAGATATGGTGAGTCCATAGAATATAAGAGGAAGAGTAATATATGAGAAGACTAGAAAGGTAGGAAATTACCAGCTTCCAAAGAATTTCTTTGTTTTTATTTTTTAAATTAATTTATTACTAGTTTACAACATTCCGTTCCACAAGACTCTGAGTTTTAAATTTTCTCTCCCCTCTGCAAGCCAGTGTGCATCTGACATAGGCTCTACATACATTCATAGTAAACATATTTTCACACTAGTGATGTTGTAAAGAATTATAACCAATGGAAAGAGATGTAAGAAAGAACAAAAGAAAACAAGACAAAAAAGAGAGAGAGCAAGCAGCGTGCTTCAATCTGCATTCGGACTCCATAATTCTTTCTCTAGATGTCGATAGCATTTTCCATCATGAGCCTCTTGGATTCATCTTAGAACCTTGCATTGCTGAGAAGAAGTAAGCCTATCAAAGTTGGTCATCACACAATGTGACTGTAACTGTGGACAATATTCTCCTAATTCTGCTTCCCTCACTCAACATCAGTTCATATAAATCTTTCCAGGTTTTTCTGAAGTCTGCCTGCTCATCATTTCTTATAGCACAATAGTATTCTATTACATTCATATACCACAGCTTGTTTAGCCATTCCCCAATTGATGAGTATCCCCTCAATTTACATTTCTTTGCCATCACAAAAAGAGATGCTATATATATTTTTGTACGTGTGTCCTTTTCCCATTTGTATGATCTCTTTGGAATTCAGTCCTAGAGGTGATATTTGCAAAGCATTCTAAATGCACAAAGAGTGTTATTTTGATCCTAGCTATAATAAGGGAACACTGGAATTTATTGACTAGGAATATAGGTTGCCAAGAAAACTCCAAAAAGGGTCACAAAGAGTTGGATAAAACTGAAAAACAATTGAACAGCAACCGCAACAAATGCTTTAGGGAAATCTCTTTTCTTGCTTTATGGAGAATGAATTGGAGTGAGCAAAGACTTAGGGCTGGGAAATCAATCAGGAGGCTATTGCAGTAGACCTAGTAAGAAGTGTTGAGTACCTTTTTGACTAGATGAATAGAGTGATGAGAGCATATATGAAGGATGCCATCAAGGGAAAAATTGCAAAATTTGACACTTGATTAGATAGATGGGATGAAGGAGAGTGAGAAACCAAATACGACACTAAGGTTACAAACTTAGGTAACTGAAAGCATATTGGTACCCTCTACAATAATAGGGAAGTTCATAATCAAAATGAGTTTGGGGAAAAGATAATGAATTCTGTTGGCCGTATTGAATTTGAGATACCTACAGGATAGCAGTTGGTAATGTAGGACAGAGCAGGAGAAAGACTAGGGCTCTATATAGAAGATCTGAAATTCATCAGCAGAGATGATAATAAAATCAATAGAAGCTGAGAAGATCGCCAAATGAGGAAAAAGACAAAAGGACCCAGGAAAAAGTCTTAGGGGACATCCACAATTTGTGGGAGTGATATAGATGAAGATCCAGCAAAGGAGACTGAGGAGGGGGTCTGACAAGTAAAAAGAGACCCCAAGGGAGATTAGTACTATGAAAACAGAGGACAGATAGAAAATATCCAGGAGGAGAGAGTGATCACCAGTTCCAGATATTACAGAGAAGTCAAGAAGGATGAGCTCTCAAAAAAGCCTATTCAGTTTGCCAATGAAGAAATCACTGGTAGCTTTGAAAAGTTTCATTTGAATGAGATCAGATTGCAGATGAGTTAGAAAGGAAGTGGAGTACCTCATGTAGATGGTTCTTCTAGCAGTTTAGCCGAAAAGGAAATGAGAGATGATAACTAGTGTAGATGGTAGGATACAGTAAGGATTTTTTAAGAACAGGAGAGACATGGGTGTGTTTATAGGCAATATGAAAGAAAATAGTAGATAAGGAGAAATTAATGGTTAGAGAGAAAGTGGTGACAATAGTGGGGGTACCCATCTGCTGGGAAAGACTGAAGGGGATAGGATCAAAGATATATATAGAAGAACTGGCCTCAACTAGGAGAGAGGTTACCCCATCATCACAGATGGAAATAAAGGAGAGAGCAAAGACCTACAGCTGGAAAGGACCTCTGACGCCATCTAGTATCGCTTTCTCTTTTTAACGATGAAGAAAGTGAGACACAGCCAGGTTAATGAGTTGTCCAAGGTCATATACAGAGTGATAATAACGGAATGATAATAGCTAGCCTTTACAGTGTTTTAAGCTGTGCAAAGCACATTCCATATGCTACGTAATTGCTAGTTTTATATATTGCTGTTCTCATAACAATTCTAAGACAAAATTTAGCCCAGGTCCTCTGACTCTAGGGCCAATTTCCTTTTCACTGTACCATCCTGAAGAATGTGAGATGAAGAAAATGGTAGAAGAGGGAGTTCAAGGTGAATTTCAGTGAATTATGAGATTAGGTCCTCACCTGAGGTGGTTTGGGCGAAGAATGACATGAAAGTTATAAGGAGAGAAAAGAAGGTTTGGAACGGCCACTGTGGTGAGTGGGATAGTGACTGAACAAGCAGAAGCAGGAAAAGTTGTCTTCCTGCAATGCCCAGTTGATATCAGATAACATAAATGTGTAACAGTTATAAATTTATGTTAGCATAGTTTCATGACTTCCTCTCAGTGATGTACAAAGTAGATACAAAATAAAAGATGATTATTAAACAAGCCCCCCAAAAGCTCTATACTACCTTGATTGATTACTGTAAAACCTTTGACTCAGTTCCATACTCATGGCTCACTCACATACTGTAGTTATACAAAATAGACTCATACATATCAAGAACACCAAAGTTTATGTCCACATAGAAAACTATTTTCTTCTTAAAATATGCCTCCAAGCAATAATGTCAAGCATAATTGATATACAATTTGGCATCTCCCAGGAAGTAAGTTTAAGCCTGATATGGCTGTGCCTGGCCTTAAATCCAGTACTGTCACTTCTGAATAGTACTGAGTATAGATTTCAGATTAAAGAAGGAGAGATAGATTAATTTACTAAGTATCGACTATGTGCCAGGCACTCCACCAAGCCCTGGGGATATAAATACTAGCAAACAAAATAATCTCTACCCTCTAGATGCTTAACATCATACTAGTCATTTGACATCCTTGGATAGCATCAAGTTACACGAATCCACTGAAAAGGGTATTGAACAGGTAAATCATTTTGTGGAAGAATGACAAGGAGAGAGCGTATGTTAAGAAATTGACTGGCATCCTGAAGTTAGAGCTCACCAGGAAGAACACATTTAGAGCAATTAGCAACTTTGCAATACCAGCCTTAACAGATATACTTTGAGTATGGTGAAATGGACAACAGAGATTTTTTTTAGACCCATACAATGTTAACGAAACACACCTCCCCAAGGCAGCGATAGAAAGATTAACATTTCCTCGTGAAAAAGTAAGAAGATTGACAAGTGTTCTCAGAACACACAATAAAAGAGTTTTAAATTTTACAGAAATACTTTTGGAGTAAACAGAACCGACTTCAAAATACAATAGTGAAAGTTGTTAACAGCTATAGGTTACTGGATTTATTAAATGTAATAGAAAGCAATTTAGCTCCAAATGGAGCCCATGACAGAATTACTCTACAAGAGTAGAATCAAAAGAAACCTCATAGGCAATGTCATGGTCAACCAACAATGAATTGTTGAACAAATCACTGAACCACGCAGATATGTTTATAGAAACAAAGGGCTCATAATTATGACTCAGTGGCAGGCCATTCCCACCAGAAAATTACAGAAAGGTTACTTGTGCTTAGGGAGTCCAAACTTGCTGATCAATGCAAATTATGCAATAAAGTAGTAGTAACTGTGCAACTTATCACTAGAGGTTGTCAAAATTTAGATTCTACCAGATGCCTAGAAAGAGATGATCTGATGACCAGCTCGCTATCCTTTATAAACTGACAACCAACTCCTATAGGATAAAAAAAAAAATCACAAAATAGCTTAAAATAGCAGTAAAAAAAAATACTGGAATCAAAGAATCATTACACCTAGGACTGTTTCCCATATGGCAGCAAACCATAAACATTTAAGAATAGTGTGGTTAATAGATGTTGCCATACCTAAAACTCATTATCTCCAAACTACGTGGAATGAAAAGGTTTCAAAATATAGCAACCAACAAAGTGGATTTTCCTGATTGAATACATACATATGTATATATTTATATATAATTATAAAAAAATAAAACAAAGTATTGAAATTTAGTGGAAAATATTAAAATGAAGTGGGAACAGGAAGAGATACATATCTTACCCATTATCCCATCTGCTTCTGGAGTTATCCCCAAGATGTTTTCAGTGAGTCTAGAGAAGAACTTACATCCTAACACTCTTAGTCAGTTCCAAAATATAATTATTTTATCCACTTGCACTGAATCCTTATAACATTTAACATATAAGATACATAATGTATAAGAATATAGCAGGATAGTAACTTCCCCATGGTTCATGTCTATCTGAACCCTACCAAAGAGAGATGAAAAGAGATAGAATGGTGATAATAAAAATAAGAATGCTAACTCACATTTATATAGTACATTAAGATTTACAAAGTACTTTCTTTAAAATAACTATGTGAAGAAGGTAATACAAATGTTATTCCTCTTTTAAAGATAAAGAAACTAAGGTTCATAGGGGTTAAGTAACTTGGCCATGGACACACAATTTAATAAGTGTCAGAACTGGTACTCAAATCCAGGCTTTTTGTATCTAAGCCCAGTGCTCACTTTCCTATATCATGGAGCCCTTTGAGGTTATAGGATTTGATGAAAGTCCCAAGATTTGACAAAAGTCCCAAATAATACAGCCAGATGCCCCCAAGGTACTTACATTCTCAAACTAAACACCCCAGTGAGATATCTACCAAGTCAATGTGCGGCAGGAAGACAAGGACCACGGAGAGAAGCAATCAGGTCATGACTAGAGTACCATGTTCAATCCTGAATATCATATTTTATAAGGAACCTAAACAAGCTACCCCATATCCAGAGGATGGTTAGATAATTCCAAACCATGCTATACAAGAATGGGTTGAAGGAACTGAAGATATTTAACTTGAAAGGATAAGACAGTTGATGGGAAGAATATAATAGCAGTCTCCAGATATTTAAAGGGCTGTCATATGGAAGAATCAACAATCATAGACTTTAAGAGTTGGAAAAGACCTCAGTGGTCACCTAGGCTAACTAACCCATATGTGAAAGAAATTCATGCTCTAATTTACCCAATGGATGATTGATTGTCCAGCCTCTGCTTGAAGATCTCCAAGGAAGAAAAACCTGCCACCTCTCAAGGTAGGTCATTCCACTTTGGGCAAGCAGTGATTGTTAGGAAGTCTTTCCTGGTATCAAACCTAACTTAGTCTCTTTGCAACTCCTACCCATTGTCCCCAGTTTGATTCCCCAATGCCAAGAAAAACAAATCTAATCTCTCCTCCATGACAGCCATTTAAATACTCATTTCCCCAAGTCTTCTCTTTTCCATGCTAAACAGGTTCATTGCCTTCAAATGATCTTCCTATTCTATGGACCCAAGGCCCTTCACTACCCTATAATGAAGCCCAGAAGGCTGTCCTTCTCTGGACACTCTCTAGTTCATCAATGACCTTCTTAAACTACTGTGTCCAAAACTGGACACAATATTTTAATGAGGTCTGTAGTATTATTCAGTCTAGAAGAGTGATTTAACTTTTCTGCTTGTCCCAGAGGGCAGAATAAATATTACTATAAGTATGGGGACTAGGATCTAGGGAAGTGGACTTTGGAGCAATGTAAGGGAAATTTTCTTAACAATTATAGCTGTCCAAAAATGGATGACTTATATGAAAATGTGTTTTGCATCACTACACATATATTAACCTATGTCAAATGACTTCTGTTCTCAATGGGTGGGGTGGGTGAGGAGAGAGAGAGAGAATTTGGAAATCAAATTTGGAAAAATAATGTTAAAATTGTTTTTACATGTAATTGAAGGAAAATATTAAATTGAAAAATAGAATGAATTGCCTCAGGAGGAAAATGGGAGTTCCATATCACTAGAGATCTTTAAGAGAAGACTAGATTATGACTTCTCAGGGTTAAAAATGGAATTCATATTTTGGGTAGGGGTTGAACAAACAATTCCCAAGGTCCCTTCCAACTCCACGATCCCACAATATAACAACAACATTTTTTAGGTTTACAAAATGCCTTATATAGGTTATCTAATTTTAGCTTCACAACAATGCTGTGAATTAAGTGCTACTATTCTTCACATTTTACAGATGAGGAAACTAGGGCCAAGAGGAGTTATTTGCTGAGGATCACACAGCTAGTAAGTATCTGGAACAGACTCTGAACTCATGTCTTCCTGACTCCAAGTTCAGTTCTCTATCTGCTTCACTACCTTGCTGACTCTACATAATGAAAATTATATTAAAGGCCGGTTACATAGACCATTAACAAGCTACATCAGTGACAAACAGCTACAGCAAGGTCTTTCTATAATTCTTTCTGGGGAGCCATACCAGTTACCCAGGTACCAGGACTTTAGTTACTTGCAGAACTAAATTTTCTTTGGGCAGAGGTCCTGGTAGAACTGATATATACTAAATGGAATACTGTCTCCCAGCATGTTACAGCAAAGCTCCAGAATAGCCTGAGATTACTTTCAGGAAGTTGTTTCAGCTCCGCTGTGAGAATGGGGAAGGGAATGAATAAAGGACTTCGAAGCCTTCATAGAGGGAACACCTAGAAACTCTACTGGTTAATCATTGATGGCCAACATGTGTTTCAGGGAAATCAGGCCAAGGCCCAATAGAGTGTTTTTAAAGGAAGTAGCAAAGAGGAAGCTGTTGGCATGAGTTACAGTGACTGGTCTTCTGAAATATCTCACATACCACCCCACACCAAAGAACCACCCACCTCTGCAGAGATGGGCTGTGTGTGTTTCACTGTGGGTGAACCACATTTTGGATAGAGAGGTGGTTCAGAGATCAAAAGCAGAAGGTGAGTGAAAAGGAATGTGAGGTCACAGGAGGTGACTGATGGCATGCCACAGAGGCCATTATTGACATTGGGCATGGACTACAATGAATGACTCAGGATATGTAAGCACTTCTAGTAAGTTAACTGGCCCCAGTGCACTCAGTGTACCTCTCGGATATGTCTAAGGTGTGGCTCAGTGAAAAACTCTATAGCAGTGGGCTAAGGCTGGGGTCGAAAGCTTAAAAAAAAATGTACAGGCGCTTGTGTCTTCTAGTTAGAGAGGAGGTGTGCTATGGCTACAGGATGTAACGTGTTATCAGAGGCAGTCATCACAGTTGGGCTTATTTAACTGGTTTTCTTTGTTATAAGGGAGGTTAGGGGGAGGAGGAGTATTGGAAAGTAAGTGTGGTGTAAAAAAAATTAAAACCATCAATAAAACATTAGAGAGAGTGAGCGATATTAAGAATTTCCTCTGAGTCTTCCGAGTTTAAAAATACTCTCAAGAACTAAGTCGAGGATTAAATTAGGTAGTGACTTCTGTGCCGCAGGAGAGGCTGAGTAACCACTTGGGGATGTTGTAGCATAGATTAATGCGTTGAGCAGGGGTTGTTCTCTAAAGTCCCTTTCAATTCTAAAAGTCTGAGCTCTGAATTCAGAGTCAGAGGGCTGGTTCAAATCCCAACTCTGCCGATCGCTACCTTTGTGATTTTAACCTCTCCGGGCCTCAGTTTCTTTATCAGTGAAATAAAAAGGTTAGGCCAGTTGACTTCAAAATTCCTCCCTAGCTTTAAATACCATGACCCTAGACATTCCAGGGATGGGAAGGTATGAAGTGGAGGTTAAATATTAGAACCTAAGGTAAAGTGCTAGGGCAGGCCCCAAACCAATAACCTACCCCAGCTGCAGTTGGAGCTAGCTATCAGCAGTGCAGTAATGCAGGGAGATGTCCTTCATACCCTTTCTTTCTCCTTTTGAAGTATCCTACTCAACCCAGCAGCCTCCTGTTTCCCTTGGCTCTCCAGGGCGCCTATTACAGGCATCCAAGGCCAGACTCTGGGTCAGACTTGTCTCTTATCTTCCTCCAATCAAAACTCACTAATGCTGGGTCCTGTTCTCTCTGAGGCCCTGCTTTCTTTGGGGTGACAGTGTCTTCTAAGGGTTTGAATCAGAAAATAATAGCTGTTGTTTATTTAGTGCTTTAAGGGTTACCAAGGGCCACATCATTAGATCATCACAACAGTCCCATCTATGGCAGATACCAGAAGCACCTTTACCAAGAAAATCCTAAAGGGGGTCACAAAGGCTCAAAAACGACTGAACAGCAGAAGTATTATTATCCCCATCTAACAAAGGAGGAAACTCAAGCTCAATTAAGGTAAATAATCTATTGGTTCAAGTCGGCAAGCATTTGTTAAATGCCAACTATATGTCAGACATTATGCTAAATGTTGGGCCTACAAAGAAAGGTAGAAAACGCTGTGCCTGCCCTGGAGGAGCTACGGAGAAGATACCATATAAACAGCTAGGTAGGTACAAGGTATGAACAGAATGGGTGGAAGGGACCTCTTGGTCACACCACAAGTTAGAGCTGAAGGAAATATGTTGAGATAGATCACATCTAACTCCAAATACAATGTTCTTTCCATCATGACACACAGCCTTGATAAACAAATCAAAGTCAATTTGCTCCTCTTCCCAGAGCATATATTTCTTTCACTCCCTAAGAATGATGATGATTTCATGACATTCTGCTGGGGAAAGTTTTCATTAATTTATTCGTTCATTCAGCAACTAGGTGGAGTCCTACATTTGCAGTTAGTAAGAACTGAGTTCAAATCCAGCCACAGACACTTATTAGCTATGTGACCCTAATCAAGTCACTTAATCTTTGTTTGCCTCAGTTTTCTTATCTGTAAAATGGAGAGAATAGCACCTGGTGCTATTATTGTGTAAGAAAACTCTCTGGTGCTCCCATGGTTGTCATGAGGATCAAAACAGATATTAGTAAAGTACCAAGCACACATAGCAAGCACTATGACAAAATTATCTATTACTATTATAACATTTATTAAACTCTTATCATGAACAAGGTATGAGATAGCATGGTGTAGACTAGTGAGAGCTAACTTAAGAACCAGGAAGACCTAGGTTCAAGTACTGCCCCTGACACATATTGTTGATATGACTGAATAAAATATCTCTTTAATTCTCAGTGATCTAAGCAACTCTCTTACGCTAAAAGTTACGAAAACATGGATTGGTGGAGGATGTTTTCTTCTCCAGGAGTTCCTGATATCAGTGAAATCACAAGTCCCATAGCTCTCAAGTCATATCACATTGACTTTTTCAGACTACTCATTAAGATTATCTTGGGCTCATGAATCCCTACATAAAAGTCTGTCTACTCTAAATACCTCAAATGACAGTGCTCACCATAGGTTCCCAAAGAGGTTGGTACAGCCTCCAGTGGAGTGCTGGAATGAGTCAGGGAGGCAGTGGTAGTCTTGGGTACAATGGGGGGAGCATAGAATAAAAATAAGGGGGTGGTGGAACTATAGGAAGAGAAGAAAATTTTGAAAAACCATTTGTACAGGTTCCATCTTTTGTATAACAGAGTTAAAGTCATAGTAATTGCAGTATTTTCCAAATAAACACACAAAATAAAAGTTATGACTGAACAGCGGTTAACAAGCAAGTGTTGGCTAGCAAACATGTCGCACGTTGCCGGGAAGTCCAACATGCATCGGCAGGAATATGTGCACGTACTGGCTTGTTTACAATCTGATAATATACAGTTACATGACTCGATATTGTATCATCAAAATTTCAATGCAGGAAAAAACCCACAAATTTACAATAAATTATTAAATTTAAGATGTGTCATTTTCTGGAAAAAATTATTTTTTTAAAATGATGCAAATTTCAAAACAAACATTAACAGGTTAAAGAAAGTAAATTTCCAAGGGGGTACTAGTAATTCTTTTTTTGAAAGGAGGTGGTAAGTCAAAGAAGTTTGGGAAACTCTGGTTCTAACAATACCAGTCTCTAGTTGTATATCCTGTCCCTCATTTGTAAAAATCAAGATCAAATGAAAGGCTATATATATATATATGTATGGCAGTATATGTATATATATATATATTATACATATGAATATATATGTATATGTATATAAATGGCAGTGCAGTGGGGAAAGCACTTGGAATGGGGACCCGGAGAAAGGAATTCTATACCTGATCCCATCACTGACCAGTTGTACGACCCTATCTAGTTCAATTCAATAAATGGTTAGTGATCAGCCAGCATGTACCTAGATTGTGCTCCTAAAGTCTTCTCTAATCCCACTCCCACCCTTAGACCAGGGAACTCCTACATTCAGGGCGCTCTCTCCCCCTGAGCACCCTAACTCCCCAATTTCTCAGCCTCTTCACTTCTCATGACCTACTCTCTGATTCCACCTCAGCTATCCGTACTCTCAATCTTATCATCATCTCTAAGTGTTGCACTTCAATAATCAAAAATGCTAAAAAATACTTTTATCAGAACATGGCCTTCTATTACCCCACTTATCCCTATATCTTAGCCTTCCTAGGCCCTTGCCAGAGCTCCAGTCTCTATCCCTCCCGTTGTCTTTCAGGCAACCCCCCCTTTCTTCCCTTTCCAGTCTAAACGCTAAGGTTAACAAGTTCAGTTGAACACTGTCTTCTGCCATCTATTCCCTTACATCTGGACCTATTGATGGCGTTCATAACTTGCTAACCCCCAGTTTTGGATTATTCCTACATTCTACTTCCTCTACTCCTACTTCTATGCAGCTGAATAGAGCTGAAGGAAATCACACAACTGAGATGAATGGGAAATTATGATATATATATATATATATATATATATATATATATATACGCCTTACTTCCCATCCATCATGAACAAAATAAGTGATTGTACCTGTTTTGACACTTTTCTTTTCATCTAAGAATTTATTTATCATTAAGAATTCTTAGCACATCAAAGAGGCATTAGAAAAGCAAAAATTGACATTAGAGTCAAAAGAATAAATACATGTAAAATTGATCACATTTTCAGGCCTAACAGAGATCATTTTTGATGTGCTAATCACTCCTGAAGAAGTTTCTTTTTTAATTAACAAGCTATCGTATTAGTAATAAAAGGGCCAATGCAGATATAATTTTCAAATCTGCTGGTATGCAATGAACATTATTCAGGTGATAGATGTTAGCCGCAACATATTCTCATGGCAGAAAGATCATATACATTTAGGTCAAGGTCAGGGACAGGAGTTTTATTGTTGTTATAAACCACGAAAGGGAGAATGAGTCTCTTGGCAGCATTCTTCTGTCAGCAAATGAGTTCTAAACACAGTTACCTACCAATACAGAGACTGTAGGAATCAGAAGAAATGCAGGGTAGTCAGTCCAGATATGCAGTTGACCTGGGAGATGGGACAGAGGCTTGCTAATCTCTCACTGACTTCCCAGGAGCCAAGAAAGACACCTTTGTTTTGTTCTATGATTAGCATGGTAGACTGGAGAAAGGTGTAAACAAACATGGCGGGTTGGAGAAGTGAGTGCTCATTCACACTGAAATGGAGGCTACTTTAAAGGTGGCTACCACGTCACACATTCATAAGGTAACTATACTACAGTGAGGTTACCTTGTTTTGTTTTCAATATACAAGTTAATATAGCTCTGAATCAATCCACCAACATGTATGTATTACATGCTTCCAATGCACCAGGCATCATGATGGTTGCTGAAGACAGAAAGAAATGAAAAAGCCCTTGCCCTCAGAGCCTGAATTCTTTTGGGGGCTCAAACTGGGCATATTGAAGTATATACAAAATAAATAGAAAGTACTTTGGGGAAGGGAAAAGAAATAAAAGTGGAGGAGGGGTATGGGAAATGTAGAAAATGGTACTTCAACTAAGCTTTGAAGAAATCAGGAATGGGGATGGGAGGGAGGGGAGGTATAAAAACACAGGTGAGAAGGGAATATATTCTGGCCACAGAGGACACAAGTTGGGCAAAGGAACAGAATGAAGGTCATCCATCAAAATAGTCACCTTAGAAGACTGATCATGTATTCCAATGATGCTACTTGGCACTATTTACCCAAGAAATCCAGTATTTCTCTTGTTGAATGAATCAATCCCCTTTACAGCTCATGATAAATTCCTCTGAATATCTTCAGTGATGACAAAAATTCATCCTCCAAAGACAGATTTTTTTTTTGGCAGCAGTAAACAGTCATTCAGAGTCAAGTCTGGTGAATAATGGAGGTGATCACATTGGATGATATGATTTTTGAGTAAATTTTGAACAAAAATAAAGTGTCCCTAGTGGTAATCATGAAATGGATTTTCTTGTGTGACTCTGGGGAAAATTCTAAGAAGAGAAATTTTGACTATATTATGTTCTATGGGCATCATTGTTTTAAGTTCAGAGCCTCCCAAGAGGCCTCCTTGGAAGGGAAGAACAATGCTTTGGATGTGAAACTTCTGGCAAATTTGTTTGAGGACCAGACTCAAATTATATTAGAGTCACACTAAATCTATTTTCACAATTTAGTCAGAAAACACAGTAGGATTTTATCTGCCATTCTGTGAAGTTATTAGTTCTTAGAGTTGAAGATCTTTAGCTGCATAGGTGAATCCTGAAAGATGCTATGGATGTGTTCCTGCAAAGATGCAAATGAAATGAACTTTTATTGACTGTATTATATCAAAACATACTTTAACAGCTCACTGTTTAAAGGAATATTAAAATCAATTAAATAAATTATAAACTGGAGAATTCTTTTTAAAGCACTATTTTATAGTTTATAATTCTAGATTTTTTAGTATCTCAAATTTGCTGAAAGTGGGACCCCCTCCTGTATGCATGGGAAATGCATGTAGATAAGATATAAGGAAAGGGATGGAGAGTCTATACCTGTGTCTTCATTAGAATAAAGACAGTTCCTCTACCAATGCTAGTCACTCCTTCTCTGCAATCTATAGTTTTAGAGAGTTGCCTGGAACATTGGGAAGTAAAGTGACTTGCCCAGGGTCACACAACTGGTATGTCTCAGAGGTGGGTCTTCTTGACCTTGAGGCCAGCTCTGTATCTACTTTGCCCCCTCGTCTTTAATAATGCTGTGATTTCTAAGTAGAAATACTGAAAATAATTGCAGATGAACTTTTCTGTTTTTATAAATAACAAGAAACTGAGAGTCAGTGTAGATAGAGAATCAGCCAGACCTGGGTTCAACTCTCAACTTTGAAATATACTAGGTATATGACCTTTGCCTCTCAACACTCTGTCTAGTCAACTTTCTATGGCCATAAGTTGCAGAGAAATTGCTGAAGAGAAGGGAAATGAGAAAGGAGATAGGAGGAAAGGTAAGAGCAACAGAGAGGAAAGGGAGAGACGTAGGGAGGAAAGAGAACTGAAGGAGGAAGGAGCGAGAGAGAGAGAAGGCGAAGGAAAGAGGAGGAGAAAGAGAGAAAAGGAGAAAGGGGAAGGGGAGGAGGGAAAGAGAAAGAAGGAGGATGGAAGGAGGGAGAGAAGGGGGAAGAAGAGAAAGAGAAGGGGAAAGTAAAGAGAGAGGGGGAAAGGGGAGGGGAGAAGGGAAAAGGAAGTAGGGAGAGAGAGAAGGGGAAGGAAAGAGGGAGAGAGAGAGAAAGTGGAAGGGGAAGGGAGGGAAGGAGAAGGAAGGAGGGAGAGAGATTGAGGTTTCAGAGGCAGGGAAGCTGGGGAGAAAGAGAAGAGAGAAGACAGCTAATTCCAGAGGAGGAAAACATAAAACATCCTCGACGTTCTGACTCTGTCTATCATCATCTCTGAGCTCCTGCTCCATAGACAATCTGTCCAGCTTCACACGAAACTCAGTATAGGAACTTACAAATTCTAAGGATTAGAAAGTTTGGTCTATCCCTGCAAAGAGCTGTAAATGAACTTTATTAGATTGCAGGGAGATCAGGCCTGCAGGTAAACAGGAACATTTGCCAAGTGGAAATCCCAGCCCTTTGTATATTTAGTAATGAGTGAAGATAAGATTTCTTTTTTGACAGCATGACGGATACAATCATAAAAAACAATTGTGCTGCTGTAACAGAATATACTTTAGGAGCGACCTGATGGCTCAGGCTTCTACCTGAACAGGTTTTTGCTTTTCCAAGATTGAAGGTGCCTTAAAGTCAGCCAGGGTAGAGTTAATATTTCTTTTCAAGTAAGTTAGAGTTTAGTCCTCAGCCTGCCAAAGCTCTGTAGATTTCAATAATCAATGACTCTTTTCAGTGTATTTGTTTAGTGTATTTTATGGTTATCCAGATACAGTATGTAGTGCAGTACAGCTCCTCCATATAGTTCCTCAGAGGTGTTCTTTCTGAATAGAAAGTAAATACACTGTACTGGGCACAAGGAGAGTGGGGCCCAAATCTTATTCCCCCACTACATGACCATGGACAAGTAATTTAACCCCTTTGAGACTTAGTTTCCTCATCTGTAAAAGCAGGATCAGATCTAGAGCTGCAAGGGACCTTGCAGGTCATTTGAGAAAAGAAAAAACTGAGGTTGTGTCTTACTTCATTACACCAGGTCATTGTAAGGAAATAGTTTTTGGCATTAAAGCACTCTAGAGATGTGAGTTTTCTGGATGCTAGTGAAATAAATGTCTGAATTTCAGTATACTTTCTTGCTGTTTTTAATTACTGGAGCAAACCATTATTGTCTCATTGGTAAAGACTAAGGTTCATGAGAAGGTCCAGACTAGAAGAGCCAATCCAACAATGCAGCAAAATGGACATCATGTATAAACAAAACTAATGCCTACAGTAAGAAAGCATAATTAGCCATATTCATGAATTAGGATCCTACTTGTACTTTGGTAGGGAGGGATAATCCTTTCTTAACTTGAGACCATTATCTTTGATTACAGATGTCTACAATTGGTGTGCTGGTAAATGTTTAACAACTGGGTTGGACAGTAGAGATCATACTTTTAAATTTAATCGGCATTATTAAGTTTTTTCCATCACATTGTTAAATCTAGACAATTAACCAAACAAGAAACTGATTTGTAGCTTTTGTCCGTTTCTTCATCAAATTCCTCACAGTGAATATTTAACCATCAGCTCTCAAGCCAAGTCTAGCTACTTCCAGCACACACCTGTTTGTCCCCTATTGTCAATTGACCACTGTGGATGTCAATGGACCCTGAGTCTTTGCTGTGAAGTGACCAGTTTATTCAGGGCTACAATGGAGTAGTGTAAAACTTTAAATACATTATCATTTACTCACAGACAACTAGTAATCTCAATGAAGGCAGAATGTCTTTGGAATAGAATTAAAGGAACTCTTTATAGGAAGAAGAAAAGCAGAGTTCTTGACATCTTCAATTCTTGGAACCTTTCAGCCTCATAGAATCATGGAAAGAGTGTGGGGAGCAAAAGGATTTGGGCCAAAGGAACTTGGACTGATTCCTGGCTCTACCATTTCATACCTGCGTGACCCTGGACAAGTCTCTCCTTCATGTCTAGAATGAAAAGGTTGGAAGATGATCCCTTCTAAGAGACTCTTCCAGTTCAAAATCTATAATCCTAATTTAACCTCCCTTGTTCTCAATTGTCTCTCCTGTAGAGATTACTGATACCTAACTTTGCCTGTCTGAAGGCAAGCTGCTAAATCAGATTCCATCATCAGGCTCAGGAATGATTTTGGGGTTCCATCGTCATCTCTAAGGTCCACAAATAGATGATTTTAGCATAAATGTTTCTCCTTGACCATAGGCATATAAACAGGAACCTAATTTGTAAAATTTGCTAATTCTTCCTCCATACTATGGGCATCGGTGGGAAAGGGGCATGAGGTATGATATTTATATAATGAAAAACACCAGGAAATAAAAAGCAATCAATTCAGGGCTTTTGAATGGTTGTGCAAAGATTGACTTTTGTCGACAGCTGAAACAAATGAATTGATCTCAAATACTAGAGCAGAACTCTGCAGCCATGGTCTGGGCAGAACATCCTGAAATCCTCCCTTTACTGACCTGGATTCTTTCCATCTATTGCTTTTTTGCTAACATGAAAATGTACTTCAATTCATCCCAAATCGAAAATAAGGAATTAAAAAGCTAGTCAAGAATTGACTTTACTGTTGCTCCACTGTATATGTAAATCCAGGAGGATAAATAGCTTGGAGGAGGGAGGAGGGCTTTTTAAGCTTTGTAATACACCTTACACATTAGAAAGAGCAGGAGAGAACTGCAAAGAAAATAAAATAACAATTCAGAGAGGGATTTTACAATCTAAATTCTACGAAGCAAGACTGCTGCTGTCCAGGAAAGAAAAATATTTCCCAACAAAATACCTTTAACCAATTTGCCTGGATTTGTGAATATAAAAGAAAGTGGAAAAATTGAGGAAATTAAGTACCTAGGTAAATTGGGTCCAAAACTTGTTTCACCTGAAATATTCAGATTATGAGACAAAAGTGGGTTTTTAGCCTGACTCTTTAGTATATTTTTATATTAATTAAGATGTTTTCATGTAGTAGACACATAGGGGAAGAAAACCAACCAACCAACCAACCAGCCAGCCAGCCAACCAAACAACCAATGAACATCAGATGTCTTAGAAGTAGCATGATAAGAGAGACAATGTGGTGCCAGTGGGACCTTCCTGGATTTGGAGTCAGAGCACTTGGGTTTAAATTCTGTCTCTGCCACTTTTGTGTGACTTTGAACAAGTAATCTAACTTCTTCATGCCTCAGTTTTCTCATCTGTAACCTTTCCAGCTCTAAAGCTATGGATCTAAGAGTCATAGACACGAAAGAGATCTTAGAGACCATCTAAGTCACTGGGTTCAAACTCAAATAGAAATGAATCCCTATAGCCGCATATTGACTTAGAAAACAACAAAATAATATTATCTACATTGTATTATATTTTCATTTATTTTGTTAAACATTTTTCAATTATATTTTGGTCTGATTCTTAGCTGCCCTTGGGAACCAGGACTTTGACACCCATGATGCCTCCATTTTATAGATGAGGATGGTAAGGTCTAGACAGACTAAATCATCTGCCCCAGGTCATACAGAGAGTGAGTAGCAAAGACAGAACTCAAACCAAGATCCTCTTAAAGCCAAGCTCAATTCTATAATCATTCAACTACACAATGTGGTCTTAAGGACATCTAATCACTGAGAGAAGAGTGACCAGAATCTAAGTCTCCCTACTCCTAACTCAAGACTCTCTCCATTGTTGTATATGGGTGGTAAATTTTAAGGTCCTACCAAACTAAATAATAAGAAGCAGAGTGGTCTAGTAGAAATAGCACTGGAGATAGAAACAGACCTGGGTTCAAATTCTAAATTTGACACTAATGAACCACAGGGACCTTGAATGAATATAATGCCTGAGTTCAAATCCTGCCTCAAACATTTACTAGCTACATGACCCTAAACAAGTCATTTCACCTTATTTGCCTCAGGTTCCTCATCTGTAAAATGATCTGGAGAAGGAAATAGCAAACCACTGCCTAGAAAACCCCAAACAGGATCACAAAGAGTCAGGCACAATGGATCCTACTGAATAACAACCAAAAAAATCAACCGCAGGCAAATTATTCAACCTCTGTGACCTAACCTGCAAAATTATTCAACCTCTGTGACCTAATCTGCAGCACTTCATAGGGCTGTTGTGGTGATTAAACAAGATAATATGTGCAAAGCACTTTGGAAACCTTTATGTGTTTTAGGAATTGTTATTGATAAATGACAACCAAAATACTGATATACTTTGGCCAAGGGTTTGCTCTTGATCAGAGAAAGTAAGGTAGATCCACTGGCCTGAGATAAAAATTAAATTTCTCTCTATTTTAAGTGCCTCTAGAACATGCCTACAATGCCTCCACATCTCTTCTTGCCAATGCAAAAGTGAGAGCAGCCATGACTAATGTGGAAATCCATATGTGTTGGCTAAGCAGCGGCTGTAGAAACAATATTTTTGTGATCCAAGTGAAAAGATAGATAGAAGACCTAGAAAAGGATTAAGAAAGTATGTGTTTTGTCAATCTCTGAATCTCTGATCCTGTGATTATCAGAACAGATGAAGAAATGAGAGGATCTCTTGAAATTCTTCAGTTCTCAAAACATGCATTTATTAAATTCCTATGGTGTGCCCAATAATATGCTAGGCTAGAGGGGGAAAGAGATGATGTCCATGATGCTTCCATCCTTGGAAGAATTTACCTCCTCTCTAAGGAAGTGAATTAGCATGATGTAGAAATGAGAGCACTAGATTTGGAGTCAATGACCTGAATTCAAATCCAGATTCTGCTCCTTATTAGCTAAACACCATCAAGCAGTTTCCTTTACTTCTCTGGGTCTTCTCTGGGTAAGGTTTACAAAATGCTTTTTCCAGATTATCTTGTTTAGTCATCCCAACAGCTCTATGAAGTAAGTATTACAGATGTGATGATTCCCATTTGGTAGATTAGGTCACTAAGAGGTTGAATAACTTGCCTATGGCTGAATTTGTTGTTGTTTGGTCGTTTCAGTCAAACATGACTCTCTGTGATTCCATTTGGGGTTTTCTTGGCAAAGACACTAGAGTGGTTGGCCATTTCCTTCTCCAGCTCATTTTACAGATGAGGAATCTGAAGTAAACAGGGTCAAGTGACTTGCAGATAGCTGCAAGATGAGATTAGATGATCTATGAAAGCCATTTCAGCTCTAAATTCCACCATCCTAGGGGATATAAGCCTAAAAAACATGAAGCAATTAGAAAATAATGCAAAACAGTATAGGCATACTTCTTCTAATGCCATTAGTTGGTACCAAGAGAACTCAGCTTTAGGCAAGGATTTATCTGAACCAGTCAGATCTGATGTTAGAAATAAAACAAGCAGGGTTCCCTTATGTTACAACGAAGTTTAGTTATGAGATTCATAATCCCTACTCAGATACACTCTAGCTGTGCAACCATGGGCTAGGAGATAACCTCTTAATTCCCCTAGACAATTCTCCTCTGATCTTTGATGGAGGGAATTTCCACACCACGAATTCCCTAAGTCAGCGAGTCACTGTTCTGATCCTAAAGGTGTACGGGATAGGAGAGTGGAATATGATGTGTAAAAAATGTTTTTCCCAACGACATCGGTCAGAGCTATTTTACAAATAGCATACCTGAATTAAGAACAATTCAGATTTATATGATGCTTTAACGTTAACAATGCAATTTCCTCATAACACTCTGAAGAAAGTAGTATATCTTTGTCCCCATTTTACGGATGAACAAACCAGGCTTTTTTGGTGAGAAAAAAAAAAAAAACCTTCCCAAGATCACAGAGCTACTAAGTGTCCAAATATAATGAATACTATATAATATACTAAAGTAACAAAATAATTTACATATATGTTGACTATTATGTATGTAATATATTGAAATAATATTACATATTTTCTATAGTGATGAAGATATAATAGAATAATGAATACAACATACAGATAATAGTATATATAGTAATATAGTAATAATGGGAAATGTTAATAGCTAACAATTATTAAACAACTTAAGTAATGCAAAGTTCTATACAGAAATTATCTCATAGGATCCCCACAAAAAAATTGGTGCTACTATTATCCCCATTTTATAGATGAGGAAACTAAGGCAGACATAGGTTAAGTGATTTGCCCCAGGTAACATAACTAGTAACTATTCAAAGCCAGATTTGAATCCAGATTTCCTTGTTTCACATTTAGCAGTCTTTTTCAGATTCTAGTCACTTTTCTGTCACTGATTAGATGCCCTTGAGATCACATTGTATAGTTGAATGGTTATAGAACTACAGTCCAGATTCAGAGAGAGATCTAAAGCTTGGTTGGAGACTGAAATGTGAAGAATAAAGTTTCAATGTCAATGGCAAGAAAGGGGTTAATACTGAGGTAAAACTATGGTGCCATCTAGGTCTGATAGATGTCTCCACCCAAGTTCATGGCATCCTTGCATATCCTAGAAGAGTTCCTTCATTTCAGAGTATGGATCATGTTGCTCAATAACAGGAAAAACACTGCATGATCAGAACTCCTGGCACTCTCCCACTTCCCAGCTGTGTGGCCATAGGCAAGTCACTTAATTTGTCTAAACTTCTAATTTCCTCTTCTATAAATGAGAGCTATTAATATTTGCTCTCCTTAGCCCATAGTATTGTAGTAAGGATAAAATAGGACAATGTGGGTAAAGATTCTTTGAAAGATGTGAAGGATTGTAAAGAGGAGTGTGTCTTATACACCAACCCCAATGAATGTTTCTTTTTAAATTTTATTTTTCAGTTACCAATCATTTATTTTTATTCTCCTTCCCATGTTCCCCACCACCACCACCATTTAAAAGAAATTGTATCAAATATATGTAGCCAAACAAAATAAATGCTCCCCATTGTCCATGTCCAACAATGTAGGTCTCACTCATTCCACACGTTGACTCCATCACCTCTGGCAGGAGGTGGAGAACATTGTCCATTCTCTGGAACCATGCCTACCCCAATTAATTCCACTAACTGTGATAGACAGCTCTGATACCTTTATGGAAAGAGAACAGTTCTATGAATGAATTATAGAGTCCATCCAAGGGGTAAAATAGGTGTAGACAATTCCTACATGCCTCAATCAATTAATCAAAGGTCTAAACACGGTGTAAAAGAAGACCTCCATAAATTTGGAAGAGGTGAAATGCTGCAAGCCATTGGATGAAATGAGATGATGCTACATAGGAAATGTGTTGGGATTCAATGAAAGTAGATGCACCCCTGGACCTAGGTATAAGAGAATAAGATTCCAGTAGAAGTATTCCAGAAACTGCTTTGAGATTCAAGATCCAAAATCTTGAGGATGAAGGTTCTTTGTGCCTTAACCATAGGGCAGCAACTGAGGAGGGAGAAATGAGCAAGCCCTGGAAGAGTTTCATTCTTCTCCTCCCACCTGCTGACATCCCAGAGATGAGATTCAACCAGTAACAATTCATGAGAGGACAAGTTGGACCCATAAATAAACAGCTTCAGGACTCTACAAGGGATTTGAACTCAGGAGAACTTCATGAGGACCCTACCTCAGAGGAACTTCACCTCACATCTCAGGGGATCATCATGAGAACTCCACAAAGGGAGAAAAGAACTTTTATACAACCAAGAACTGTGAGTTCAGCTCACCACATGGGCTATCTAAGATTGAGTCAACTATGCTCTGGATTGTACTTGTGGGAAAGTGTACCCCAGAACTTGGGGGGAATGTTTTTCTACTATTGCTCTTGTTTGGCATATATCCCCATGCAAAATCTAATTGATGGTATGCTTAATTAATATTGGGGAGACAGGAGCATATTGGATGAGGGCTTATGAGTCACAGTACTAGAAATGTGCCCCCAACCTCTTAGGGTTACCCCTAGGACACTGGGAAGAGATTTCAGTCACATCTGGGACCCCAGACTGCCACTCAGAGAAGGTATCAGAGAGAGCAGCCTAGAGCCTATCCTATATAATATATATAGAATATAATTAATTATTATATAATAATATTATATATAATATGCATATATATGTATATATACACAGTATACATATTCACCCCAGATTCCCTAGTAACCAATGGGACATTCACAAAATCCTAGAATGTTAAGTTGGAAGAGACCTCCCAAATTACTCTAGTCCAACTTCCTCATTTCTCTCCCATATGACTCTTCCTCACCATTCACACAACTCTCACCCTACTTCAAACCCTTATCACCTCTCTCCTGAACTATTGCCTCTTTTCTGATATCCCTACCTCAGACCTCAACCCCACACCAATCCATCCTCAACTCTGGAGAAGCACAACTATAACTCTCACATACAACCCATGTAACCAATAAATTTTAGTGCTCCCTATTCCCTCTGGAGTCAGATGCAAAATTCTCTGGCATTTAAATACCTCTTCATTACCTGGCCCCTTCCTCTCTTTCCTGTGTTCTTATGCTTTACTTACTTTCATACATTCTTCAATGGGACCATATTAGCCTATTTGATGTTCTGCACACAAAGCATTTCTCTCCTGTTTAGGTCTTTTACTTTGTCCCATATACCTGGAAAATACTCTCCTCACCTCCATCTGTTGGAATCCCTGATTGTCCTTCAAGACTCAGTTCAAACACTACCTTCTCTGTGAAGTCTTTTCTGAACTCTCTAGGTGCCAGTGGCCTCTCTCCCACAACTATGTTGAATTCATACGTTAGGTAAATACATCCTTATATCCTCTCCCTACTAGAACATAACAGTTCTTGAGAGCAGGTACCTTTTTCACTCGTTTCTGTTTCCCCAACATTTAGTCCATCGCTTGTTACACAATAGATACTTTATAAATTATTGATGGATTGAAAGGACTCATAAAATCATTGATTGAGAGTTAGAAAAACATTAGAAATTATCTAGTCCAATTGCTTTGTTTTGCAGATGAGAAAACTGAGGACCAGAGTAATTAAATGACTTGTCTGATCTACATAGCTAATAAATGGCAACACTGAGATTCAAACCCAAGTCTTCTTTCTCCAGAGCCATTGAAGGCTACACAGCTAGAAACGGGCAGAATTAAGACTGTAATCCACTTACTGTGGATGCTCAATCTGATTATCCCTACTTTGGTTTAGTGTTCCTCCAACTTCAGCCTCCCCATTAGTCAGGATCTCAAGGAATGCAATCTCATCAGGTCTACCAGCATCGTGATCGTTTACCACTACCAGGCATTGTGCTGGTGATCGTTTACCACTACCAGGCATTGTGCTAAGTTTAAGAAGTTCAAAGAACGACAAAAACAAGATCCCTGCCTTTAATAAACTTATATTTTCCTAGAGGAGACGACATGTACACAACTACGTACATACAAGATATATGCAGGATAAATGAAGGGTGGTCTCCAAGCTAGAGCTCTTTCCATCACGTACAGATCATAGCTAATTTTAGCAAAGTTAATGCATTAGTCATGTTCCCTTGGTCTTATTTCACAAGAAATGTGCCATCCCAGTGTTGAGTCAGCATAATTTCAATACCGCTTTATCTCAGAGGCTCCTCCAAATAATCTCTCTCTGGATGAAATGACTTAGGAAATCATGACTTACACTCATCTCCTTAGATTAAATAGGAAATGACCAGGTCTTTCCAGTACTCACCACTTCAAGACAACACGATCTGGTATAAAATGTAGGGCAACCCCTGCATAGAAAGGCATCTGCAATCTGTGGGGGAAAGGTGGAGGTGGGAAAGAAAGAGTACTGGGTCCAGTTTGGTCAATTACTACCTGGGTGACTTTGATCAGGTCTCTTCCCCTCTTAGCCACAGTTTTCCTCATCCGTAAAATAAGGAAATGCTTGTCCTTCCTACTCAACAGACTTAGAGTAAGGGTCAAACATGTTATTATATTATAACTTGGATGAACCCTACATAAATATCAGCTCAGATTATGTAACACAAGAATCAGACAAAGGATCTTTTGGGCTTAAGTGCAAAATAAAGCGAGCAGCCCCCAAAAAATTATAGTATGGCAGATAGGGGAGAAGGAGTGGTGATGCCATGCTACTTATGAGTATTTCTGTCGTAAGAAAATGCCTTTCTCTGTGGCCAACAGATATTTATTTTGTGTGCTTGTGTTGCAGAGAAAGTGTAAAGTCTGGTGGACTGCAAAGCCCAAGGGGCCCAATTTTCAACATTGCCTGCAGCACACAGCTGACTTTCCTCAACTCTGCTCAGCTTGTATGGAACTCTCCTTTAATTTAGCTCTTCAGGGCTGTAAGGAGACTAAAGATCATGGAGCCCAAGATCCCCTCCCCCCTTTTACAAATGGGGAAACTGAGGCCCAGAGGAGTGAAAAGCCTTGCCCAAGGTCACACAGCTTTTAGCAGAAGAGCTGGCGCTGGTGCCCAGGTCTCCTGATTCCCTGTCCTGTGTTCTTTCCATGCCAGCACACCACCAGTCACACTCCAGGGAATACAATTTGATCTGCAAAACATCTGAATCCTTATCATCACCAGCCAAGTTATAATGTGTTTCTAACACAGTTAATCACACCTTTTCTTCATTACATTTATTATCTGTAGTTCACTTACATTTTTATACTGTCTTTCTCTTTTACATATTTCTGATGCAAGCAATGGGGGGTGGGGAATTTGAAATGGGCATTTGATACAACTAGGAAGAGGGGGAAGGAATGAAAGAGGAAGTACTAGCCATCTTTTTTAGGATATTCATGCTTCTGTCTTATTTCTATGTGGGAAATAACTGTAGCTAATTGTTAAGAACTAAACGCCATTGGGTAAACAAACAAAAGGTGCCTCTCTGGCTCATCTGGGAGACACCAAAGGGCTCTGAGTCTCAGCAGACAATAGATCAAAAGGGAACCCAGCTATTCAGACAGGGGACTGTCAGATAAAGAATAGTTAATAAGATTTAGAGCAGGAAGGCCTCTTAGAAATCATCTGACCCAACCCCCTGATTTTACAGATGAGGAAACTGAGGACAATGAAGATAGTAATAAATAAGAGCCGATGGCATTCCCAATGCATGTTCCATGGGATCACACGGTCTCTTACATACTCCCTCCTCGCTTTCTTTCCAATTCAGCTCAAATCCTCACTCCTGCAAGAGATCTTTCCTGGACCTCCCTTCCCCTCCCTCCTTCCCGGTGTCTCTCCTCTGAGATTTTCCATTTATTCTGTATATGTCTTGTCTGTACCAGTTGTTTGCATGGGGACACCCTCATTAAAATGTAAGCTCATTGAGAACAAGGACCTTGCCACTGCCTGTCTTTGTATACATACTTCCAACCTTGGCACGGTGTCTGGCACATAGTAAGTGCTTAGAAAATATTTACTGAGCTCAAATCCTGCTGCTCTCCTATAGTGGCTGCTACTGAGGAGGCCAAAAAGGGTGGATCCCTTGAGTCTAGAAACACAGAGCTATAGTAGGATTAAGACGATCGGGTATCTGAACTAAATCCCAAGTTAGGATGGTGAGCCCCCTGCAGTGGAGGGCCACCAGAGGAGGAGGGAACTGACCCACGTTTGGAAACAGAGAGGGTCAAAGTTTTTGCACTGATCAGTAGAGTAATCAATAGGTGAGTAGCTACTGCACCTCCAGTACTGGGAAAGATAGGGGGACTCAGTCTCCCTCAAATGTTTGTTGACTATCAGTCAGTAAGCATTTATTTATTAAGCACCTACTACATGGGATACAAAGAAAAGTTTTTACCTGTCTTCAAGGAAGGGAAGAAACACCTACCAAGTGCTAAGCACTTTCCAAATATTATCTCGTTTGATGTTCACAACAATCCTGAAAGGCAGGAACAATTATTAAGTTGAGGAAACTGAGGCAGACAGAGATTAAATGACTTGCCCAGGATCACATAACTAGGAAGTGTTTGAGGTCAATTTTGAATTCAGGTCTTCCTGACTCCAGGTTAAATGTCACCTAGCTGCCTCTATAAGAGTAGAAGCAACAAGACTTAGCAACTGATTGGATAAGATACCAAGAGTGGAAGAGAGAAGAGCTGAACATGTCTCCAAGGTTTCAAACATGTATGTCAATGTCTTCAACAGAAATAGGTTGCTTGGAGGAGACTCATATTTAGAGGGGAAAATAAAGTAGGTTTCATGATAGATATTGTTTGAGATTCCCATAGGACATTGGGTTGAAGATGTCCAGCAAGCATCTGGTGCTTAGAAAAGAGACTGGGATTGAATGTAGTCATCTGGGAGTCATCCTGGGAGTCATCATTTGGAGGATGATAGAACTCTTGGGAACTGATGAAATCACCGAGAGAGAGATAATGTCCAGTTCTGGAGTTTACAGACACCTTTTTAGACTAATGTTTTAAATGCATAAAACAAAACACATAGGATTAAAAGGAGACCAATTATATGAAAATACAGTTATCTAAGCAAAAAGTTTTATAACAAGTTCAAAGGTCCCAGATTAAGAACACCTAGTACAGGCAAAGCTTTGGGACACACCCACACACATACAACAGAATTAAGGGGAATAACATGGGTGATGTTCTAGCAAAGGAAACTGAGAAGGATCAAACAGGTAGGTAGAGAACCTGGAGAGGGGGGCAGCTATCATGAAAATCAGCTGAGGTAAGAGTTATCCAAGAGACTATCCAAGTGGCCAACAGGGTCACATGTAGAAAGAGGGGTCAAAAAGGATAAGAAGTGAGCAAAATGCCAATTTAGCTGAAATGATGTATTTGGGAGCCAGTTTATAAGGGGTGAGGAGCAAGAAGGAAGTGGTAGAACAGGGACAAGGAGGGCAGTTAGCTTTTTCTATGAGCTTGGCTGTGGAAGGGTAGAGAGATAAATGATAGCTTGAGGGGATGGTAGAGTCAAGGGAAGCTTTTTTTCACTGATGGGGAAGAGCTGAGTATGTTTGTAGGCAGCAGATTACCAGGCGATAGGAAATAACTGACCTAGTTCAAAGAAAGAGATAAAGGAAAAAGGCTTAGCCAAAGAAAAGGACCACAAGACTTCCATCAGTGATAAAAAAAGGTGTGTAACCAAATCTGCTCTCCAATGTGCTGTTAGTATTGGATTGTGAACTGGTCAAAGGCAGGAGACAGTAACAGTGAATAGGATAGTCCAGGGATAGGAAACCTGTGAACTCGAGGCCACATGTAGCCTTCTAGGTCCTCAAGAACAGCCTTTTGACTGAGTGCAAGTTTTACAGAACAAATCCTTTTATTAAGGGAATCTATTCTGTGAAGTTTGGATTCAATCAAAGGGCCATACTTGAGGACCTAGAAAGCCACATGTGGCCTCTAGGCCTCAAATTCCCCACCTCTGTTCTAGTCATCCTAAGACCCCCAGCTGAAGCATTCTGGGTCTTCTGAGATGATCCTGGGCTTATAGGACTCAACTCTTCCAAGCTGGCACTCCATGCCAGCTCCAAAACCTTTAATGTACCCACCTTCTCAGAACAATTGAATGCATAGTACTTTCCCAAAAGGAAAAACATCTTTAGAGAACTCTGTGGAAATAACAGTTGTGCATTAAAACCACAAATTTAATTTATTAGACTGGGTACCATGAGCATCCATCAGCTCAGATTTGTCAGATAGAATTCTTCAATTTGCATTCAACCCTGTGTTTCTACCAAAGCACAAGGAAAGGGCCCAAATAAAGCTATCCTGTACGATGTAGAATTCCAGACAGTTTTGTCTCTTATGATCAAGTTGAATGAAAGGGTGCATAAGGAATGCAAAGTGATCATCTACCTCTCTGTTCTTTGCTGGAAAACGTTCTGGTATTTCTAGAGTCACTGGTACTCTTCGGCTACGTGTAGCTTTTTGTATAATAATAATGAATTATCACCAGCATTTACATAGTACTTTAAGGTTTGCAAAGTGCTTTACAAATACTATCTGATTTTATCCTCACAACAATTCTGGAAGGTACATGCTATTATTATCTCCATGTTACAGAGAAGTAAACTAAGACTGAGAGGTTGTAACTTGTCCAGGGTTGTATAGTTAAATAAACCTGAGGCAAGATTTGAACTCAGATCTTTTTGACACCAGATCAGTTCTATCTATTTCTCTACCTGGATATACACAAATGGGTTTGCCAAACACACAGCCATTTGTCACAGTCTAGCCCTGGGGGGTACTCCCAATCAGCCAGGAACTCTGCTATAAAATGTGAAGGAAAATAGTGGAGTCTGCAGCAACAGAGTTCCAAAGAGATGCTTGGTGTTGGATAAGCAGAGCAATCATTGATGTGTTTTCTTCCAGGGAGTGAGTGAGGTGTGGTGAGAATGGAGGTGCCATAGAAAGAGGAAAGATAGAGGTATGAGACTAAAAGATCTGAAAGCCACTGGCAAAAATGTAATTGAAGAATTTTGAATGACTAAACCCTATTTGATGATTGGCTACAACCAAGAGCCTTCAAGTTTGTGAGTGAGATTAAAAGGATGAATTTTCAGATCCCATTAAGGAAATTATTTTTAGAAACTAGAATCATTGCAAACATTTAGAGCAATTCTTATACTCTCCAGTGCCAGGTATATATAAAGAACCTAAAGAGGGTCTCTGAGGTGGAAAGAATATTGGGATGGAAATAAGGAAGTCTGAGTTCTATTCCCAATTCTGTTTCTAACCAGCTATGGGATCCTGGACAAGTAACCGCCTCTCTGACCCTCCATTTCTTCATCTAAAAAATGTAGGGGTTGGACTAAATCATCCCTAAGGACCCTTCCAGCTCTGATTCTGTTACTAATGCATCTCCACCAATATCGGCAGGATTCTTTCTCAGGGATATTAATGAGTGAAGCAGGATCAGGCGAGGGTCTATGATCAGGAATCCTAGAGCTTATTGGAGGCGAATCATAAGGTAAGATTCAGTAACTCAGGTGCTGGTCACAGTCAGGGACTGGTCCATCAGCAGGACCAGATAGACTGGAGTTAGTGACCTCTCTGGGCTCTCAGCCTCCTTAAACAAAGTCATTAGATAACTCAACTTTCTAACCCTAACCCTAACTCTAAATGCCTCCAATTCTAACCCTAACTCTAAATGCCTCTGATTCTAACCCTAACTCTAACTCTAAATGCCTCTGATTCTTTCAGGGCTAGGAGGTAAGGCAAGAGTCAGTTGCAAGAGAGGAAAAGAAGACCACAAGTCAAAGCTGGTCCAGAGGTCAGGATGGGAACATCCTCTGGGAAGCTGGAATTCACCCATTAGAAGTGCCCTCCACCCCTGTGGTCTCTCTCTGATCGGATGGATCCTCCCAGAACCTCCATTGAAGAAAGATGCCCAGACCAGCTCTTTCCTCTTCTCTCTCCATGCTTCTCTATCATGCCTCTGTACTAAGTGCCTTGGAGTTCCCCATTCCCACCTTTTCTACTTCTTTTGTGTTGTCTTCTCCAACAGAATCTTGCTTTCTGCTTGTATTTGTATCCCCAGTAATTGGCACAGTGCCTGTGCCTTAGCAAAGCATTTAATCAATGCTAACTGACTGGACTGACTTAATGGTACAGACAAAGAGAACTAGGGAGAGGATCATGGTGAATGAGCAGTCACAACCAGAAAGGACCACAGAGAGGTTGTCTGGTTTATGATGTTCTCAAAAAAGGAGGAGACTTGGGGTTCTATCCTGGTTCCATCACCAGGGGATACATCGCTGAACCTCCTCCCTTCCTTTCAGTTTCCTCAAATGTAAAGGGAATGGATTAAACAACCAGCTCACCAGAGTCTCTCAGCTCTGAAAGTCTGTGAGTCCTTTGTTAGGAAGACAATGGCGAAATTCTCCCATCCTGAGGAAGCTTTGGGTCCCTCCTTGGGTTTGGAGATGGTTTTGTTTGTTTGTCTGTCTCTCTGGCCACTGAAAGTTAGGGAATTAGGAATGGAAAGAACAGAAAGAAGACTAGACAAGTAGAACAGATTTGAAAGCTGAGAGTGGAATGTATTATTGAAAAGCAATCTGTACATTAAAGGGAATTGCAATTTTGTGCACAATCCTGTTTTTCTATTCTATCATGTAGGTGCAGATGCTCATTCTATTGGGTATCTGCATAGTGCCTGGAACGTAGTCACTTAATAAATGTTTATTGTTCCAAGTTCTGGCAGCTAGGTTGCACCGTAGATAGAGTGTTGGCTTGGAATCAGGAAGACTCATCTCCCAGAGCTCAAATCTGTCCTCATTCCCTTACTAGCTGAGTGACATTGGGCAAATCACTTCACCCTGTTTGCCTCAGTTTCCTCATCTGTAAAATGAGCTGGAGAAGGAAATGACAAACCATTCTAGTATCTTTGCTAAGAAGACCCCAAATGGGGCCCATGAAGAGTCAGACATGACTGAAAAATGACTGAACAACAAAATTCAAATTTGGAATAAAAATTAAGATATATACAAATAAATGAAGACCAAGGAAATGGATTAATTATTACTGAGAATTTCAGTGACACCTATCTCCACTAAAACTTTGACTACCTTTCAGGGAATGAATAATTCTGGGTATCCAGCTTTCCCAGATAGCTTAAGGTCTACACTGCCATTTAATCTCTAAAACTCCTTTTATTTTAGCCATTTAGGATTGAAACCTTTCTGAAATGGGCCATTTCCTGTGGGATGGAATAGAATATTTTTCCTCAAGGATGCAGGGTCATAATTAAGAACATCCGATATTGCCTTGTGCTATAATTCAGGAGATATATGGAGTTACCTCTCATATTAAACAGCCCCAAACTTTTGTGTCTTTTAATTTTTAACTCCACTATTGGTAGTCTCTCTGTCTTTTCCTTTGTTGGGTGCCAACCTCTGATACCTTACTTCTAATTAGCAATATTAATCTGCTGTGGGTCTGGAAATTACCTACCCAAGCTTGTTAGAATAATCTGTAAAATACAACAGATTCTCAGCAGTAGCCTGAAAGTCTCTTCAATGAATAAAATATATGAGGTCCTATGCGCAGTCTTTGTACCACCTACTTTAGCTGCTTTATAAAAGGGAAAGTAATATCATGTTCTAATGAGTGCAGATTGGGCTTCAAATTGCCCGTAGGAATAGCCTCTGAGGAGTGCCAGGTGCAGATCCTGAATTGAAAGGTGGTAATCAATTGTAAGCTATTTAAGGATGGGCTTTGGTGGCGGGAAGCTGCTAGTGTTATCTAAACTGGCTGACATCATCCTGCAGTAGCAGGGTGACATACACTGCTATTATAAGATCCAGAATTGGAAGTGGTCTCTGGCAGAAGCAAGCCAGCCTGGTTACAATTGTTCTTGGGGGTCCTAAGAGCCTTCCCTTCCGTCTGAGTTTTCTGTGGTTCCCCATGGCATCTCTTTGCCCAATGGAAGCCAGGGTTGCGTTCTAGGAATATAATGTGGGTTCTTGCATGCACTCCCTGGGGCACTACTAGTCCTATATGTCTGGATAGATAGAAATAACCAGCGTAGGAACTGAGTCAGAATAAACACCAGGGAATGAGGGCCATGATGAAATGAAGACTCAGAAACTCTGCTATCTGCTGCTTGTGGCTTCCTACTGAGTCCCTCTCCTTTCCTTTCCCCAGAGGTCTTAGCCTCTAACAAAGGACTGAGGAAGATACTAATTAATGGAGTAACTCAGACCCTGTCCCATTGGCACCACACCCTTTAATGGTGTTTTTCTATCCATCATATAGTGAGTCATTCTCTTCCAAGTGCTGAATCCGACATCACTGTGTGCCAGCTTCTGCTGCTGACCATGCTATATAAGCCACCATTAAGGCATCCACTTGATTACAAAACTTAGGTCATCTTTGGATGGGGTAGGTGGCCCTGTGGAACTGGTTACTACTGAGTCAGACAGGACTTCTGGGAATGAGGCCACCCACGACCGTGCCTCCACAAGGCTTTCTGGTTAGTGCACAGAGGCAGAGGAAACCACAGATCTGAAGAGTGACATCCTGCCTTTATGTGTCCCTTCACTGTCCTCATCACTGTTCCAGAATGATGCATGACTCAGCATCATTACATCAGCTCCTTATTGAGCTCAAGTCTGGGGGAGTAGGGGTAATTCTGGTGGACTTTCCAATATCTGCTTGCTCATGTTCGGTCTCAGAACAATGAATGAACATATCCTGAACTTCCCTGGTACTTATAGAGCTACCCTGGGCATCCTTTTATCAATCACACTGGAGTTCTTTGGTTGCCTTGGTTTCCCAGCATCCACCTAGAGGGTCACACCTTAAGGTCATCTAATCCAACCCCCTTATTCTACAGGGATCAGAGTAGGTGAATGACTTCCCAAGGTCATGCAGGTACCTACATGTGTCAAAGAAAGGATTCAAATCCAAGTGCTCTCACCCCAAGTCCATCCTTCTTTCTGAGCCCATCTGCAGTACAAGTTACATCTGGGAATTAGTCTTCTCAAAGACCAATACCTTTTCCAATAGCGACCTGCCATGTTTACCTGATTATCAGCATGTTTTGCAATGTTCATTTTGCATTTAAACAATTCTTTGGACCTTTTCTTATCCTCCTTTATACTTAATAATCTGTGAACATGTCTTCCCACTAAATATTAGGGTCCTTGAGTACAGGGTCTTTCTTATACATAGTTTATATATGTGCCAACTGAAGTGTCTTGGACATATGGTAATACACAAGGGAGCTATGACTCCATTAATTGCAGAACTCCCTCTGACAAAGAAGATTATAACCTACATAGTTAAGTCTCAGGGAGTCTCCTGATTCTTAGAAAGGTTAAGTAACTTACCAGTGATCAAATAGCTAGTATCAGATGTGGGCTTTGCACACAGTAGGTATTTAGTTTGTTAAATAGGATTAAATTTAATTCCTTATAACACTCCCCTTACCATAGGAAAGGCAAGTCTTTTCCATAGAAGGAAACTGAAGTCTAAAGAATTTCAATGACTTACTCTCAAAGTCATACAGGGCATTGGCAGCAAAGCTGGAATGATTACAATAATAACTCAAGATTATGTTACGTGGTGGTTTCCTTCAATAATTCCACAAAGATCACAGCACAAATTTTAGTATGTCCATTTAACAGATGAGAAAATGAAGGCTCAGAGAGATAAATTGACTTAGTAGAGGCAGTTAGATGGCAGTGGATAAAAACACTGGACCTGAATTCAAACAGGAAGAAGACCTGAGTTCAGATACTTACTAATTGTACGACCCTGGGAAAGTCACTTCACCTGTGTCCACCTCAGTTTTCTCATTTATAAAATAGTGATAATAAAAACACCCACCTTCCATGATTGTTGTGAGGAACAAATGAGAAAGTAATTGTCACCAGTCACAAGTCATAAAGCTTGTGTGGGATCCATGACTCAGAATCTGAACTGCTTCTAGCCCTTCATTTCTAGCCAGTACTCTAATACATACACACACACACACACACACACACACACACACACACACACACCCCTATGTCCTCTGCCTTAGAGTGTTCATTTTCCATTCACCATATAGAATATACCGGTTTGTATTATTAACTGTTCCATGTGCATAAATCTTGTCTGTCCTACAAAAGAAAACAAAAAAGATCTGGGGGTCTTAGTGGAACTGCAAACTCAATATGAATCAAAAGTATGACATGGAAGTCAGAAAAGAGTCATATGATCTTGGGTTATTTAAAAGAGGCTTAGCTTCCAAGAATAAGGAAGCAATCGTACTGCTCTACTTGGACTCTGGTTAGAGTACTACAGCTGGAACATTACGTCTAGTTCTAGGGCCACATTTTAGGACGGGCTTTGACAAGCTGAAGAGCATCCAACGTACATTCTGGATGGTTAAGAGGCTTAAGTTTATGCTGTATGAACATTAGTTGAAGGAACTCAGTACATTTAGCCAAGAGAGGCCTCTCACCGAAGACATAATATCCTTAAGTATCTAAATTCAAAGCCACCTTATGGAAGAGGAAGACTGGATCTGTGTGGTCCTAGAGGAGCAATGAATGGAAGTTTAAAAGAGGCAGATTCTGATTCTAACTAAACTTGGGAACAGAGACCTTTCTGGTACTTCTTTCACATCTCCCCAAAACTCAACAAACATGTGTTGACTTGGGTCATTTGGTGGTTACCCATCCTGCCCTATGTCACAGATAGTATTTCTACAGGAATGGTTCATATGTTCTGTTCAAGATCTTCCTAATTAGCCCTCCTGATCCCTACATAGCAATGATTCTCAAACTCTGTGGTCTCAAGACCCCTTCATACTCTCAAAAATTAAGGAGGACCCCAAAGATCTTTTGTTTATGTGGGTCACATCTATTGATATTTCAACATCTTAATATTCTTATAAAAATATTTTGACCTCACAACCCCAACCAGGAAAAGGTCTTGAGGACCTGTGAGGGTCCTTAGACCACCATTTTAGAATTGCTTCTATACAGAAACTTTCCCCAGTCAGAAATGATCCTCTGTTACAAGGATCTTATATATTTTCCCTTGTACCTTCCCTATGTATTTACTTGATTCTATTTTATAGTATAGTTATTTGGATATGTGTCATATCTCTCCTCCACAATTGCCTAAAAGAGATTGTAACTTTTAAGAAGGCAGGAATTATGTCTTATTCATCCCTTCCCCAGAACCTAATATAGTGCTTTAAAAATATGAGGCAATTACTTGGGTTTTTTTGTTTTTACTTAATTGAAAAGAAATGAACTGAAGTCTAGCTTCAACCCTGACACTAAATAGCTGTGTAGCCTTGGAGGTAGGAAGGACAATGCTGATAACAATAAAATAAAAATTGTATTTACAGTCAGAAAATCATACCAATATCATGGCATTCGGAGATGGATGAAGCTTAGAGGTTATCGAATTCAACCTCCTCATTTTATAGACTGAGAATAAGGCGCAGGGAGTGGAGATGGATTGCCCAAAGTCATTCAGTACCAAGATTCAAACCCAACTCATCTGACTCAAAATCCAATGCTCTTTCCACTGTCTACCATACTGAATTCCAATCTTGCCTTCATCATTGACACCCTTTTTGACCTTGAGCAAATCCCTTGATTTCTTTGGGTTATGGTCTCCCCATCTCTAAAAAAGGGGGTCAGACTAAGTCTCAAGGATCTCTTCCAGGTCTGACATTCTTTGATTCAATTCCAGAGTTGACATCACAGGGACATTTTTCGATGAGTCAGGAATCCAAAGGTTTCCCAGGCTGTCTAGGTGTTTGTGCATTGCTCATGGATGGAGATCATTTTCTTGACCACATTTTGTGTCCTTTTTTATGGCAGCCCTCTGAGTACTCTGTTTTGATTTCTCAGCTCCCATAGTTGAATGATGATTTATGTGGCTTTCAGAATAGAAGGGCTGAAAGGCCTAATTGTGTGTGTGGCTTCTTGGGTTGTTTGAGCTTATGAATATTTTAATAGGATTTTGATTCCTTCAAAACAAATATCTAAGAAAACTTTGCACCAGGAGCAAATTGCATGATTTCCCCCTTATGAAACAAACCTAAGAGGGAAAAGAAGACAAAAAACAAAATTGTCACAATTTTGAAAGTCCCCCCAAGAGTTAACAGTATTCTTACTCTTTACCCATTCTAATATATCTTTAGTTTTAGACTTAATCTATCCCTCTAACAACAAGATAACCTTACCCTAAGGCTAAAATATTTGTTCATCTTTGTTAACTCATTTTACAGAATTCACAGTTTACTCAATGGAGAAAAGGAAAGACTGATTAATTTTTGTAGGACTTTTAAGCCATGAATCTGGGCAACCGTTGTGGTAGATTGCTTCATACGCTAGACAGCATCACCTATGGATTGAGTGTGTCATTGCAGCTCAGCCCTATTATATAGTGTAAATATCCAGGCAAAAGAAGAGATAAGTCAAGTTCTGGAAAGTGTATATGGATGCAAAGATGAAATTATGGGTGGAACTGGTTCCCATAATGAAGTAACTGACATTTATATGGCACTTTCCAATTACAAAGTTCTGCATATACATTATCTCACTGGATCCTCATTACAACCCTATGAGGTAAGTAGTTCAAGTATCATAATCCCCATTTTACAGATGAAGCAACTTAGGCTCAAAGTGGGAAAGTGACTTGCTTGAGATGTGGAATCCAACAGATTCAATGGAGTTCAGAGGAGGAGTGCCTCCTATGTAGAGCAATGTTCTATGTAGAGCAAAAAAAAACCCAAAACCTTATAGGCTATCCCATTATCACGCTAATGCCCCCTGGCTTGCCTTTGCAGGGTATTCACTCAGACAGGCATTATACAGACTTCCTGGCTATGTAGGGAACCATTCCTTGGAGAATGATTCCTACTTCCTACCTTGCCTTATTTTGGATTTTGCTGAACTCTGGCTTGACCCAGAATGGATGTTGGTTTGTTTTCTCTGATAGACACTTACACCACCCCTTCATTTCCCAAGAAGATTCTTTCCTCAGGAACTAATAGTTGCCCTGAATCAGCAGCTTCATCCTCACTCCACCCCACCACATCCCTGGGACCAAGGATTCTACACAAGGTCCTACAGTTAGTAAGTGACTGACTCAAGGCAAGAACTCGGATCTCTTAAGTCCACAAGTTCCACTACATGATATAGCCTTTAAGAAGACAAATTTGACCATGAATGTGAAAGAACTTTTTATGATATAACATGATTCATAAATAAGTTGTATTACTTTATTAAGATAATACTATATATATATGTATATGTATATGTGTATGTATATATATATATATATATATATATATATATATATTTGGGAAATTACTAGTTTTAGCACTGCCTTTATGGAAATTTTGCTAGGGTATCTATATCCACAGCTGTTTGTATCAGTTTATTGCTTGTAAATGTGTTAGTTTACCATTTCGATGCATCCTTACATTTAAGGAGTTTGATGCTTTGTAAAAGGTTGCAGATATCCCCTCTTCATTCCACCCAAGCTAGGAGGGCATTTTTTGAGCTCTTCTCTTTATGCTGAGTCTAACCTCTCATAAGATCTTTCCCATCAGCTCAGTGCTCTCATGTTATATATACATGATGTCAATTATTCGAATGAAATCTGACAGGTTCAGCCTATTCCAAATACAGGCATACCCCACATAATGTTCTTAATTAGCTCTGGGGTAACACAGTAGGTAAAAGAACATTATAGGGGGCAGTTAGTTCCATGGAACAATGTTATAAATAGGTCTCTGACTTTATAGTTATAGTGTTATAGTAGGCTTTTGTGATTTTTATGGGTATGTTATAACATATAAACTATGTTATTATAAAATTACATTGGTCAGGGCCATTTTATTCAGAGTACACTTATTTCTAGATGAGATACAGAGTCTGACTTAAATTCCTTGTCTATATGAAGAGTACCAAGAATAAAATATGTATACATGTACTGCATATTAACATAATGCCACGCATATGAATAAATACTGTCTGGCCTTGAATACCATAATAGTAAAATGTAATATTTTCCCCAGAGCCACTCAGATAATGTTGTGATGCCAGAGCCAAAAGATGACAGTATAATTGAACTAATGCCCAAAGGCAATTACTGATTACAATGGATTATTTCTACAAAGAAAGTTGACCAATAGATTAGTTGTCACATAACAGGCAGAATTGTCCAATGCTCCCTTGATTGTTAAAGAGACTGAGCTATCCAGTATTACAAGTAGATACATAGCATTAAACCTTAAGCATTTCTCACAATTCAGGTCTAAACTTGTAAGGATGATGGTACTTTGGTGCAACAACTGAATTTTCTGGAGGCTATTTGTATAGGCTAGTTGTGGGACCAAGGTTCAAATCCCACCTCTAAACAAGAAGATTCATTTTCCTTGGTTCAAATCTGAGCCCAGACACTGACTTCTAGACAAGTCATTTCATTCCATTTGCCTCAGATCCTTCATCTTAAAATGAACTGGAGAAGAAAATTCCAAACCATTCTAGTATGTATGCCAAGAAAACTCCAAATGGGAGTCAGACACCACTGAAACAAATGAACAACAGCGAAATGTATATAACCTTGAGCAAATCACTTAACTTCCTTCAATTTCCTGATGTGTAAAATAAGGATGTTGGGAAGAAAAGGTTCTCCAGCTGTGGATCTATGATCTTGTGTCATATTTTTCTTTAACATATTTACTCTCTATGTTCAGGCAGAATGATAATGATGCTATCCCTTCATCACAACATTTGGGATCTGAGTAAGTAATAAAAATCAAGAATAGACACAGCTTTCTCTATTCCACTCTTTAAAAACAGTATTAACAAATTATTAACAATACAGAGAGCTTTTGCATATACACAGTAAAACAACAGCAAATAATATGGAACTAAACACCTGAAAGTTGTTGGAATGTTTTCTTTTATTTGGGAAATTACTAGTTTTAGCACTGCCTTTATGGAAATTTTGCTAGGGTATCTATATCCATTATATGATCTATACTTATTAGCTAAAGTACCACATGATTCTGCTGGCTTGCAATTTAAAAATTGCCTCCAAGCCCATTGATGCACCAGAGTGAAGAGACAGCCTCGTCCACAGGACAGAGATACGGGATTAACAAATAAGGTCCAGCATTCCTGACTGGACTGACACAGAGTATTTCCCAACCCCTATCACAACTTCAGCCAGCCTCCCTCCTCCACACACACAGCCCCACCCCTAAAAAAAAGAAGAAAAGAAAAGAAAAAACAGGGTGTAAATATGTCAAGAAAAGAAAGAAAACATGTATACAACATTCAAAAATTGGCTGCCAATGGAAAGAAACAAGGGAAAAGAAGACAATCCCGCACATACTTTTCCTGCTACCATGGACCTCTGAATTCAGCGGTTACCATGGTGGGCCCTGGCTGGAAGGCGGACTCGAGAGAGCAAGCTTTGTTTCTGATCTACCCAAACAGAGAGCCCAGATTCAGTCTGTTGGTTTGTGTACTTTGGGGTAAACCATCCTCACGCTGAAAAAGCCAAGGGTAGATCATTTTAGCTTGACTTTATTTCATACCTTTGAGTTTCTCTTAGCATCCTACCCTCCCCCAATTCCTACTGTCCCTCAAGTTTTTCCTTCCCATCCCTAACTCAGAATCTATGGTCATATGACATTTGTAAATCTAGAGGGAAGAAATCGATGGGATTCTCTCCTCACGCTGAACAAACTGTTAAGAGAAAAGGGAAAAGAAAAAATTAGTGGGTAGAGGGTCTAACTCTTCTCTCCTTCCAACTCCATTCCTCCTTGTTCCCCAAAATGTATTCAGAGTTTCATGAAATACCTGAGGCAGAGAGCATGTCTGGTGCCCCTTAATTCAATTTTTTAAAAACTATGACAATAATAGTTGCAGTAGAATAGGGTTAATTACTAATAGAAGTGTATTAGGAAGAGCAATAAATTGGGAGTCAAACAATCTGGGTTCTAAGCCTGACTCTTCCACTAAAATATTCTGAGACCTTGTTTCCTCATTTGTCAAATGATAATAGTTATACACAGGACCAATGAGATAACAAAAGAGAAAACATTTTGGAAAGTACAAAGTACTATTAAAATGAATGAATGAAAATGCTTGAATTAAGTTCTTACCGTATGCCAAGCCCTGGGGATATAAATATAGGATTCATTATAGTTCCTGCCCTCAACGAGCTTGTGTCCTAATGGTAGAGAGAAGATTATTTAGGGAACTGGCAGCCAGGGAGGGATATTATGGTCTGGAAAGGTAGAAAGAAAGAATGGTGAAAAGAGCCATAGAGGAATAGATTGATGTGCCCTTTCCAGTAGCTAACTCCTTTTTCTAGGTGGGAAAGGCAGGAAGCTATCAGAAAAGGCTGAACAAGAGTAATAGTTACCATAACACTCTCTCCTTACTACTGCACAGTCTTCCCTTGGAGAGAATGAGCTCGGATTCAAAGCACAACAGTAGTGAGGGGTTTACAGTGAGGGGAGAGAACACTGGTGGCCTGAAGATGTCTTCTGACTTACACGAACACAACATCATGGACTTGAAGCTGTAAGGTCATCAGATCCATGCTCCTCGTTTTACAGAGAATGAAACTGAAGCCCAAGGAGGATGAGTGAATCTCTCCAATTCATATGGGCACCAAGCATCAAAAGTAGGACTTGAACTCATGTTCAGCTCTTGAGTCAGTGTGTTTGAACTTCACCTCTTGAGTCAGTGTGTTTTCCATTCTACCATGCTGGCTCCCTCCACATCAAAATTGGATGAAACCTTAGAAGCTGTCAAAACCAACCCTCCCATTTTATGGATAAGGAAGCTGAGGTCAGGAGAAGCAAAGTGATCTGCCTGAGATTACACAGCTAGAATGATCTGAAGCAGGATTTAAGCTCAGGACTTCTTGACTCCAAGTCCAGGACTCTATATACTATACCACCTAGCTTATTCCTTGCTCTCACAGTCCTTTGCTCCCTTAATGTAGTCCTCATAAGGTTCCCCTTAACTCTCTGCTGGCCTCTTTAAATTAGTACCTTTCCAGAGTCCATTTCTTACCACCATGAGGAGACATGATCCCTGAAGTTGCCACCATCCTCAGGCGACTACCTTTCCATGTCTATTTGTAAGTCAATCCTCTGTCATGGGTCATGCCTATATGGCTCTGATGGTTTTTCTTACCAATTCCAGTTGCCAGTGGAATCTCTGATGACTCTGATGGATCTTCTGGTTGCCTGGGCACCTGGCATGGGTACCTTGGAGTACTCATTCATGTAAGATCAGGAAGAAAATAAATACAAAATAAACAGATGGAATGTACTCATGAAAACAGATGGTGGTACACATGGTATTTCTATTGCCATGATCGTATGGGAGACAGGACAATGGACAGTGACCTCCTCTAACCCCATCTAGCAGCAGCTTCACAGCAATTCTGCTTCACTTACCACCAGGAAAGAGGAAAGGCGGACCAACAGAGAAGTGGGTGACTCCTTTGCAGATTCTTGTGTATGTTTCTTGAACTCAGTTCCAGCTCAGCAACTCATGACCCTTCAATCCCACAAGCTCCTCAACCAGAAAACTCTTCATCATCACATAGTGCTCAGCTGCTCATGGTAGGAAGGAAAAAGACTTAGTAGATACTGGAAATCTGGGATTTCAGTTGCCTACCTATCTTTCTAAAATGTAAATAAATAGGAGTAAAATCATTGCATTAAAAAACACACAATGCTAGAGTTTTCTTTTTGTTAAGCAAAAATATAACAATACAAAAATATCATAAGACATATTGATCATGTCTGGCAATGTATGCTTCATTCTGTACCTACAGAACAGAGTCTGCTACCTCTCTACCGAGATGAGGGAAGCATGCTTTGTCATCACTCCACTGAAGTCAGAATTGGTGATCAAGAGTTCTGTCAGTCACTCAACAAACATTTACCAAGCACTCACTATACCCCAGGCACTGTGATAAGGCATGGGAATATGAAGGAAGGCAAAAATAGTTCCTGTCCTCAAGCCCTCATATCTTTCAATATTATTTTTCCTTTACGTTATTGAGGTCATTGTATAAATTGTTTTCCTGGTTCTTATAGCACTATGTATCAGCTCATATAAGACTTCCCAACTTTCTCCAAATTTTTCATACACATTGTTTCTTATGGTATCATAATATTACATTACATTCATATATCACAATTTGTTCAGCAATTCTCCAGTTCCCCATTCAAGAGACACACATATGTAGTTCTTTTCTACCACAAAACATGCTGCTATAAACATATATATGTGTGTATGTATTTGTATGTGTATAAATATGTGACTTTTCCCTTTATCTTTGACGTTCTTGAGGTATATGACTACTATGACTCCATAGTAGTGTCCCTGGGTCAAAGGTTGTATACAATTTAATGACTTTTCTAATGTAGTTCCAAACTGTTATCCAGAAGAGTTTTGCCTTGCCTTCTGAAGTGGTATCCCTAAAGGTTCATTTCTCCATATATCCTACTGGTTTCTTTGGCAACTCATTAGACTAGAAGAAACCCAATCTGTCATCAAATAGTTATTGAATATCAGTTTGTATATAGTGTGCCATGCTAGGTGCTAAGGAGAAACACACACAAAAAGAATGAAACACAGTCCCTAGTCCAATAGAACTTAGTCTAGTTTCAGAGACAAGACACATACATATGGCAAGGTAAACAACAAGTCAAAAGTTTGATAACAATAGATGAGATGCCCCTAGACAGTACCGAATTGTTCACAAAGTTAATGAGTGATACAGACAATAAGTGTTCTAAATTGGAAGGAAATCACTTGGGATTGGAATAGGCTAAGAAGACGTAAAGAAGATGGAAGGCCTTGAACTGGACCTTGAAGATTGGGTAGGATTCAAAGAGAGAAAGAGAAAGGAAATTGGCATTCTAAACCATGGTGGTGGGAAAGCTGTGGATTTTTGAGGATACAATGACTAGCCCAGTGTGGCTGGAGCAGATGATTTGTGAAGGAGGGTAGTGGGATGCAAATGCTTAAGTGACACAAATGGAGAGCAAGTGATCTATGGGAAATGTATTATCCATGGGCAAGTCAACAGTGAATGGTAATAACTAGAGAAAACATTAGGGTGAGGCTGAAAGTATTTCCACCATGGGCCAAACTAGATACCACTTGAATAGGCAACAATGAATAATGCCTATACATTGGCCTTCAAATGAGTACAATTCAACCCATGGGACAGTGTGGTGTAGCAGAAAGGGCTCTGGGTTTGGGTTCCTTTACTGTCACTTAACAGCTGGGAGACATTGAACGAGTCCTTTCATTTCTCTGAGCCTCCTTTGCAAAACGGGGCTGTTGTGATTATCAAATATAGGGGGAAGAAATCAAAAGCTCTGGGTTTGAATCCTGACTTTGAGACAAATTACCTATGTTGACCTTGAGCAAGTTATTTCATTTGTCTGAGACAGTTTTTTTTAACCTATAAAATATGAGAGCTAAGGGGCAGCTAGACAGTGCAGTGGATAGAATATTGGCCCTGGAGTCAGAAGGAACTGAGTTCCAATCTGGTCTCAGATTTATCAGCTGTGTGACCATGGTAACCCTAATTGCCTAAAAAACAACAACATAAAAAAACAAACCAGGAGTTAAATTTGCCTTTGGATCCCAGTACCTGGTATATAGTACTCACTTAATAAATGCTTCCTATGGTCTTCTGACCTTCCACAAGATTATGTTTTTAGAAGAGTTTTAGAAATCACAAAGAACTATACAGATATTTGTCATGATCAATGATAATGACAATAGCTCATCTTTACGTAGTGCTTTCAGGTTTACAAAGTGCTTTCCATATTAATTCTTCACAGTAACTCTGAGACAGGGGTTCTGTATTATCCCTATTTTCCAGATGATATAACTGAGGCACAAAGAGATTAAACAACTAAAATCATATGGCTAATAAGTATCTGAGACCAGGGCTCAAATTTATCACAACCACATACCCAGAAAAGAATGAGATACACTGGTTGCCATCCGAGAATTTAACACTCTCATAGGAGAGGGAAAATTTGACATTGTGAAACAGAGAACAAGGTAGCATGAAATCAAGGGTACAAATTCATGTAAGTAAGCTATTTATATATTCATATAAATAAAATGGTTAGTCCCAAGTAGAGATGTCAACTATAAGACTCAAAGATCACGTTACCCACAACACTCCCAAATGCAACTGAAATATTTAGCAAAATTACGGTAAAATCTAGACAATATTACATTTTACAATTAAGTTAATATGAGGCTCTGAGAGATCCTTGAGTACTTCTTATTGGCGCCTGCTTCTCTTTCAGGGGCTTGCTCAGAGAACAGTTGCTACAGTGAATTGGGGTAAAGTGGGATCAGTGCTGGATGGAGACTTGATAACATACTTGGGATTGACTGGACTTTGCCTTGGAATGACACAGTTTTGTGTTTGGATTTTTATCATTCACAACTGATAGCACCTGCAATTGGTCAGAAAAGTGTGTTAACAATCCTGTTGAGGGCTAGCAAGAAGGAAAGAAGGAAAACCTGTTGCTTCAATATACTCCAATAAAGTGCTCCCTTTCTGGGAAGCCTCAATCCTCGGTTTTGGTAGACACATTGCAACACACAAAACTGTGCATTAACAAGGTCTAATTTCTTTAAAAATTGACTAGATTTATGCTCTGTCAAAGTGCTGAAAGAAGGTCAGGTAAGAATAACAATGGCTGTTTCCTAAAAGCCTTCATCTGGTAGGGGGAGGGGAGAGACGCTGACTTTGCCTTGTCTCCCTTATTATCAAATGTCAGCATCATGGGTTCTGTATTCTTAAAGGTATGTTCAGAAGTATTGGCCTGAGAGGTCAGACTTAGGGGTGCAGGCGTAGAAAATGTCTTCCTTATTTAGAGATTTTCATTTTCTGACTTCCTCCTTTCTACAGTAATCTTAGAAACTCAATAGTTCAAGGAATTGTTGAAATGCATGTCCTTGAAAAATAGTAGAAAATCTCTTCCATTGAAATATGAGCTCATGGTTGTTGAGGACCCTGCAGCTATCTTGCACAAATGAGGGCTGTTTGGTGTCCCTTGGCACATTGTTAAATCCTGAAATTGTTATTTATTCATGTACTTCATTCATTCATTCAACAAACAAATATATCAAGTACTTACTATGTGCCAGGCACTAGGCTAAATTCTGGGTATCCAGAGACATAAATAAGCAGAGAGAGAGACAGACAGACAGACAGAGGACAGAAACAGAGACACAGAGACAGAGAGAGATGAAGTGAAAAAATAAATGGATAGACAGACAGATGGACGATGGGATGCATGGATGGATGGATGGAAGGATGGATGGATGGATGGATGAACAAACAGTTTCTGTCTGAGAGGAGTATATTCTAATGGGGAAGAGGAAGGGCAGGAAGCAGTCCTTATTTCAGCAAAGTTGAAGATCATAAGGGGCAAAGATGGACAATGAAATGTAAGTGTCCTTCCAGGTGTAATTGAAGCATTCCATACTTTAAGGGGGGTTCTGAGGCTTTGGGTAACTTGTATATATTAAAATGCCACCAAGACAAGGTTTACTCCATAGCACAGACTGCCTCACTACCTTTGTCCTCAGATATTCGTTTTGTGTAAGACCCAAAAGGAATTTGAGAAATATAACTGAAAGGTCACCATACGTTAGGGTGGGATTCTTCTGAAGGTTAGGAAGCAGGTCTCTCTCTGCTCTCTCTCTCTCTCCCTCCCTCTCTCTCTCTCTCTCTCTCTCTCTCCTCTCTCTCTCTCTCTCCTCTCTCTCTCTCTCTCTCTCCCCCTCTCTCTCTCTCTCTCTCTCTCCCCCCTCTCTCTCTCTATCTCTCTCTCTCTCTCTCTCTCTCTCTCTCTCTCTCTCTCTCTCTCCTCTCTCTCTCTCTCTCTCTCCTCCCTCTCTCTCTCTCCCTCTCTCTCTCCTTTAACCAGGAAGGAACTTCAGGGCTACTTATGGGTCCAATTCCCACTTTTAGTTGGAACTGGATTTTGCCCTGTTCCATTTCCATTCTGGGCCTGTACAATTCTCCTAAAGCAACCTGGTGGGCCCTGATTCCAGGGCTCAGAGCTCCTAAGCTCAAGAGAGAGTGTCAACCCTGTGATATTATAGGTCTTTGCCACCACACAGGTCAACTCTTTTTTTATGTAATAAGGCTAGATTGGCTAATTGCATCACTGGCATCTTATTTCTGCTTCTTCTTTAATATTCTACATGTAGACTATTCTAGCAGTGAATAGAAAAGTAGCTAAAAGGATACTTAAGGAAATGATGTCTACAACCGCAGAAACTCCATCACCACTACCAGTGTTTGGGGGAAAGAAACTCAATTGCAGTATAGGCTCTGCTGAGCCAAAAGCTTGGTATTTCAGATCCATTCATTAATCCATAAAGAGGCTTGAGGGTCTCTTCCTTACATATTAAAACAGCCACAATCTTACACTACCTATAACATAACTGGTGTGCTCTGGTGGAAAGAGCACTCATCCTAGAGTTACTTTACATGATTCTCTTGACCTCAGTTCCCTCAACCTGTAAAATTAGTAGATTCAATTCAATCCAATTCCTTGGCAATGTGAACACACACATATATAGACACACAAAGTTTCTGTTCTCAAATAACTCATATTCTGCTAGAAGTATACAATATGTGCAAAGATAAATAGGTACATTCATGATATATTCAAAATAAACATAATGAAATTTCCGGCATGGGGCGGGGAGGGGAAGCATTTCTATTTGACAGAATAAGGAAAGTCCATGTATAGAAAGTAGCACTTTAGCTGAGCCCTAAAGAGAACTTAGGGATTCCAAAAAATGGAAGTAAAGAGGGAGAATGTTCCAGATATGGGGGACTGTCTGTGAAGAGACATTGAGGTGAAAGATGAAATGCTGTGGAAAGAGAACTGCAAGTAGGCCAGTTTGGCAAAAATGGAGAATTAATGAAGCAAAATACAATTAAACCAGACAGGTAGGTGGAAGTCAGATTTTTCAAAAATTTATTATTTATTTATTTATAATATTCTTTTCTTTTTAAATTTTGATCTCCATATTTTCTCCCTCCCTCACATCCCTTTCCCTCTACACTGAGAAGGCAAGCTATCAACTATATCAACTATACAGGTGGAATCATGCAAATCATATTTCTGTATTAGCCATATATTTTTAAAAGAAAGAAAAATAAAGAAAGAGAAAATTATACCTCATTTTGCACTTAGAGTTCATCAGTTCACTCACTGGAGGTTGATAGCCTTTCCTCATCATGAGTTCTCTGGAATTATCTTTGGTCATTATATTGATCGGAGGAGCCAAGTCTTTCACAACTGATCATCATTACAACATAACTGTAACTATGCACAATGATCTCCTGGTTCTTCTCACCTCAATTTGCACCAGTTAATATAGGTCTTTCCACGCTTTTCTGGAGCCATTCCTCTCATTACTTCTTGTAGTACAATAGTACTCCATCACAATCATGTGCCATAACTTGTCTAGCCACTCCCCAATTAATGAACATCCCCTCAATTTCTTTGACACTATAAAAAGAGAGGCTATAAATATTTTTGTACATATGTGCCCTTTTCCTTTTTTCTTTGATGTCTTTGGGATACCAACCTTGTAATGGTATTGCTGAGTCAAAAATGCACAATTTTATGACCCTGTTGGTATAGTTCCACATTGTTCTCCAGGATGGTTCACTACTCTTCTGGCAGTTCATTAGTGTACCTATTTTCACCTCCTCCCCTCTAGCATCTGTAATTTCTGATAGGTAGAAGGGATACCTCAGAGTTGTTTTGTCATGAATCAAGAGTGATTTAGAGTATTTTTTATGTGACTATGAACACTTGATTTCTTCTGAAAACTGACTTTATATCCTTTGACCATTTAATAATTGGGTAATGGCTCTTATTTTTATGAAATTGACTCAGTTCTATACTTAGTGTATATTTGAGAAATAAAGACTTTGTCAGAGAATCTTGCTATAAAACTTAATGAATATTAATTGTCTATGGTACCTTTTAGCATAGTGTAGTTTTCCTGGTCATCCCTTTTAATTAGGTGTATTTGTTTTTGGTTTATCTGAGATTAATATTGCTTCTCCTGACTTTTTTACTTCAGCTGAAGCATATTAGATTCTGCTCTAGCCCTTTATTTTAACTCTGTGTATGTCTTTCTGCCTCTTGTAAACAATATATTGGTGGATTCTGATTTCTTATTCATTTTGATATCTGCCTTTGTTTTATGGGAGAAATTCATCCCATTCACATTCAAAATTATGATTACTGTGTATTTCCCTCCACTCCATTTTCTTCTGTTTCTTCTTCTCTTCCTGTATCTCTCATCCCTCCTCAAAAGTCTGTTTTGCTCCTAATCATTTCTTCCCTTAACCCACCCTCTCTTTTATCCTCTTCTCCCTTTCTCTTGTCCACTTTACCTCCTATTTCTCTATTGGTTAAGTAACATTTCTATACACAATTGAATGCATATGTGTGCATATTCTCTTTTGGAACCAAGTCTGATGACAGTGAGGTTCAAGCATTTCCTACCTCCATTGTAAAAGCTCTTCCTTGTAAACCTCTCTTATGTGAGAAAAATTTATCTATTCTACCTCTCCCTTCCCCCATTCTCACAGTGCTTTCCTCTTTCTTATTTCCCTCCATTTTTTGGTGATCATTCCAACATAACCAACTCATATCTATGCCCTTTGTCTTTGTGATGACCTAATAATGATAAAAGTTCTTAGGAATTACATATATCATCATCCCACATAGGAATGTAAAAGTTTAACTTTATTGACTCTCTTATGATCACTCTTTCATGTTTACCTTTTTATGCTCCTCTTGATTCTTGTGTTTGAATGTCAAATTTTCTCTTCAACTCTGGTCTTTTCATCAGTCCTCTATTTCATTAAATATCCATTTTCCCCCTGAAGGATTACACTCAGTTTTTCTGAGTAAGTGATTCTTGGTTGTAATTCTAGCTCCTTTGCCTTCCAGAATATCATATTCTAAGCCCTAATTTTGTGTGATCCTAACTGTGGCTCCATGATATTTGCATTGTTTCTTCTTGGCCAATTAAAATATTTTCTCTTTTGACCCTGGAGCTCTGGAAATTGTATATAATATTCCTGGGAGTTTTCATCTGGGGATTTCTCTCAGGAGGTGACTAGTAGATTCTTACAATTCCTAGATTGTCTTCTGGATTTAAGATACCAGGACAGTTTTTCTTGATATTTCTTGAAATATGATTTCTAGGCTCTTTCTTTGATCATGATTTCAGGTAGTCTAAGAATTCTTAAATTATCTCTCCTCAAATGATTTTTGATATTTCACTTATTCTTCTATTTTTTTTATTTTAAAACTTTGTTTTCATGTTTATTTTGTGTCTCATAGAGTTATTGACTTCTACTTACCCAATTTTGATTTTTAAGGAATTATTTTCTTCAGTGAGATTTTGTATCTCTTTATCCCTTTGGACAATTCTACTTTTTAAGGAGTTCTTTTCTTCAGTGGATTTTTATGCCTCTTTTGCCATTTGGCCAATTCTGTTTTTTAAGGTATTATTTTCTTCAGTATTTTTTGTGCCTCTTTTACCAGCTGTTAATTCTCTTTCCATAATTTTCTTGCATCACTCTCAATTCTTTTCCTAGTTTTTCCTCTACTACCCTTATCTCTTTCTTTAACTCTTTCCGGAATTCTTGTTGTGTCTGGATCCAATTAACCTTTTTCTTTGAAACTTTGTAACTGATTTCACATTGTTGTCTTCTTCTGAGTTTACATCTGGGTCTTCCATGCCACCATAGTAGCTTTTATGGTCATATTCTTTTATTCTTTGCTTGTTTTACCAGCCAATTTTTTAATTTTGAACTTTATGTTAAACTTGGATTTTGCTCACCTTGGGATGGGGAGGAACTTTCACATGCTGCTTTTTTCAGAGCTAATTCTGGGAGTCTGCAAGTTTTTGGTGCTACCAAAGTGGTGTTATGCCTGTCACTCCTTTCCTGTTCTGTGCCCTGGTATTCACCCAGGAAGGACCCCTAGACTCCTGCAGCTGTACACACTAATGCTCCTCTTTACCTTAGAACTGTGACCAGGATCCCTGTTCCCTTGTAAATGACCACTAGCACTCCTCTCCACCCTGGAACTGAGACCTAGAACTGGAAATGGGCAACAGAGTTGCCAATAGGCACCACCTGTATACCCAATACCAGTAAAAAGTCTCTTGCAATCTCTTTCTAATCATTTGTCTGACCTCCTTACTGTCTCTGCACTGAGAATTTCTAAAGCTGCTTCTACTGCTGCTATAACCACTGTTTCTGAGGCCACATGTATGGGCCCTGGACAGGCTTCTACTCCAACCCTGCCTCATCATAGACTTCTCCTGCTGACCTCATAAGTTTTCTTAGGCTGGAAAAAATTTGTCTGCCTAACCTTTTGTTGGTTCTGCCATTCCAAAATTTGAGTTGAGGCATTATTGTAAAGCTGCTTGGAGGGGAATGTTGGGAGAGTTCAGTTGGGTGGCTGCCCAATCCATCATCTTGGCTTTGCTCTCCTCGGGAGCCAGATTTTAAAGGGTTTTAAATGCCAAAATTAAAAGTGTGCCTTTTATTATAGAGACAATAGGGAGCCACTGAGCTTCCTAAAGTAAGGGAATAGTGGATAGATCTGTGCTTAAGGAATATCAGCTATGTGCGGCTATGTTTTGGATGCATTAGAAAAAAGTAGATACACATCAAAGTCAATTAGAAGATTATTGCAAAAGTAGGTATAAAGTAGTGAGGGTTTAAATTAGGGTGGGTGTAATGTAAGTGAAAAGAAGGAAATAGATGCAAGAGATGTTGAGTAATTAGGATCAATAAACCTTGGTGATTGATAGGATATGGAGGGATGAGGGAATGTGAAAAATCAAAGGTGGTAACTCCTAGGTTTCGAGCATAGGTAACAAAAAAAAATGATGGCACCCTCAAATAAAATAAGGAGTTTATAAGGAGGAGTGAGTTTGGGGAAAAGATAATGAGTTCCATTTTTATACATTTTTTGAGATGTCTATGACAAATGAAGATGTCCCTTGTACAGTTGGAGATTCAGGACTAGGTGATCTCTATGGTGTCTTCCAGATCTAAAATCCTATAATTGTCCCTAAAAACTTGGTCCTGTTAATCAGGGTCCATTGCCAAACTACCTGCTAGAGAGCATCCTTAAATAATCATGAAAGAGACAACACTAAAACTCAAGTGATGTGCTAAGGTCCCTTTTCTGGTTCTAGAAAATATAATAAAGAAAATTTATAGGAGTTTCAAATAATAGGGGGAAAGGAGACTTGGAGAAACTTTGGTAATTTGGGACATAAGATATACATGTGATAGATTTGGGGTATGGAGGCATAGACTTTCTCGCAGATGGGCAGAAAAGAATATCCAAGATCCCTGGACATGTAAATAAAAACAAAAACAAAAGCTTTGCTATTATTCTAGTTCCCTTAGTACAATTCATGGCAGAAAACAGCAACCACGGCCTTGATTAATTGACTGGTTCATTTTACTCCCCTAAAGAAATGGTCCTTGTATTTCTATGTGTCAGGGTTGCACATTTTTTTTTCTAGAGAACATTTGGACAGAAGCTACAATGATGATGTAAGCACAGTGCTGAATGCCAACAGGGGTCATGGCCACCCCCACCCCACCTCCACTCTTGTAGAGAAAGGAACTTAAGCTTTGTAAAAATAAAGGGCAAGAAGGACGGGTTGCCTGGCAAAGAGGAGATGGAGAAACAGCATGATATCTGGCTCCTCTGACTGGGGAAACGGAGGCAGATGGAGAGTTGAGAATTCTCCTGCTCAGCCCTGGGGCTAGCTCACTGGCTCCAGAGGAATAATTGTAGGGTTACATTTTGAAGATTCACTGTCATGAAACAATGTTTTTCTTCTTTTAAACTGGTTCTTCTCATTTTCTTTTTGAGACACGTGTTTAAGTTATCAATTCCCCCTCTAGGCAAAATGGCAAAAAGACCCAAGTTTCTTTTATTGTCTGCACCTTGCACCCTTGGCCCTCTTAAGGAGCTCCCTGTGTCCCACTCTAAGTATTTCTTTCACTCTTCTCACCCCTATCACAACCTACTCTCAGGAAAACAACAATTAATGAATATACATTTATTAAGCACCTGCTATATGCCTGGCACCGGATTAGGTGCTGGAGATTCAAGAATAAAACCTCCTATCAGGGAAGACTGCAGGCATATATACAAAAGACATGGTAATGCTTAGACCTTCTCTCTTTCCTGCCTACAGAGGATCCAAGGGTCCCCACCCATCTCCCCACCAAGAGGCCCACAGAAGCTCCTGCTCCTCCCTCAAAAGCAAGAAAGAAAACAAGGTCAAGTCACCTAGCCTTTTGTATGTATGAAACCAATCTGCCTTTTCTCACATGTGATAAGTGGACCATAACACAAAATATTGATGCTTCCTTCTAGGTCCACATGGAGGACTAGCTGAACACCCTTGGAAGGCTCATGAAGGCTGAACTTCCCCTGTTAAGTCTTCCATTACATATGTATATACAAAAAAAAAAAATAGGAAAGGCGGGGAGGGGAGGGGAGAGGAGGAGAGGGCAGGGGAGAGCAGGGCAGGAGAGGAGAGGGGAGGGAGGGGAGGGGAGGGAGAGAGGAGAGGGGAGAGGAGAGGGGAGGAGGGAGAGGAGAGGAGAGGAGAGGAGGTAGAGAGGAGGGAGGGGAGGGAGAGGAGAGGGGAGGGGAGGGGAGGGAGGGGGAGGGGGAGGAGAGGGGAGGGGAGGAGGAGGGAGAGGGAGAGGGGGAGGGGAGGGAGGAGAGGAGAGGGGAGGGGAGGAGAGGGGAGTGAGGGGAGGGGAGAGGAGGGGAGGGGAGGAGAGGAGGGGAGGGGAGAGGAGGGGAGGGGAGGGGAGGAGAGGGAGGGAGGGGAGGGGAGGGAGGGGAGGGGGAGGGGAGAAAACGGTAATTTGAGTTGGAGGAAGAACATGAGAACCTGAGAAGCCTGGAAAGGAGGATAAAAGCTAATGTACGATTTGGATCTATGGAATACTAAGGGGCAGTGGGAAAGAGGAGAGACTGTATGGGAGGAAGCCAGTGAAGAATCATAGAGATGAGAAGTGGAGGCCAGGCTGACCGCAGAGTGCGTGGAGGAATATAATATGTAACAAGGCTGCAAAGATAGGTTGGGACCAAGTTGTAAAGGGTTTAAAAGAGGAATTTGTATTTGTTCCCAGAAGAAATAAGGAGCCACTGGTGTTTTTTGAGTATGCGAATAACATGGTCAGATCTGCGACTCTAGAAAATCACTTTGAGAATCACTTGTGAATAGAGCGGAGTGGGCAGAGATGTGTGACAGGTGAACCATTTATCACAATAGATCAGGTGAAAGGTGAAGTGGGCGGACTAGGGCAGACTAGGGTGACTATGGGTGGAGAGAGGAAATGAAAATGCAATGCAGGGAGGAATGATAAGATCTGGCAACTGATTAAATATGTCAGGCGAGAGTGAAGAGCCAAGGATAACAATGATATTGTGAACGAAGTCACCTGGGAAAAAATGGTGGTGCCCTAGACAGAAACGGAAAAGTCTAGAAGACAGCTGGGATTTGAAGAGAAAGATAGCAATTTCTGTTCTGGGCATGCTGGGTTGGAGATTCCTATGATTCTAAAGGTACCACAGGCAGATTAGAAAGAGGACAGGAATAAGAGAAAAGTTAGGACTGGATCTGTGGACCTAATTGTCACCTGAAGATAAATAATCATCCAACCCACAGAACGGATGAGGTCACCAAATGCAGGCATCTGGTGAAAGAAGAAAAAGAGGGCAAAACAGGGGTTTGGAATAAACCAAAAGCATCAGAAACTCTTATACGCACAAAAGAGGGATGGGGAACAAGAAATTCCTGGTGGCCTATCACTGAGATACTGGTCTCCCCACCACCATGCCTTGTCCACAGTTTGTTAGAATTTCCAGAAATGAGAGGGCAGAGTCAACAACAGTACTATTCTGCCAGCAACCCCTACCTGGGGACTTGACTGTCAGCATCTCTCCTGTTCCCACAAGTGACCTGAAGGCTTAGGGCAACTGACAAATAACTCTTCCTCACAGGAAGTTCAGGGACTTCTGCTCTAAAATATAATGTAATGAATAAATCTTAAACATTTGATCTTTCTCAGAAACACCCACATTATACTATGGGAAAGGTGTCATAGGATTATAAAAATCGCAGTTCATAACTTTTTACTACTCAAAATACATGATCACATTCATATAGTAACTCCTGAGGTAAGCAGTGGAAGTATTATCAACATTTCCATTTTACAGATGAAGAAAGTGAGACTTGGACCAAATGATTTCTCTTCTCTGTGGTCATGCAGCCAACAAGCGTCTGACCCAGCATTCAAACCTGGAAACTTCTTGACTCTAGGTCCAACAGGCACTCTCTCCAGTGCTCCAGCTTTTCTCTTTCAGGAGCCTCAGAGGTTACTTAGAACCCCTTATTTAGCAGAAAATCATAATCTTAATAGAATGAGATGAAAATAATAGCTTATATTATATAACATCTTAAAGTTTACAAAGTTACATATATAATGTATATATGTGTGTATATGTAGATATATACACACATGTGTATATGTGTGCATATATACATATACATATATGTGTATATGTAGATATTTATGTATGTATTATTTGTACCTCCTAACACCTTTGCAAGGGAATTACTATAAGAGGGTTGAATGACTTGGGAGCTAGACTCATGACTTCATTAGTGAAAGGAACTCCTGGTGAAGAATTTCCTCTACTAAACTTCCTCTGCTACAGATAGTTATCCCCATTTTACAAATAAGGAAACTGAGTCCACTGAGGTTGAATGACTTGCCCAAGGTCACACAGGTAGGAAATGAATGAAATCCAAGACTTCTGACTTGAAAGCCAGTATTCCTTCTACCACAGTACATTTCTTCAAAGTAAAGGAATCAAGTTCTGGCAGAGAAAATTGAAGTTTTAGCAGGGAAAGAAGGAAGTTGAGAGGGTAATTGGGCCTTCCCAGCATTCCCCAAATCACAACATGTTTGTGATAGACAGACAGATAGATAGATACTTCCTACTTTTCCTACGTGTAAAGTTAATCCTGGTGAGGCTGATGGGTGCCATTGTGATAACATTCCTTTAGCAAAACTTTTCCTCCTCTTCATTCCCTCCAGGGAAATAAAGTAGAGACACAGTCACAGCAGGAGCTGTCTTTTTGCCTTTGGTGAAGTGGGATTCCCCAGTGCTTAGTACAGTACCTGGCACATAGTAGGCGCTTAAGTTTTACTGACTGACTGGCTAGACCTCCAAAACTAAATGACAGTCATGGGATTACCTGGGGCGATCATTCTTTATTCTTCCTTTCTGGAAAGTTCAGGAGCACGTGTAATTCTACACAACACAATAGAGAAACACGCTATTAATGTGTATCTGCCTAGGTTTTCCCAATTCTAGGGAATTGCTCTGCTCGGCCACCAGCCTCCTGCTGCCTGTAGAAATCTCTCTGGTGCCTGAATGTACCTTAATTGCCTATCAGTGGCTTTCAGAATTCAAGTGACCTCCTTTTGTAGGTATATGTGCCATATCTAATGGCGCTGAGCTGAAATATCCTTTCACCAACAGAAGTGGTAGTGGGGTGTCATAGAAGATAGGATTTAGAGCTGAAAGCAACCTCAGCAGTCATCTAAGTCAACCTCCTCATCTTGCAGTCGAGAAAACTGAGACCCAAAGAGGCAAATTTATTCAGCCAAGGGGCAGAGAAGGGTGTCAGTACCCAAGTAGCAATGTCTTCAAATCTGAAAAGTCCTCAAATTTGAAATCTGAGGGTTACATGAGATTAACTAATTCCTCCCAGTCAGTTTTGTAGCCTTCATCCCAAGTTAAATTAAACTCTTATACTCAGTAAAGATAAGGGAGGGGCCAGCACTTTAAACACATATGCACAAGGCTGCATATTTCAAGTTGAGTGTTCATCCTTAATTATTTCCTGCCTTTGTTGACCTGTTATTTCAAGGGGCCTCATCTTTGTCACTAACTAGTTGTGCGGCCTTAAGCAAGTCACTGAGCCTGTATCTTAGTCTCCTTATCTGTAAAATGGGAACCTGTCCTACCTACCTCATCAGATTATTGTGTGGCTCAGATGATATCACACATATGAAAGTGTTTGGGAAAGCATAAATCACCACAGAAAAGTAAGGTTTATGATCATACTGACTTTACATTGCTAGTTTAGGTCTGCCTCATGTGGAATAGAATGTACTATGAGGGAAAGGAGGATCCATTAAAAATCATGGATCATAACATTCAGGAGTGTATTTTTCTAATAAAAGTGAGGTATTATTATCCCATTTTACAGATCAAGAAACTGAGACCCAGGAAGGTTAAAGTAGTTTTTCCTACCAGTGTTATGTGGGAGTTTGTGTGTGTGAGTGTGTGTTATATTTAATAGGAATGTATATGTAAAGCTTTTATCAGATTACAGGCTACCTTGGGGAAGGAGAGGGGAGAGAGGGGAAAAAATGTAAAACTTATGGAAGTAAATGTTGAAAACGAAAAATAAATTTTAAAAAGGAGTGTGTGTGTGTGTGTGTGTGTGTGTGTGTGTGTGTGTGTGTATTAGAAGAAGGGAGACAGAGAGAATAGGCAATCAAGCCTAAAATGCAGGTTTCATACCTTCTGGTGCAGTATCTTTTCTGCCAAAACCACATTGCCCTCCACCTCTAGGATTAGCCAGCCAAGCACGTATAAACACAGACCATAGGACCAAACAGAACCATTGCTCCTCTCGCTCTCTCGGGCTGCAGTAGAGCCCTTTATCCCACTACAAGTGGGAATGAGAGGCAAACCTGCTGCTGCAGTGGCGTTTAGTTCCTCAGATGCTGCCGCTCCTGACTCTGATCTCAGGATGCTGAGGAGATGCCTCTGTCCACCTGAACTCCAGCCCATGGGAATAGAAGTAACTTCCCCAGTCCTTCACTTTCATGGGAATCAAAATGAAAGGAGGTGACTACTTGCCGGGTTCTCAGCCACAGCTAATGAAGAACTGGTGCTACCCACCAATGGGTGGGTAGGTGATTCTCCTTGATAGTCTAAAGTGCTTTTGTGTCTTTTTCTTTGGCCTGGTAGTGTGGGAGGAAGACGCAATGAGAACTATTACCATGACTTGGCTGTTGAAGACAGTCACCTTATTCCCACTAATCCCAAGGGCCCAGTGCTTAGCCTCTTCCTAGGATACATGGAGGAAGTGTGATGTCATGGACATAATGCTGGACATGAAAGGAGAAGGTTTCAAACCTCAGGCTTATTACTGAGTACATACATTAAAAAAGGCTTTATTGGGATCATAGCTCTAGAGCTAAAAAATACCTCAGAGGACAATTAATTTTTTAAAAAACCCTCATTTTATATATAAATAAACTAAGGCCCAAGAGAAATAAAGTGATTTTCTTAAGGGTCCAAAGGTAGTACATGTCAGAGATAGTTTCTGTGAACTCCAGTGCCAGGGTTCTTTCTCCATGGTAGCATGTTGGCAGTTCTTTGAATTCAAGGACTGTTTCATTTCTGTCTTTGTATTCTGAGTACCTTTGTTTCAAGAATGGACAGCTAATGGGACCCAGTTGAACAGGAGAAAAGAAAGTCTTTGAAAATTGTCAGGTTTCTTTAATGACTCCAAGTTTCCCATGAAAGCAAAAGCCCATCTTTTAAATATCAACACTCTACCAATATTGCTGTGTGGCAGATACATATAATAGCTTTCTCCAAAGAATCAAAAATTAATATTATAAAAGGCAATGGAGATTTTCTTGGTGGGTATGAGGCGGCTGCAAGAAATAATCACAGAGGAATTCTGAAGAAAAAGAATAAGAAATGTTACTAAGGAATTAATTATGTGAAAGGAATGGTTTTGTCCTGCCTGTATCAAGGTAAGAGAGTACTTCCATGGTACCCTTACAATGTAAGAAGAAATTGAGGAAGGCCTCTAATATATTAGGTGAACTCCCTGTGGCAAACATATAGAAAGATGTGGACCCAGAACAGAATTGGCAGACGTGAATGGGCTGCTAACAGCACTACTGGAGGGAACTTCAAAATCTCTGAGATCACAGATCTATTTGAGTATCCTGGGCCTAGACCGGGGTTTAGAACATAGTTGGAGCCTGCTAAATGTTTATGGATTGGTTGAGCTATATAAAATTAGAGAGCTGGACTTGTAACCAGAGGTTCTTCAACTGGGGTCTGTGAACTTGCTTCTTTCATCATTTGGTAACTGTATTTCAATATAATTGGTTTCCTTTATCATCCTGTGTATTATCCTGTTAAAATATATATATATATATATATATATATATATATATATATTTTACGCATTTAATAGCATTAATCTGTGTAGGGATCTATAGACTACCAGGCTGCCAAAAGGGTCCAAGACACAAAAAAGGTTAAAAATGTCTGGACTTGATAATCTCTATATTCTTTGATCTTGGGAATTGCCATGGTGAAGGGATGCCAAAATTATGAGTTGAGTAGCATTTCTTGGATGTATGATTTCATTAGTGTATTTCTGTCACTAAAAAAAATGTGACCCCTTAGTAGACAGTTTCCAAAAGTAACTCTATCACCCAAACTGGCAGGCAAGCCAGTCTTACTGAATCAGGCACCCTAAGAGAAAGACAAGCAAGTCAAACAACCACCACCACCTTGGTGACCATCTTCCTTCAGACCCTGATGGAGGCAGTCCAGAAGCCTGAGCCCAAGAATTTTGGAAACAGCAATGCTTCCAGCCTAGTGCCCTCAGCCATCCTCAGTCATCATTCTGGGAAGCAGTCCTTGTGGAAATGCAGCCTGGCAACTGTTCCTACAAGTGCTGCAGTCAAGCTATTAAAGACCTAGAAAAGAAAGTTCTTACCACCAAAGTCCTTGGCACTGACAAACAGTTCAACATCACAAATTGATAGAATGACATTCATGAAGCATTAATGTCTGCTTTGTCATGGCACCCTGAGGAGCATGGGACTTTTCTGTTTGACTTGAATCTGAAATCTTCCATTCTTAGTGAATTTGAGATAAGTCTACTTTCATTGTCTCTTTGTATCACATTAAAGTGTTTAATAAATGCTTTATCCATTCACTGATTCATTGCTGTAGTAGGAAAAAAAGCATAACTTTGTATACTATCTTGAGATGATGAGTCTTTTAAAACATATCTAAGTCTTTGGTTGACAGAAGCAGTGACTGGGCTTTTCAGCTTGGTAGGACCATCCAGGACTTCCTTCTGCTGGTCTAGCCTTGGAGAACCCACTGTCACCTCTATACCCTATGAAGGCATCTACTTTATGGAGGTAAGGGTCAGATGCTTTCCTCAGAAATGCATACAAGGCAGCCCTAAGAGTAGGCAGTGGTGGGTGGGGGGAGTTAGAAACAGAGAAGGGGAAATATAGGACTGATGGAAATCAGAGTTGATGAAGCTGAGGCAAGATTGAGATGATCATTACTGAAGGGAAGGAGAATGTACAGAACTAACAGGGAGATGCCAAAGGTGAGGAGGAGGTTATCCCAATTGGTAGATGTAATGTTGGAGCTGGAGACTAGGAAATAGAGGTAAATAGAGAGAAGCATCAGAGCACTCCAGCATAAATCTCATGGGATAAAGAGAAAGTACAGGTGGCATGATGATGGGGAAGAGGGCAGTGGAGTGGGAGGGTCAGTCTACTCAAAGCTTTCCATGACAAAGGTCAGCCTATCTTCCCAGGGCCTCCAGGTTATCTCAGGCACCTTGTTTTAGTTTGGAAAACTAGTCCAAGACTTGAGCCCTCCATGTTTAATCTGAAGGCAGAGTGAGGGGGCCATCTAGTGTCTGGGGCTGAAAGGGGGAGACAGTAGGAGCTGTTTCAAGGAAGGGCGCCATCTGGGGGCTTGGGGGGTAGAGTACAAAGGAAGGTCACCTGTCTTTTAGTGGGATGGATGGATGGATGGATGGATGGATGGATTGATGGGGGAAACCCAGGTGGAGTGGAAGCAGAGAATGGGATTTGCTGACAAGCAGAAGGAATAGGCTGGGATTTGGGACTGACAGTCAGGCAAAGGGAGGGGCCTGGCTTGTCTGGAAGTGGGTGGGGGAGGAAAAGGGAGAGAGCCATCTGGTGTCTGGAGGTGGAAGACAGAAAGAGTGTCTGGTGTCTGGGAAATGGGAAGGGTGTCGGTGAGATGAAAGGAGGGGGGAGAGAGACAGTAGGGGGAGGGGTCTGGGATGAAGAGGAACTGTTTGCCCCTGCTTCATCTACCTCCAGCACTTTGACTGAAAGTGTTTCCCAAGAAACTGAACCAGACCCTTGGTTTTCTTAGACGATGAGACTGTGGGCATTGTGGATTTGGGGTTTTTTTTTAATTTTGTTTTCTCCTTTTACCCCCGCCCCCCCAATTCATGACCGAGAGATCGATGCAACTGAAGAAGGCATCAGTATTGGATCCTATCTGGGCTTTCCCTTCATCCTCATTACCCTCATCATTATTTTAAGACTTGACAATCCATCCAGCTCCTGACATCATTCTTTCCCGGTGTAGGGGAAGGTGGAGGAGAGGAAGATACTGGGAGGGAGGGTTGGGGAGAAGACAGGGATGTCGCATTGCTACCGACAGAAGCTGTGAGGGATCCTGGCGACTTTAAATCAACCTTTGAGCTATCCGATGGGCCACGCCAAGCTGAGTCCCCTGCCTGTCCTCTCTTAGGGAGACGCAGAAGGAAGAGGCAATGTAGCAGTGCAGTTCAGCCAGATCTCAGAATCTGGGCTAGGGACGCAAACTGAAACTGCATCATGCTCAACCCCGACCCTTTCCCCTCCCACCCAGACCTCTGCTTTCTCTAACTTCTGACTTGAGATTTTCAACTCTTGGCTTTTAAACAGGCACACACATACATACATACACACACACGCACGCACACACACACACACACACGCACACACACACACACACACGGTAATAAAAAAATAAAAAGTCAACCCTCTATGTTGTCGGTTTGGGGTTTTTCCACGTGCATTTATGATTTGCATTTAATTAATTCCTCCTCTGTTTCCTTGCCTGTTGCTCTCTGGCTGACTGCTTTGTATGTATGGAAAGCCGGCTAATGAGGAGGTTCCCCGGGATTCTAGCTTCACTCCTTCACTGCCGGGCTCGCGAATGAAGTGGCCAGTGGGGAAAAGCGATCGAGTGGTGTGTTTATTAATTAATTTACGTATTTATTTGTGAAGTTGGGGGTAGGGCGGGGAAGCGGGGGTGGAAAAAGGGAGGGGAGGGAAAGAGAGAGACGTGCCAGGGCGGGGGAGGGTGATCAAAAGGTGTGCAATATTCCACACAGGCAGGATCACTTCTTATTCCCTGGCACTATTTAATCATATTACATCAACACGTGCTGCGCCAGGTAACCACATCAAACGACCCTACCTTCTTTGGGATATAACGTTATATCTTTCTTGTATCTGTTTTCACGGGTTGAGTACACACACACACACACACACACACACACACACACATACACACACACACACCAAAAAGTTAAACACCGATTTGTCAGCTGAGGTCTATCTGTCTGCAGCTAACCCGGGAACTTTTAATACAGATCCGTCCTTTAATTGATAAAGTTGGGAAGGTGTTTTCCAGCTACCCAGGGCCTAATCAGATCTCTTCCTGAGTCGTAGGATAGGGGGACTAGGGTTTGTACTTTGTAAAGATCTGAATGGAGGGGACTATTAAAAAAACAAAACAAAACAAAAACGGGAGACGGGATCAGGCAAAAACTTGTGTCCCATTTTGGAAATGCCATAAGAATGTTAATTTCCACCACCACCCCCTCCTCAAAGGTTATTACAATGGAATATTTCATAGACCTACCCAATTTACCGCATTGCCGAGGGAGTTAAAACTTGGAGGTTTGGGAGAACTTTATTTACCTTCTTCTCCCCATCCCATATATTTGTATTCTTTTTTTGGTCTCATTTCTTTCAGAGTATCTGATTATTTCTTAGTGTATAGTTCTATCTCTCATATGTACCCCTACGACCCGCAGTTCCACCCCAGTAGTATTCTTTTTTAAAAAATAAGAATAAATAAGAAATATCATGTTCTTCAAATGGGACGCTTAAAAATTCCATGTTTTTCTGATTTAAATGGAACTTTCTCTGAAATGAGTGTGGAGGTACAAGAAACGGACTCTGTAAAGATTCAGAGATCTAAGGCCAATGCTGCTGGTTTGGGAGTTGTTTCTTGTAAAGGGACGTGACTATTCCTTAGAGAAAATGCTTTTGAATTGAGTCTCCTCCTGCCCCCACCCCACCCCAACTCCGATTTCCAGCGACTCGGCTTCTCTCTAGTCACTTTAGGTCTGGCAAATAATTTTGGGAGCCCAGAATAAAGACATCGCTGCACTACGCTGAAGAGAGCCCTGAATTTAACATTAAACTCGTCCCCTTGCCCTGCACTTTGCTCCGATCGATCTGTGGGGCTGTTTGCCAAGCCCTACCAAAAGATTGCTGTCCTTCAAGAGGAAATAACTCTCTTCCCACACTGCTTCCCTCCTCCCCCCCACCATATTTTCCTTCTTCTTGGAGCTGGGGTGGGGGTGGGGGGGTCTAGTTCCCTAACACCTCTTAGCTTGAATACACCACTTTAATCTGGGCACTGGGTAGTACGATCTGGTCCCAGGGTATCTGTTCTCTCACTCTTCTGCAAGGTTTGAAGAGGTGTACATCTATTTCAACTTTGACTATTTCAAGCATTTTGTGTAACAGTTAAATTATTTCAAGTAACAGTCCTCTCGGATATTTCCACTTATAATCACACTTCCCCCCACCCAACACACACACTTCTAAGTCCACAGCTAACCTTAGTCTACTCGTCTACTCCCAAGGATGCTTTCTTCAGTGGCCAAAGGCTCTTCCCTCTTGTGGAAAGAGAGCTGATATTGTTGCTTTTGAAACAGAGGGGGAGATGGAGAGAGAGAGAGAGAGAGAGAGAGAGAGAGAGAGAGAGAGAGAGAGAGAGAGAGAGAGAGAGAGAGAGAGAGAGAGAGAGAGAGAAACCTTGCCTTCCTGATAAAGTCACTAAAAGGGATTTGTATAAATTAGGCGTGTTGCACTCATGGATTTCCTTGAACATTTGTCTGATGATCAAGGTTTGACTGGGAGTGAAGGGCGAGGGGAATGAGACAGAAGGAAGAATGAACTGTCTTTAAAAACTGCACTCGTATCAAACTTTCTAAAAGGTTGTCTAACAGAAGCATCTATTACTTTACTTGACAAATTTGCCTTTCCCAGGAAAGTTTAAGAAGAAAAATCATGTAATTTATGTTATCCTAATAAATCAGATTCCACCTTACTATGATACAACTCACTTTGTGTTCTTCCCCTCCCCCTTTCTTTTCTTTTTTCTTCCCCCTTCTCCCTCCCCCCAACCCCCCCCCCCCCCCCCGCCCTAGCCCTCAGGTGAAAGTGCGGCGACGGCAGCAGCAGTAGCAAGCTGCAGCAGCAGCAGCAACAGAAGAAACATTTTGTTGCCTTTTTGAGGGTTAAATCAGAAGACAGGCTGTCTCGCCTCGGCCAATCAGATGTGGTCCCTGCCAGCTATAATATAGTGCTAAAGGCAGGCTTCTCTCACAAGCGTTTCTAGGCTTGCTACCATTAAAATCAGAGTCTTTTTGTCTTTTGATTGCTGTCTCGCGACCCAACTCCGATGTGTTCCGTTATCAGCGACCGGCAGCCTGCCATTTCAGCACCTGTCTCGATAGGGATCGGTGGATAGTTGAAGGAATCAGCAAGGAAGCAAAGGCTTATTGAGAGGGAGAAAAGAGAAAAGGAAAGAGAAGAGAGGGAGGAAGGGAGGAGAGGGAGAGAGGGAGAGAGAGAGAGAGGGAGAGGGAGAGAGAGAGAGAGAGAGAGAGAGAGAGAGAGAGAGAGAGAGAGAGACCGAGATCGAGACCGAGACCCAAGGAGACAGTCTGAGATAGACACGCGCAAAGGCGCGCGCACATACACATATACACATACACACACACATACACACACACACACCAAGGAAGCTTTGAAGTAACTGGATTCAATGGACGAGATGCTGCTACTGACGAGATTTCTGCTGGTGGTTCTCGTCTCTTCCCTCTTAATGTCCTCGGGGCTGGCGTGCGGACCTGGCAGGGGATTTGGAAAGAGGCGGCACCCCAAGAAGCTGACCCCCTTAGCCTACAAGCAGTTTATCCCCAACGTGGCGGAGAAGACCCTAGGGGCTAGTGGAAGATACGAAGGGAAGATCTCCAGAAACTCGGAGCGATTTAAAGAACTCACCCCCAATTACAATCCTGACATTATATTTAAGGATGAAGAGAACACCGGAGCGGACCGGCTGATGACTCAGGTAGAAACCCCATCCATCCATGTGTGGCGTTTAATATGTTTCTTTGAAAGGCAAGGAAAACGTGAAAGGGAGCGCTCACAGAATGAGCCTCTGTCCTTTTTTCTTCTCAATTTTAAGATAATATCCCTTTCCCTCCTTAGCCACCTACCCCATCACCCTTCCTCTTTCTCAAAGAATCCATATTATAAGTAGAGCTTAGAGAAGTTTGGGGGTACGAATGGGGGTGGGGAGAGTGCAGTTGAGCTCGGGTTTTATGTCATTGATTTGATTTCTGTGTTATTGGTCTGCTACTTCCTATCCTGTCTCAGCCCTGTCATGCAACTTGCTAGGGAGAGCTCAGCTTTTAGGGCATTCGGCTCCTTGAGTCTGTCCTTGTTGCTTGAGGAGGAAAGGAGGTGGAGAGGGAATAGAAATCAGAGAGATGGGAGAAGGGGGAATGCGCCCCCCCCAATATACAGTGACCACCACATCAGGATTACTGTCTCTTTGAGTATTAGATCTTAAGACACTTTTTCTCTATCTCCATTTTTATTTCCTTTCTCACCCCCACTCTTCCCACATCCCAAATAAATTCTTAATTCGGCAGGCCAGGGGAGGCTGTTCTGACAAAAGGCAGTGTGGCTTCAGCCACAGCTATTGCTCTCCCATTTCTGTATTATGTAGCTTGTATTGCAATACCGTTTTGCAATTGTGCCCATCGGAGTGTGAATATATTGATATTTCTTTAAGGATGCTCTCTTTCTCCCGTCGCCCGTGGTACCTTAGGGGAGGGACTTATAACTTATTAGCATTGCATCACTCTCTTTTAAATCAGATTGCTCAAGAATTACAACCGAATAAATATTGGGTGGGGGATGGGGAAAGGGAATAGTGGAAAGATGGAATGCAGAACTATCTTAGGCTTGTTATTTATTTTATCTTTAAAAAAAGAAAAAGGAAGAAACCGCAAAACAAACGTTCCCTTCGTACTTCACTTCCCACATTGAGATGTCTGAAAAGCAAATTCGACCGCCAGTCACGGAGTTTCTGAAACTCCATAGATCTAATAAGCTGGAAATGGTTTTCCTTGCAAATATAGGTCAATATCATTTTTATTGCCCTATTAAAATATTTAAGTCCCACCTTTGGTGCTAGCAACGCAATGAGGTTGGAGGAACAGCACTAGCGGGGGTGGAAAGTTGGGGGGGGTCGGAGTTGGTAATGATCTCCCCCCCATCCCTATTCAATCCCCCAAGTCCTCGGTTTATTGAGGGGCAGGAAAAGACTGTCCTGAAAGATGACTTCTATTTTAAAGGGTGTCCTTGTCAGCCTCTCTTCCTCATCTGCTCTCGACCACCTTAAATCTTACCTAGAGCGTTGACGCGGGCTCTTGTAGGCAGATAAAAGCGTGAGCCTCAATTATGTACAGGCCACAGTGTGCAGGTTGAGTGCAGCGTGCTGGACTGAGTTTGCCAGCCTGCTTGGGCCGGAGCTTTCACTCCCTCCGCCCCATCCCCAACCTCTGTCCCTAGCCTGCCTCTGACTGCTCATAAACCCACTGGGGGCGGGGGGCTGGGCTGGAGTGAGATGGCTCAGGATCGGAGGTAGGATGGGGTGGGGGTGGGGGGCCGGAGGTTCCTGGCTCAGAACCCTGTTAACAGTTGCTCTCGTTTGTGGAAGCCCGCCTGACAGACAGCCCGAGAGCCCGTTTCACCCAGCCCTGGCCCCCACCGCCCACCAGACCTCAGTTCCCCGGTGCTTACAGTCCTCAGTCATCGCAGCCTTTTAGAAAAGCTGCAAGGCAACGGAGCTGTGCGCCAAGTCAGACGCATTTTCAGCTCCACTTACTCCTTCTTTATCGATCGCCACGGCTAGGGTTTCAGCTTGTATCCTTTCTAATACGACAGAGGCTGGGGCTGCTGCTACTGCTGCTGCTGCTGCCGCTGCCGCCGTCACGAGTCCAGATTCTCTTAAACCAGAAGGAAAGAAACCCTTCCCCTCCCTTAAAAGATCACGCCCGCGAATTAGCTGCATCACTAGAACGACGGTGATGATGATGATAATAATACTATAATGATAATAATTAAATAAAGCTGCTGGGGGGCTGACTAGGCGAGGGTTGAGGAGGAGCAGGCAGCAGCGGCGGCGGCGGCAGGAGGAGGAGAAGGTAGGAGGGGTGTGGCGAGGATGTGTTAAAGGGCTGGGTGCTTAGCTGGAGAGCAAGCTCCCGAGGAGCACTGCTAATAGGCTCTCTGCTTTCTCTTTTCCTGCTCTCCGTCTTTTCATTGCTCCCTTCCCCTTCTCTCCTCTCGTGCTGCCCCTTCCCCAGCCTCTCCTGAACCCGTCTTCTCTCCCTTTCACCCCCACCTCACTGATTCTGCACCCCCTCCGACCTTTCCCTCGTCTACCTCTGCCCGTCCTTCCCCGCCCCCTCAACTGCTCGCCCTTCCCAGGGAATTCAGCGCCGAGCCTGCTACGGGCTTGACCACTCTGGCTGCCATTGGCCGGCAGCATTTGAACTTCTGACCTTCTGTCAACTTCCCTCAGACGAACGAAACGAAAACAAATAAGTTCCCCCCTTCCCTTGCACACACACGCACACCAGAACGTTGGCTAGTCCTGTTCCCGACACAAAAGATGGGAGGGTGGGGGGAGGGGGCAGGAGCCAGAAGGATTGCTGGAGGGAGGGGAACCCAAATCCCCGTAACGCTGCCCCCATGGAAGTCCCCTAAAAATAATGCTTGGTAGTGGGAAGAAAGAAGAGCTGAGGACTCAGTCCAGTCATTTGGTTTCTCTCTCCCACCCTACCCCCTTCCTAACATCCTGTTCTCTGGGCTCCCCAAGTGAAAAGTGTGATGGGGGGCTGGGGGACGAGGGGGAAGGAAGTCGTTGTTGTTGGGGTGTAGTTGGGAGAAATAATATCCTGTTGATCTGGAGGTGGAGGTGGGGGGATGGGAAGACTGATGATCAGTTTCTCTGCAAAGACGTGTCTTCTGAACTGGGGTTCAGCAGGCGGTCTCCCTGAGTTAGACCAAACACGTGTGTGCGTGTGTGTGTGTGTGTGTGTTGCTTCACAAGTCCCTCAACCATGGCGAGATCTTCCCCAGTGGAACTTTGAGAACCGTTCCTGAACGCATTAGCTACTGGTTAATATTAACTCAAGGGAAGGGGGAAACGCAGACGGACATAGCGTACAGGCTCAGGCAGGTCAGGTCCCCAGTCCTAGGGGGGACAATGGTCTGAGGGGGACAGCGAGAAACTAGTAAGGAAGTCGGACCTGTATGGAGGGGGAAAGTAGGGAAGTGGCCTGAAATTGACGCATGTCCCGTCTGCTTTGCAATCAAGTTAGGGAAAGGGAATGTTGACATATGGGGAAGAGGGGGAACTTTGATGGGACGGGGTGTTTTTTCTTAGTTAAGTAGGACAGGAGACGTATGTAGGGTATGATTTTGCGGGTTGTGGATCTTTTGAAGTTTAGGGTCCCCCTCTTTATGGGAAACCCACCAAGTTGTTTACAGTGACAGGTACCTGCTAAGTGTTTTCCTCCGAGCATTCATTTGTGTAGAGAGAGGTTAGGCGCTTGGCAGAGAGCTGGGGCGTGTTGAACAACTTTGCCTCGGCTGACACAAAAGCCCGAGCTGAGGCGGCCCTGCTGGGCTTCACGGTGAGTGAACAGAATTGGGCTTGATTCGTGGCACACGACCCAGTGAATTAATAAATTGTCTGAGCTTCACGGCTTTTGACTCCGACAATCCAGCTCAGCCAGTATAGAGTGAGAGTTCTTCAGCCAGCAAAAGGAGGAGGAGGAGGAGGTGGGGGTGATGGGAGTGGTGGTAGTGGTACTTCTCCTTTTACCAGAAAGAATTAAAAGGATGGGGAGAGGGGGCTCTTGCCAAATCCCCGCGTTCCACCCCCACTGCCTCCATCCCCATTCCCCACTCCACACCCGCATCCTTCTTTCTCCGAGTGCCTCCTTGTGCAGATTTCACTTCCGAATGGCCCAGCTTAAGTTAAGAGATCTCGATCCCGGAACGGGAGCCTAGATTGCCCCGGGCTGTTTAAAGATTCACAGTCTGGTGGGGACAGAGACTGTGAAGTGAGTCGGGAAAGACCCCGGGTAGGGAAGAGAAGCCGTGCGTGGGTATGCGTGTTTGTATATGTGCGCACGTGCACCCGTGGCCGCGGGGCGGGCTTACTCTCCCAAGCTAGAAATCCAGCGCGGTTTCAATCGCTGGTCTTCCACGTAAAGTGCGTGTCATCGTCGTGGTGACTTCACTCAAACTCTTCTTCCATTAAAAAAAAAAAAAGTCTAGCAGCCTCAGAATCCTGCGAGGGCTAGCCTGTTTTTCCCCCTGCTGCTTCTTGTTTTTGTTTTATGTTTAACTCCCACAACTATATTACCGGTTTTATTGCTGCCAAATACACAGAACTTTTCCTGTTAAGCAATCATGTCAAATTCCCTTGAAAACTGTGGAGTAGGAATAATATAAGGCTTCCGTCTACTTCCACCTTCACCCCCACTTCCGCCCCCACTGTGCACTTCGGCCTCCACCCACCCCCCAGCTACCACCCTGCTACCCCCTCCCCAAAAGACTTTCTAACAAGCTGTTGTAAAGGGCTTCTTTGTGGTGGGCGATTTTACAAACTAGTAGCCTCTTTGGGGAGACTTGTCTGGGAGAAAGTCAAGCATCCTCTCTAGCCTTGGGAGAAGTTAACAGCAAACAGTCCTGGCAGTCACTGAGGGCCAGTCCAGGCACCTTGGCTAAAGTCACCTCCAGTTCTTCTACAGTCTCTGCTTCTGTCCCTGGTTTCTGACCCTGGCTAGAAAAAAAGGCACCCTATCCTATATCTCCTGGAGACACAAAATTCACCATCACCCCCGCCCCCTTCTCAAACCTCCCAATCATTATTCTCCATCACCAACTTCTTTTTTCAATTTTCCCCATTCATTCAGTTAAATCTTCCCACAGCTTTCTTGTATAGTTCTGACCTGACTGAAGGAAGTGAAGTTAGGAAAATTACCTGGGAAGCTCAGTCCCCATTTCCCAAAAGTATATTTCAGTTTTCCTCTAGAATTCTCTTTGACTGGGTCAAAACCAATATAACATTGGAGTAATCACAAGGAGAGCATTTTGGCATATGCTCTATGTGCATGTGTGTGGGGATAGATGGTCGGATGGATGGATGGATGGATGAATGGATGGATGGACGGATGGATGGATAGATGGATGGAAAAGAAACAGAAAGAATTCTTGTCTTTCTATCTTCTAGACTTTCTTGCAGATACATTTTCCCTTCCTCATTCCCCATCTTCCTTCTTACCGCCCCCCCCCACATACACACACATGCAGCTCCATTCCTTTTATACATAGAAACACCACCCCCTCCCTCCAACTCTCCAGTTGGCTCTTCAAACTTGCTGGACACCATTCTAAACTGGGGCCAAGAGAACAAGGGGGAGGGAAGGGAAGGGAAAAGGTTAAAGAAAACAAGAAACTCAATCAGACCACAGAAATCCCAGGCAGAAAAGAACTCCATAGAGTAAAAAGAATGTGGCTCTCCAGATAAAGAATGTTTGTCATCCCTGCCCTGGCCCATATGGAAAATTATAACTCACCTAGTTGCTTTTCCCCCCTCCTTTCTTTCTTTCCCTCCCCCTGCTAAACTTTGCTATCAACTTGCAACCTTTATTCTCCTCTCTTACCTTTGGCTTAATTTTAACCCCAGAAAATCCAGAGGTGGGCAGGGAAGGTCCCAGAGAGAAATCATAACATTTCATTCTTTTAAGACATGTACAGTGTATTTTTGGTTATATCTCTGAAATACAAGGACTCTCTCTAGTCTCACAGTATACTTCTAATTCTGAGGGCTTTAGGGAGTGATTTGCTTTTCCGAAACAAGGGTTGGTTTGGGGGAGTGGGTGTGGGTGGGGTGGGGAGTAGGACTAGTTCGAGAGGGGTTTCCTCAGGGTCAGATAAAAGTCCTGCAAGTGTGGGGAGAGCTGCTGTGATCACAGAAGAGGAATATGAAAAGTTTGAGAGACACATAGGGCAGGAGAGCACTAGAGAGTGGGTGGAGTACAAAGTATGTGAGGTGCTTGGGTATTCTCAGAAAGACTCCCTTTTCTTACTATAACTTCAAACTGTGGGCAGACAGTTTCGTGGTTTGAAAGGAAAGACCTTAATTTGGAGTCAATGGACCTAGTTCACCTTGGCCAAGACTCTTAGCCTCTCTGGGACTCAGTTTCCTCATCTGCATAAACACAGGAGGTTGGACTTGGTGATCTTTAGGGCCCCTTCCAACTCAAAATTCTGTCATGCTGGAGTTGCTGTTTCAGCAATTCAAAAAGCCATCCTTCCCAAGAGGAATTTGTTCTCTACAAATTCGCATCCCCAGATCACCAACACTATGAGTGTATATTCTGTACTCTGAGCCAGGCAGTCCTGAGTTCAAGGCCTCAGCTCTCCATCCCATCCTCATCCCTCTGTCTTTCTCTGCTCCTCCCACAACACACACCCACACAGACCCACACACACCACTAAACTAAACTGATACAAAATTAGACCTCCCTCTGAGACTTCCCAATAAGGAAACTCTGCTACCTTAGAGGGCTGAACCCTTAGGTGACAGGAAGTTAAAGAGCTGCTTCCTGGGTGTCAGAAGCCATAAGAAAGAAAAACTCTTGGAAGGGGGAATGGGCTAGGGAGAGGGAAGGTGCAAGAAGCAGGAATAGCTCTCAGTCCTGTTAACAACCTCTCCATCTGTCTTCTCCCTCCTCTGTGACACCTGTCCCAATTCTATCCCCAGAGGTGTAAGGACAAACTGAATGCCCTGGCTATCTCTGTCATGAACCAGTGGCCCGGGGTGAAACTTCGGGTCACTGAGGGCTGGGATGAGGATGGCCACCACTCTGAAGAGTCGCTACACTATGAGGGCCGGGCAGTGGACATCACCACTTCGGACCGGGACCGAAGCAAATATGGCATGCTGGCCCGCCTGGCCGTGGAGGCAGGCTTCGACTGGGTCTATTACGAATCTAAAGCCCATATCCACTGCTCTGTGAAAGCAGGTAAGGGAGAAAGCAAGCCAGTCACTCACCCCACCCCAATACACCCCCCCCTTCCCATCTCTCAACAATGTCCCCTCCCCCAATAGGCCCTTTCTAGCACCATCTGATCTGCAACTGAGACTTCCTGAGCTATATTCCTGACCTCCCCTAGGACCCTGGATGCTTTCTATGGTTGTGGTCTCTACTGGGGAAAGATAAGAGGAGGAGAGTGTGTGTGTGTGTGTGTGTGTGTGTGTGTGTGTGTGTATGACACAGAGAAATAGAGAAGAGACAGAGAGATGAAAGACAGAGAGAGAATAGGTAAAGAGAGAAACAGGTAAGGGACTTGATATCATTGGATAACATCTCTACTTTAAACCTCTGGCTCTCAAATTCCCGTCCCATCATTCTAGGAATTGCCTCCAACACCATGATTCTATAGTGTGTAGATACTCAAGCATCTCCAAACACAATTCTAATGATTCCTTACCATGGTAAAGAAGTTCCCTTCCCTCCCTCTCTCTTCCTTCCTTCTCTTTTATCTACCCATCCTCTTCACTCCTGATTTCAAGCTTGCATTAAGCCAGCTCTAGAAAATTACAGGGATAGAAATGGGGAGAAGATGGGAACATTGAGGCAGAATAGGTCTACCTCCTGGCGAAGGCAAATGATTGCCACTACAAGGATAGAACTATTAAGCAAAGGTATTAAAATAGCAACCAGGTTCAGCGCAGCCACTTAAAGAAAGCCCAGCCAGACTAGATTGTTTTTTTTTCCTCCTTCTCTAAGAGGTTTAACAACCAAACTTCCACACTCAAGTCCACATACAGAGTACTCCAGCCTATGGAGAAGGTGAGGTCCCAGAGGTTGCTTTTAAATGAACCCACACTCAAGCCTGTGGAATTAGAAACTAACATAAATATATAAATGAATAAATGAATGGCAGAGCTTTCACATGCACCCAACAAACATTAGGGCTTCCAAACATCTGGATGGCCACACGCTCGGAAGCCCTGATGATTATTACTAGTTCTGCTAAGATTACTTACTGCTGTGGGTGAAGGCCAAGAACTTTGATTTCATCTTGTGGTCTACAGCTGGTATATCCCCAACCAGTTGGGATTTTTGTTTTTTGTTTTTTTTATGTGTGGTTTTTTTTTTCCTCTGGGCTTGCAACGCCACATGCTGTTACAGAGGAGGAATAGCTATGGGGAAAAGGGAAAAAAAGAAGAAGAAAAAGAAGAAGAGGGTTGGAGGGTGGGAGAGGACAGCACACAACCTCAACCCCTCACTTGAGATCTCTTTTCAAAGGTTTCTCCACCTCTAAGCATAAGTTAACACATTTAGCAAAACAGTTAACTGTGAATTTCAGAAGAGTTGTTTTTCTCCACTTCCCTGGCTTTGCCTGCTTGGTTTCTAAACTGTATTTTAATGGCATCTTTTAGTGAAGAAACATTTTAAGAGTGTCAAGAAACACTTGGTGGGAAATGAAAATAATGACTTTTTTTCCCTTTACAACAACAGAAAGAGGGTATGGGGGGAGAAGGACTGAAACTGGAGGAGGGATGGTATGTGTATTTATAGAAGAGGGATAGGGCTTACCACAGGAAAGAAAATTAGAAATAATCACTTCCTTGGATCCAGAGATGAGAAAGTTTCTCACTTCCAAAACTCTATTTCGATTGGGAAGGTGTGTCTGGTGGTATCTGAGTTTGTTCACCCTGCAGGGGAACTAGTGAGCCTCTCTCTAGGCTATCCTGTCTAGACGCTGCAATGACCTCCAAGGCCCTCTCTTTATGTTTTTCATAATGGTTTTCCATCCTTTCCCCTGCTCCCTGTCCAAAGCATCTCCCCCAGGAATTTCTCTTCAAGCCTCCTCCCAAATGTAAAGGCATAATCTACTCTGTGGATTTTTCCTAGGGAGAGGGCCTAGAAAGCTACTCATTGAAATTCCGAACACACTTGGGGTTTGGGGGTAATATCTAGTGCGTGTCAGGCAGGGTCGTGTGACTCTACTATGGGGTTTTCTAGAGACCAGGTCCCATTCCAGGGACTAAAGCTGGTTTCCAATGGTCAGAGGCTCACTTCATGACAGAGAAACTGATGAGAAGATTAAAACCTCTGTAATTCCAGCAGGAAGATTCTTTATCTCAATCTCTATTTGCAAAAAGCATGATCCCGGAGATTGGAATGCAAAGACGAGCACAGCCCCTCTCCTCCGCCCCCTCCCCTTCCAGGCCCCCCTCTAGTCCTCCAAAAGCCTGAATTATTGTCATCTGGATGGAGAGAGACCGAGACAGAGAGGGCGAGAGGCTGGGGTGGTAAAAGGGGGCATTGAAAATGGGCCGCGTCTATCTGGTGCTTAGAGCAGGGTCCTCCATTTAAAATTCAAATACACATCTTGAGTGCCCTGCAAAAGTGGCTTTGCTGTGCAAATAGTGCTTGTGAGGGCTTGGGTTTTTGGAGAGTATGTGTCTGTGAATTGGCACACGGGGGGCTCTGCACCTGAGCAAATAACGGGGTGGGTAGTGAGAGAGTAGTGAGAGAGTGACAAAAAAAAAAAAAAAAAAAGAGGGGGAGAAAATGGAAGTGTCCTCTCTTCTGAGAGTGCCTCCCATTTATTCAAGGAATCGAAATGACAATGCATGGGTTCTTTATTAGATTTTAATTAGAGAACCCAAACAAACGCCGGATTTTCACTCCCAGACCAATTCCCTGGTATGTTTGTAGAGTTGCTACAACTATTCCAGTTATTTTTCCACCAGAGATCCCATGCAACTGAAAAACGCAGCGGGGCTTCAGGGGGTTCAGCCCCAGTTCGGCGCTCTGCGTCTATCTCGCCCACCCCAACCCCCTTCCCCATCAAGAAGCCCAGGCAGTACATCCACCACCCGGCCAGCCCTTCTCAGAGCAGCCCTGCACTAATGATCCGTCCCAGTAGGAGTGGGTGCAGAATCAACCCTCCTTCTCCCCCACTTCGGTGTTCGAGCACTCCCAGATTGAGGAACTAGCGGTTGGAGAGTTAGCATCCTTAATTTGGGGGGGGGCAAAGGAAAGGGGGGACTTCTAATGTAAAATGAAATGAGAACCCCGACCTCCCCCTCAAAAGTGGGCGACAGCTAGCTATTTAATTCAGTGGGAAAGTGGAGCTGTGGGGAGGGACAGGCAGGAGTTCTTCTGAGGAAAGACGTGCTAAACCCCCAGTCTGGAGCAATTTCACACCCTTGCTATCCCCCCTACTTGGTCTCCCCAGAGCATGATTAGGAATTTGTTCTCGATGTCGGTGCAGTGGGTGGGGGAGAATGAGGGGCGCCCTGCGTCCTGCCTCTGAAATCCGTGGCTAGCGGCCCGGCAGCACCCTCCCATTCATTTCCCCCCTCGCCCTCTCCACCTCTCACTGGCTGCCCTCCTTCCTCTCAGCACTAACCCCCGCTTCCTCCTTTCTTTCTCTCTCCTCCCCGCTCCCACCTGCAGAGAACTCAGTGGCCGCCAAGTCGGGTGGCTGCTTCCCGGGCTCGGCCACGGTGCATCTGGAGCAGGGCGGCACGAAGCTGGTGAAGGACCTGAGCCCCGGGGATCGGGTGCTGGCGGCCGACGACCAGGGCCGCCTGCTCTACAGCGACTTCTTGGCCTTCTTGGACCGGGAGGACGGCGCCAAGAAGGTGTTCTACGTGATCGAGACGCGGGAGCCCCGAGAGCGCCTGCTGCTCACCGCCGCCCACCTGCTCTTTGTCGCCCCGCACAACGAGTCGGGGCCCGGGCCGGAGCCGCTGCCTCGGGGGGAGCCGTCGGGCTGGACCTGGCAGAGGCCGCCGCCGGGGGTCTTCGCCAGCCGGGTCCGCCCGGGACAGCGGGTCTACGTGGTGGAGGAGCGCGGCGGGGACCGGAGGCTGCTGCCCGCCGCCGTGCACAGCGTGTCCCTGCGGGAAGAGGCCACGGGAGTGTACGCGCCGCTCACCGCGCAGGGCACCATCCTCATCAACCGCGTGCTGGCCTCCTGCTACGCCGTCATCGAGGAGCACAGCTGGGCGCACCGGGCCTTCGCCCCCTTCCGCCTGGCCCACGCCCTGCTGGCCGTGCTCTCCCCCGCGGCCAGGGACTGCGGCGGGGGCGGCGGGCCCGGCGGGGGCGGCGGCGGCCGTCTTCTCCTGCCCGCAGCCTCGCGCGATGAGCCCGACGCTCCAGACGCCGGGGCCGCGACGCCAGGCATCCACTGGTACTCGCAGCTGCTCTACCAAATAGGCACCTGGCTGTTGGACAGCGACACGCTGCACCCCCTGGGGATGGCCGTCAAGTCCAGCTGAAACGGGGGCATCCTGGGCGGACGGGGCGGGGAGGGCAAGGGCGGGGGGTGACGGCAGCAAAAGAAATGGTGAGAGCACGGAGCGAGACTTTTAATTATAATGATAATTAATCTCAACGATGACAATAAAGTAGGACAGTCCAAAGTAGACTTTAAGGAAACACAGACCCCGGGAAGTTTTGTTGTTGTGTTCAGTTTATATATATATATTATATTATATATTTTAATTTTGTTGGGTTTTGTTATTGCTTTATTTTTGTTATTATTTTTTCCTCCTCTCCTGGCTATTTATTTGTTTGGTATTTGAATAGATGTTTTAAATAATATGAACCGGACCTTCAAGAGCCTTAAATAGTTTTTTTTTTCTTTGATAACTTATTATTATCATGTGAATTGTACTCACAGGGGGGAAAGATTATTTTGTGAGGCCAAGCAAAACTGCTCAGAGTCTATTTTTCTACATGTCCCGTGTGTCCTGACTTTCAGAAAGCAAAATTCTGTACTTTCCACCCCTCCTTTGCATCGCTCCTGCTTTTCAGCAAGTGTAAAGTAAGACATGCTTCGTGGGGGTCCACAAATTATATTTTTGTACGCAGAATTGTAAATTAGATTTTTTGAGAGATCAATACTTAACAGAATTACATTTTGTTTTTTTTGAAATAGTGTAAAATATGAGAATATATTATTTTAATTTAACTAGTTTCCACTGTAACAGCCATCTCCTGTATTGTCTTTTTTTTTTTTTTTGGTTTAATATTTGCGTTGTCAGCACCATTATGGCCACATTCTTGGAAGTCAAGACTGTTACACACTTTTTTTTTTTTGCAAACTGCAAGAACTTTGTTATTTTTAACTTCAAAGAATTTATTAGAAAATAATATTTTTTAAAAAAGCGCACATGGTAATGAGCCCACAAAGATGGAGCCTGTAGTTTGTACAGAGAAAAAAAAAGGATGTTTTGCATTAATAAATTGAGAAATAACTACTGTAAATTTACTAAAATGTATTTTTAAAATATTTTGTAATAGTTTTAATAGTTTTATAGAAATAAAATGTGCCATGCACAATCTGGTTAGTATATAATAACTAAGAGTTATTGTTGCAGCCCATTTTTTTTTCTTTTTGGCTTCTTTGTTTGGGAAACCCGATGCTAAAGGGAGTTCCCGATATTATATTTAGATGTGTTGCTTATACTGTGAATTCAGATAAACTTAAGTAGGTAACCAAATACATCAAATCAACTTGTTGAGTCTCCTCTCTGGAGAAACCTCAATCTGTTTGTATTTATTTTGTGAAGTTGTTTCTACACTCCCCATGGTTGGGTGAGGTGTGGCAGTGGTGGTGTGTATGTGGAGGAGGGTTTTCCCCTTCATCAAAAACAAAAACAAAAACAAAAACCAACCTAATTTGTCAGAGAAGTCAGCCCCAAAGGAACTTTCAGTGAACTTTCTCCCTTAATTTCCTTTTCTGTACTATGTAGTCTGCTCAGTTGGCTCACTTTTCGGTGACTAGAAGTAGGCCCCAATGGGTCCTTTGGATGCCAGGGAATATCTCATTGCACTTTCTCTGTCTCTGAGTTTTAGTGAACAGGTCCCACCACTGCCTTTCTACATCCTCAAGGCTGCAGAACTACAACCCTGCATGGAGAATGGCCTCCTACTCTCAGATTTTCCCAGTGTCCTTTAGAAATCTCCCAGGATTTCTGAACCAGAGGGAGAACAAGCGAGTACATTCACTTCTCTGCCTTGTCTTTCTTGAAGGATTGATTCTGAAAGGGGTGGAATTTTTCCTATGTGTTGCAATGTTTGTGGAAGATCCAGGAGGGATATATGCTGCTAGTCTTTTCCAGCTTTGTGTGAGAGTTGATGGCGGCACAAAGACCGCAAGGTCTCTTCCTATCAGTTCTTTGTATATGCAACCAGACCCACCTTCTGGATGGCATGATCCCTAGAATTCTGCTGAAGACTGTTGCAAGCCATTGGCAATGTCTCCAACCTCCCAACTTCCATGCCTAGAGCACTGAGGCAGCCCTTTGCTTGGTCCAAGTTAGTTGGGCCACTGGCTCCCCCCGTGGTTCCAGGTTTGAGGTTCTGCAGAGTAGGAAGGGGCATCATACTGAACTGCAGGTCTGTTAGTGGTCTGACTGTGAATTTCCTTGAGCCTTGGTTATGGTTACATTAGTGGGTTAGAGTAAACTCTGTCTAGTATATATGACCATGCCCTTTCACCTTAGTCCCCAAGCCCTTGGTCATCTGGTCTATGACAGGCCATGACATTGGAAACTTGAGTCTACCTTATGGATGAACCCTGTCTGTTTCTTCCCTTTTTCATCAGGCTATCCATGTTTAGGACATCTTGAGGAGTTACCCTCAGTTGTCCTTCACTTGTACACCAAGTTCAGAGATGGGAATAGTAGAGTGGAAAGATGTTGGATTCTGAGTTGGAGGCCCTGGATTCAAACTCCAGGTCTTTCAATTGAGGGTGATGTGACCTTAAATGTGTCTCACAAAATAAGGGGGTTGGGTTAGAAAACCTCCTAGTTTCCTTCTAGCTCTAAATCTATTATCCTATGATATGATCTTGTTAACCAAAGGATGCCATTTTTGATCCTATGACCAGCACTAGGTGCTTGGGGTAAAATGATAACTGGCCCATGCTATGAGTTAGTGTTTGAGGACTGGGCTTGTGTCTTCCCCTTATCATTTTCATGCTGGGCGACGTTGAAAGGAGATTTTAATGGTTGTACACTGTCCTATATATTGAATGTTAAAATATCATGGACTTAGGGTTAAATTGATCAGTGGGAACAGAGGCATTGGGCCACCCATCCATGGTGAACACAGATTGGGTTGGGGGTTCTATCTGTAGAAGAGGGACCTATAAAGAACCATTTCCTTCCTGGTGATTATCATGCTTTAAAGACAGAGTTTACAAACCCAGAGGGGGCTTCAAGATTTTAATTAATGTGACTTATACTGACTCAGGACCTGGAGTTTAGAGCAAAACTGAGCTGTGTGTTTAGACCTAGCCAAGATGCAAGACTGGCAGAAACAGGGTTGTCTGATCTCCCATCGGTGCATCTCCAAAGGCTGCAGTTTGAGACAAATCAGTACCCACAGCGGAACCATCTCTGGGCGCAAAATTCAGATGTGCCCCGTAGGCAGCAAACTCTCTTAGCCAGGTCTCTCAATGGAGCATTCTCTTGACTTACTTCCTTTAAACATTCTTTCTCTTTTCTCTCCATCTTTGAATGATACCTCTAGAGCTTTATATGAAGAATCACTTTTCTTCATGGGCATTGAAAAGGATTAGCAGAAAGGCATGGCAAAAAACTAGAACAGGGAGAAAGTGGCCACCAGTTGGCTTCAACATGGCACCATCCTCAAGATGACACAAGGTTCTCCATGTTCATGGTTGACAATGGCAATAGCTTGTATAAAATGTATGCATGGTGATTGCTGCCGACCTAGCCAATGACTAAATGCATATCTATTCCTGTTGAAAATATGTATAAGAATGTACTTGAAGCTATTTCCCTTGTGCTCTGTTGTTTGAATAATTAAAGAAATTATAGAGACTTTCTGAAATGTCTGTTATGTGACAGAATCCCCCCCCATTCCATATTGTCAGTTATAGTTGTCATTTTCTTTCATAAAATTCCAATGGAAATAAGAAAAGGAAAAAAATTTCCAGTGGAGAATTCAGTTTCCAGATCCCTTCAGTGGATGGATAATCATCCAACAAAGGTGTAAAGTAGCAGTTGACTCATTGCATTAGAAACAACTCTGAGATCTAATACTTTTTTGTGTGGGGGGTGGAGGAAGACATAGTGGAATGGGGAGCATCCCTCTCCCTGGTGAATCCCTTTACACACTTTACAATGCCCATGTGTGAAATACTGGGCTGATGTGTCAAGAAAGACAGTTAGTTGTGAATTTTGACATAGAAGAAACAAAGAACCTATTCGTACATCAGCAGAGAGTTACTGGAGCTAATTCTTCCTTCAGTTGGATGAGGAGAAGTCTCAGCAGGTCAGAATTCACTGTTCATGTTGGAGAAATTGTCTTTAGTCTATCTTTCCCTGGAAAAACATCAGCATCCACTTAGGCTAGGAAACCTATAGACGTAACACAAAAAGATCCACCATATTTTGCTTCTTCAGTAACAAACACATTTACTTGAGTATTTTCTCTGGTCATGGTATTCTTCTAGCCCTGGATCCAACTGGTCCCCAGTGGCTAATGTCAAGCTGAAGGTCATCACAACTCTTGGAGTAATAGGGACCAGGGTGAATGGTTTTAAATACCTCTGTGATGTACTTTCCAATGGCAGTCCAAAGGAAATGCTAACCTCCGACTTGAACTCTATCATTACTCTAAGATGGAAGGGACCCCAAGTAGTTATCTCAGCTCTATGACAACTTTGGTTGTTATTTAGTCATGTCCAACTTTTCATGACCCCATTTGGGGTTTTCTTGGCAAAGATGCTGGAGTGGCTTACCCTTTCTTTCTCCAGCTTATTTTACAGGTGACAGATGTATAAATAGGGTTAAATGACTTGCCCAAGGTCACACAGCTAGTAAGCCAGATTTGAACTCAGGAAGATGTCTTCCTAACTCCAGGTCCAGTTCTTTATCCACTATACCACCTAGTTGCCCAGTTTTGACAACTTTATAGTCATTATGACCTGGTGATTTACTTAACTAGGCAAATCTAAATGTAAATCTAGTTTTAGTACAGCAAAATAAAACATAACACACACAGAAATGGAAAAGAACTGGAAGTGGTTGGGTCTATTAGAATCGAAATCACATGAACCTTTAAGATCTGGAAGAACTTAGAGAAAGAATCAAGGTTTATTCTAGAGATAATTACCCCATCCTGAGAAATTAAGAAATCTGGATTAGGGAATAACCTTCTTCTCTCTTCCTCCAAATTGTGAGGAAAAAACTCCAAACACCATGGCTTTCATCTTACTATGGAAACAAAGTTCAGATCTTTTGAAAAAGCAAGTTACCTACTTTCTATTGTCTGTCATCTTTATGAGGAGGGTACCTGGCTAGAAAAAAAATGTTGGTTCACATCAATTGTCTTAGAGATCTGAAATCTAGAAGGCACACTGTATTGGAGCAATGCTATGCCAGAGAAAACGTTCAGACTCCCCAATGCAGTAGAGACTGAATGCCTTTGAAGAGTTTTGTTTCCTGGCCAAGGGCTCAGGGTGGTGGTCAATGGGTTTCCTGTGGCTGGGAAAGCTGTTACTTGGATGAGAAAACATGGAACCCTGCCATTGGCCATTGCCCAACTCCTTCTGCAAGAGAAGGGGATAACCCAGCTGGGGAACTGCCTTTTCTAGAGGTCAGAGTATCAACTACAAGGTCTGTAATACACTTTGGGGGAATGATTTTACCTTTAGTGAAGTCTATAGACATGGAAAAGTCTCTGGAAATGACTTTAAGCCTTAGGGCTTCATGTATATGTGTGCGTATGTGCATGTATGTATGTATGTATGCCACAGAGGTCTTAAGTTATCACATTCCTAGACAGAACCTTCATATCTCAATTACCAGCAATTCCTTCCCTAGTTTCTCCAAGCTGGGTGTTTTCTTTTTGCATTCAGGGCTGCCTAACCTGTTTGCTTTTGGGGCTCTATTCTGCTCAACAGCTACTTTCATTCAGATCTGAGAAATGATCTTTGTGTTGCTTGGAGTCCCTTTCCCCAGAGGGGGTGGGATATTTATTCATTCATCCACTTAACATTTATTGAGCCCCTACCATATGCATTGCATGGTACTAGGCACAGAGGAGGGACACAAAAGGAGATAGTTTGTATTTACTTGGCAGGGGTCAGATGTTGGTATCCTCATGATGGGATTTGTGGGGACCCCTGACTGCCCCAGGCATTGTCTCTCATTATCTTGAGCTGGAACACAAGAACACTTTCCAAGCCTTGATTGGAGCAGGGAGATTGAGACATTTCCTTGAACTGGGACTACAAGCAGAACACGCTTGTTTATTACTGCCTGCTAAGTGCCGTGTATGGAAGGACCTGGCCTCCACTCTCTCTTTCCTCCAGAGTCCCAGAGACTCTTGGTAGTGGTGACTGACATCTCCCTCTCTGCTCCACGCTGTGGCTGCTGCGGCTGCTGCCAGCAGCTGCTGGCCACAGGAGGGGAGGGAAAGCCTGCCTTTGGCTGGAAAGGGGTTTCCTCAAACATGAGGTCCACTCCGCTCTCTCTAATCTGGATGCTTCTCCAGCAAAGCAGGTGGTAGGAATGGATGGCAGGAAGCCATAATAGGCTCCCCTGCTACCATTTCCTCTCCAAAAAGAAAAAGTTTCGTTCAGTCAAGAATCTCTCTCAAGTTAGGCAATGTTGAAAATGAGAGAGAAGTCATCCCAAGGCCATCTGGGGACTCCCTTTCCCTGAGTGGAGTCCAAGCGCCCTCTAGTGGCTATTTAGGTCACCTGGTGTAGCTGCCAGGTCTCCAAGGGCACTCATCCAAAAGGAAAGACCTGACCAGAGGGATGCCAGGAATGGTCAATTTGAACTTTTAGCCCTCATTAGAAAAATGCAGGCTTGGGAGGATCCCTTGCATTTACATACAGATGAAATGTTATTCGACTGATCTTCAAGTCTCAACAACAAAGTCAGCTCACCCAACACTGGTTGAAGGTGTGGTTGGCTGCGTGCTAGCCGTGGGAACGTGGGAGTGGAAGGAAGAGAGGTTCCTTCACCTCACTGGCACAGCAGGGGTGAGAGAGAGCAAGTTATAAGGATATCTTCTATGTCTGTAACAAAAAAAAAGTTGGCAAAAACTTTTCCTTTTGACAACCCACTGAGATAAATAGTACCAAGTCTATTGTCCCCATTTTACAGATGTGGAAACTGAGGCTCAGAGAAGGTGAGTGATTTGTGCAAAATTATACAATGAGAAAGTGCCAAAGCTGGGACTCATACCCTGACCTTTGGGCTCCAAAAACAGAGTATATTTCACTATACAAAACTGCCAACTGATAATTTACATATGAGATCATTTTTATTTCCTAAAGGAATGGTCCTGCTCTAGTGCCTAACTGATCATTCCTTCGGGTTAAGATATTAAAAGTTAGGGTTTCTCCAGAGCAAATCACTACACTCTGTTAGCCTCAGTTTCCTCATCTGTAAAATGAGCTGGAGGAGAAAATGCCAAACCACTCTAGTATCTTTGACAAGAAAATCCTAAATGGGGTCACAGAACATCAGATAGAACTGAACAACCAAAGATTCTGACCTGGAATTAGTCAGCATGGAATCATGCTTGGCACATCCTTAATGTTGTTTGTGCTTGGTCATGGATTGGTAGAATAAGACCCGGAACCAGAAGGTTTTGATGGGAGAAAGGGTAGAGAGAAAAGTCTAGAACATGATGGGGGAGGATTTGAGTGATGATAGTCTTGTGCTGACCCTAGCACACTCACAAGGGGAAGTAGAATCGGCCAGCAAAGAGAAAAGAAAGTAGGGATGACTTTTGCCATAGGATTGCTGAATTGAGATGGGCATATTCAAAGCTGAACCCCACTCCATAACACTTTTGTTCTCCAGCAAATGTTGTTAACCTTTCCTGTGTCGTGGACCTCTATGGAAGCCTGGTAAAGCCTAAGGTTACCATGTCAGAACACTGTTTTTAAATACAATGAAATAGAGAAGGATTACAAAAGAAACCAAAGGTTAGTGAAAATAAAAATATAGGTGTTTTTTTTCTGTATCTAAGTTTATAGGCCCCTGAAATCTCTCCATGGTCCCTTAGAAGTCTGTGGATAGGAGTGGAAGGGACTGCAGAGAAGATTATTTAATAAGGGCCCACAGATTATAGACTATAGGGTAATTCTTACTAGATAAGACACCACTTAGCTAGACACCAATCTTAGGATAAATTGAATTCCCAACTAGATGGGCCATCAAGGGATTCATTAACTCACTAACATGTAAATCTGTCCATGAATGACTTCTATATAATAAAAAGAGAATGCTTAATAATAAGCCTAAATATATGTCACACAATTATTTCCTCAAAGAGGATTACAATGGATTATAATGGATACTTGTCGTCAACCCAGTAGGTCCTGCCTGGATATGGACTTGTGGATTTCTCAAGTCCTTGAAGAGGGGAAATAGAGTTTGTACAGAGCTCGAGCCTTGGGAGTTGGGAAGACTTGGGTTCGAGCTCAATCTCCAGACATTTACTAGTTTCAGGCCCTGGGCATATCACTTGCTCCGCTTTAGAAACCTCATCTTTAACATGATAGAGCACTGCTTTCACAGGTTTGTGGTAGCGATCCAATGAGACATGTAAACCTAAAAGCTATATAACTGTTAGCTATGGTCATTACTGTTAATATTAAGAGGAGAAGAGCCAGGGTAATGGTTGTTTTTGCTCAAGGTGGGGTGAGAGGGCGAGGGAGGGGGTGAGGAAAGAGAGAGGGAAAGAAAGAAGGGATACAAGACTGCCTTGCGGAAGGGGAGAGAAGGAGGGATCAGCCCTGGAAACTCTCTAGCAAGGAAGGTCACAGGCAAGGTCAAGCGATGCCCCTTCCTCCTTCAAGTTGGACTAAGTCACATGGAGAGTCATGGGGGACACCCAGGTCCACCAGTCATTGTAGAGCGAAGGGAATCACTCCATGGAATCACAGACCTCCCTCCCTGCCTCCTTGCAGGGACCTCAGGATGCAACCTGTGACATCCAGTGGGAAGAGTCCCTCTTCTATCCCATGGGACCACCACTACCCTGACCGGTGGGGGCTTGGTGGGGAAAGGACAGGACTCTCCAGCCCACCTCTGCTCCATCCCAAACTGTCGGCTAGGACCTCACCCAGGAAAGGGGAACCGAGGATGCAGCAAGAAAGAGCATTACCAAGGAAAGTGGGGGACTCGCCATGTGGAGAACTTGTCACATTCCCTTCATTGGTCAGCTGGGCTACAACACATTGCCATGCCCACCACCTGACCCTGAGGTCATCTTTTAACAGTAAGGACAACTAACTTCTAAGAGGTGTGCCCTACCCCCAAAGAGCCAGCTCCAATGAATAGGGAAGAAAAATGCAGAATTGCATGGATTTATTGTTAATATTAAAGACATATTAATAGGAATTCATACTTATATGGCATATTAATCAAAGTAGGCTCCTTACAACAACCTGAGGAGGTAGATGAAGCGGTGTTCTTGTTGTCCTCCTTTTACCGATGAAGAGACAGAGGTCCTGAGAGGTTAGTGAAATGGGGACACCATTAGAAATTGCTGGAATGTATTCATCCTCACTTGAAGAACTTTTGCCTATGAATAATTAATGTCTTTAATAATAGTCAACCAGCATTCACTAAGCACCTACTGTGTGCCAAGTCCTGGGACCACAAAGCAAGGCAAGAAACAGTCCCTGCTCTCAGGAAGCTCACAATCTAATAGGAAAGATAACATCTAAACATGTTGGATCAAAGCCTGCGTATTGGGAAATAATGTTTAAGAAGGTGGGAAAAGTAGGAAGGGGCCAGGTTATAAAAGGCTTTGAATGTCAATGATAGTATTTTATATTTAATCTTGGAAGCATTAGGTAGCCACTTGAGTTAACTCAATGGGAGGTAGGGTGACTTGAACAAGCTGATTGGGGGATGCATTGGAGTTGGGGGAGACTTGAGGCAAGGAAACCTACAAGCAGGTTATTGCAATAATCCAGGTGTGAGGTGATGAGGGCCTGTACCAAAATGGTGTCTGTGTCAGAGTAGAAAACAGGACTTAGAGGAGAGATACTGAGAAGGTAGAAATGATAGAACTTGGCAGCTGATGGGATATGGATGGTAAGAGAGAATGAGGAGTTGAGGATGACAGTTAAGTGGCAAACCTAGATGACTGGGATGATGGTACCATCAACAATAGCAGAGTAGTTAGGAAGAAAGGAGGTCTTAGTGAGAAAGAGAATGAGCTCAGTGTTTTTGGACATGATGGGTTTGAGATATCTATTGGACATCCAATTCGAGGTGTCTGAAAGACAGTTGGAAATAAGACTGGAGGTCAGGAGATAGGTTAGGGATGAATCAATAGATCTGACAATCATCTGCATAGACGTGATAATTGAATCCGTGGGAGTAAATGAAATCATCAAGAAAAACCATAGAGAGGGAGAAGAGAAGAGGACCCAGGACAGAGCTTTGGGGGGCATCTCCCAAGTTGGGAGATAAACTTAAAATAAATAAAAATAAACTTAAGCATCAACAAACAAAATTCTTTTAAGTAGTTTAAACAACGCCCTTCATGAACTAAACCCTACGTTAGTTTTGCTAACCCTTTCTTCAGAAAGAGTAGACTTTAGCCTTTCCCAGATTAAATTCCTACAGCTCCAAAATGAATAGTGCCAGTACAACCCATATAAGCACCAGTGAAGATATAAACTTGGCCTAAAACTGGGTCCTTGCTTTCCCTTGGATATTTTTCTTCTGAGGAAATAAGACTGAAAGCAGGTACTATACATGCATATGTGTGTATGTGTGTAAATGCACACACATATGTGTATATATGCACATATACATACATATATACACACACACATACACATATATATATATATGATTGTTTGGGTTGTATCCAACTCTTGAAGGCCCCATTTGGGATTTTCTTGGCAAAGATACTAGAATAGTTTGCCATTTCCTTCTCCAGCTCATTTTACATAGGAGGAAACTGAGGCAAACTAGGTGAAGTGACTTGCCCAGAGTCACACAGCTAGTCAGTTGTCTGAGGCCAGATTTGAACTCAGAGAGATGAGTCTTCATAACTCCAGACCCAGTACTCCACCCACCATGCCACCTAACTGTTCCCAATATATGTATATACATATCTATGTGTGTATGTACATATATGTATATATATATATATATGTACATACACACACATAAGTGCATTAGAAAGCTACAAAACAAAGTACTATGTTAAGTCTGAAGTCATTGCCAAGGGAAGTGGGAGGAGGGAAGGAGGGAGAACAGGAAAAGCTAGTGAGAATATTGATGATGAAAAGTAACCAGTAGCTGGAATTAATTTATCACAGACAGAGAGGTTATGAGACTGTCTCCAGGTCACACAGCAATTTGGAAGGAGTTCCAAATCCCAGCCTTCCCCTGCCTCCCCCTTCTTCCTCCCAGTTCTAATTTAAGAGTAATCAGCCCTGCCTTGTAGACAGTAAAATGTAAAATCGGATGGGCTGATTCCCTGACCACTTCAATAAACTCTGCCAATCAGCCCAAGACTTCCCCCAGACATCAGCAGAAACAGCTTGGGCCTCAGTGGCTCTCACGCTGCTTCCCCACCCCCTCTCGTCTTTGAAGTACCAGAAGCCTATTTATAGGCAGACTTTCTGGTGTAAGTCCTTAAAGACCCAGAGCATTCACCCTCCCTCTGCTTGGCACTCCCCTCCCACCAAAAAAAAGTCTTTTTAGGTCAGAGAATCGAGTTTAAAAATACTTTCATTCTGTAAGCGTGCTGGGATCCAGGGCCCCAAATTTTCTTTCTCTTCTTCCATGGTGTGAATGCCACTGACAAACAGATCTCCCAAAGTGTAGTGACAGTGAACATCCTTTATGGGCCAGGAAAAGTCTGAATTCCAATTTCCTGACCCCATCTCCCAGACATCTCTTGTTGACCCACTCTGACTTTATATTTGGAAGACTTAGAGATTTACTTAGAACAAACTTCTCATTTTACAAATGAGGAAACTGAGGCTAAGAAAGGTTAAAAAGGATCTATCTAAGGCCACTACAAGAGCACACCTGAACTTTCTCACATCGATGCTTTAGAACAGATGGGAGAGGCCTCTTGGTCAGGGACCTTTTGGACCCCTTTGGCAGGCAAAGGTAAGGTTTATGGATCCCTTCTCAGCATATTGTTTTTTAAATATTGAAGAGAAAGCTAAATTTGTTAGTATGTTAATAATGTATGAAAATAAAGATATTGATTTTCCCCATTCAAATTTATAGACACTCATCTGTCTGTCTATCTATCTGTCTGTCTGTCCTATGTTTCCCTGTCTACCTATCTGTTTGTTTGCCTGTCTGTCCATCTAGCTTTCTGTCTCCTGTCTGTCCTTTCTGTTTATGTATCTATCTGTCTTTTTGCCTATCATCTATCTGTCTATCCATCTGTCTTTCTGTCTGTCTGCTGGTCTTTCTGTCTGTCTAACTACAGACTGTCTGTCTGTTTGTCTGTTTATCCACAGACACCTCTCTCAATCCCATGGACCTCAGGTTAAGAACCTCTGATCTGCTCCCATTTTACAATTGAGTAAGAGAGGACCCAGAAAAATAGAGTGATGTCAATGCCTTGTCTCCTTTTCCCCAATATTTCTCACGCTGTCCTTTCCCATTCTCATAGCTTATCAACTACCATCTTTACTTGCCAAGCTGCAGCTTATAGTTCCCATAATGTCTATTTTGCAAGGCAATTTCACAATCAATCCTGTCTGCCATTAGACCATGGCCACGGCCGTCTCTATCCTGGCTCTCCAGGGCAGGACAGCTTTCACAAAGCAGGCTGGACAAATTTCTAGGATGCCAGGGCCCTACACACATTTTCCAGGACAGATAAGTCACTGCTGCTCCCTCCTCCCCACTCCCTTAAAAAAATACAAAAAAGTGTGCAATTACCCTCTCTCCATGGGCTAGGGGTTAAGGAGTGGTGGGAAAGATTCTGTCTGGATTTAAAGATGAGTTTAAAAACATGAGTCTGAAACTTAAAGATACACTAACAGCTACAATGGTCTCATCAAATATTTAGTTAATATGTGATCTTTCCCTTCTCCCAGCCTCAATTTGTTCATTTGTGGAAGGCAATAATAAGGAAATAACACATGTAAAGTGCTTTGCAAAACTTAAAACAATCAACATTTATTAAGCACCTACTGAGTATTAGGCACTGTGCTAAGTGCAGAAAATACAAGAAGAGACAAAAGGCAGTCTCTGCACTCAAGCAGCCGACAATCTATTGGAAGCATAAATAAATATGGTAGCTATCATTTATTACTGTTTAGTTAAAATAGCAGTCTTCCAAGGAGAATAAATGACCTATCCCTGATCTTGTTTGACTGTATTCAAACAGTAAGGATTCTTCTCACTGTGGTCAGAGTCCTTTAATCCTCAGGAGAAGAAATACAGGGATTTGCTTTCTTGCTAAGAAATAAATGCCCCAATATCATAGAATCCTGGCATTTCAGTACTGGAAAATGTCTGAAAAAATCATTCAATCAACCCCTTCATTTTACAGATGAGGAAATTGAGGCCCATGCTCTTTTATGAAAGCAGAGGAAGAGACAGAGTTGGGGAAGGGATAAGTAAGCCTCAAAATAGAGGAGGGGACACCACATCAATCAACCAAGAAGCCAAGAAGCCCATCTCCCATGTGCCAGGTACTGGGCTGAGTGCCAGAAATTCAGAGACAAGTGTGAGACTCTCCCTGATTCTCAAGGAGCTTGCTGGGAGAGAAGGGAGTTGAACATGCTCACAGATTAGTTAAGTGGAGGATAAATGCAAATAGTTAGTAGATGGATAGATAGATAGATGTAGAGACAGAGATAGGAAGATGTAGAGATAGAGATAAATAGATAGATGATAGATAAATACAGAGATAGAGATAGATGTAGAGACATAGATAGGTGTAGAAATAGAGATAGGTAGATATAGAGACAGACAGATAGATGTAAAGACAAAGATTAGGTATACAGATAGAAGACAGATGTAGAGATAGATGATAGATGTAGAGACAGATAGATGCAGAGATAAAAATAGATGTAGAGATAGGTAGATGTAGAAATAGAAATAGAAGATAGATACATAGATGTAAAGACAGAAAGATAGGCAGGTATAGAGATAGATAGAAGATAGATATAGAGATATACGATAGATAGATGTAGAGACAGATAGATAGGTGGATGTAGAGATAGAAATAGAAGATAGATAGATAGATAGATAGATAGATAGATAGATAGATAGATAGATAGATGGATGGATAGATAAATATAAAATATTACAAGGGTAAGGAATACCAATTGAGGCAACCTCAGAAAAGGCCTCTTGAAGAAAACATATGAGTTGAGACTTGAGAGGAAGGGTTCCAAGAGGTGGAGAGGAGGAGGGAGAGCATTTCAGGAATGGGGAACAGTGTGAGCAAAGGCAAGATGTCAGGAGATAGAATGGGTGAGGAATGATAAGTAGACCGGATTGACTGGGATGTAGAGTACATGAGATGGGGTGGGGGTAAGAAGAGTGTACACTCAGTCTGAAAGATAGCTTGGAGAGAAGATATCAATAATAATTTATTTTAACCAATAAAAATCAATATTTTTTAAGTGAAAGAAAGCTAGGCTTCGGGCTTTCATTACCAGACAGAGCCAATGGTGAGCCCCGAAAGCTTCTTGAGCAGGGGAGCAGAGTCCGAACAGAGCTTTTGCAACATTAGTTCTACAGCTGTGGAGACTGAATGCAGGGAGACCAATAAGGACTGGAACAGCCCGGGTGAGAGGAGACGAGCATGAGGGAAGAGAAGAGGCAAGATTGAGAGAAAACTCCAATTTAGGGGAAAGCAGAGGGCTCAGGAGCCACGAGAAGACAAATTTCTCTTTCTGAGGAGACGAGTGCTGCAGCATAACGTACATCTTTTCGTTTTTCTGTATCCCACAATGTCTGTATCCCACAGTAGGTGATTGATAAATATTTATTGGGTGACTGAGAGGCAAGTAAGGAACATTAAAAACATCTTGGGTGCTAGAGAGTCAAATGAGCTCTCCTTCCTTAGCAGACATTTGACCCTATAGGCAAGTCTGGTGAACTTTCTGAACCAGTTTCTTTATCAGTAAATTGCAACTGACACTCTTTTATTAGCTGGCTTGGGGCTGGTAGTGAGGATGTCACCCAAGGATTGTCAGGTGGGATTATAATTCTTTGGTCAGGGAGTCCTATGGACACAACAGCCTCTGAGCAAGACAGTGAATGCATTACTCCTACCAACCCTGCCCTGGGAAAAGGGAAGGGAGAAGACCTACTATAGGCTGAGGTCTTTCTGTGGAGAAAAGTGTGCAGTGAAGAAAGGTCATTGCCCTAAAGTTCCTTACTGGTCAGTGAATCAGTCCATAGGCATTCTTTAAGCACCTACTATGTGCCAGGAAAGATAAAAGACAGAACCTAAAGAGCCAGAAACACCAAGTTGGTCCTTTGAAGCTAGAGTGCATGGCCAAAGAGATTAATGCTAAATTTGAAAACTACAGACATCAGGATAAATAACAATACCTCCCTACCAACATCCAACAGAGCTGAAGTGAAGAGATGTGGTCTGGATGCCGGGCTACAAGCCTTGGTAGCTAGACAACGGTGACAGCCTATGACTCACAGAGGCCTCACAATTTGCTACATTTTGAACTCTGTGGGTATGTGCCTACTTTCAGAAGCAGTTGGTGATTCAGTGGATAGAGTCCTGGTGCTTGAGTCAGGAAGTCCTGAGTTCAAATGTTGCCTCAGACACTTAATAAAAGTGTGTGGCCCTGAGTATATCACTTAACCTCTCCCTCAGTTTTCTCATCTGCAAAATGGGAGTACTAATAGAACCTATCTCAAAAGGTTGTCGTGAGTCTCAAATGAGATGAAAATTTTCAAAACAGCTCTCAGTGGTGTGCCTGGAACGTAGTAGGCACTACACAAATGCTTAGTCCTTTCCTTTTATGAGTAGGTTTACAGATTCAAAGCCAGAAAGGAATTTAAAAATCATCTCTTCCAATCCCTAAATGAATTGCCCAAGCAATAAGTGGTAAAGACACAGTGGGAGACCAGGTCTTCTGTTGTCCAACCAGAGACTTTCTAGTTTCTTCTAAATTAGCTCCAGGGGGATAGTGTCTACTTTACCAAGACAGTGAAAGGTCTTGAGACCACATTCTAGGAGGACCAGCTGAAGGAATTAGCCTGGAGAAGGGAACCCTGGTGAGCAAGAGGCACCATTGTAGGATTTAGTTATAAAAGGAGATCTGGGGAAAGAAGGATTACATTTGTTCAATCTGGCCCCAGGGGGCAGAACCAGGAATGAACAATGGGTGGAAAGAAACAAATGTAGGTTTGATGTCAGACTTGTCTGTTCCCTAATGAGAGAGGGTCTTATATGTATCACAAGTTCACCCTCCCTGAAAGTCTTCAAGTAGAGGCTGAATGATGACTTGTCAGGTAGGTTATATGAATGTTTGTGGTCCAATACAGCCTCGGAGTACACTTCATAGCTAAATGACCCTGGACAAGTCACTTAACCCCTGTCAGCCTCAGTTTCCTCATCTGTAAAATGGGGATAATATTGTTTCCTTCCCAAGACTGCTATGAAGAACCAATGAAATGACTGTAATGTCACTGTAGTATCGAATGCTTCACAAACCATAAAGGACTTTTAGATATTATTATTACAGTGGCCAAGTACGTGTTGAGCTATATCACCCCTGACTAAGTATCTACACCCATGGGGAAGTGCTCAAGGTGTGTGTGTATGAGGAAGGGGGGAAAAGGGTGGATAATGAGAGGTGGGGTGACGGTTGTGGTCCCTCTTGCATTGAGAAGACATATAACAAGGCACCTAACTCTCAGTCCTCTAGAATTTACTTTTCCAGTCCTTAGTTAAGCGTGTGGGGGTGTCAAGTCTTGAGTCAGGAAGATGAGGTTAAATCCAGTTTCACATATAACTGTTCAGTGACTTTGAGTTTTAAGTGTATTTGGTTGTATTTCCATTTGAGATGCAGCCAAAGTAAAGTGGAAAGAGCCCTGAGTTTAGATCCCAGCTCCACCCCTGGCTAGCTCTGTGGCTTTGGGCAAGTAGTTCTTTGGGCCTCCGTTTCCTTACCCATCAAATGAGGTATGGGGGTGGGGGGCCAACAAGATGACCTCTACCTTCTCAGCCTTGGATTCTATTTGAGCAATAGACAAAGCATGACCATAGGGTGATGAGGCTGCTTTTGTAGCAAACTTACTGGGATTTAGCCAAGAGAATGCTATTCCTTAGGAGGCTATGTGTCTCATTTTGCTAATTCTTCTTTAGGAATAGTCTTTGGAGCTTAAAGGATGAGTTTGTGGGGTTTTCTTTAATTTCTCAGTGGATATATTTCTTTTTAAAAATATAATTTTTTTATATCTTTTGCACTCCCAGAGGGCCTTTGTAAATAATATTTTTTTAAAAAAGAGAAAGGTGAGAAAAACCAATCAATACTTTGAAAAAAATCTGAACATATATATGTGTATAATATATAACACATACATGTACATGCATGTACACACATGTGTATAACACATGTACATGTGTGTGATACATAACACGTGTGCATACATGTGTATAATGCGTACCATGTCACATGCAACAAATATGTGTATAATATATAACATGTGCATACACACACATATATCCACAAATGCATACACACAGAATGCTCTCTACCTGTGGACATCCCAGCTCCCAAAGGAGTTGGAGGGGAGGTGTGGGGTGAGGGTTTGTCTTCTCAAATCTATTCTTTGGGGTCAAGCTTGTTCTTAGTAATTTTGCAACATTTATTTTCCATTTCATGGTAAAAGTAGTTCTTTCTGTTGACATCAGGGTCGTCATTGGGGGTGTTCTTTTGTTGGCACTACTTGACTCCATACTCCGCATCAGTTCATGTAAGTCTTCCCATGTTTCTCTTTGTCCATGACCCATTTCTTGGATGACATCACTTAGTGAGTCCAGTTCTTTTCCATTGTTTGTGATGCATTACTGCCATAGGGCCCTGCACCTCTCCACTGCCCTCTGGGCAATACTCCTACCGTGATTCTTTGGAGACTGACAGTGTTGCTAAAATACTGATTTTTTAAAAAAGGGGAGGGGCTTTTTTACCATTATGTTTGTGTTTTTCTTAATCAGTCACTTGGGTGATAAAACCTGGGTTGCAACTAGTGTCAACACTGGACACGTTATAATAGGAGCCTTGCTTTCCCCATCTGCAAAATGAGGATAAGAATGCATTTGTGCTCTGCCTGACATGACTTCTGTGAGAATAAAAGGAGACAATATAAGTAAAGTACTGTGGACTTTCATTTAGGATCCCTTGAATGTACATAAAAATACACATACTTGATTTTTGTTAAATTCATAACAAAAAGATTACTGAATCTTTTTCAGCTTATTACTCTACAATTTTTGTTTGAGTTGTTTTTTCAGTTGTGTCCAATTCTTCATGACCACTTTTGGGATTTTCTTGGCAAAGATAACTGAGTGGTTTAGCATTTCTTTCTCCAGCTCTTTTCACAGATGAGGAAACTGAGATAAGTGACTTGCCCAGAGCACACAGTCAATAAGTGTCTGAGGTCAGATTTGAACTCAGGAAGATGAGTCTTCCTGACTCCAGACCTGGTGCTCTATCCACTGAGCCACCTAGATGCTCACTCTACAGTTACATTACATAATTATCCCTCAGATAACTAGAAAATCTGATTAACTAAAACACACACATTCTCCAGCTGTGGTGGCTAACAGTTTTCTGTACTTGGTGAGAAAGGACTCAGCAAGCAGTTGGTGAACGCTTTGATCAATGCCATGAAGAAATCAAAAGACAAAAGGGCAGGTCTTTATCAGGGTCTCAAGGTGAGTTCTGAACAATTCCCCTGTGCACAGAGAAGTCTTGGGTAAATAAATGGCCAAGGAGGAGGTGAGCTCCAGGTGGCAGTGTGGATGTGCCAAGCAGGTCAAAAGTTAACGCATTTCATCTTGGAAGGTGCCCAGTATGGTCTGCCCTGCCCTTCTTCTGAGGGCAGAAAGTATCTCCACAGTATTTTAACGTTTGCCTCAGTCACATACACACTCACACATACACACACACACACACACACACACATGCCTGGCACATAGTAGGAGTGTAATAAATATTGATTGACAACCCAGCTGTGTCCCAGATCATGCCCGGAGTGAGACCCTCCAGAGATTCTCCATAGATTACCAATGGAGTGTGAAGGAGGAAAGAACAGATGAAGCTCAGTTTGCTAATTACATCCTTGTCCTTGGTGTCCTTAAGAAACAATTGTTTTTCGCTTAGTGTGTATCTAGAACTTGAGATGTTGCTTTTGGTGGAAAAGAAGTCCTTCCAGTCTGTAAGCTGAAGTCACGGGATCATGGGATTTAGAGGTGGAAGGGATCTTGGACATCATCTACTGCAAGTGTTTTTTAGAGCGTAGGATGCCCAGAGAGAGGAAGTGACCTTCTTTAAAACAGCTTTTTGTTATGTTTTGTTTTGATAGTGCAGTTAAGTCTGGAAACAGATACCATCTCCCTACCCTTTCTAATTCACCCTCCCCACCTTATAACCAAGAAAAACAGCTGTGGTTCAAAGAAACTCGGGGATTTAGAGTCCCAGCTCTGCCCCTTGCCACTTTCAAGTCAATGAACATTTATGACTTATTTATTTCATAAATATTCATTTATTTATCTATCTAATTATCTATTTGGATATCTGAGGGCAGCTAGGTTGGTGCAGTGGATACAGCATCAGTCCTGGAGTGAGGAAGAGTCATCTTTTGAGTTCAAATCTAGACTCAGATACTTACTAGATGGGAGACCCTGGCCAAGTCATTTAGCCCTGTTTGCCTCAGTTTCCTCATCTTTAAAATGATCTGGAGAAGGAAATACCAAACCACTGCATTATGTCTGCCCAGAAAATGCCAAAACGGGGTCACAGGGAGTTGGATAGGACTGGACAACAATGACAGTATCTATCTATCTAGTTATTTATCTATTTAGCCATTAATTCATTCATTCCTGGCCTGCTTGTACCAGGAACTGGGCTAGGCACTTAGACCGGGGAAGCCATGAGCAGGCTATTTTGTCTGGTGCTCAGATTCCTCATGTATAAAATGAAGGTGTTGGACCACACGACCTTTCTGAAGGTCTTTTCAGTTCTTTGTGTATAATGTCTTGCCCACTGCATTCTGGGTCAGATGACTCCGGAGCGGAGAGTGAGGCTGGTGACCGCACAGCCCTCCCTCACTTGCAAGTCAGTACATCTCTTTCCTCTCTGGGAACAAAGGACAATGATCCAATCAACTGATATCATGATGATTTCTGACAGCCCGTGAAACACCGTCTGCATGGTCTCAGAGAAGAGGAAGGCACATTTCATCATCTATTCTAGAGTTCTCCGACTGGCCATTACAATCACTCAGAATTTGGCTTCTTTATACTTTTAAAAACATTCTATTTCACAACAAAGAAAGATGTCTTAGCAGTAATTAAATGATTTAAAATTTTAATAGTATCATCTTTAGATGCTGTGCGTTTACCATTTTTTAAACATTAATTCCCAATAACTAATATATCAATAGTAGTGCTAACTGAGCAAGGCAGTGAACTGAAATCATTTTTTTTAAATAGTAAGCTGATACAATGGAAGCCAGGGCGTACAGTGGATTGAGAATTAGACCTGGAGTTAGGAAGATCCGATTTCAAAGCTGGCCTCAGACACTTAGCTGTATGACCCTGGGCAAGTCACTTAACTTCTGTTTGCCTCAGTTTTCTCAGCTGCAAAATGGGGACAATCCTAGCACCTACCTCCCAGGGATTGTTGTAAGGATCAAACGGGATCACATTTGTAAAAAGGTCCTAACACAGTGCTTGACACATAGTAAGTACTATATAAATGTTAGCTATTAGCAATTATTATTAATTCAGAATAATACCCCTGAACAGTCACAAGTTACACTGAAATAAATGTGTCATGTTATAGCATAAATAATTTTTGTTGAGGCTTTTTTCCTCTTAAAAAACAATCTGTTTTTCCCACTATCTTCTACCCCCATCTAGCAAATTAAAAAGGAAAATTAAGCCTCCATTCATAGGTATGTGATTCAGCAAAGCAAATACAAATTCCCACATTAGCCATGACCAAAAACAAACATCTCTTTCTGCATTTTAGGTTCTGCCAGGAGGTGAGTGGTCTTTTGCCATTCTTTTGGAATCTGAATTTATCATTGTGTTGATCACAGTTCTGAAGTCTTTCAAAGTTGATTTTCTCTTAATGTGAATACCATTGGATAAATTATTTCTCCTAGTTCTGCTCGTTTCACCATGCATTATTTTGTAGAGGGCTTCTCAGTTTCCTCTGAAAGTGTCCACTTCATCATATCTTATAGTACAATTATATATCCTTATATTCATGTATCATGATTTGGCTAGCCATTCCCCAATAAGAGGACTTTTCCCTCTTCCTTGGTTCTAATTTTTGGCTACCACAAAAGAACTGCTACAAATATTTTTGCATATGTAGGACATTTTTCTCTTTCTTGATTTTCTTTTGGGGGGTGATGATACAGTAATTTAGACCTAGTAGTAATATAGCTGGGTCAGAGAGCATGATTCCAAATACCTTTCAAAAATGACTGAACCAACCTACAACTCTATCAACCGTGTCCTAAATTGCCTGTTTTCCCACAGACCTGCCAACATTTGTCATTTTCTTCTTTTGTTATGTTTTCCAGTGTGATAAATGTGACATGGAACCTCAAGTCACTTTGATTTGCATTTCTCTAATTACTAGTGATATAGAGAATTTTTTTAAACATAGTTCTTGACAGCTTGGATGTCTGCTCTTGAAAACTGCCTGTTCCTATCCTTTGATCATTTATCTTTAGGCAAGTGGTTAACTTGAATTCACTCCTCATATATGTTAGATATAAGAACTTTATCAGAGAAATTTGCTGTAAAAATTTAACCTATTTACCTGCAAAAAAAATTATGTTTCCCTTCTAATTTTTACATAAGACTAATCTTTTAGTTTTATAAAATTAAAATTGTTCATTTTATCTTGTGTGTTCCTGTCTGGTTTTTGTTTCATAAATCCTTTCCCAACCCATAAATATCTCTCGCTCCTATAATTTGATTATGATGGCAGCTTCGAATATCAAGGTCATGGGTTCTTCAGAACTCATCTTGGTGGCTTCCTTTTAGCATCTTTTCCTTTGTATTACTGTAATTAATATGGTATTTTCCTACTGGTTCTACTTTCTAGGCTCTGTATCAGTGCAAATAAATCTTCATATTTCCTGAATTCCCCATATTAATCAATTCTTACTGTATAATAATATTCCATTGGGGCAGCGAGGTGACACTGTGGATGGAACGCCAGGTCTGGAGTCAGGAAGACACCTCTTCCTGAGTTCAAATCCGACCCCGGACAATTGCCAGCTGTGTGACCTTCTACAAATCATTTAACCCTGCCTGCTTCAGTTTCTGAGCTGAAGAAGGAAATGGCACACCACTCCAGTATCTTCGCCAAGAAAACCTCCGATGGTGTCACAACGAGTCAGACATGGCTGAAATAACTGAACAACAAATAATAGTCCATTATATTCCATAATGTTATATTAATAACAGGTGATCTTAAGACAAATGCTCATCCCTTGGGAAATGGCTAAGTAAATTTTGAAATTCCAATGTAATGAAATATTACCTGTGTGATAATAAATTATGAATACATTTAATACAAAGGAACATGAGAATACCAACATGAACTTAGGCAAATGGCATAATAAGAACCATGAAACCAATATATGTATGTTAGAATGGAGAGGGGGTCAATTAATGGAATTAATAATCCAATCTCACTCAAATCAATTAGCAAAACACTTGTCTTTTTTTAATATATAATTTTTATTGATGTTTTCCGTTCCTTACAACTCTGTGATGGTATTTTATCTTAAAACTGTAGTTTCATGAAGGTAAGGAGTGTGTCTTATCCAAACTTTGGATCTCTCTTAGTACCTACCACAATGCTCTGCACATCCTAAGTACTTAATGTGTTTATTTAGTGAAGGAAAAGATTTAGTGTCTAAATAAATGAATTTGTTGAACTCTGGCAAATGTTAGCTAATTGATGGACATTAAGCATAGTAAGCCAGCAGGGACTACAATGTGGAATATTCTGCTTTAATAAAAATGACAATTTACCCAGGGATGTTACACTAAGCTACTTGCATTCACTAATACACTACCATGGATTTATCAGATCCAGAGGGAAATTGGACAGATTAGTTTTGATGATGAGAAGGAAGGGGGAAAGATTCAATTCCTAAGGCAATAATCGAGCAGGGTAGGTATGGGTGGGGTCTCCCAAAGCCCTTCACAATCTTCCCCAGCCTCCCAGTCTTCTTTTACCTTACTGCCCCCCCCCCGCCCCCCGCCATACTTACCTCCTTGCTATTTCTCAAACAAGACATTCCATGTCCCGATACTTTCACTGGATGTCCCCCATGCCAGGAATGCTCTCCCTACCCATCTCAACCTCCTGGTTTCTTTCAAATCCCAGCCAAATTCCACCTGCTGCAGGAAACCTTCTCTGATGCCTTTTCATTCGCCTGCCTGCCCTCTGTTAATAATTGTTGAGGTTTGTTCTTCATTTTCAAAGAGGACCCATGACATGGAGGGATGACAAGGAGTCTTTACTCCTTCATGATTTGAATATCCTTGAAGCAGAGCTGCACAGTCATCAGCCTCACCCTCTCTTCCAAAGTCACCGAAGTCCAGTGACAACAACGCTCTGTTGATTATCCCCAATTCTATACGGCTGGTTTGTACAGAGGTGCCTGCATGCCTCCCCCATTAGTGTTTGAGCTCCTTGAGGGCAGGGACCGCCTCTGGCCTTTCTCTGTACCCCCATCCCTTAACACAGAGCCTGGCACATAGGAGGTTCTTGATTTTTATTGAATGACAGTCTGGGAACAGCCGAGGTACCAGGCACTTACGGGGATGGTGGAGGGAAACAAAAATAGAAATCGGAGACTGTGCTCGAGATCAATTTACATTAAACTTTTGAGCTTCACCTGGGATGGAAGTGTCTGGTTGGGAGAAATCCTCTTCTGGACTCCTTTTATTTCCCAAGTCCACCCCCGTCCCCTCATCTAGCTCCTTTGCGTCCACAGGGTAGAGGTGGGAGGGATCCTTCCTATTACAAACAACGCATTTCAAAGGGAACAAGCATTTATTAAGAGCCTACTGTGTGCGGGGCACTTTGGTAAGTGTTTTACAAATATTGAGAAGAGCTAACATTTGTATGATGCCTACTACATGCCCGACACTATGCCAAGTGCTTTATAAATATTAACAATAGCTAACATTTAGATAACGCCTACTATGCTCTAGGTACTCTGCTAAGCACTTCACAAAGCTTCATCATAGCTAACATTTATAGAATGCCTACTATATACTAGTAGGTACCACATACCTACTACATGTACTTCGCGTTTTATAAATATTATTAATAAGAACTAGCATTTCGACAGCACTTCCGAGGCTCCAGGCACTATACTAAGTCGTTTCCATCTATGATCTCATTTGATTCTCACAACAACCTCAGGAGCATTATTATCTATATTTTACAGATCAGGAAGGGCAGCTATGTGGTGCAGTGGATAGAGTGCTGGACCTAAAACAGGAAGACTCATCTTTTTCCTGAGTTCAAATCCTGCCTCAGACATTTATGCTAATAAATTTGCTCATCTGTAAAATGAGCTGGAGAAGGAAATGGCAAATTCTTCCAGTATCTGCCAACTAAACTCCAAATGGGATCATGAAAGAGTTGGACAGGACTGAAAAACAACCGAATAAAAACAGCAGATGAGGAAACTGAGGCAAACCAGGTTAAGTGAGTTGCCCAGGGTCAGTCACACAGCTAGGAAGTACGGGAGGCAGGATCTCATCCTCACAACAACCCTGGGAGGTAAAAAAGGTAGGAAATGGAGTTGAGGTGACTTGATCAAGGAACACCGGGAGGAAGTAGCTGAGGTCAGATTCATTTTCCTACCCCAGAACTCTTTCTACCACTCTGTCCTCTTAGGTCCCTAGTCTTAAATCTCAGCTGAGAAAATGAATCTGCCTCTTTTTCCTTCTCAAGCTGGTCTGGCCCCAGGGCTTCTCTGCCTCGGTGGGTTTAATATTTAATATTCCCTCCCACACCTTCATTCCATCCCTGCCCTCTTCCCATATTCCCTCCCTTCACTTTAGACTGGGAACCCCCTTGCACTCCCTTCTATGAAAAGGTCACACCTTGTTGCCACCCGGATGAGGGCAGGGGAGGCAGGAAGAGATTTAAGTCCTTAGCTAAGTATCTGGGCCCCACAAATCAATTTTGCTTCTTCTCGACGTCATCTTGATTCCAATGGAGAGGAACACTAAGATGGTGAACTTCTCTTCTGCTCTTTCTATGTTTGGAGTATATCAGCCCAAAGTGTCTCCTCTTTGTTAGCCTGGTAACAAACTTGGCTCCCAGTGGGGCTGAGAGTGTGTCTGTGAAACGGTTACAGGGAGGTTTGTCTCCCACCCATCCCCAGCCGGCTTGAAGTCAAGAGGTGAAAAACTCTGGCTTGGTATCTGGGGCCATCCTCACTGACTGTGGTTCCAACCCCAGAAATCACCCCTCTCCGGCCTTCACAGGTGCTCCCTCTGCTTGGTCACTGGTCACGGCTTAAATTTCCTTCTCTGTTCCAGAGCACCATCTGCTGGAAAGTTTTAAATCATAATTTCACTGGAGAAAGGATCATAAAGAATCCTAACATTCTAGGACTTTAGAGCTGACAGGCCTTTCTGAATCATTTTCCCAACTTAATTTTCCATAGATGAGGAAACCAGAGGCCCAAAAGGGTGGTGACTCACTCAAGGTCTCATGGGCTGTAAGCAGCAGGGTAAGAATTCAAGTCCAGATCCTCTGACTCACCTTCCAAAGTCCTGTTCCCAAGAGTGTGCTGCCTGACTCCAGCAGCCTCCCAGGGAAAATGGCCAAACTACTAGATCCTTCTTGGTAGCTCAGCCTATGGCCAAGCCAGAAGCATGGTTCACGTCATTATGGTAACCTAGGCCTCCAGTACAGAGTTAGAGAAAACAAGTGGGAGGATCACACCAAACAGGAAAGGGTGGCTGGATGGGCAAGGGATGGGGGTGGGGACAGGGAGGAGAGAACCCAGCAACCCTGGTAAATAGAAGCCACACACACGCAACCACAGTGATGCTCCACAAGAGGCAGAGTCAATGATTTCTAAGGTCCCTTCAGATTTAAATAAAGCCCATGGAAGGAAGGCCCAAGAACCTCTAAAAACAACAGGTGTCACAAATGCAAAAAATATCCACACAAGACAAAATAGTATTCTTAAGGTTCTACGTAAACTCTTAAGGGTTCTATGACCTATTACTATTAATTGCCATTAATCATAATAGACATTTCAAAGTCTACAAAGCACTTTACATGCATTTTCTCACTGATCCTCAAAACAAGCCTGTGAGGTATTATTATCATCCCCATTTTACAGATAAAGAAACTGAGGCTGAGAGAGACTAAGGGACTTGCCCAGTCACATAGCTAGGAAGTAAGTGAGGTGGGATTCAAACCCAGATCTTCCTGACCGCAGGCCCAGAACTCTGTCCACTTTGGAACAGCTGCCTTGGAAGCTGCTTAGGCACAGAGGTTGACTGGTTTGCCTGCAATCGCAGCTAGCAAATGTCAGAAGTGGGATGGGAATCCAGGTCTTCCTGATTCTAAGTATCCACCGAAAACCATTGCTCAGGGCTGGAAGGCAGCATAGAATTCGAGTTCAATCTGCTTGTTTTTCCTTCACAGCTACACCATCATGCTAGGAAGCAGCCCCTATGGCGATGCAGCCTGGAGACTGGTCCTGCAGGGGCTGCTGACACAGTTATTGAAGACCCAGAAAAGGAAGCTCTTGTCACCACAGTCCTTGGAGATGGAGTCCTCAACATAGAAACTGATATTAGAGGAAGAGTGGGAAGAGGGTGACCTTCTGCTTTGCTTCTTTTACCCTAAGGACTGTGGGACCTTTGTATCTGACTCCAGTCTGAAGCTTCCCTGTGGGTTGTCTCCCCACTAAAATGGGAGCTCCTGGACAGCAACAACTGTCTTAATTTGCTATCTGTATCCTCAGCTTTTAGCACATACTAAGTACTTGATAAATGCTTTGTTCATTCCATCATATGTACATTTTCTCTCTTGCCATACAAAGCCATCTTCAGACTTCAAGCAGGAGTCACAGGATGGAAGGCTTTTGGAGCAAGAAGGGCCTTTGAGATGATTTATTTCAGGCCCTTCCCTCATTTTACAGATGAGGAAACTGAGGCCCCGGGGAATTAAATTGCTTGCCCATAGTCACATGGGGCTAGCCCCCACATATTTCAATGCATCACTCTTTTCATGTCCCCATGATTTCTCTCTGGGTTGATTTGTAAGGGGAAAGAGTCAAGTCGACAACATTTACGTAGACGATAAGTAAATCAGGGGGATGACAAGTTATCTGCCCATGTATAACTAAGTAGGACAAAGTTCCTGGAAGCCACATCTCATAACTCCTTAGAAAGCGGAGAGTGATTCAGATTTTGGGGGTGGGTTTTGTAAACATGAAAAACACCGATATGCCTAGCTGGAAGTCCAGAAAGCCAAGATTCCAAAGTCTGCACTCCCCTTGCCCTGTCACAAGATTTGAGACGATACTCTTGTGGCCTTGGCCATGATTCCAGCCAGGACTTGGCAGTCAACTAGAGTGTGTTTCCCCAACATCTACCCCACCCCCAGACTGAAGAATGCCTCTGTCCCCAAGATTTGAACTCAAGCCCATGTTCCCAGGTCCCAGTTCTCTGCATTTAATCCAATGGTGTGTCTATAATAAAAACATTCCTGCCCTCCTCTATCCTATCTGTTGGTAAGAGTCGCCAACACCAGCCTGGCTCTGGCACTCTGCCCATATCTACCATGAGTCAGCCCATTGTAGAGGACTTAGGGGATGTAAATTATAGCTGCCTTTATCTACAGAGAGTTGGCATGGAGGAATGGACAGAGAGCTGACTACAGGGTCAGTAAGACTCACATCCTCCAGCACATACTGACTCAATGAAGCTGGGCAAGGATCCTTAACCACCCCAAGGGACTTTCTAAGATTATAAATTGCAGAACAGATACTTCCCTGCATTGACAGAAGTGTTTTCCTTTGAGTTCCCTATCTTGTAATTTATCCAGTTTACCAATTGGATACAATACAAATAATACTTGTTTATGCTTAGTTTGTATGTTCTCACCTCCATCAGAGGGTGAGCTCAAGGGCAGGGAATGTATCTCCAGAACTTAGCAGTGACCAGCAAACTGTAGGTTTTGATAAATGTCTGCTGACTATACAGTAGGTGTTGATAAGTGTCTGTTGACTACCTATACAATTATGTCCACATATCTGCCTCCATCACCACCCCATATTTATAGTGGCGAACATTTTCAGTTAAAAATAAAAAGGCAGTATCTCTACTTACACAGACCATCACAAGCCAATCAATAAGACCCATCACCAATCACACTCCCACAATTTACAAAACCCATTTCCTTACCTTCTGCAAGGCTGTGGTGAGGATCAAATGTCTGTGGAGGAGGTAGTGAGGTATAGTGGAAAATGCACTGATTTTGAATTCAGTGGACTCTGAGGGCAGATTGATGCATACTTTATTTTCTTGCTTTTCATTGTTTTGTTTTTTACAATATGGCTAATACAGAAACATGTATAATTGATATATTGCTTGCCTTCTCAATGGATGGGGCAGTGGGTGGGAGGGAGGGGGAGAATTTGGAACTCAAGATGCTTAAAATGAATGTTAAAAATAAATAATTTAGAAATTTTAGATCCAAGAGTTGGGTTTAAATTCCCAGCCTCACTATTTAATACCTGGGTGACCTTGCATATAAATGAAGTGGGCTAGTATTAGCCAAGCCCCTAATAAATGCTTTTTGGAGGTGATATAATCAAGGAGGGCCAGTTCAGAAAGGGGCCTATGCTCTATGGAATTAAGTCAACAAGCAAAAGCACTGAGATAAGCACTACATTTAGTTCCCAAAAGTCTGTTGAGAGGAAAGATTTCTATTCCCTTACCTTGGCAATTGATTTCTCAGACATGGTCTCCCTGTCCTTTCCCTCCTAAAATGGGAAACACACTTCCACCACTTAGAGGTCCACGGGGCCTCTTAGAGAAGGGTGTCAGGGGGGAAGGGGACAGAACCTAACTGGGCTGCTATGGGATGGGGATCATCTATCTACCCTCATCCCCTAGCAAGGCACCAAGGCAGGTGTCAGGCAAAGATTTCAAGAGAGGCATTGTCACTTCTTGGCTGCCAAGATCATCAGGGCCCCCTGCAGTCCCATTTGCAAATCCCCCACTCTCTAAGACAAAAGGTCCAAATAGCTGAATACCACCGGGCCTCAATAAGCTGTTGGCACCCATTCCAACATTGCCCATTCCCATCTCTTAAGTTGGAAAAGCTTCCCAAGAGAAGGAAAGAGGATCAGAGGGGTAAAAAGAGAGGGTCGGCGCTGGTCAGCTCAGGGAGGCACGGAGGCTGGAGGCTCATGAACTCAGCCTTTGCCAAGAAACCGGAGGCAGATGGAGCTTGGCTAAAACAGTGAGGACTTTGCTTCATCAGCTGCATTCACCCTGTGAGGAGGTACTTCACCTCCGTGGAGTGGAGGCAATTACTTCTCACCAATTAGGCTCAATCACGGCACTATAAACAGCTGGTGGTATGGAGTCGTGATCCTCATTTACAACACTGATGGCCTTTTAGCCTTTAGAGTCTGGGAGCCGACTCCAAGTTCTTCCCCTCCCCCTTGTCAATCGGGAGAATCATAAAAATGTATGAGGACCTGGAGAAAGACAGGGTGGGGAGGCTCTGGTGGGGACAGAAGAGGGGGCCAGGAAGGGGACTGGCATCTTGAAATGAGGACAAGAGAGATCTACCACCAGCTGTTCAAAGCTCCATGATTGAGGGGCTAATTGATTGCGGGTGATTATGTCCCCACTGGGGGAAGGTGAAGTGGGCCCTCTGTCTGGGTGCCCCTGATTATGGCCTGTGGAGCCAAAGACCAAGACCGGTGACAGGTTCAATTGGATCTTAATTTTTTAATGGCTAATAGATGTATTTTTTCAGGCTTTGAGAGCTGAGAAACATCTGGGGTGGAGTGAGAATGGGAGGGGGGAGAGGGAGAAAAGGAAAGAAGGAAGGAAAAAGGGAGAAAGGAGAAAGGGAGGTGAAGGATTCATTTATTCCCAAGGCTTCAGCGTAACCCTGCAAAGAATGGAACTGGAAGTTGACCGGTCCATCGGGAGGATGATGCCCTTCTGCCCCCACGGGACAGGAGGTGGGCCATTTGGCTTCAGGGAATGGTGACCCCAGTGGAAGCAAATCTCTCTTTCAAAACCCAGTGCCAACCTCACTTCCTCCATGAAACCTCCTCTAACCACCCCAGCCCTGAATGATCATCTTCTGTCTGAACCAGCTTACCATTTAAATCTCCAGCAATCATAGGGTACTTACTATATATAGACTGACTTGTATGGCTAGTAATCCCCTTCTGTGTGTAACTGGTGGCCTATACAGGTGTGTGTGTGCATACACCAGCATGCATGTGTATGACAACACCATGTGTACATATATACATACATATATATACATGGATATGTATACCCACAGATAGGGATAGCTATCCATACACAACCTGATTCCATGAGAACAAACCCCATTAGGTGGAACAAAGGGACAGTCTGGCAACCCTGGCCAGACTTTCTATTCTATTTCGTCTCCCCAGGCCAAGGCACCCCTAATTTAATGATAACTTTATTATATATTTAAAAGGAAGAATACATAATACATTTGCAGCTTCATTGTTTTTATTATATTGTGCTATGCAAATGCTATTTTATTCCATAATACAGAATAGAAATTTTAACAGTAAGAGCTATGGTTTATATAGCCCCTGTTTTCAAAGTTCTTTCCTCTCAATGATTCTCTGTGGTAGGTAGTGAAAGTGCTATTTTCCCCATTTTATAGATGAGGAAACCAAGGTTTTGGGGTCTCACCCATGGGTCACACAAGTTGGAGAGAGATTCCAGTCTTGGTCTGTCAACCTCCATTTATAGTGCTCTACCTCAATAATATGTCTCTGAATAATCCCTGCTCCCTAGAGGCTCTACACATTTCTCACAATAGCTCTAGGAAAAAGGTAGACCATCCCTCCTCCAAAGTCAGAGAAAAGAACTTAAATCTAGAGAAGAAATTGAAGTACAAGCATGTGCATGTGGTCAGAGTTGGTCAGTGGCAGTGCTGGACACAAAGAGAGATCTCTTATTTGGTCGTCCCAGGATTTCTCCATTAAAAGGTTAGCTCCAGAGGAAACAGGTGACCTCTTAAACTGGGATTTAAACCCAATGAAATAGAGGACTGGAGACTTTGGGGATGTCTTTTATTAAACCAGCCACACTGAACTTAGTACACATTGAACTCGGACTCTAGGGGAGAGCTGGAAGGAATTTTGATGCAACCCTTCCTCTTAGAGAGGAGGAAAATTATAGATTGGCTTGATTCAGGCTTGTTTCTGTCAAGGGTCTCCTGGGCCTTCGACTAATCACTCACCAATTATGTATTAATTGCCTGCTATGGCAGGCACACTTGCTAAGCACTGGAGATAAAAAGACAACCCCTGCCCCACAAAAAGAAACAATCCCTGTTCTTAAAAGAAGTTCACATTCTAATGGGAGAGACAACACATAAATCTAGAAGTTTGCTATATATAACCTAAAAACATATAATTTGAGAAGTGGGGTGGAGAAGGGGGAAGGCATAAGCAGCTCTTGGACTCCAGAAAGGCTCCCTGGAGAAGAGATTTCTTTCCTAGATCTTTGCTGAAGTACTGGGACCAGGTCTCCATATCCTGCCCCATGAAACACCTGTAGTCATTTGCTATAGCTTCATAGAGTTTCCTGCCTGGACCTCTAAGTGCCTTCCCTCTGAGCTTACCGCCAAGCATATGGCTTGTTTGTACATGGTTGTTTGCCTGTTGTTTTCTCTATTAGAACATACGCTGCTTGAGGGCAGGTTACTGTTACTGTCCTTTTTTGTAATCCCAGTACAGTTACTAGCACACAGTAGGCACTTAATAAATGCTTATTAACTTATTGTTGATCTGCCTCTGACACCTTTGTGAACTCAGTGATGGGAGGTGGGGAGTCCAGAACAGGGAAGTAGATCCATGCTACCTGGTTGTGCTTGATACCTGGTTCAAGAATCCAACCTGGGATTCTCTTCCCACAAAATGTCACAGCTACCTGTTTCTTGAATTTATCCCATGATCTCCTTTCTCATCTCTGCCTGTTCAAATCCTCTTCTTCCTCCCAGGCCCCCTTCTCTACAAAACCTTTCCTTTTCTCCCAGGGCTTCACATGATCATCCCTGCAGCAGATTTGTCCAGAATTCTCTCTCCTTCATTGTGTTTCTCACTCCAAGTATCTCTATACCTCGCACATGCTTTGCATAAAGCATTTGAATTAATCCAAATCCCTCTTTTAGATAGGAAACTGGGGCCCAGGGTGGCTGAATAATTTGACCAGGGTCACTCAACTGTCAGAGCAAAGACTTGAACTTAGGTCCTCTGCTCTAGAACCAGTATATTTTCTGCTATATACAGTAGGTGATTAATAAATGTTTGTTGAATTTTCTGTGATGAGTTCCAACACCCTTGGTCTCTAAGCTGTAGCCAATGCTTGATGCCGCTCTCCTATGTCTTCCTCTGGACCTGACTCTCATAGATTCTGTATCTGTCCATCGCAGGCCCGATGATGGCAGCTTCACAACAAAGTTCATCTGGTTTGGTTTGGTTTTGGAAAACAGACTTAATTATGATCTAAATCTGTTCATTCATTAAATAACAAAAAGAAACAACTTGTTTGATTCACAGTTCAGTATAGAAAATTTATTTGGTTTAGGATCCAGCAAATGAATATAGTTTGGTGCATTTTGGAAGGTTCTCTTCAAGTCTGCATTCCTTATCCAGGAAACTGATGGATCAAATATTATTGAACCTTTTGATATGCTCACTCATGCTAGGTGCCCCAGGGCACAGAGAGGTGTACGATATGACTCCTTTCCTTAAAGAGGATGGAAGGGGCAATAGTCTAAGCGGCCAGCTTTCATCTACTACAACACCAACATGGGATCACAGCTTAGAAAGCCAGGACCTCAAAGATCCAAGGATTCCAAATCCTTTATTTTCAATAGGAAGAAACTGAACGCTGATTTGCACAGTCTCACCTACAGTCAGCACGAGTCACAAGACTCAAACCTAGCTCCTCTGATTGCAAATGCAGTATTTGTTCTGTCACACCTTCGAGTGTTTCTAAGAGAGTATCTACATAGTGAATGTCTGAAATGAGTAGTAGGTGTAATAAAAGAGTTACATAAAGATGCAATGAACACATACCAGCAAGAATTATATGGACCCTTTTGGGGATAGGCTGGTTTAGATGAAAAGTGTATTTTCTTAAATTGTATTTACACTTGAAGTATGCCTTGGTAGGCAGACTCTCAGATATTTTATGCATTTTTTGTTATTTGGAATAGGATTTTAACATATTTCTCTCCCAATTTTTGTTATTGCTATATAGAAATGCCATTGACTTTTGTGAATTTATTTTTATCCCACTTCTTTAGTAACCCTATCACTTGTCTTTTTCTGGTTCTCTAGGGTTTTCTAAGTAAACCAGCAACAGCAAAAAGAATGACTGCTGTCTTCTCTTTGGGAGATTCATTCCTTATTCCTTCTCATGTTGTTATCTCTAGCCTTTCTAGAATGACATTAAATAGCAGCAGGCAAAGGGAATTGCATTCTGGGACAACTTCTAGTGTTTTCTTACTAAAAATACCACTCATTTTTTGTTTCAGAGATATACTTTTTGTCATTTTAAAAATGACTCTTCTATTTCTATACTTTGTAGAATTTTTTAGCAGAAATGAATGTACTTTGTTAAATTTTTTTTAAAAAATCTTTTGACATAATGTATTTTTGTTTTTAATATGATTAACTAGCTGATGTTTTCCTAATGTTAAATCATCTTTGCAACTCTAAGTAGAACTCTAACTTGATCATGGTAAATGATTTTTCAGATGTAGTTTTGTCATGTTTTGCTAGAATTTTATTTAAAATTATTGCAGCAATGCTCATTAGAGATTGGGCTAGTGCCTTTATTCTCTGTCTGTCTCTCTCAGTCTCTCACTCTCCTTCCCTAGTTTTGGTATTATGTTTATCTCAGAAAAGGAGTTTGGTAAAACGCAGTCATCCTAAATTTTTGAGCTAATTTGCATAGCATAAGTATTAATCACTGGATTAGGTGGTACAGTGGATAGCGAACGAGGCCTGGAGTCAGTAAGACCTGAGTTCAAATCTGACCTCAGACATGGACTAGCTGTATGATCCTGGGCAAGTCACTTAACTCTATTTACCTCAATTTCCTCATCTGTAAAATGAGTTGGAAAAAGAAATGATAAAGTATTCCAGTAACTTTGCCAAGAAAACCTCAAAAGGGGGCCATGAAGAGTCGGACACAACTGAAACAACTCAGCAACAAAAACACAGTGGACAGCATCTATCTACAATCTCTGTGGATCAGAGTCCCCCTTCCCTTTGGTAGCAGTTTACACGGGGGGGGGGGAAGAAAGAGAGAGAGACGGGGGGGGAGAGAGAGGGAGAGAGAGAGGGAGAGGGACAGAGGCAGAGGGAGAGAGGGAGAAGGAGGGAGAGGGGGAGGGAGAGGGAGAGCCTTGAAGCTCAATCCCTCCATGTTCCACTTTAAGAAAATACAGTATTTTTTAAAATTCAAATTCACAAAATTGATATTTCCAGGTAAACTGGAGAGTGAGTATTCATATTATAAATTCTTTGCTTTCAGAGCTCTCCTGTACCACCTCTGAGATAGTCTTTCAATTGGTTGAAGCATATTTACTAAATCTAGTCACACAGATGTTTAGTTGGAAAAGGAAGAAATACTAATAAGCAAAAACATTCCATTTTATGTTATGTGTGTATTGTGAAAATAGCTTTGACCTCAGGGACTCCTCCCAAAGGGTCTTAGGGTTTACAGGCCACACTTTGAGAACAGCTACCCTGGCTTTGTTGTTATGCAGTCGTGTCCGACTCTTCGTGACCCCGTTTGCAGTTTTCTGGGCAAAGATACTGGAGTGGTTTGCCATTTCCTTCTCCAGCGCATTTTACAACTTGAGAGATTATCTAGTCCTTCTCCAGTTTAAAAGTGAGCAAGCTAAGGCCCAGAGAAGAAAGGTGTGACAGAATCTGTTACGAAGCCCAGGTGTCCTGATGCCCAATTTGGTCAGTGTGCAATGGATGATGCCATGCTGGTTCATTCAGCACAAAATTTTGTCTCTTCACTGACAGGTTGTTGAAGGTCATGGTTATCTCTGAAGTCAGCCCTCAAATGTTAAAGATGCACTCTACATCCCCTTCTCCAACATCCTACTTTCCTTTGTAGTCTATTGTGCATCATGAATTTCGTCTCAGTTTAACATACAGCCACAGGGATGTTTCTATTTGAGTTTGATACAAATGTCCTAGGGTATCAAACCTAGCCTTTAACTGCCCCAACTTTCATCGCTGGTATATCACACAATTCCCAGTTGCATTATTATGGGAAAACAAATCTAATCAGAAGTGAGGTAGCTTGGAAAAAGGCAGTGAAAGAGGCTGGCTGATGTCCAACAGAATGACAGTAAAAATCATGGAAAGTGAAGAAGTATTTCTAATGAAACAATGGTCAATTTGATTAATTTTGGAAATAGGATTCAATGAGACTTTTCAGTAACTCAGATTATAGTATGATAAAAGAGAAAAAGCACATTCCTCACACCTCAGAACAACCTGGCAGCTGTTTGAGATCTACCCTGTAATTTCTACAAGGCTTTTAAATCTCTGAGGCTCATTTCTATGAAACGTGGAGAGAAGACTTTTTTCCAAAGGCTTTAGGAAGTTTCTGAGGGAATCTTTTCTTTCTTCTGTCATTCTTATTTCCTAGGAATACTGAATACTTAAAAAAAAAGTATGTGCCCCTTACTTAACATGCAAGACTGGCTAACTTTTCAGCATGGAAAAAGTTCAGAGGAATTTCTTAAATGTTCATTTTCCCAACCATTTCTGTCAAAATGCAGCAGCTAAATCATGAAACTGACCAGAAAATGACTGGATATTTATCTAGTCTTCCAACTGTGATGTACTCTTCATTTGGGCAGCTAGATGGTGCAGTGGATAGAGCACCAGAGCAGGAGTCAGGAGGACCTGAGTTCAAATGTCACCTCAGACACTTGACACTGACTAGCTGTGTGACCTTGGGCAAGTCACATAACCCCAACTGCCTCATCCTGGGTCATCTCCAATCATCCTGATCACTGGATTCAGATGGCTCTGGAGAAGTGAGGCTGGTGACCTGCACAGTCCTCCCTCACTCAAGACAAAGTCAAGTACAAGTCATGTCATTATTTCTCTGATGGCATGGTCTTTGGCAATGAAGGACGAACAAACACTCTTCATTTACTCAGTCTCTTCTCTTTTAATTGGTATATTTAAAGATTGCTTTGGAAAGGAAATGTTCCTATAACAAACAACAGATGAGTTGTGCCCATAAGCTGCAATGCTGAAAGGATAAAGGCTTAAAAACAAAATCCCAAACCAGATCAACTGCAATAACTTAGTCCCAGTGAAAGGAAAAGGTAACATGTTTCCCTTTCTCTTGGTAGAAGTGAGAGTCTTCTCTACAGGTATGAAATAATGCTTCTGTTATCTGATACAGTCACTTGGTTAGTTTTCCTTAATTTTTTTTTTACAAGATTCAACAGGGAGAGGAGGGAATATTGGAAAACATTCTTATGTAAAAAAAAAAAGACAAATAAAAATTAGTAGTTAGGGAAAAATTCAGGACTATGACAGATTCATTAGTTCGAAAGGACCTTAGCAGTCAATTAGACCAACTAATCCATAAAAAGGAACCCCCACTGTCATACAGCATTCAGTCCCTGCCTGAAGAATAATGAAGAGGAATCCACTACTCTTCAGGGTAGCCAATTTTACTTACAAATAGCTCTAATTGTTAAAGTTTTCCTGTCTCTTCGTAACTTCTACCAATTCTTCCTAGTTCTGACCCCTGACGATGAAGAGAAAAAGTCTAATCCCTTACCAATTTGACAATTCTGCAAATATCTGAAGCCAGTTGGATGCTCTTTCTTCCCTGGTCTTCCATCTCTAGGCCAAGCCTCCCCAGTATATTTAAATGGTTTTCATTTTCACCGGGCACAGACTTAAAGTCTCTCTTACAACCTTGCCACTCAGCTTATTAACATTCTTCCTAAACTGGAGCTCAAACAGTAAAATATTCCAGATTTGGTGCGACCAGGGCATGACAACCACTTCCCTTTTCCTGCAAGTTATGCCTCCCTTAACAGAGCTTTGGTCTGTCTGCTATATCACACTGCTCATGAGTTTCTATCATTGTTCAGGCATTTTTCAGGTGTCTGCCTCTTTGTGACCCTATTTGGGATTTTCTTGGCATAGTTACTGGAATGGTTCACCATTTTCTTCTCTGACTCATTTTACAGCAAACTGAGGAAAACAGGGTGAAGTGACTTGCTCAGGGTCACACAGCTAGTCAGTGTCTATGGCCAGATTTGAAGTCATGAAGATCAGTCATCCTGACTCCAGGCTTGGCACTCTTGCCAGGTACCACATAATTGCCCCCAGCTTTAGTCTTTCTGACTGCTGTATCATGCTGCTTATAATAAGCTTTTAAGTTCATGATAAAACTCCCATATCCTTTTTAGGAAGAAACAATCTACCTAATCATGCTTCTTGTGAAGCTGATTTTTTGAATACATGTTTAAGACTTTTACTCTTTTAAAATTCCACCATGTTAGATTTTGCCTAGTGCTCTAATCCAAGGGCTGGAAAATCCTTTAGCCTGAGGGCCAAATTTAGCCTGCTGCCCATTTTTGTAAAGCTCATGAGCTAAGCAGGTTCTTCTCCTTTCTTAGCTACAGCCAGAATTTGCCTCCCTCATTCCCCCCGCCTATCAAGATCTTTTGGAAATCCGTTATCTCAAGTTAGCTATCTCCCCCAGCTTTTTGCCATCTGCAAGTTTTACAAGATATGTGAAGAGTAAGAAAATAAATCTAAACCTTTATTTTGTATTTTAAAAAGCAAAATGGTTTGCATACCAGTTAATGAAATGTTATTCCAATAACTTCAAGAGTCTAGGATGAATCCAAGAAGTTGCCTATTAGAAAAAAATGTCATGTAGCCTCTGGTTATACACCACTGAACATATATATACATACGTACGCACGTATGTATGTATATGTGTGTGTGTGTATAATGTATTCTGAATGTTTTCTTGGTGGCAATGTAAAATGAAACAACAAAAATGCAAACTTTTCAAATTGGAAAATGAACATTTTATTTACATGCCCGTCAAGTTACAACTTATTTCATTATACATTCTTCATTACGAAATCACAAATGATACATAACTTACATTATCGATTTTGCCACTGTGTTACTTTTTACATGTATTCCTTGACAGAGTTGGAAAATATAGTTTAACAAGGCAACATTATTTTTCTCAAAGGAAGACATAATTCATTTCTTTAGGCTCAGTTTGGAAGAAAATACAAAATGGAGGAACCCAGAGGAATCAGGGTCATGACAAACTCGCCTCTTTGTTTGTAAACTTTCAACGTATGCCCTCCCAAAAGCATAAGCTTCATAGTCCATATCAGAACGTGACCTCTGCCGTAAATGCTCCCATCTACCCAAATACAGCATGTACACTGTACAGACATTACAGGTTAGGAAGGATCACAGTCAGTGAAAGTAATAGAGTAAGGTCAAATAAGTCATCACATCCAGTGGCAACAATATGGCGCACTAATCCTATCCTGAACTCAACAAGAACCAGAGCTCCTACAAAAGGAGAGGAAATAAAAACAAAGAAAATGGGTGAGTAATTATATCTTCATTGTTATACCTCAGACAACAAGGTCCTTGCTAAAGGACCAACGCACAGCCCTATAGAAAAAAGGTAAGACTGAAAAATAAGAGAATTAAAATGTTACTCCCTCTACTCGGCAACCTAGAGAAATCAATTAAGAGCAGAAACCTGTCAAAGCAATAGGTTTAGATGAAACACATAATGCACATTAAAATTAAAAGCATAATTTTTGTTCAAATATAGGGTGCAATACAAAGAATAGTAGAGAAAAATCATTTGTAACAGAAAAAAAGCAAGAATGCAGGGTGAATGTGAAGCAGAGGATGAGGTGAATATAAGGTGGGAAGGAAGAAAGAAGGCGGGCCCAATTAGAGGGAAAAAGAGCCAAAATCAAAAAGGGAATTTCAGAATGGAATGAGAGGCTAGCAGAGTGAAATGGCTGGCTAGTTTCAGCAAAGAAAGTGGGAAGACGCTAGGTGGGAAAGGGGGAATCATAAGAAGGGAGGCCCTTGCCAAGCTAACCCAAATAATGTTAGTGATGGAGCAAGAATGATTACAGAAAAGACCAGAATGGAAAAAAGTAAAAACAAGTGGGAACAAGTCAGAATTCTTGTGTTTTCTTTGTTGTACCTGCAAATGAAGTAGGGGAGTTACAACTCTACAAGTAAAAATCCTCAGAGGGGGGAAAAAATGAAAAATTCTGGATCCCCACCTGTGAAAAGCAAGCTGAATTGTTAATGTAAGTTGCCATTTTATTTCATCTAAAAAAGACAAAACAAATAAAATCCTAAACATCAATTATCCCTATCCCCAAACTGAATTACATATATATATACACATATATATGTGTGTATGTATATATGTATATACATATATAATATATATATTCTTAAGAAATTATTACAGTGAACTATCTGCCTAAGTGAAATCAGATCACAGGAATATATCCTAGAATTTAAAAAAAATTCAAAACTAGTCTCTTAAAAAGTCATATTAAATGACTACATAAACAGTCTATTTATAGAACATATTCAATGTGAACCATCATCCCCCTATGGGGTGCTGAGCTTAACTAAGCCCATCACATTTTCCAAATGTTACTTTACTGTTCCACAACTTGGTAAAAATTAGTATCATCAAACCAAACCAAAATGATTCAATGACCCCTTTCCATTTCATTTAGTTAAATGTGAAAGGAGAATACAAACCCTCAACAGAAAGCTCTGGAGGGCAGTGGGTATCCCTCCTCCTATGCTCAAAAGCATAAAATATTTCTCGCCCAAAACAAGAGCATAGAAATGGGGAGTGGATGCCTTTACAGATCCTCTACAAAAAGCATAGAGAAACAAATGATCCTTCCCAACCATATTATACCCTAAGAAGGTGGTATACACGAGGATCCAATATGAATCAAGGGTTTTGTTTTGTTTTTACACAATACCATGGGCTTACGTGGCTAATACGTAGTAGTCATTTTTAAGATTAAAAAACAGGTCACAAAATACCTTACAGAAAATCCTTAGGATTTAATACTGAGTTTAAGGTTAGATACCTTTGGCGAATCCATATTAAAGAATGTTTAAGATTACATTTCATTCACATTTTAAAAAGGGAGGGGGGCATGGGGAGAGTTGAGAGATCACATTGGATAGTATTCCCCTAAAATCAACTTGTGCCAGTTGCAGTTTGGTTAGTGTCCTGTCCCTGGATAGTATCTCTGGTGCCATCTTCCCACCCCCAGAAGTTCTTCTGAACTATCTCACACAGAGGGTTCCTTTTTGGTGATTTTTTTTTTTTTAAGTACCAAAAACACCCTCAAGTATTGTATTGCAAGAAAAAAAGAGAAAAAAATTGTGCTTTGAGGAATAAAAGCAAGAGTTTGGTCTAAAAGTATTTGAAGCTAGAACTGAAACCTCTAGGTAGAAAAAACATAGGAAAAAAACACTAAGCAACTGAAGAAGGTAATACAAAAACTAGTGTGGAAGAGGTATCAAGGATCAAAAATTAAGCCACTTACTTGTCACTTTCACAAAGCTCTCTTGGACTTCTTATTAACATGTAGTAGAACAGCATGGAGTGGAGGGAGGTGAATGGGGATGGGTGAAGTATGGGGTCAGAAAGCTAGCCCTAAGTAAGCTAATGAAGTTTCTAATACACTTAAAAGCTTAGAAAAGAAAGTGCTTCAGACAGAAAAAAAATGCAGCCTTGTTTCCCCCAGTGCCACAAAGACGACAAATGCCTCAACTACGCCAAAGCATCGGTGAACATGGTGAGCTTACCTTCCAATGCAAAAAAACAAACAAACAGACAGACAAACAGCAACGAAAAACAAAACAAAACAAAACAAAGTGATGGAAAACAAACTCAGAAACCCAAACTTTGTAAGACACACAGAGCAGCCCTGAGGTGGAAAGATGACGTATAATCCAACCTGGGCCCAAAGTATGAGCACATTATTTGATGATGCATTAGAAACACCAGTGTGGAGAGATCCAGTTAGGCAGCAGAGCCCTCTGGCCCTCTGCATGGGAAGGTGCTAATTGGGACAGAACTGAGTACACTCATTCCATTTCTTTTTGTTACCTTAAAATACCAGTCCATATAGAGTTCTCATTTTCCTTTGGTGTTCTTAGGAACCTGTTTTCTAGAGATTTTTAAAAGATCTTTTATTCTAAATACCTGATTTAGGATTTCATAGTTCTGCAAAATTTCTTTCTCCTGATGTTTATCCCCTCACTATGAACCTTACCCAATGCCTTAAATACTAACACTTTCTGTTCTCATGATCAAGGCTGAATATCTAAAAATTAATTTTTTAGCACCATGACCAGTAGGGCGACAACCTATAGTGTCTCAACTCGGAATTGTAAGAAAAGCAGAATGAAATGACTTTCCATCTGAGCTTCACAAAAAAATGAAAATCAACATAACAAGAAACCTCCCATGTTTCTTGTGCCCATAAATGGTTCAACCCAATAAAAACCAGTTACCTATGAATTTCATAAATGGTTTATGCCCCAAGGAGAAAACCCTTCAAAGTTTCTTTCAGAAAAAAAGAGTGCTCTCTCCCCTCCCCAACCCCCAAAGGAAGACAAACCTAAGAATTTCCCGAAGCACATGGCCAAACCAATGCTATTGGACAGGTTTGCTTATTAGAGATAAGGAACAGCACAGGAACAAAAACAAGGCAATGCCAAAAGAAAAGGGGGTTGGGGGATTGGTTCCACATAATCACCTTGTGTACTGACCGAATGAGATATACTGGTATTAATTCCTAGTTAGTTTTACGCTTCTGGATTTTGTGAACAAATAATACACAGGTCAGGATAAAAGTATTGACTTACTACCGTCTTTATAAAAATCGAAGATACACACAAAAAACACATCCACATTTATGGAACGGTATCCATTCAACTTTGATATGACAACACAAAAAACTAACAAACAGCTACTAGGTTGCTGAATAATATCCATCTTGAATAACATTTTAATTTTAAAAGGTCCATATTTACAGAGTACAATTAGATGCAATGGCTTGCATTCTGCACCTCCCTTTAAATGCATGATAAAGAAAGAACAAAGATAATGGTTGCCACAGATCTTCCACAGGGGTTACGCTTAGGGGAGATGATTTAAACTGCTATAGGTGGGCTCCAAGAATGGAAACCGATATCCCTTGCTAATTCAGCTTCCCTCCTCCTTTTCTTTGGTGGGAGAAGTCATAACCGGAACTAAACCTCAACTCACTTGCTCAAGTTACTTTACAACAGGAGAATTCATCTGCATTGGTTGGGTAGTGATCCTAACAAGCATCTCAAAAAATACCCAGATTTATTCTATTGATCACCTCATTTTGGGGGAACATCATATTTAATAGCTCATTTATGACTATGTGCATAATGGCTTGCACATACAAGATAGCCCCCATCTAAAATATCCAGATGATGCAAAAAGTGGCCCTGAAAACAAAAAAAATCTATAGGTGCATTTCCACAAACAAGCCCTCTCTTCTCCTTACTAACCTGGGGGAGACAGTGTCCAGATTTTTTATTTCAAAACGAAGTTGGAAAGAAAATTTTTTTTCAACTTTTAGGAAACATTCAAACTGATTAATTTGTTAATCAAGGGGGTCACAGAGTCCCCCAAAGCTCAGCCTCTAGTTCCCATTAAAATAAAGCTCACTAAGATATAAGCGAACCCACTGCTTAAGGTGAGTGGGTTAAAGGCTTTCAGGTAGCTCCTACTTAAAGTGTGCCTGCTATCAACAAGCTCCTCTAATAGAGCCCTCTGGGAACGAGACTAATGCGCTAAGGCTCTCTTTAGAGTACGTGTGGGTGTTTGTCCTTCACTGAAGAAACCATCTGGAGGAAGGGTGTGCCTGAGATGGCAGTTGACGGCCTATCTCAGGTAGAAGAGTCTTTCATATGGAAAGGCAAAGTGAAAGCAGCAAGCTTCCTGTTCTGAGAAGACCCCTGCAAGTGGCAGGATTTGGAAGCAGAGGTGGCTGGCTGATCAAAGCAAATGGGACCCATATCAGGAGGCAGAGAGCTAGATGATAAATTCCCTTTGGATGGAGGTATGAATCTCATCTGGGTTATTGAGTCTGAGATGCAAATTTATGGAAAAGTCATCATTAAAAAATAGAAAACTTAAGACTACTTTCCAGTCTCAAACATAACATGATGTTCTTTCAGAATCAATTTTATTTGAAAGACTCATCAAGCTCTGAAATACCATAATCCCAGGATTTAGTCTTTAAAAAATTTTTTTTTGTAACAATTTGAACGATAGTACAAAATCTTCACTGTGAAAAAACAGATGACAAAGGCTATGTGAACTGTCTCCTCTAAGAAAGGATACAAGACATAAAGGACCACTCCTTTTTGAGGGACTCTACAGTTTTGCTCCTTCTGCCAACTATCTAGTGATCAAAGACCACTGAGTTTCCATTTCTCTCGTGTGATAGGTCCATCAACACGATCAGGGAGCTTTCAATACAAAAATTAATTCAAAAGTCCAAGGAAGCCCCAAGACTCCCTGCTCTAATAGTTTAGGTTCCCATTGTAATACCTATCCCAAATGATAAATATCTTTCACAAAATATGGGAGCAAATATGGAACTAAGGCACTTTCTTACGGTTTGCCCAAAATTAACCTTAACAGAGCTTGCTCCTTTGGAAAGAGTTAAGCTTCTCATCAAAAGGAAACAGGCCAAAATTACTCAGCAAAAGCTATCTGAGGGGAGAACTCACAGTTTAGGCTGTGCTGGTCATGCCTACAACAACTATCTCTGACTAGCTATCTCTTTGCGTGGGATTATACTTCATAAAGTTGTCTTTGCTGTTAAATCTACCAAATGGCAGGGCACACCAAGACCTTCCTCAAAAGATATGATGATAATCAGAAATGTAACTGCCAGTGTTATTCCCCTAATGTGTTCAGTCTTAGAAAAGAAGTGGCTCATGCTAGCAGGGAATCAGTTTATGGGCCTGCAAGTGAAGTTTTAAAATGATTTCTTTTTTAAGCCAATGGGAAAATGACAGTTACACCTATTTAACTCTGGAATTGAGAACTGGGGGAAAGTGGAGGTGAAGGGAGTTGGGGAGGGAGGGAATTCAGCTAGGATTTGAGAGAATGTGAGGCCAGGCTTTGACTTATTTACAAGAATGAGAACCTGTCTCTTCCACTGGTACAGCTCCCAACCCAATACCTCTTATCTCCTTTTGGCCACACAAACACCAGGTTGATCCCCCCAAATTTTTGATCTATGTTTGGCATACACCTTCTGAAGTCTTTCTAAGAAGTTATGAATGCGTATAAAAGAAAATTATTTTCTAGCCTACACTGAAGATAAGAGCAACCATTATCAAATATTCTTTGCTAGTAAAAAAAAAATCTTTTAAGATGGGGGATGTGTTAATGTTCTTTCCTCAATCCAATCCACTGTGATCGCAGTCAGATTTTGAAGAACAAAGTCTACATGCATCATAAGCACTTAAAAAAAAAAAACAAAAACAAAACAAAAAACCAAAACTATAGTTCCTTGTAGCTACAACAGGATGGGGAGCAAGTGGACACCAAATTCCTATTTGCTTCTGGGTCCTCTAAGTTCAGCTTTTCTTGGCATTCATCATGCTTTTGGCAGCTCCAGACCACAGTTAAGCAAGGTTGTAGACTGCCAACCAAGTTCTTGGCTCCTGATGTGACTGCTCCCATCGCCTCTCCTTGGGAAAATTCCACAGTAGTTTCTATAGCATAAGGGTCGGTTATTCTTAGTGGAAATCATTCAACAATCAGTGCCACATTTATGTGGGACAAATCTATCATATGCCTGTGGAAGGTTAAAGAAATGATCAATTGTCAGTCAACTCTGAGCATCACCAGTAAAGTCACGGAGGCCAAAGAAAGCAAGATTTTAATGGTGGGCCCTGTGTTAAGAAAACTTGAGATACAAAAACAAAACAAAAATCCAAATGTACAAAAAAGAAACAAAACCAGATCCAAGAAGTGCATTTCCATATGACAAAACAAGATTCCATACATTCGTACAAAAGATTTCACTGACTGGTTTTGGTTTTTGTCGTTTTTTGTTTGTTCTTGTGCCCCCGCAAACCCTCCCTTGTGCATTTAAGAAATGATGTTTCAATGAATAACTTATCACCCCCTGCCACCCCCTCCTCCCCCAAAAAAACAAAACAAATGAAAAAACAAAAATTCAAATTGATACACAGCTTTACAAGAACACATCTATTGTGCAAAGCAAAGCAATGGATACAGAACAGATCACACAAGGGTATGAAGCCTTCCCTCCCACCCTTAAATCATGGCAACTTGAGACGCTCCACCTAAGAATACAACGGGCTACCTGTGGAACTTCTGTTGAAATGCTAAAGCGTGTGCTGGCTCCTTAAACTTCGCGATGGCTTTCCGTTGCTGGGGAAGCATCTGTAAACTCTACATAAAGAAGGAAGAAAAGACAGAGAGAAAGAGAGAGTGAGGGAGTAAGAGAGAGAGAGAGAGATATTGTGATGACATCACCATTCTCACTGACAACTGGACACTTTTCAGAACAACAATACCTGATGGTTTCATTTTTAAGGTGAGCAAAACACTTCACATATGTTCTTATATATGACTGGAGCCTTGCAACAAGCCTGTTAAGGCAAATGGTATTTATTCGTTTCATTTTACAGTTGGGAAAACTGAAAGGTGAAGTGATTTTTCAGGATCAAATATACAGCTAGTAAGTTTCTAAAGTAGGATCCCGTATCTTCTCAAATGCAAGTGTAGCTTTCTCTCCACTGTGCCATGTTATTTCTCAGCAATGTACTGGTAACATTTAACCGGGCAAGGTGTGTGTGTGTGCGTAACACTGCCTATCTTTATAGGCTATGTTGTTGTTGTTTTTTTTTTTTTTGGTTGGGTTTTTTTTTTTTTTTTTATCTGTGATCTCACTGATTTAGGGAAATCCCACTACCAAATCAGTATCTGCATCTTTTCTGAAATTTGTAGTCTGAGGGGGCTGCCTACCTACAGCATGGAGAAATTAAAGGCCATGCCTTAGGTCACACTCAGTATATGTATTTTTTTTTTTCCTGGAGAAGGGGGAAGGCAACTTAAAGTAACTTTTACCCAAGGTCACACAGCTAAGTCTAAGTGTCTGAGGCCACACTTGAAGTCAGATCTTCCTGACTCCTGGGCCAGTTCTCTATCCATAGCACAGCTGCCCCCAGTATGTTTAATAAGACAGAATATGATCCTAGGTCTTCTTGACTCCCAAGTTAAGTATTCTATCCATTACGCCATCTTGCCTTTACTGGCAGCATCTAACGCAGGATACATACATGTGTATAGAGGAAAAACTATAATGCTGCTGAGTCAACACAGTTGACCTTGGAAGGAGGTTCATTGTTTTCTGAGCTTTGTATGTAGTTAGTGCTTTTGAAAAAAGCGACCAATCAATGTTATGTTTTAATTGTGTGTAGTTTATAAACCAAAAGGCAGTATGCTGTACTAGTGCCAGCCTTAGGGAGAACTGGGAAGTCCTGCCTCCTACACTTAGTGGCTGTGTGACTGGTCACATACCTCAGTAACCAACTAAGAAACACTCTCCTACAAAAAGTGCCAAACTGCCCTGCCGGAGGTATTTTCTCATTCGAGAGCTCCTTATGTATCAAGGACATAACATTCCCATCAAAGGACATACCTTTATTCCTAATGACAGATTATCTTACAATGGTGCCTTTCATGTATATGGGGGGATGGACTGGAAAGCACACAAATTCTATTTCCACTCTTGTTCTATTAGTCTTTGTTTAAAATGCTGGAATATAATTCTATAACATCTGTAATAATAAGTCAAGTGGAAATGAACCAAATAACTGTTCAGTAAGTTTTCTTCCTCATAATAAAAACAGATGAGTATGGCAAGACCTGCTTAACATCAGAAACCCCTAACAACCAATTTTTCAATACATACTGTTTTAACTAAAAGGAAGGCAGATTTTAAGATTCCTTAAATTTGAAAGCTCCAAAGTGTACTTCCAGTACTGTTACTTTGAAATATACATGGATTAAGAAAATTGCTGGACAATTAGTTATACTGAAAATTATTATTAACAGACTATTTCCACTAGGGTAAAAATGTAGTCCTTGCCTTAAAAAATTAAATTTAGTCAAGATTCCTAAAAATCACAAACATATAAACACATTTCTGTAAATAATGATTTTTTATCCTAGAAGCAGACAAGAAATATTTCTTTCCCCTCCACTTAACAGTATTTTATTTTTTTCCAATTACATGTAAAGATAATTTTCAATGTTCATTTTTGTAAGATGAGTTCCGAATTTTTCTCCCTCTCTCCATTTTTCTTCCTCCCTCTTCCCAGAAACATTTCTTAACAAATCAAAATATTAGTAGGAGTCCTAAGTGGTATGGTTTTCAGTGCAGAACCTGATTTTTATGAACGAACTGTTTCAGGAATGTCTTAATTGTATATATCCTGCAAATAATACAACTGATAATATTTGGATATTTAACAGGATAACCGATATTTATATTGTCCTCACAACTCCATGAGGCCAGTACTGTTCATTATTATTCCCATTTTAAAGAGGAAACTGAGGTTCAGAGAGGTCATGGTCACAGTTAATACCTCTCAGAGACAGAGCTTGAATCAGGTCCCCATGCTTCCAAGTTTAACACTCCTGATGATGGAACCCTTTCATATAGAAGTTGGATGCCTAGTAGCAGAATCAACTGGGATGTAAAAGCTTCCACAACCTTAGGATTTTGGGTCAGGGTAACAAGCTGTGAGACATGAAAATTAATCTTCTTCTTCTTCTCTTTCCCCTATTTGTAGAAAATGTTCTTGCTTTGGGAATCCAAGGTCTTGTCTGCACATGGACCAATAGAGGTTAAAGAAGCAGACAGAGCCGACCAAAAAAAAAAAAAAAAACCCATAAGGAGAAATGGTTTTGACTTCAGAAAAGCAAAACCCCCTCCAAAATGGACACAGGATTCTACTTCCTCATACTTGCCAAACTGGTAAGAATCACCATGGAATTCTGAGGGGAAGGAAAGGGAGATAAGAGCGAAAAGAGTAAAGAATCATTTGGGATGCCTGAGGGTGGGCCAAATGCCTCTCTTCAGTTTGTAACAAAAGCAAAAGCAGCAAAATGTGGACATCAGGTAGTGTGATTTCTATCCAGAGCTGTGGCAGTTTTATTTTGGATATTAATGCTCTGACCCTCTTGAAAAGGCAGCTTCTAAAGGAAGTTCCAAGGTGGCTTCAGAGCCAGGAAACCTCTGGGTCCAAGTCCTGCTGCTGACACATACAAGGTGGTAAATAAGCCCCCTTATCTCTTAAAGCTCTGGGCACTCTAACGAATTGCAAGACTGATGCCGAAATGCCTAGGGAGATGCCTCCTCACCTGAATTCCTGCTATCAATGGAAATCTAAATACAGTCCCTTTTCTAGAAACATCTTATTGCCTAAGGATCCTTTTCTCTTTATTACGGTGTTCCAAAGGTGTACTGGGAGCTTAGGATCATGGACTGAAAGGTGGATGGAGCCTCTAAAAATCATCCAGTGCTACCTCCTAGATTTACAAAATGGAAGCAAAAGACTACAAAGAGGTAGAAGCCCAGCCCAGCCCTTCAATTCCAAATCCAGCATTCCTTCCATCACACTCCTGTGACCAGAGGGTTTTCACAGGAATAAATACGTATTTCATAACCATATTCAGTTGGAAAAAAGGGGATCCTTCACCCCTGTTTCATGTTGCAATCTTCCTTTTGGTTCTCTCTCTTGCTTCCCAGGATCTGACTGTTCATTCTATGCAGAGAACTCCCACTCTAGACTGTAACCTCCAACCTCTCTGGAGAGCTAAATCTGGGAGCAGAGAACCGAGAGCAGAAAGAGAGCATGGTCCAAGCCCTTTAGACGAGGAAACTAAGGACCAGAGAAATGCAATGAGTTAAAGAGTCACAAAGGCATTAAGCATTTGTTAAATGTTTCCCAATTACATTTTGGGAGGAGGGGAGGAAGGCGACAACTCGGGTTAAGTGACTTGCCCAAGGTTACACAGCTAGTATGAGACAAGATGTGAACTTGGGTTCTCCTAACTCCAGGGCAGAGCTCCAGGCACTGTGCCATGTAGCTGCCCCACCTAATTATATTTTAATCTGGTTGGGTGGACCTCACTTGGAATGTTGCCTTTGAATGCGGCCCCTAATTGACATCTTTGAGTTAGACAATTCTCTCAAGACTGTACTTCTACTGGTTTTTGAGTTATCTGCTAAATTTTTAGCATGAGATGGAAATCGTCAAATGTTATAACCGATGACTGCCTAGACTAAGGATGTAGATTTGCCAGCATATCCCTGGGCCTCCATTATCTCTTGCCAGGACTGTTACAATAGCCTTTTAACTGGTTTCCCTGTCTTAAGTCTCCACTTCAATCCATCCTCATTCAGTTGAAAAAGTGATTTAAAAAAAAAAAAGTTTAGGTCTAACCTTGGCACCTTGCTGCCACCTCCCCCCCTCAAACGGTTCCTTATTGTTTCCAGGATCAAATATGAAGTTTTCTACTTGGCATTTAAAACTTGTCATCATCTGGCCCCTCCTACCTTTCTAGTCTAATTCTTTAAACTTGATTCCCCTCTGTTCCTGATATAGCTATACTGCAGCCACACTGGACTCCAAGCTGTTCCTTCCAGGTAATGCTCCATCTCCTTCCCGTCTCCTTGCTTTTGCAATAGCTTTTCTCCCTGTCTGGAATGATTTCTCTTCCTCACCTCTGCCTCGTGGTTTTCCTGGCTTCAAATCTCCCCTTCTGTAGGATGCTTTTCTTAAGTCCCTCTGGCTGCTAATGCTTTTGTCTCTGAGATTACCTTTCACTTACTCTGCACGGATATTGTGTGATCCTAGGCATTTATGTGCTATCTCCTTCCACCAGAATGAGTTCTTTGAGGGGAAGGGATATTTTCACCTTTCTTTGCATAACTGGGTCTGTCTAATCAAAGCTTATTTACTGACTCCTCTCTTCCACACCTGTCTTTCATGCGGCTGCCAAAATAATCTTCCCAAAATGCACAAGTCTAATCATTTTATTCTCCTGCTTCAACACTACCTTACATCTACAGAATAAGATGCAAACTGCTCAGACTTCCACGTAAGATAGTTGCCAAATCAGACTCCAGTTACCTTGGAGTGAATCACCAGCTTTATTGTACACTAGCCCCTCCTTGCCACGGCACCTATATTTGTGGGGGTAGATGTTGACCACATCCTGTCATTTCCTAACCTCTGTTCACTTCCCCCAAGCTGGAATTCAGATCCTCCTCATCTCAGTCTGTCAGATGTTCCCTCTTTCGTGAAGCCTTCTCTATTGGCAGGCTGAAAATGTTTTCTCCTTCCTCAAGTTTTCTTAGCCTTTGTCCAATAGAAGTGGGAAAAGGCTTTGGCCTCATCCATCACACTCTATCTGATCCTTCACGTCTCTGTCCCCAGCTTCCCCAATCCCTTAAAGTCAAGAAATGTTTACTTTCCCATCTCTGTATTCTCAGTGCCCAACACACCTTGTGAAGAGGAGGCTTGGTGGTGCCAGTGCTGGGCCTGGATTGAGCTGGAAGATCTGGCACTTACTAGCTGGGTGACTCTGGACAAGTCACTTAACCACTGTCTGCCTCAGTTTCTCCATCTGTAAAATGGAATAGTATCACTTACCTCACAAGGCTGTTGTGAGGATTAAATGACACACCTGAAAATGCTTAGCACAGTGCCTGACTATAACAGGCGCTTCACAGATACTTCCAGTTCTCAAGCGTGTATTCTTTTCCATAGAGATTTGGGATACTTGTGTTATCTTTGAGAAATAATGAAGTCAAGTAACAGAGATAAAATTCATTGATACAACTTAGCTTTTATTTTTTATGCTCCACTATGTAAATAGCAAATTAATTTTAAGGATGTAGTAATTCAATAGCGGCCAAAAGAGTAACATTCAAAAGTATGAAAATGATGTGTTAGAAAGTGTTTTGCAGTGTGGCTGATGAAGAGTCAAGAGGGTCTGGGTTCAAATTCTATCTCTGCTCCCCATGACCAATATGATCCTAGGCTAATCGATTTATCTCAGGAAACCCCAGTAAAACAAGGTGCTTGGATGTCATGACTTCTGAAGACCCTTCCATTTCCAAATCATGATTCTATCATTACATGCTATATATCGCATTTCAATCTCTTGCAAATTACAGAACACTAGGGAAAGAAGACCTGCCCTGGCTAAGACTTCTACTGGGAGTTTCAGAAATGGGCAGGCAGCTTCACAGAATGTGAGGAAGCCTGGCCTGGAGCCAGATCTCTAGGCAGGGCTTAGGCACTTCCCAGGCCTGTACCCTGAGCAAATCTTTTAGCTTCACAAATCATCGTGTTCTGCAGTCACAAAGAAAGATGGGAAAGTGCCGTGTAGATGATACTGAGGCGATGCCTTGGGAGTTTACAAAACACCGCACCAATCTGATTTGTCTTTGACGAAGTAGTCCTGATCCTCAACCATTCTTCTGTACAACAACCAGCAGCTGATGTGTGTACATTTAATGTCAGTTATTTTTTTTTTAAATGTTTTAGAATTCTTTTTTACATGACAAAATTCTCAGTTTATATTACTACTTAGAGTATCATGACCAGATTTAGTCACAGGAGACCTAAGACCTAAGATCTATCATCCAATTCAACCCTCCTTGTTCTATGGATAAGGAGAGTAGAGCCTGGAGGGATGGTGTCACACAATTAAGTAAAGTGGAAGTGGGATTCAAACGGAAATTCTCTGGAACATGGGGATCTCTCCACTGAGCCTCTATGCTTTGTGACCACTGAGTAATGACATGGATTCTAATGAATGGTCTGTGTAGGCTGAAGAGAAGACCTCAACAGAGAAGTGATCTTTCAAGGGAAACTGGTCAAAAGTAGTAGGGAAACATTAACTGACTAGGAAACTGGGCCTTTCCAACAGGATCTAAAAAACAAAAATACCCATCTCTACAAAGGAAAAATCACAGTAGTTCTAATTCCTGGTAAGTGATAGCTATCAGAACCACAAGCTGAGTTTTACTGTTGACATCAATAGTACTGTTCCTGTAGAATGAAAACAAGAGGTCAATCAAGCTTCTCAGAGTAAAATGCTTGAAGTACTTTTGAGATTCTGCATGACCCAAAAGGAGGGCATTTGTAGTAAGCACTTAACACTCAAGGACATATATGCTCTCCATGTGGCTGTCAATGAACTTTTTATAAATCCATTTTGGGTCCCAATGGATTGTCCAACTTTTGAACTAAGACTTTGTTTTGGCTTGGGGCACTGTTTGGCAAAACTGAAATACAGCAAAATGCAATTATCTCATGGGCAAAGACAGTTTCATTTTTTTCACTGTCACCCTTGCAGAGTGTAGGTGCTTAATCAAATGTTCACTGAACTGAACAATGCAGACCTGCAACCACTGATGGGATTCAAAATTCACTGATGGTACTCAAAAAATCGAAAATGAAGAACGTAAGCCAATTCCAATGTCTCAGTCAATGATACTGCCTAAAAGTTTATTGTTTGTCAACGCAGAGAATGAAAGATAATCATTTAAAGTGTGAAATGTGTTAAGTCCTTGTGTGCTACAAGACAGTATTACTTTAATCATACAATATATGCATATATGTGCAAATGTGTTGGCCTCCATGCTCTGGATTTGACCTCCGCACTCTGAATAGTCTTCCAGTATCATATGACTTATGTTTTTAATATTAGATTTCCCTGCTGTTCGTAAATGCTATTAATTCAAATTTCACTGAGCGGCTTCATCAGCCAGGAGGTTTTGCTCATTTTCACTGATACAGACTACATCTACATTTTCTGTGTTGTAAACATGAGCAATTACTCACAGGAAGTCCAAGCAAAAGTGTGGAAGGGTTTGTATAAATCCATGCCCAAGACAGGAAAAACTTAAAAGGGCATGCCTGACAGACCAGTTATGTTTATGTATAAAACTTTCTCCCCACCCCGCTTCCTCCCCAGCTACTTTGGACTGAACAATTTATGGAAAGAGGGCAGGCAATCAATTTCAATGCAGTGTAGGGTCATCAGAACCTTTTTTTCAGGTCATAAGGGTCTGATGACAGGAGAATCTTGCCTAATGCCATAAGATGGATTCTAAAAAGGTGGTTTTGTAACTAATGTTTTGCAAACAGATTTATTTTAAACACATGTGGACAGCCTGCTAATAAAAGCAATTTTATTGTGTATCTCCTTTTAAAGTAATTAATCACTACTTATTTTGTAATTTTTGAAAATCAGGATTTTCATATATAAAGTGTGCTTAAATTGAGGTACAACCAAATCATAAAGGAGATGAGGAAGGTTAAGTAAAGTCTATCTGTCAAAACATGAATACTGCATGTATTTAATGAAGAAAGCATTTTGGAGGGAAAAGGGAGTTACAACACAAGTCTCCAATCTTTCTGGTGGAGACATGGCTATTTTTTTTTTTTTTGTAAAGGCTCAAATGGAGCCATGATGTGTAGATGTAAGAGTACAGGTGGGACAGTCAAATGCCTTCTGACTACATTCCCCAGGTTCATCCTCACAAGCCTCAAGAAAGGGTTAGGAGAAGGAAACAGGGAATTAGTAGAGCTACTGTGTGAGGCTGACTGATCCCAATCAACAATTTCAACTGTAACTCTATTTGCACATAAAACACCATGCTCACCTAACTATGAAATCAAGAGTTAGGGGAGGTACAAAACTAGGTGCAATGTCTTGGCATTTTAAAAGATCCAATGGACTGAAACTTTTTTTAAAAGAAAAATCTCAATAATCTCCCTGTATTAGATAAAGCATTTCCTTTCCTCTTTTTTGGCAAATCATAACTTTGCTGCATTCAAATTTATAATGGAAGAAAAAAATGACTGATAGAAATATTAACTTCATAACAAACTTTATTATCACATGCTCTTGTTTAGATTTTACTGATGTAACATTTTATTTTAAAGCTTTAGCAAACAACTTGCTGAAACAAGGAAACACAAGGCTAAAAATGTTTGGTCCTTCAGAAAGTTTTATAAAGAAGTTCATCGTACAAAAATAGTTACATCAGATTTAATAACCCTAGAAGTCCTATCAATAACCATAACTAGAAGAGTAAAAATAATAAAATATCCCCCCCAAACTGACCATGTATAAAATTAACTTTTTCTGCTTCCATAAGTCCTCACATAGAAATAAAAAGTTTTAAAGATTTCTAAATTAAATAGCACTGATAATTTGCAAATTGGTTATCACTCAAAAGTTAAATGGTTTTTAATTTTTCCAGAGTGTATTACCAACATAAAAATAAAAGCAATAAAGGTAAGTAATGAAAGCAGAAAAGGGAAAAAAGGGTTGGGTTTTTTTTTCAGTTCTTTCATTCATTTACTTTAAAATTAAAATTAACAGAACACCACCAAACTTTCCTTTCATTCCTAAGGAATGAAAAGTTGTGAAGAGGAGGAAGATATATCAGGTAAAATAAAATCAGCTGTGGTACCTTTAATAAAACAATGCCTCTCTCTGAGAAAACTTCTGCTACGGCACTCAAGATTCAGAAGCCATATTCTCTTTTAAGGCAACTGTCAAGCTTCCAGATTATTCCTTCCCACAAATGAGCACAACTCATTTCAGTGGAAGTTGGACCGTTTTAACCCAAGGATGCTATTCTTTCTGGCCACCACATGAGGGCACTGGAGAATGTGAAATTCTGTCATTCCTCAGCTGATGTCATTGAAAAAGGATCAAAATCAATTTTACCTACTAGTAAGTGGGTCTCCCACTGCTACTCTCTTTTCAAGTTTTTCTCTCTTTTTTCACTTGTGTTTTAATTTTCTTTTTCTTCTGGCAGGATTTTTCCAATGCCTCTGTAGCTCCAGGATTTAGCAGTGGTGTAGGCACATTATTGCAGCTGGTGCTTTAAGGTAAACGCCAAGTTCAAAAGCAGCAACAGTGTCTGTTAATTAATCTTAGGCAACAATATGCAAAATTCTCAATTAAGGGGCCAACAAGAGAAAAGTTATGTCTTGTAATCTCCCACTGAATGCTGCAGACTCACAGAACTAAAAGGGTCTGCCTCCTTGGTCCATTCTCTTACAAATTAAGCTCCTTGACGGCAAGCATTAGGTAGTTTTTCACTCTCTGCAACCCCCAGTGCCTTCCAAATAATAGACCCTACAGGAAGCTAATAAATGTCTGCTAACTTTAGATGAGGAAACTAAAGCCCAGAGAGAAGGGACATGCCAAGCAGTGGCAGCTCTGGGCTCAGGGCACAGTCAATGTGCTTCTTTTTAATACATGGGTAATATAAAACCTGAGTTTAAACTACTGTACTTCTCTTTCCAGCAAAAAAACCTCAAAAAACAAAAAACCCAAGACAACAAACAAATGAAACAAAACAATTAAACTCCTAATCATAAATCGATTTTTCCCAGTTTAAGATTCACAGACTATTTCACTTTCTTGGGCTGACCACACACTTAGTATAAAGTAAAAGCTTGTGACATTTAATAATAAGTGTTAAGATGAAAAGGAGATAACTTAATTATTCATTATATAGAAAGATTTAATTTCAATTGATTGAGGGGGGAGGGAGAGGACTTGAGTCAGGAGAAAAAAAATTCCTTAAACTTTTTTTTAAATGGAAGAGGAGAGAGATCCTCAAGTTTCATGTAACCAATGACATTGATGCCAGTACCTTTTTTCAGATACTTTTTTTAAATGTTGTGTCCTGGTCAGCTCTTAACTGTTCTTGAGCCTCCTCCAGATCTCTCTTCTCCTGGTCTTTTTCCCCCTTCACTAAAAACTACTCCTGATTGTAAAGTGTTAACGATTTTTGGTAGGAACAGAGGCAAGTGAATTTGACAAGAATGTCAATGTGAAAAGAAAAACTGATTAAAGCCATTTGCTCCTAAATGGACAGCCATGTGACACTACATGATTTTTGAGGCAAATTTTAAAGTTTCTTTGTTTTAACCATAACAAATATTTTAAATGGTTCACCTGGATAACTCAGTGGATGTGGTCAACAATACTTTATAGTGAAACTGAAGTCAGGAATTAAAATACTAACAGGTCAGGGGAAAAAAAAGGAAGCAGGCCTGCTTATGAAAGGAAAAAGAATACAAACGGCTTTGAATTTTGTCCTGATTTACATTTTCATTTTTCAGAGGCACCACCTCTCCAGATGATTTCTGAGAGTTTATTATACTAATATAAGCAGTAAAATGCTTAAAAGTGAAAGCCACTTTAGTTAGTAGTCTTTTGAATTTACATTCAATGATCCCAATTATAATCTGCACAATCATTCACTTATATGCTAAATTTCACCACTATTAGCCATGAAAATCCTTACAATCTATAATTCTGTGTAATTTCAGGACAATTTACATGCTATTAAGAGTCAAGCTTGGTCCTATATTTAGGGCAAGTTAGTCCCATTTACTTTGGAAATCCAATCTGTATTTTTGCTTGTTGTGTTTTTTAATGGCCACAGAGTGATTCGGATGTCTCAAAAACCACTTCTTTTGCTAACACTAACACCTTACTACCTCAAGAAAACATCCCTCTTACAGGAGCAATATACTGCTTAAGATTCTGTTTTAAAAATAAATGAGCTACACTCTAATGTATACCTAGTTTATAGAAAACAATCCTCCTTCAAAATACAGATTCTATATGGTGTCCACTCATCAGAATCTGAACAGATTTGGCTCTGCTGGGGTTAATGGGACCAATGAGACAGATTTATATCATCTTTGGCAACAATCTGAGGGTAAAGAAATCTCTCTCCCCATCACATTTTAGTTACCTCTGGCAACATTTAAGAGTGGTATATCCTAGAGGAAAGAAAATGAGAAGCCTCAAAGAAACAGAAAGAACAAAGTTAAAACAGATCCCACATCACTTTTGGTGTCAGTTACAAAGGAAAAGGATTTTACATACCTGGGACCAGAAACTACACTAAAAAGTTTCAAGTTTCTTTTTTTTTTTCAGTTAGCTGAGCAAATTACAATTGCAATTATATACCTGCTTATTCAAAATGGTTGGGAAATAGAAAATTCTGGTAAAAAGAATTAGTATTGCTCCCACTGAGGGATTATTACCATATCTTTAAAATCAACATACAGTAAAAATAAACCTTAAAACTATGTGAAACATAATTCAACCTTTCGTTTTTTTTTTGAAGGATCAAAGGGCACTTCAGTATCTTACCATCATCACGCACATCAGTTATTACTGTACAATTGTGTGTGTGTGTGTTAATGTGGGGAATGGGAGAAGGAACAAAGTCTGTTTAAATGACTTTCTGACTATTTAAATTTTGGATAAATTGTAGTCTATTTTCTGACTCAATAACTCTCACCTTACGCATGTGTCGGCACTAATTTGAAGGTAGCACTGTGGAACACTTAAAAACATATTTTATTGTAACAATTACTAATTTAGAGCATTTCTCAAACTTTCCCCATCTGTATCTACTACTAAGGAAACGTTCCACACCCCACTAAACCCATCAAAATAAGAATAAATTAAAAGCCTAGGAATACCGTATTCTATGCTACTCACCACCCTGGACAGAGAAGGAACATCCATTAGCAGCTGTAGTTGCCTGAGGATGGCATTTTGGCAGAAGTAGCTGGTACCAAGAATAGTAGGCTCTAAGACTGGGAGTAGATATGGGCCCTAATAGGCAGGAAGTCAGGCACAGGAGGCTGCAAGGAGCTAAAGTTCACAACCTCCTAGCAACTTCTCTTTGAAGGGATGATCCCCATTTTGAGAAACAATGATCAAGAGAAAATAAAGAATTTCTATCATTTACATGGCATTTGCCATGGCAAAATTATAAAAGTAGGGTGACTTTGCAAATTAGTCACATTTGGCCCTCTGTGAGAAATAATTTCTACTAGGAAAAAACAAAATAAATAAAACATGTTACTGTTAAATAGCCACAAAGTTTTTGCTTATACATCACAGGTGCACACTTTACAGATATTCCAAAAAGAATTTTTTAAAACCTAGAGTAAAAGGGGAAGGGGGAAAAAGCTAATAATTATAAATAGGTATGTAAACAAACACATATTACTCTACTAGTAGAAAAACAAAGCCTGGCCATTTTAAATAATTTTTTTCTTCTTAAAAAATAAGTTTTGGGGAAAAAACCAGAAACCTAGTTTGCACCTTTGTTTTAAAAATACTGACGTATGACAGTGTAGAAGTAGCTCATTTAACATTTGTTCAACATAGTCATAAATTCTGCTCTTAGAAACTGAACTTTTTTTTGCTATCTTAATACTCACAAATGAAATATCATCTTGACCAATTAAAACTTACAGTATCCCTCACTAAAAAAAAAGTATACATTAAAAAATGTTAACAAGTAGATTATGTTTTCTTACCCTCTGTGTAGTTTGCTGTAATCATATAAGAGAAGCAGGTCACTTTATCATGTTTTTATTTGTAACAACCCTTTACAACAAAGAGTGCTACAAAAACCTTAGCCATTCAGAATTTTCCAACTGTTTTGGACAGAAAACTTACTTTTAAATTAAGGGCACAAACAAATCAAATCACTGTCCAACCGGGATTTCTGAACTTCCAAGTTCACTCTTGGATAGCACCATGCTTAGCCAATAAATTCAGAGCCATGCTTTTTATGTTATGTTTTCAAATCTTTCTTGGTACTAAAAAAGAAATTCTCAAAGACAATGTTATGGTGTACTAAGAAAACTGATCAAATTATTTTTAAAGTATCCACAAAGGACTTTGTTCAGTAAGATAAATCATACAAAGCAAATAATCTGTCCTCATGTGACAACACTTCCTCGTGTTTAGCATATTTACATGAAAAATATATATATATATATATAGTTAGCTCACAGAGGGGACAAAACACAAAGGTTTTGGGTTTTTTTTTTCCAAGAAAAAAATGAAAATCTGAATTTTTGAGAGTAAATGTGGAAATTGAACAGTTATCCAATCAGCTGCACTCTGTCAGTCCTCTGCCTTTGGGTGCTCTGCTCTCCCCTTCCTGAGCCATCTTCAGCAATTTAGCTAATAACTGATCCTCACAACAACGTTAGGGTTCTTTGTCTCAACTACTGCAGGGCATTCTCCCAATGTTTTAGGCTCCAGCCTCCTGTCACAACCAATTAGGGAAAAAAGAAGAAGAAGCTATATTTAGCCACTGAAAATCTTAACACAATGGTGATGAATGTGATTACTTAGACAAATACCTCTATATTGTTTAGAGTCAATGTAAAATGATGCAGTGAACTCTAGGCTACATCCATCTCCTTAATATTTGTAACTCCACCTAAATTTTTACACATAAATGACTTGTCTTTATTTGTCTTTATAAACTAACAGAATAGATCATTTAAAATAATGGATAACACACTTTTTTCCTCCTGAAGCTCAAGTGGAAGAGGAAAGTAGCCAGAATGACACTGTTTGTGGTAAGTTCCTAAGAATTGGTGGAGAGGGTGAAAAGACTTCACAAGACAGAGATGGAGAGAAGGTAAAACAATTAAAGCACATCTCTGATTTCACCATCTTAGTTTTTAACAATAGTAGTATCTATTTGCCACTGGGGATCCTTAAAGAGGTCAAATCAACAAGAACTAATACCTTCTCAACATAGGCAATTAAATACTGTTTATCAATGTGGGAAAGTTCAAGAGATGGCCCAAGAGACTGATAGCTCCTCTTCAAGTTACCTTAAGTCAGGAAATAATTTGGGTAAGAAGCCCATGAAAGGAAGGTTCCATTCAAAACTAGGAAGCACTAAGGGAGGGCAAAGGAAAGGGTGTGATAAGAAGACCTTAAGGGGAAATGGTCAAGGGTTATCAGAGGAGTCTGTACATAGCTAACTGGGGTGGTGGTGGCTTTAAGTTAAAAAACAACCATGGAAAAGATTAATAAGCACTTAAACTTGGCTACATTTATGTTATTAAAAATTACAAACTGTGATAGATATCCATTAATTTTTTTTAGTTATTTTAAGATTAACAGTGCTTTATTATTAAATGGGCTTAATATAGAACAATTCTATGCCAATATAATTTCAGCAAGTCTATCACCAAAAATATTTTCTACTGTAATGTGCATTAATGCAAATATTGTAAAAAAAAAAAAAAAGGCATGACAGATTCAAGACCTTTTGGTTTACAAGGTCGATTATATAGAAGCAATAATAAAATTATTAAATGTACTCTGAAAGTGCTCTGAACAGAAACACTGAATACATCAAATGAATACATCCATACATGACCTAATGAAAGTCACTTGCTTTTGCTAAAAAGCTTTTTTTTAAAAAACCCAAATATTAAATCTAAATCCAATACTACAGAAACTATAATTAATGGGAAAGAAAAATCATCTGAGCACAAAGTCTTACTTTAAAAAAAAAGAGAGGGAACTGGGGTATAAGACCCTAAAATCCAGGCTAAGTTAACATTATTTGTATTTCTTCAAACCAGAACAAAATTCTACAGGCTTTTCAATTAATGAAAAATTTCCCAGTAAAGAACAAAAAAGGGGAGAGGGAAGGAAGAAGGAATTAAATTACGCAATGTCTTTTTAAAAACTAGATACACAAGAACATATATATGTGTATAAGTTCATATATTTTTTATATATAAACCTTTTCAATTTTTGGAAATATTTCTGAATTAGGAATTATCTTAATAGCCTGCTGCACAGTCAACTTTTGATTATGTAATAATAATCCAGTTGCAGATTATTCAGGACCTTCTTTATCCCTTTGGATGCCTGCTTTCAGAGAAGTGCTGAAATTCAAGCCAAAAATTACATCACTTGATCGAAGCTGCGATAAAATTTTTTTTTGGTGGGAGGGGACACTAAGTGGAGGTTTTGCGATTACTGTCAATTTCTATTATTTATGCTTGCACCTATTCCCCATTTGCTCAGATAATCAAGAGTTGGCTGTACTTTGCCTCAGCATGTAAAAATAGCCTAAAAACTTACTTCACTAGGCTCTGTCTTTTGGATTCCAAATACAGGTGCTAGGAAAATACACACAAAATTGATTAATTCCAAGGTTAGTTAATTTGGAATTTAGAGTTTAACTTTCTATTTTCTTCCAGAAGATTTTCTGTCTATATTAATTCCATAGAAGTTACTCATTATTAGAACACATATTGACTTTCATACTATTAATATTATGTTTAGAGTAAGGCACATAATTACAAAAATTTTTACTATAGCTATGATTTTTTTCCTCTAAATAAAGTGAAAAACCTCATAAAAATCAGGTGAAAGTTTTAAGATTAAAGTTTTAAGATTAAGATTACAGTTTTAAGATTTTGCCAGTCACATAAAACATCTATTCTTGATCATCAGTTTTCATAAAAGGCACACTTCCCATTAAAGCAATCCTATTTCTAAAGCTTACCCAACATTCTAATTTTCTAATTAAACTTTTTAAAAGTTTCATTTAATTCAGTTTCTTTCACAACATCCAAATGACATGCATTTGAGCTGTAACTGGCACAGACTTAGAAGGTAGAAATTTGTGCTAGACTTCTAAGGGACCTCAGAAATTACTGCTCTGATCTGCCAGGCTGAGGACCCAGTGAGTGCTCTGTGGGGAGCAGCACCTCCTCTATTTCCAGCAGCTACCTAACATGAAGGCAAGATTTGTTTGGGTTTGGTTTGAAAGACCATTTGATGCTCTGGTTTTATTTTAATTCAATTATTTTGGGAGAAATAAAAAGGTAACTGCTTTACTTAGAGTGTCACTAGGGTTTTGGTGAGGGGGTAAGAGAAATAAATCTTTGGTCTTGTTAGGGGCTCCGTTAAGACCAGAGGTTAAGTTCATGGTGCCATAAGTTGGAATAACTCTTTCTGGGTTTGGTTTCAGTAGTGTTCTCTGCTTCCACAGGGGGAAGAATAAACAGAAAAAGAGGCAGAATGAAGCTGTTTACCCAGCTCTGTCCCCATTTCCTCCAATAAGGACTCATTTTTTCTCTTACTAGGCTGAAGAAAGCCATGTACCATCAAAATAAATTTTTGGCTTTTTTGTCATTTAATTATGTAGTTAAAACCAGAAGGCAAAAAGCCAAATGTATATACCCTTTGTAAGATTGCCTTTCAATAATAGAGAATCTGCAGGTGTTAAACAATAACAGTGATGATGAGTATGATCTAGTGAACTTTAAACTGTCAAATTCTTTTTCATATAATCTTCAAATCAGGCTTTTTTTCCCCCTCATAAAAAACAAGAAAACTGTAATAGTAGCAACCGTTCACATTTTTTTATGCTTTAGAATTATAAAAGTATAAATAAATACACTATTTCATTTGATCAACAACTGCAATGGTGTTTTATTAACCGACTTGTAGCCTTGAAAAAAAAAGCATACTTGCCTGTCAATTTTCTATGCACTGTTTTGTATGAGTAAAAACTTTCTTCTTTCTTTTGGGGGAATTAAAAAAAGAACTAAAATTGTGTAATTCATGACCTATCCAGGGCATGCTCAAAGAGAATTTTTTTGTTTTATATTATCTTCAAAAATAACCCATAAGGCATCAAAAATACTTGGGGCAAAGAATTATATAATGTAAGATTGGCAAGTATTATTTATCTAACTTAAATTTTTGATTGGTTGATGAGAAATAGGTGGAAAAATTAAGTATTTATTTTGAGGAGAGATATTAAAATTTAAGAAAAAAGTCAATGTGGAGTGATGAGTTCAAATATACAAAAGTTATAATCTATTTTTTATAAAGTCAGGTTCAGTTATTATTTTATAAAGTGTGCTCACTGTGAGAAAGTCTAAATATTTCTCTAGTATACGGTAATACTTTTTGTACATATCTAAAATACAATGGAATGGAATTTCAACTGCATGTTGATCAACAGATTTCCACAAGAGACAATGTGATAGAGTGAAGAGAGTGATGGATCTTGGAGTCAGAAAATTATGGGGCCTTGTTCAAATTCTGTCACTAACTATAAATGTAACCTTGGATAAATCATAACCATTCTGTCCTTTAATTTCACTGTCTATCAAGTGATATTACTGAATTCTCTAAAAGTTCACTACCTGCAAAAGTAGACTAGGAAAACAAAGAAATCAGATAACAATAATCCCATAAAAACAACTCCCAGATTTAGTGGGTCTTGGTGCCAAAAAAGGGTCAATGAAAACTCACCACTCTGGAAACCCCATGAATAAAAGTAAAAGTACATCATATCATTCAAGCCATCCCTCTGAATACAAATATACTTTTCCATGAATATAAGGTATATAAACTTGAACTTAGGCTCCTAAAAGTAGATTTCTGTTCATCTCTTAGGGAAAAGAGAGTCCCTAAACACAGAGATTCAACCAGATTCAAGCCAAAGAGCTATTGTAATCCTTCTGACTTAAAACAGGAAGATTTTTCTTTTTTGCTGCACTCCATGAGTTCTATGCCTCTATGAGGCATGTAAACATATTAGTTTTCATTTTAAGTTCTTTTAAGGTTTCTCCAGATCTCTTCAGTTCTCCACAGGGTAGTGGTTTGTGTCAGCTGACACATCATAAGAGATCTTCACCTATCTTTAGGATCTCCAGACACATTAAAACTCTGATCTGTTTCAAGGCCTGGTAACAGGTGGAATAGAGAGGGCCATCTGTTATCACAGCATCAAGCTTAAAGAGATAGGTAGAACTGAGCTCCCTCCACAATTAGGGAATGTAGCTTGTTCAACATGGGAAATGCTCCCCAACATATGAAATATTCATTTTTTTTTTTTTAAAGCACGGGTCCTGAAAAAGGGATTCTGGGCTTGAAACAAAATCAGGTATAAAGGAGATGGAACTCCATGAGAACAGCAAGCACTCTGGAGGATGATATTTAGACTAGCCTGATGACATTTTACCAAACGAACCTGCCATCAGGCAGCTCGACTTTTATACGTCCTGAAATCCCAAAGGTGAATGGAACTCACCAATGATTTACTGGCAGAGGCAATTCTCCAATCCTTTAAAATATCTATATGGCTCACAAACTAGTGCTTCAAGGGCACAATCTATATGAGAACCATGTTAATTAGCTATTATTCAGTCTGAGAACCAAAGCACTCACTTCCTACTTAACTGGGCAGAACAGAAACTGCTAAGCAAAAAGGCACTAAAATGAGGAAAATATGCCACAGACTAGATAATTATATGGACAGCCCTCCCCTCTAAACAGCAGAGAGAAAGGGGAAGGAACAAAGAAAGACATGAGGAAAAAGGAAAAGATGTTCTTTATGTTTAACAGTAGCAAAAACAAACAAACAAAAAGAAGTCCCACTAGCTAGCATGCACATTAATGGGCTGTGGTGAAGCCAACTAGTAGCTCTGAACAAAAAACAAAAGATAGGCAGCATAAATGCACACTGAAAGCCTACCACAAAAATGAACTGTGAAAGTACAGCAATGCCTCTACTAACAAAATCCCTCCGAACTAAGCTCCTTCATAAAAAGCCAGCTGCGGAGAAAACAAAACAAGTCAAGCACAAGGGCTGACTGACATTTGCAGCAATGTGATAAAAATACTCCAGAGGGCACAGAGTCTGTCTGTTCAGCTCAGCTGAAGGTTAACCAGGCTAATGCTGGGCAAAGCTCTCCCTATCCTGACCAGACTGGAGGTTCATCCCCACTCACAGGCCGGATCTACTAACCATTCAACAAGGGAGCTTTCATCAGCTTCCTTCCTGACTTTAGCTAGGTTATCCCATCTCGGATACTCTGGGGACTGACTGCTCCCAGGGACTGTGTGTCATCGCCTGCTCAGCTTAGCCAACAATTTCTGAGCTCAAAAACCAGACTCACCCTCTTTGTTAGTGGGGATTATGGTATGGGTTAAGAGTAGAAGAGTGTTTCCTGTATACCAGGGTCTTTATAACTAACGTTCTTGTTGTGGCATTTCAAATTCTTGACACCAATGTCCTTATGCTTGATTCCCATTCTCTACCCTTTGAGGAGTTTACTAATACTTGGTCAGTTATTTGATCAACTGATTAGATGAATGTATGGCAGCTCCTTAAGGGCAGGGGTGGTTTTGCTTCTGTCCCTATAGTTCAGAATCTAGTATAGTGGCATGCATCTGCATTTCAAATACTGCGAAAATGCTTTCTTCCACAATGTGAAATTATTTTCTGCTTTGTTCATTTTAATTTTAGACATACACGAACAACAGGGAGATGTTTAGGCAAAGATTCAGGTTCTCCTCTCCTCCCTTCCCCCCATCTCACAAGGCCTATTTAGTCAGTCCTAAAGGTAAACTTAATTTAATCTTTTAAAATGTAATTTGGGGTTGGTATATCAGAACATTCTATGTCCTTTCCTCACTTCCTGGGACCCTTCCAAGACTCTGAAAATATATCTCTATCTCTTTCTCTTTGCTCCTATCTTGGTTGGAAACTTTGTCCTGCCTTAGCTACGTTTTTGATGACTCTGCCCTCTATGCTGCTCTCCTTCCACTGCCTCAATGACCCCCATATACATATTTTCTATTTCATAGCACATCTGATATTTTGTTAATTATTTTGTCATCTTAACTCCTTTAAAGTCACAGAATATCTTACATCATGAAATTTCTGATAAAAAAGTTATTAAAAACTTTAGTGGTGGTATTACTGTCTAAATTTGATCAAAATGGCAATGTGGTATTGCTGAGAGTGCTTTGGTCTTGGAAACAGTAAGACCTGGGTTTCATTTACACCTCAGACAATAACTGTGTGGTCTTCAGTAAGTTACAACACTTCTGGGAGCCTTTTCCTGACCTGTTGCTGCTGTTCAGTCATTTCAGTGATATCTGACTCTTTATGACTCCATTTGGAATTTTCTTAGCAAAGGAACTTCTCCAGATCATTATACAGATGAGGAAACTGAGGCAAACAGGGTTAAATGCCTTGCTCAGGGTCACAAAGCTAGTAAGTATCTGAGACTGGATTTGGCCTCAGGTATTTCTGACTCCAGGTCCAGCACTCTGCACTGCCTGTCCTAATCTATAAATGGGGATAATAAACAACAACTACTTCAAAAAGCAATGAGAGTCAATAAAAAATTCTGTATTAAGTGCTTACTATAAGACAAGCATTGTTCTAAGTGTTGACAATATGAAGAAAGGAAAGACAAACTCTGACCTCAGGAGTTTACATTCTAATGAAGGTGAGAGGACAAGAGTAGACAAAAGATGATCTCAGAGAGGAAGGCACTGGGTGAGGGTGAGGATGGAGACATAAAAGGCCTCTTGAGGAGGGAAAGATTTGAGCGCAGTCTTGAAGGGAATAAGAGAAACAAAGAGGAGGAGGTAAGGAGAGAGATCATTCCAGGTATGAAAAGAAAGCTACTGAAAAGGCAAGGAGACAGGAAATGCACTGTCACATATGGGAAGCTGCAAACTGGCAAGTCACTGAATTTCAAAGAACAGTGAAGGGCCATGAATGAGTAAGATATAAGAAAGACAGGAAGGGGCCAAGTTATGGAAAACTTCAAATGGCAAATGGAGGACTTAAAATTTGATCCTAACAGATCAAAATAGGGAGACACTTGAACATGCTGAACAGCTAGGGAGAGGGTGCCATAGTCCGTGCTTTAGAAAAAGCCATTCCAAGTAAGGTAGAGGATGGACTGCAGGGGGTTGAGACCTGAGGAAGAGACACCCGTTAGTTTGGGGGAGTGCTGAGTGATGTGTGTGTGAGCAGAGAACGGGCTCTGGAGGAGAGATGCTGTGAGGGCAGAAACAAGGCTGGGCAATGGATCAGACTCCGTATGGAATGAATGATAGTCAGGAGTCAAGTACAACCTGATACAGTGAGCCTTAACCCACAAGGAGTAACAGGGAAAAGTAGAAAAGCCCACATGCAAAACCTTAAAGTACTATGTAAATGTGAGGTATTGTTATTATTAAAATTAAACTAATGTTACTTCCAGTATTGTTGAGAAAAGTAAAACATCTTAGTCTCAACAACGAAACTGGCTGTTTATGTGTGCTCTAATGGAATGGTTCTCAGTTTTCCCAGGCAAAACAATGTAATCTACAAATTAAAGTTAATTATTCTAGTTACTCTATTATTAAGATTTTCTATTACAAACTACTTACAAAAGAACATTAGTACTATTTATTAACATGCAATTGCCCTAAATGAACACTAGGCAGCGCCATAAGTCTAAGGGAACAAACAAAATATTTAATAGGCGCACATTTTCCTTCTTGAACAACAAAGTCAGGAGAGTCTCTTATTGAAAACCTTATGCTCTATGGCCTCAAAATTATATATATACATGTTGTTTTTTTTAAAATTGTAGTGATTTCATGTTACATGAACCACTTAATACAGTATACTGAAGAAGTCAAATTCTTTACCTGCCATAATAATGCCTAATGCTAAACGTTTGTTAAAAAAAAGTTGTTGTTTTTTTTAAACTGGGAAAGCCAACATCATGGTGCAATGGAGGTTTTTGTTTTTAAATCTGTAAAAATTGTACTTAAGACATTGGCAAGAAATGAACTCACTGTTTTCTTCTTACAGGTAGGAATAACTAGCTTCAGAAGGAGAACTAAATTCATCATTCCTCAGGGATTTTTTAGGATGTCTTTCAGGTTAGGTGGAAAGGAAAAAATAATTTTTTAATGTAATAGATTTAGGCTGGTAACTATGTTTTTGCCTTTTTTGAAGGAAGGAAGGAAGGAAGGAAGGAAGGAAGGAAGGAAGGAAGGAAGGAAGGAAGGAAGGAAGGAAGGAAGGAAGGAAGGAAGGAAGGAAGGAAGGAAGGAAGGAAGGAAGGAAGGAAGGAAGGAAGGAGTGGGAGATGGGAGTGTTAAATTACTATAAACATTAGCAATCTTCCTCTTACATGTGCTCTGCATAACCTGGTTACATATTTCTAGAATAGAGTGTTTTCTTTATTCTGAAAAGTTCAGAGAATTGGCAGATTAGGATAGAGATGGGAAAAGCAACTGAATGAGGAAGGGTGATCTCAGAAGGCAATAAAGTTACAAATATACATCCTTCTATTTACACAAAGGTTTTGTCTTGGCACAAGCTACAAGAAATACTAATTTTTACTGAGAAATATTAATTTTCCTTTAAGACTTTTCAGTATCATAGATATAAGACTTCTCTGGACTAACCCTCACAATGTCACCTTGGGGGTTTTAAAAAAAAAATCTATTTTAACATAGTCTGGAAGAGAGTGGAAGCGCCTATTCTTGGTATTCCAGTTGCTTACTACAATCTGTGAATTAGAATAAATACTTGCTTCAGTGATACTGAATTCTTGAATGAGAAACTAAATCCCTGCCTTTACCTAGGCTAGAATGGAATCCTTCTTTGCTTCTGCCTCTCAAAGACTCCATACTTTTCTCCAAAGCTCAGGTCCAGGACCACCTTCCTGGTCGACCACTAGCTAGCATCTCCTTCCTCTAAATGGCTTTTTCTTTATTTTATAAATATTTATATGTAAGCATATTGCTTCCACATAGACTGTAACCTCCTTGTGGTTAAGAGCAGTTTCACTTTTGTATCTGTGCCCTAGTACATCAAACAGTGTCAGGAACAAGTGGATACAAACTTGTTGGATAATTAATCAGCCCAGCTGAACCAGAGGCTCAAGGACAATGAACATAGAAGGATGCGCTACCTCAACCAGGGATCACTGGTACCGTTGTCACAATTCAGAACATCAGACCAAGCTCCAGACCTGGCTCTGTTATTAAGCTTCAAGTCTTACTATATTATGATTGGTGTGTGCCTGTGTACATGCTTGTGTGCGTGCAAACAAGTGTGTGCACGTATGGATGCATGAAAGTATGGCAATACAAATAAAAGTTCTCAGTGCTCAGTTTTGTTTTTGCAAAGTGGCATTAAAGTGGCAAAGTGCAACTATCTGACTGCTAGAGACAAAATAACTCTTATATACAGTCTGAGGACCATATCTAACCACTGTTTTTAAGTCTAGCTCCTGACAGTCTGTTCTACTAACTGAAGTTTCCAGACATTTTTAACACAATAATTTAAGAACAAGTCATTCTATATGACAAGGAAATGCAACATATAAAAGTAAGAGAATATTAGTCACATTCAATACCTGGCACAGTTTGAAGAAGGGCTTTCACCTATGCTTGTATCTTTCAGAAAAGTCTATAAGTAGATTTTAAAAGATTGTTATGTCACTTGCATTTTCTAGTCAGAAAGTGCTTTAACATTCACCTAGATTACCTCCCTCAGACACTTGATTTTGTAATACAACACTCCCTAAATTTTACATTATTCATGCTCCTTAAACTGCTCCCACACCCACAGATAAATGTGAAAATGGAAGTGGGTGTGTGTTGGTGAACATTAACAGAAAAGGGTAGATCCAAATATGTAAGTAGGGTTTATTTCCAGGAAAAACCCAATGGTCTACCTATTTTTGTATCCTCATTCACACAATGACTCCAGCAACTGTACCATGCAAGGGAATTTTGATGGCTAACTTCAAGTTTTAACAATAACAGTGCTGGAGAAGTTTTTATAGCTAGCTCAATTCACCATTCTAAGGGTTAGAATAGAAAGGGTCTAAGCATACTAGGAAAACTGGCACAAAATGTCAAAGTGGATTCCTAGACATGTATAAACTTAAAAAGAGTTCTTGTGTCAATGTACAGGGTTAGCAGTGAAATATTATTTAAGAAAAAGTGCTATTAGTCAAAAAACTTTCTGATTCTTCCACTGATACTAAGTATATGATTACAAACATGCTGAAGAGCTTAATATGAATTTTAGGATAGTCTTTCTGTACAAAACAACTGATTTGAACTGATAAAAAAAATCTTATGCCTAAACTATATACCTACATTTGTATGTAATAAATGTTCTGACTGATAATCTAGTGTTGCACAGTAAACCAAAAGTCTACTTTTCCTTCCTAGTGTTACTTTAAACTGAAGTAACTAACCCATAAAGAACACAACTTCTGATATCACAGAAATTAATTTGGCTTAGGGGTATGAAAGACTTTTGGCATATAGATGATAAACCAAGGGTGACCTACCTGAATGGGTCCTACTGACATGAGCAAGTTTTTCAGTTGGACATCAGTAGTTGATGAAGAAAGCCCTTCAACTGACACAATACAGGGCTGAGGTTTGCACTCCACCACACGCAGGTTCTGTTTATTTGGCATCAAGCGTCCCCGGCCCATCTGGCCTGCTACTCCTCTGCCTCTCCCATGCATAATAACCTGCCAACAACAAAAAGTAAGAGTGTTGTGATTTACTAGGTTTGAACATTGGTTATTTTTATAGATAGCAAGATATGAAAGTAAGCAATTAACTAGGAATCAACTGAAATATACAGCAGCTGACAAAGGCAAGTGAGCTGTTTTTTCTTTGGCAGCTTCCCACCTACTGTCAGCTATTTTTCCAGAATGTTTTGCCAGCTAATCAGAGAGCAACAATCGGGAACTGGAAGGAGTGTAAGACATCAGCTCTAGTTCAACTTACTTGTTTTGAGAGGAAGAAATCAAGGCCCAGAGTCACAAAGGTAGAGTTAAAACCCCTGGGTCTCCCAACTACTAAGGGCTCTGTCAATTGCAACGTATTGTTGCCTGAGACACATCAACACTGATGGTTAGTTTTACATTTGAGAGGCACCCTGGTTGACGTAAAAAGCAATAGTTTAAGTATCAGAAGTCTTACCTAAAACTCCCAAGTAAGCAAGTCATGAAACCTCTGTAAATATCAATGCTCTCATCTGGAAATTGAGGATAATGATGATGACAATGATAATAACACTTGCACTGTCACATAGCACTACTGCCTGGAAAGCATAATCTAATTGTTAAGTATCATATATACATGTAAGCTAATATAAGATGTTGAAATCATCTGAATATGAATTATTGTTCACATGGGAAATCAGGTTATTTAGGGCTAAAAGCCTATAATAGTGTGTATGAACCACAAAGGTAAACGAAACCAAGTCAAGATGTCTAACCCATTTTGTAAATATTTTAATGGCCATGCTGAAAACTGTATTGGGAAGGAGTCCTCGGAATATCAAACTGATAGGAAAGAAGATGGTTTTTCTAAGCTTTTGGAAGGGAGTTCAGAAAACAGTTCCCCCAAACCCTTATGATTAAGCTTTCTTAACTTTCTGATAAAAAGGATAACTTTTTAAATATAATTCAGTGGCCCAATTCCACTAGAAAAAGCATCATGAAATTTCAGTAAAGAGGAATAAAATTTATTTAATAACAGCCTAATAACAAAAACAGAGATGAACGAAAAAGACAGTGGGAAAATTTTTAAATTGAACTCTGTGATCTATGTGAGTGACCTATGTGGGTTCCAATGAGAAGTAATGATAATACAAAAACACAATATTCCTTAAAATTCTAATGAAATTATGTCTTTGAATTATGCTTAAGGGGTAATAAAGATACTTTAAAAGAAACCAGAACAGTAGGTAAACAAAGGTAGCAAACAAGACTTAATGAAAATCAAATAATTATATTTTCATATGGAAAATATTAGTTTCATTCAACGGTTATCAGCTACATAAAATTGACTATAAGATTATCTCTGAAAAACAAAAAATTTAAAACCTTCATTGCAATATCAATAACAGAACTGTAATTTTCAAAAATCTAGGAAAAATGGGTATAATATCCAAGAAACAGTTGATTGCTAAAAACATGGTTCTGAAGTCAATTTAAGCTTTATATATTTATTTATAATTGAATATAAAATATTGTAATTTATATTGATATATTTATCACTTCCTTAAATAAATCTGGCCTCAAACACCTAATAGCTGTGTGACCCTGTATGAGTCACTTCGCCTCAGTTTCTTCCACTGTAAAATGAGGATAATAATAGCACCTATTACGTACCTTCCAGGGTTGCTGTGAAGATGAGATAAAATATTTGTAAAGTGCTTTGTAAACTATATAAATGTTGTCATTATTGATGTGTTTGTCCTTCATTGCCAAAGAAGGCCATACCATCAGAGAAATGATGACATGACTTGCACATGACTTTGTTTTCAGTGAGGGAGGGCTGTGCAGGTCACCAGCCTCACTTCTCCTCCAGAGCCATCTGAATCCAGCGACCAGATATTCATCAGGGTGACTGGAGATGACCCAGGATGAGGCAATTGGGGTTAAGTGACTTGCCCAAGGTCACACAGCAAGTGGCTGTCAAGTGTCTAAAGTGACTCCTGCACTGGTGCTCTATCCACTGCACCACCTAACGATCATTATTGATAGTAATAACAACAATAATAAACATAGTCATCAAGATAAAAGAAATTCAGAAAGTTCTTATCTTAAAGTAGGGCCCTTGTCCTGACATTTACAAGTAATAGGAGATCTCTTTAATCTAACTTATTCTGAAAACATATAGATCCCAGCCAAAGGAGTTGCCTGATAAATTGTTACTGATGTTGCTTTAAAAAAAAGCTAAGAGATGCTTCTAATAATAAAATTATTCAATTCATTCTCATCTTTCCAACTCTAGTTCTGGTCTACTCTGCCTGGATCATTAGGTTAGGTTCAAGACGCTTCTAATAAAACTCACAGTGAAGTAGTTAACAGGGCCGACAAGCAGTAATGGACCCAAAAGGGAAGTCTTTGTAAAACTGCCTGACTCCTTTCCCAAAATACTTCGAATGTTCCAAAAAGACTAACTTCCAAATATTCTGAAAAGTTTCTGTAAGTCATAGGCACAAGTGAGAAGAAATAAACTGCTGGAAATATTTAATTTAAAAATGCAACAATTAACATGTCCTTAACTAACTCTAATACAGGTTTAGATGTACAATTTATAATTATAATTGATATTTTAGAGCACTTTAAAAGTTTTGCTGAGTTTATATGATTATATGTGTGTATGCACACACATATGTATATACATCTACATATTTATAATCTCAACAACACTGTGATGTAGGTACTACTATGGGCATTGTAAGTCCCATTTTATAGATGAGAAAAGGGAAGTTTGGAGAGGTTAAATAATTTACCCATGGTCAGACAGCTAATAAAGCGTCACAGGCAGCATTTAAACCCAGATTTTCCTTAACTCCAATGCTAGTATTTTATCTACTGTGTAACACTGTGTATTCTTTCCAATGATGGAACTTATTTTTTAAAAATCAGATCCAAAAGCTATTTCAACACAGAAATTCCAAATCAAAGAACAGAAGGAAAAAAAAAATTAGACTACAAAAAACTTCATCTATGACTGAGTACTCCTTAAAGTCACTTAATCCTTTTGTACTCTAGGCTCCCATAAGGAAAAAAAATGAAATAGTTCTACTTGTTCCTATTTCACAAGATGCTAGTGAGATGAAATGAATCTGAACTCCTCAGAAGAGAGCTATCATACAAACCCAAGGTGTTTTCAACGTTAATGTTACTAATATCAGGGACTCTCAACAAGTGGATCAAGATCTATCATAAGAGAACCTGAGAGCTGGATGGGATGTCACCTAGTCTAAATCATAAACAAAAGAAGCAATCCCAACTATGTCATAGCCAACTGTTATAGCAGACCTCAATATCTGATAGATGAAGAAGCCTGGTGATGTCAGATTCCTTCACCTGCTTGCTCTTTTAAAATGCTTTTCCTTGTGATGAACCATCTCCGTCTGGATCTGTATCAGGGACTTATTTTGTGAGCCCTACTTCCAATGATCTCAAAGTTTAAGGAACTAAAAGTAACTCCTCAAAGAAAGATTGGAGACTTCCCCAAACATCGCATTAATGTGAAAAATGAGCTCTTTGCTATTTAGAGAATGCATCAAGTTGCCAACAACTTCACTTAGGAGACAATACAAAACTTAGATAATCCTTATTTAATCATCTATTAGGGGAAAAGCAAGAAAAATACCAGTACTTCGCCCTATCAAACATCAATATCCCCAGATTTGGGGGGAATGACCCCAGAATTAGGGATTATGACTCCGCTTGAGCTCACTTTAAAAAGGACATAACTACATCAAGGGTACCATAAAGGTATATGCAGTCAGAGTGTTGGGGGAATGACCCCAGAATTAGGGGTTATTACTCTGCTTGAGCTCATTTTAAAAAGGACGTAACTGCATCAAGGATACCATAAAGGTATACGCAATCAGAGTGTTGCTTTAATTCTAAGGAAATGCCAATGGCTCTACATAAAAGATTCAGGTTTTCATGATGTAGCCCATTAAAGAAAATCTCAGTCTGTTTCCATATCTAAGTTTGACAAATCAGTAACAGCAACTTGAAAATTACAGAATTTTTGGAGTTTTGAAGTGGCTCTAAAGCAGTGATCATTTAGGACAATTTCCAAGCTGAGGGTGCAGGATGGGAAAATCAGCATCCACTGATACCCAGTGCAGTCATGCAGCATTCTGACCACTACTATACAACGACACATTTAACTTAAGCAAAGAAGAATGGTTTTTGACTCTGCCAAAGGAGAACGCATCTTAATGCCACAGATTGTTTAGAAACAACTCCTAATCCTTAGGGGAAGAAACCATCAACTAAAGTTAGGTCAACTTACGAAAGTATAAATCTCAAGCTATGGAAACTCTCAGGTGACAAAGGAGAGGCTAAGTATAGAGAGTCCCTAATAGGTGTTGAAGGTTGAAGTCAACGCTTCATGTTAAACAGAAAATTGATTTTTAGTTGCCAAAAGCATGTTAACAGGCTGCACAGAAAGCTCAGACTTTAAATTAAAAGTCTGTGGGGTGATGAAGTTGGGTTGTCTCATCAGGAAAACGTTGAAAAAAATGTTATCTGTAGTCATTTTTAGGTTTAAGGAATCATAGATTTAGATCTGGAAGACAATCAAGTTCAATCCCTTGAAGAAACTGATGCTGGAAGAGGTTATTTGTCCTTCCCAGGGTCAAAGAGCAAGTTTCTGATTCCACAGCACACCTCAGTTAGTGAAATGCATCATGGTATGGATAATGGAATTAACACTGGTCTTGAAGAAGCATAAAAAATCAAAGTTTTAAAACATCCTTCTGACACTTAACAGCTGTGTGATCATGGCATGTGACAAACTCAGAAGCCTCAGGTTGCACAACCATAAAATAAGGATAATAAAACACCTGTAGTAGCTAGCAACCAATTGACAAGCATTTATTAAACACCTACAATATACCTGTTAGGTACTGAGGATACAAATAAAACAACAAGTTTATGTTCTCCTGGGGGGAGAGAACATAAGAGTATTCATGAGTCAATACATTTAGGGAAATAAGAAGTGCCTTGATGTGGGTGGTAGTACCTAAGCTGGGCCTCCACACAAGGCAAGGGTTTGAAGAAGCAGAGGTAAGGAAGAAAAAGCATTCCCAGCATGGGGGTAGTCTTTCCAAAGACATGGAGGAAGGAAATAACAGGAAGTATGTGTTATGGGGAAGAACAACTAGGCCTGGTGGAATAAAATGTCATATATGTGAGGAAGAAGAACTGTGTAATCTATCAGCTGGGAATGAAGCCTGACTGTGAAGAATTTTAAGCCCCAATGAGAAATCTATATTGTATGCTAAGTGCAATGAATCAGCTTCCTGAAATGGAGAATGGATATGATACATGAGAAATGCCAATTTGGCAGCTACGTAGCTTAGAGATGAGGGAGACCCAGTATTGTACTCAGACATAGGCAACGTAGCCCGGCCCAGGCTGGGCTGATGACTCAGCTTCCTTCCTGCTTTGGAGAACAGCAGCAGCTTCTCAGAGCCCTGCAGTCAATCAGAAACCTAACTAACCTGGGAAAAAAGACACTGCTACCAAAATTAGGCTGGAACCCGCCACCTCTAATTAGGTGATTGAGAGAAGAAGACCCTAGATATACTGGTCATTTTGAAGCTTCTGGTTTAGACACTTGGGAAGCTACCTCCTTCAATCTCACCAACTTCCAGTACCTTTCCAGAGTCCTGCAAAGGGGAGGAGCCCTCTCCAGTTGCTGCCTAAACCTCTCATAGACCTGCCTATGGACACCAACTCTGGATTCCAACACCGCAGCTGATGAGGCCATCCTGAGCACAAGCAGATTACAAGTCTATCCTCCTGAAAAGACTGACCCTGTCACCCCTAATGAGCAGTTTAAAACTTCATCACCCCACCCCATCCCACTTAAACAATACCAAGAATCTTTACTACCCAGACTGTATAATAAACAGATACGTTACTTACTACTGTATTACTCTTAGTCATTATTCTAAACTTCATTGGTAAATCAGTATGCCTCACATGCGGCCATGAATTCTGTAATCTATTTTTAATCAAACGGTTTATTCAAATAATTCCCCCAAAAGTATTCCCCGCCCCCCCCACACACACGCTAAGGACAACTGTGGGGAGATCAACCTACTTTATAAAGTTGTAAATATAATGAATGTAAAGTACTTTGTAAACCTTAATACAATGGCTTACTAGTATTTTACTGTTTTCAGAAATGAGACAAGAGAAATCACTGAGGTTAACTAATAGGTAATAGATATTTCTGACTTCCTGAAAGGTTAGTAAAAAAAAAAAAAATTTAGTATTTATTAAATACATTCTTCACCTTTGTGAAAGGGCCAACTGATTCTAAAGAAAAAAATGTTACCTTCTTTGCTGGGTGAATTCCTTGGATGTTTTTAACTCCTGGTGGAACAGTTGAGTGTATGTGAGTTGCAACTGGAGATTGCTGTTGTTGATGAAGCGTTGTTCCCTTTGTCAGTGTGACTTTCCGAACAGGATGCTGTCTTAGTTCTGGAGACTGAGGAAGTCGTTGGGGCTGACCCTCTGGGTGAAAAAAGCCAACATTCTCTCCCCCCTGCTGAAATCAACAAGGTATCATGCTGTTCAGTATCTATTCAATCAAATGCCAGTTTCTGAGAAACCTACTTGGGAGTATAATTTTATGAACATCTAACTAAGAATTAAAACAATTATCAAAACAAATCTGACACTTCAATGTGTACACAGCAGGAGAACAAGAAAATTTCCTGCCTAGTTTTAAATTATAACTAGCAATCCAACATTTGATGTAGAAACATTAATGATACTTTTATCTTTATATTAATTTGCCTACTAAATTTTGGGGGAGATCTGATTTAAAAAAAAAAACATTTTGTAACACTGAAGATCCGCTGTAGTTTAAAGAAATAAACTCAGGTTCAACACAGGGACTCTCTCACTCATCATTTCCTTTGTTAAAACCTGGCAGTTAACATAAATAATCTGTATTTTTACCTCTTACTCAAACCAGACTACTATGCCATAAATACTCTCCACTCATTCCACTGCTATTTTTAAAAAAATTAAGTTTATAACCACCTAAACACAAGTGGCAGAGTGAACAGATTAAGAAGATCCAAGTTCAAATCTGGCCTCAAATACTTGCTAGTTACGTGACCCATTTACCTTTTGTCTGTCTGAGCTCCCTCATCTGTAAAATGAGGCTAGTAGTTAGCACTTGATTCCAGAATTATAGTGAGGATAAAATGAAATAATATTTTTAAAGCACTTGGTAAATCCTGGCTATTATCAGACTTACTAAACTAGTATGAAACACATGCTCAAATCTTAGAAGTTTGCTGTGTTCCTGCTTTTCAGGTGGATATGACGAAGATGAGAGGCAGCTAGGTGGTTCAGTGGACAGAGTGCCGGACTTGGAGTCAGAAGACCCGAGTTCAAATCCTGTGTCAGACACTGACTAGCTTTGTGACTCTGGGCAAATCACTTAACCCTGTTTGCTTTATCCACTGGAGAAGGAAACAGCAAATTACCCTAGTATTCTCGCCAAGAAAATACCATGGAAAGTACTGGCTATGGTCCATGGGGGTCACCAATGGTGTGACTGAACAAAACAATGTAAATACATGTTCTTGTACTTTATTTTACAGAGCAATTTTTCTGTAAGAAGACTGACCTAAGAGACATGATGGCCAACAATTATGCAGCAGTGTTATGAGAACTGATTACCACCATCATCTTCATTCCTAAAGTCACTGCATTTCTGGGATGTGCTTATTAATAAACTTAACTAACCTCACTCGACACCATCTTTCCCTTACTGCCTGTCTGACTTTGACAAGTACAGAAGCACTCTCATGTACTGGCACTATACAATAACTGCCTGACAAGAAGCAGAAAGGACACAAAGTAACTTTTAAACCCCTGCCTAAAGCTTATCCAGTGTCACGAATTCCAAATCTGCAGAGCAATAAAACGCTACAGAACAGAACTGAGAAAAATATGTATGAAAGGTAGCTGCCAAGGTAAACACTGTGAAGGTCTGACTGAAAAGTAAGGTGTCTTAGCAGCGGTAGGTGCTTAATAAATGCTTCCCATGATAGAATGGAAATACCTGAAGGGCAGGGACTGTTTTTTTTGTCTTGTGCTAATGAGTACCTAGTGCCTAGGCCCAGCTTTTGATTGCTACATAAATATGAACACCCAAAATGAGTATATTTAAAAACTTCCAGATGAAATACCATGCAATCACTTTCTCTCAGTTCTGACTAATAACGTATGGTGATTAAAAAAACCCCAATAACCAAGCAAACAAAGGATGGATGAAAATAGAGAATCTTCAAGACTACTGAACAACAGAAAGCAAGCCTTCAAAATGAGTGAAAAACCATAGCTTACACTTAAATATCAACTTATACCTGCTATGAACACTTAAAAGATTAAAGATGCAAGATTTTATGTACCTAAGTGTAATGTGATGATTGTTCCCTGGCATCCCCACTCCCAGGATCCTGGGTGATATAAATTTAGAAATGAAAATACTTAAATACTGATATGCACAAGCTTAATTTTCATCTACTTCATGACCTCCACAATCATTTAAGGCTATTATACAGAAAGTAAAAAAGAGTTATGTAGATAGGATATAGAAAAAAATAATATGAAGAAAAAAAATTTAAAGTGGATAATTTCAAGTGTTGCTCAACATTTCATAGTAGTAATTCCTGATACTAAATACACAAATGATATAATCTGTGGATTGTCCGCCTTGTAGAATTCTAGGCTGCCTTGAAGACTCAGCTAAATCCAGAAGAGGCCTCTCCTGATTCACTCAGTTGTTAGTTTTTCCTCATATGTTTTGTGCTTACTATATCTATGCACTATTATTTATTCCCAGGAGGATAAAAGTTCCTTGATGCTAAAAATGGTTTCTTTTTTTTTTTTTGGTTTTTGGTCTTGGTATTTATAAAACCTACTGTCCCACAGTAGGTAATGCTTACTGAATTGAACCGAGTAAATTTAAGAAAAGTTAAACAATTTTAAAAAAGGAATATAGCCAGGCCACCTGAACTCTACTGTTAAGTTGATACAAACTATTTTAATTAGTTTATCTATAATTTGTACAGCAAATGAAGAATGAGAAAATTTTAACTGGCTGTTTAGCTATTGCTTCCCCAGCTAAAAGGTCAGGATCAGTGGTAATAATCAAGGTACTGGAATTCAACTTAAACTGGACCAGCTCATCATCATTAGTAGTAGTAGCAGTAGCAGGAGGAGTGGTGATGGTGGAACAACAACACAAGAATACAACACTCACTATGTGCCAGATCCTGCAAAAGCACTTGGTAAATGCTATCTCATGATCTTCACAATAACCCTGAGAGGTAAATGCTAGTACTGTCCCCATTTTACAGATGAGGAAATGGAGGCAAACAGGAATTAAATGACTTGCCCAGTAGTCTCTGATGACTGGCCTTTTGAAAAAAAGGACGTGCTACAGAGAGAAGACAATAAAGGGTTTACAGGACACCCCCTCACCTCCAGACTATTCAGATACAGAAAGTTTCTGTCCTTAACATGGAAAACTAATTGTGACTTGCTATCAAGTCTTCCATTTTGCAAATCTGATTCTGGATAGCCATTATTCAATTCCATCCTAATATAAATTTCCCTATATTCAATGAATTACGTTAAATTCTACTAATACCAAGAGTATTACTGTCATATAAATCAGTCATACAATTCATGATGAACTTTTGTAAGAGGTATGATGTCTTTATATAGGACTAAGTAAAATGAATAAAAACAAAACTGTAGCTTGAAGATTACTCTGTGGTTGTAACCACAAACAAGCATTTACTAAACTCTGATTATATGACTAGGATTGTAGACCTAAAAAGGCCAAAATTTAGGCCAAAAGTATTAGATGCTTAGTTATCACTATTAAGGTGACAAAGGAAATTAATGGAACAGTCACTTCGGCGTACATGTGCCAGAAAGCACATTACACAGAAATCATTATGACTATAAGACTAATATAGAACAAATCTTATGGGTGCACATTTGGGTGATTTATGTAGAATCCATTTTTTTCTTCAGCGGCTTCACAAGGATCTACATAGCACACATTAATAGGGAGGGGTTTGGAAACTCCAGGTTTGCCTAAGTTACTATAAATTCATGTTACCATCTTAGAAATTACAAAATTTTTAAGCAATTAATTCTAGCAGATGGCTTTTTAATATAAGATATCTGGTGTGCCCAACTTACTATCCAGGCTAGACATGAAACTTGATGTAGTTTAGGTCAAAGGTAAGCAATTCTGACAGCATCAGAACATTCATTCTTAATTCATCCCTGCTATTGCACCCTAAGGTATACCTCAAGTGTGGGGGGTCAATGCTGGCTTGAACTATGTTTCTTTCACCAGGATGGCATACAATACGAAAACTTTAATCATTTTTGGTTTAGAATGAGGCTATTATAGAAGCCTTGAAAGAAAAACTCTGACTTGCTAATTGTTATTCCTTTAGATAAAACAACAAAATTATGACCAATTATATTCTTTTTAAAAATTACATATTCCAGAATTTATTAAAAGAATATGGGACAATTTCTTTACAGGTAGCCAGTTTGGAATTAAAGGCTAATTGTGATTTAATTCCAACACATAATAATCAAAAGTTACACTTTTAACATTCATTTTCTCAGAGGAAATTGTGGACCTTAAAAATACACCGGCCAAAAATATCAATCTATCCATAGATAGCTAAACCAAAAATAATAACCACAATCAAATCAATATTTGGAAACTTGAATTAAGTGATTTTCTGCAATGCACATTTAGAAGAGGCAAATCACAAGGCAAACAAACTAATATCAAATGTTTCTTTAAAACAAACTGAAATGAAAAGCAACAACTTTAAGGATGTAATTCAATGCATATTTATAGAACACCGCCCCCCACGTGTAAAAGCACTAAAACCTTGGTGTTATGAAGTTTATAGTTTAATACAACTTAATTTGGCAAGTATTTATGATCTGCCTTTCATGTCCAAAGAAGCTATGGTAGGCTAGGAGAAGGAAAAAGGAAAGGAGGAAGGGAGGAAAAAAGGAGAGAAGGAGGAGGGAAGGAAGGAAGGAAGACAAGGTTGTGACTTCAGCCACACAACTAAATAGACACAACATACACAAAGAAAACTAAATATGAGATAATTTGAGGTGAAAGAGAACACTAAAAAGTTGGGAAATGAGGAGAGAAGGTGGTAGACACATGAGTTGAGTTCTAAGAAGCTTAGGTTGAAGAGGTTGAAGAGGGAGGGAATACATCAGGAGAAAACCTGAGCAAAGGCAAGGAGGTAAGGACACAGGTTGTCCAGTTTGGTTGAAACAAAATGCCCAAAGGGTTTTTAACATGAAGCAAGTCTAGAAAGGCTAGAGCCAAATTAAAAATCTTGAGCAGTGAAGTGATGTGGTCTTACGCTTTAAGAAGAATAATTCTTGTAGCTATGAAAAGATGGATTGGAGAGGGGAATGTTGTAAGACTGGGACACCAATTAGAAAGTTATTTCAAAATTGTTGCTTGTCCTTCATTTTCAAAGAGGACCAATGTCTTAACTTGCTCAAAATGAAATGAATTTAAATGAGGCAGAGTTGTGCAAGGTTGTCAGTCTCACTCTCTCCTCCTGAATCGTCAAAGTCCAGTGCATAGGACAAAAGTCAGGACAACTGGTGATGTCCTGGGATACAGTGGATGACCTTGGTGTCTTCGATGTACGACCAAGCTCTAAGCATTCCACAGCACCGACTTCACCTGCCTTCAAATTGTTTTCATCTGTTCATTTTGCCTGGAAGAGTTTTCATATGCTTGAAGTAGATATCTTCCTAATTCAATGACAGATCTGAGGCCTATTGGTTACCCTCAAACTGGTACAGCCCATCTGCCTACCAAGAAGTGGCTGCTGTACATGCTACAGCTTCTTGGAGGCAGAGATGAGAGTTCTACAGTAGTCTAAGTGAGAGATAATGGCCTGAGAGAAGGGTGCTATCTGTAAGTGAAGAGCAGGACATAGGACTTGGCAAGTAAATAGATATGTGTGTGATCGTCCTTCATTGCCGAAGAAGACCATGCCATCAGAGAAATGATGGCATAACTTGCACTTGACTTTGTTTTGAGGGAGGGAGGGCTGTGCAGCTCACCAGCCTCACTTCTCCTCCAGAGACATCTGAATCTAGTGACCAGATATTCATCAGGATGACTGGAGATGACCCAGGATGAGGCAATTGAGATTAAGTGACTTGCCCAAGGTCACACAGCTAGTGAGCATCAAGTGTCTGAAGTGACTCCTGCACTGGTGCTCTATCCACTGCACCACCTAGCTGCCCCATATAGATATGTAAAGTGAGAGAGAAGGAAGAATTAAAGAATGATGCTAAGGTTTTGAATCTGGTTGCCTGGAAAGATGATAATGGCCTCAACAGGAATATTTTCCTGACTTGCAGATTTAGGGGAAAATATAGGAAATATGATGTGTTTGAGAGGCTAAGATGCCAGTTCAGAGTTTTCCAAAAGGCAATAGAAATGTGGGACTATGTTTAAGAGAGAGAGAAAGAAGCACCAGATACAGAGATCTGGCAGTCATCTGTAAATACATAAATAAATATAATTAATATAATATAATACAAATAATTAAACCCCTTAGAGCTGATGAGATCACCAGGTTAGAGAAGGAAGAGCCAAAAGAGAACAACAGGGCCCAGGAATCTACCCATGGTTAGAAGAGTAAGGGACAGGCAATGACTGAGAAAGGAAAAATGAAGAAAGCTTAGAGGGGTAAAGAGAAGAAGTAGACAAGGATCACATCACAAAAACTAATGCAGAAAAAAAGGGCATCCAGGAAAGGGGGCAGGTTAACCTAGAGAGAGAACAAAGATGAAAAATGAGAAATGAGAAAAGTACATTGGATTTACCAATTAAAAGAGCTTTAATAACCTTGAAGAAGGCAGTTTCCGTCAAATATTAGATCAGAAGCCATATTAAAAGTGAATTAAGTGTATGAGAGTTACTTGAGGAAGTGGGAGCAAGAAATAGGCAGCCTTTCCTAAAAGTCTGACTGTGAAAAGGAAGAGTTACATGACCTACTTGAAGAGGTAGCAAGTTAAGTAAGAGTAGACCTGGACAGGTTTATAGTCACAGGAAAACTAAACCTAAGATTAAGTCAACCAGACTATCCTTTCTAAACGAAGTTTTGTTGTTATATGATGCTTTTTCATTTATTATGAATGGTAATCAAGTTATTTTTGAAGATCAGTGAGTAGCAAAATGTCAGTTATGTTTTGCATAAAATATTAAGTTGTCTAAAAGTAGACTCCTTCCCAACTTTCAAATGAAAAACCTGATTTAGGGGCCTGACTTTGTATTTCACTTACCACCAGGCCATTATCAGTGTACACTAAGAGTATAGAGTATATTTTTCTAGCTGAACTATTCAAAACTTGAAAATATAAATGATGAAGTGTACTTTAATAGACATGGCTCAAAAATGTTTATGGGTCTTCTATAGAGGTCAATACAGAACACCCAATGAACATTGGAAGTGACCTCAAGATGTTAATCTTTTATGATTTACAATCTACGTTTAAAATAAGTTAGCAGGTTTGTTTTAAATTCTTAATATAAGGAAAGAATAAGTCTCTGTAGTATGGAAAATGCTCCACGTTCACAGTCCTCACAAGAGGTTATACAAAAGAAAAAAATCTGCCTTTCACAAAATGTCATATACATAATTAGAGTAACAGTATTCCTCATTCCCTTGGAAAAGGACAAGTGGTTTATCTTTCCTTCTACTAAACCAGATTTTTCTTTCAGAAATGATGACCCTTTAATGAGCAATGAAAACAACAATGTATCTTACTGGGGGGAAGGAAGGTTGCTATTGTTTTTAAAAGCGGAAATGACTTTAGTAAGCTGATAGTATTCTTTTATCAGTTATATCAGGAAAAAATCTTACAAAGATGTGGTTTGTTTGCCATCAACATTAGCAGGACAAATTTATTTATAACAAATGCTTTAAATGTACAGATAAAAATGCCTATTGATACTGTCAGGACTTCTTACAATTTGACAGATCAAATCTTATTTTCATTCTTAAACCCCATGAAGGAGTGATATCACTGACTAGCATTCAGTAGTGAGCAAATTGATTAATCCTTCTCTATAGAAATCTCAACCCTTGATTACACCTATCAGACGTTAAGCAGCATTATCCTAGAGTGACAACACTTGACAAATTCCCCAACCATTTTTCTCAGCCTTTGTGGCCCTGCTAGCTTGTATTAACCCTGATGAAAAATTAATTTTCCTTATCTTCTGCTAAACCCCAAAATCCAAATCCGCCAAACTGGCAACTCTTTCTGTAAAGGTATTATGAAAACCTCTAAAAGATTAATTGCATGTCTTCAGGTGACATTAAATTAATTTCTGTACTCATGACAGACATTTGATACTCCGTACTGAGAGGACAGATAACATTGTCAGGATACACAGAAGGACAGTGGTGTAGTGTCCCAGGGCAGCCTCTTATGAATTCTCCTTTCGATAAGGCCATATTTCACTGTCACTGGCGCTGTTACTGATCTTGAAGCCCACAGACCTCACTGAACAGGTTTCTATTAACTATGACAATGCTGGTCTATCTGTGTAATCTTTATAAAGCTAATTCAAAAATTTGACAGAAGTAAATTAGATGTGTGCTCTATGAAGCACTTAAATTATAAAAACAAATTTATACTATTTTCTCTTTTTAAAGTACTATTTTAAGCAGGGAAAAAAAACAACAGAAACAAAGCCTTTTCCTGTCTATCATTTGGGTTGATTAATCCTTTAAATGTGCTATTTCAACAAAGAATAAGGTAAGACCATCAAAGGGCTAAAAATGATAACTCAAAGCTTGGAATATTCTCTGAAACATATAATTTTTCAAATATCAAATACTAAATAAAATATCTGTTAACACTTTCCAAAAAAATAATGGTTTTACTCAAAATTAATTTACACAAGATAATATAAAAGTTAACAAACAATACTTCAAAAATTTCATGTATGTATATATATTCTGCTCTCATAGTAAGGCTAACGGGCTATCTTTTGTGCAAGAATATTATGGATCATGTGATTCCAACTTATTTTACAGTCAATGATCTATCAAAAGACATTAGGTTCCCATTATGTGAGGCAGGCATTGTACCAGGCACTGGGAAGTAACAGAAAGAGAAATATGTTCTACCCTTAAGAAGTCAACAGTCCAAGAGAGAAGACAACATGCACATAAATAGCTACCTACAGAATACATGCAATAGAGACAAAGCAACCTTGGTGGGGGAAAACAGTGTGAATAACAAAATTTTCTTGTTGATATCTGAGCTGAGTCTTGAAGAGCACAGATTCCCCTTCACCAAAGAAGGTGATAAGGGAGTGAATTAAAGGCATAGGGGTAATCAGTACAAAAGTGATGATCAGGTAGGATCTATACCAGGAATGCAGGGCTGGTTTGGTATTAGGAAAACTGTTGGCATTACTGATCATATCAATAACAGAAACCACATCATTATCTCCATAGAAGCTGAAAATACTTTTGACAAAATACAACACCTATTCTTATTGAAAACACTGGAGAGCATAGGAATAAATGGAACTTTCCATAAAATAATATGCAGTATCTACCTAAAACCATCAGCAAACCTTATATGCAATGGGGATAAGCTAGATGCATTTCCAATCAGATCATTGGTGAAACAAGGATGTCCATTATCACCACTGTTATTCATTATGATATTAGAAATGTTAACTGTAGCAATAAGAAAAAGAAATTGAAGGAATTAGAATAAGCACAGAAGAAACTAAGTTGTCACTCTTTGCAGATGATATAATGATATATTTAGAGAACCTTAGAGAATCAAGTAAAAAACTACTTGAAATAATAAACAACTTTGGCAAAGTTGCAGGTTACAAAATAAACCCATATAAATCATCTGCATTTTTATACATTACTAACATGCCTAACAGCAAGAGATAGAAACAGAAATCTCATTTAAAGCTATGGTGGACACTAAAATACTTGGGAGTCTACCTGCCAAAACAAACTCAGGGACTATATGAACACAATGACAAAACACCACACAAATAAAGTCACATCTAAGTAATTGGAAAAATATCAGTTGCTCATGGGTAGACTGAACTAATATAATAAAAAAGACAATTCTACCTAAATTAATTTACTTATTCAGTGCCAAACCAATCACACTGCTAGAAAAAATATTATCAAAATTTATCTGGAAGAACAAGAGGTCCAGAAAAGAAATGCTAGGGAAGGTGGCCTAGCCATACCCATCTTAAATTGTACTACAAAGCAGCAATCATCAAAACCACTTGGTACTGGCTAAGAAATAGAGGGGTAGATCAGTGAAATAGGTTAGGCACTCAAGACACAGTAGTCAATGAATATAGGAGAGTCTACTCTTTGATAAACCCAAGGACCCTAGCTTCTGCGATAAGAACCCACTGTCTGACAAAAACTGCTGGGAAAACTGGGTAACAATGTGGCGGAAACTAGCATAGACCAATGTCTGACACCACACACAGGAAAAAGTCCAAATGGATATATGATCTAGGTAACAAAATTAGGGCAACAAGGATAGTGTATTTGTCAGATTTATGGAGAATGAAGAAATTTTTGACCAAAAAAAGAGATAAAGAACATTATGAAGTGATAAATGGGCAATTTTGATTACATTAACTTGAAAAGTTTTTGCACAAACAAATCCAATGCAAGCAAAATTAGGAGGGAAGCAGAAAACTGGGAAAGAATTTTTACAATTAGAGTGTGTAATAAAGGCATCATTTCTAAAATTTCTAGAGAACCGAGTCAAATTTACAAAAATACAAGTCATTACCCAATTGATAAATAGTCAAAGGATATCGAACAGACAGTTTTCAGAGGAAGAAAATACAGCTATCTATAGTCGTATGAAAAAAATGCTCTAAATAACTATTTCTCTTACGTTGAATTTGCGCTATTTTATCTTTTCTTCTTAAGGTCTGTTTAAGAATCTTAGTTTAGGCAAGTTCAGATTTAGGGGGATCCCACAAATGGATTCATTTTAAGGTTACTCCAAGATGGGCTCAGGGAAGCCAATGAATCATAAATTTCAACTTAGAGGAAATACAAATCCTGGTTTTACTTCTAAATATACTCTAACCCCGAGGGTTACTTTTGACTGATGAAACTTTTCTGTTCATGTCCAAGACCTTACTCATTTGCACCTCGATCCCCAGAGCTACCCTTGGGAACTGCGGATAAAAGGGAGAACCCTCCAGTTAGTGATCAACTAAATAGCTTTCTCACCTTATTAACTTGCTTGAATGTCATTAAGCCATAATACTACATACACAATTTACTAGCACAGACTTCTTCTGTGCCTCTCAACATTTAAAAAAAAAAAAATATGTAGTCTCCTATCATGCTGACTCCTCCTTCTGGTTCTGACAAAAAAAAATGAGCTGATTTTCTTAAAGCATAAATTCCATTCAAGTAAGCTTCTAACTATCTTTTTTCTTGTCTATACCATCTAGGATCCTCAAATAACCATCCTTGAGTCATTTCATTTAATTAATAAAAGATTACTCAGAAAATATATAAAGTAACACAACATAGGTTCCAAACAGAACACTGTTTCTACCCAAGTATTTCCATCTGATTTATGGCAACTACTTGGGAAGTTTTTTTCATAAATGAAGCTTTTAACTTCAATTCTGAATTATTCATGGCCAGTAGTAGATTACAAACAAACTTTTATGAAGAACAAATAAAATACTGCAAATTCAAATAAGAGAAATACTTATTAAACATTTGTGTGCAAAACCCTGAAGAGACAAAATAAGGGAAATATACCATGCCTCCATGAAGCTGACCTTCTACAGGATGAGATAACAAAAGATAACTATGTTGAGTTTTCATTTAGTTTATTAACTATTCCTCATTTACATTTTAATTTGGTTTGGGCGGCACTGGGAAGTTTGGGGGCTACTTGCTACCTAGGCCCTGAAGTTTGACACTTGTGACAGTAGAAAGAGAACTAGTCTCTAAGCTAATGATCTGGGTTCAAACCCCTGTTTCCAACATACACACTGGCTACGTGTGGCATGTCAATTCTTGTTGCTCACTGGGAGCTTCCTACACTGACAAATCTGGTTTAAAACAAAACAAAACAATACCAGGTCATAGCTATAAAGAGAGAAGGAAGGTCATTCTGGGCCCAGGGAACAGCACATACAATGTGAAAATACCCCAGAGCTGTCCTAGGTCTTCCTTCTACACTTTCTCACCTGGTGACTTGATCAGTGTTCCCATTGGTGTAATTGTCACTGCACAGACAACTCCCAAATCTATTTTAACATAAAGATCTGCTTTCTCTCCTGAGCTCCAATCTTGCTTCATGAACTGCCTATTTGATATTTCCAAATGACAGTGCCAAAGGCATTTCAAACTCAATATATCCAAAAGAGGATGTTTTCCCCTAAACCCACGCTCCTTCTAACCTTTCTTATTATTTTTGGAAACCACCATTGTTTCTATCATCTAAGTTTCTAACTTCAGTGTCATCTCCAAGTCCTCTTATTCTCCAAACAGTATAGTTTCTACCTTCCAAAAATGTTTCTAATCTATCCCTTTCTTCTCACTCACATAGTCCTGATGCTATTTCAGGGCAACATCACCTTTCATCTGGATTACTGCAAGTCACTAAACTGGCCTCCTTCCCTTAAAGTCTCTCTCCATTCCATTCTATCCTCCACATAACTGCCAAAGTGATTATCCTGAAACACAACCCTAACCACATCACTGCAAACTCAATAAACTTCAATGGTTCTGTATTCCTCCTGGATCAAAACTCTCTTCTTGTCATGTAAAGTTCTTCACAACTTGGGCCCAACAAACCTTTCCAACCTTATTACACATTATTGCCTCTCATGTACTCTAGACAACATGGCTTTCCTACTGGTCGTCCTCCATGGCACTCCATTCCCATCTGCATGTGTTTGCACTAGCTATTGCCCATGCCTAGAACATACTTCCTCCTTCATCTTTTAGAAATCCTAGTTTCCTTCAGGACTAAACTCAAGTTCTATCATCTACCTGAAGCCTTTTCTGATCCTTTTAACTACTATTAGTACTCTCCCCTCTGATACATTTACCCTGTATCCTCTCTGGGGGTGGAAACTTGTGGTCTCAAGGTCACACGCGACCTTCTAGGGTGCGGACTTTTGACTGAACAAATCCTTTTACTCAGGGCATTTGTTCAGGGAATTTGGGATTCTGTCAAAGGGCGATACTGGACAGTATGGAGGAGAGAGGAAAGGGGAAGGAGAGAGTAGAGGCAGGAGGCAGACATTAACAACTGTTGTAGAGAGTTCTTCACTGAAAGAACTGGGAAATTTAATTGCTGAGTCATTGTCAAACCATGATTCAAAGCTCACAGAAAACAAGGGAAGTATACAGAAGTCTGGTTAAAATATCTTACTTTTCAAACAATCTACAAAATATAGGTTGGTGCATCTGTTTTCAACTCCTGGAGAAATTCTAGAATGTATTATTAAAGAGAAGTTACATGCAAATGTATAAAGGGAAATGGTGACTGCTAAAAGCCAGTATGGCTTAATCAAGGACAAGTCATGCCAGACAAACCTCATTTATTTTTTGGCAGAATTATGAGATGACAGTTCAAGGGAATGCTGCAGTCTTCCAAGATTTCAGCAAATTATCTGAACATTCCTTGTGTGTGTATATATACATATGTGACATGAACTAGAGAAAAATAAAGTTAGTTGGATTTGGAACTAGTTGAATGATTATTCCTATGTAGTAGAATGCTACAAGAACCTGTCCCAGCTCCTATGCTTTTCCAACAGTTTTATAATGATTAGGATAAAAGTGATGGATAGATGGACAGACAGATAGATAGAGAGATAGACAGACAGACAAAGATAGTATGCTTATCACACTTACAAAAAACAAAGTTGAAAGGATGACTAAGATGGTAGATGACAAAGCAAAGCCCTTGACAGGTGAGGAAAAAAACAGGATTTATTCAGATGAAATTTAATAGGTACAACTGTAAAGTCCTGCAATGAATCAAAAAATTCAACTTCACAAATTCAAGACTGAAAAGATGTAGTTACATAAAAAAATCTGTGATTTTTAGTGGGTCAACATGAGTCAACAGTGTGAAACAGAAATTAAAAAAAAAACTAGCATGATCTTACATTGCCTTCAAGGGCATCATCTCCAGAACTTGGAAAGTGATAGCCTCATTCTATTCTGCCCTGGTGCAACTATTATGTTCAGTTTTGAACACAACATTTTAGCAGGAGAGTACATAGAAGGTGATAGCTACTTTCAAGTTTTGAAATGAAAGAGGGATTATGTGTATTCTTCTTAGACCCAGAAGGTAGAACTTGGAGACAAGGGTGGGAGCTACACAGAAATAGATTTTGGGCTGAATGTAAAGAAAAACTTCCTTTAGAAGCTCAGAAATGAAATGGACTGTAGCAGAAGGTAGTGGGTTCTCCATAATCTTCATTCAAAGTATAAATCAACATTTCTTGGATTAGTTATAAAAGGGATTCTATAAGATTCTACTAAATGGCCTCTGAGAGTTCTTGTAGTTCTTTGAGGTCAAGAGTCATCAGGATTGAAAAAAAGCCACTGAATTTTGTCTGCTGAGAAGACAGTGACAAAGAAGAGAGTAAAAATGAACAGGAGGGGGAAATAAATGAGAAAGGAGGGTAGTTGTTGGACAAGCTCTTGGAAGAAATAAGAGAAGTAAGAGGTGAAGGGATCAGTCTTAATAATAAATTACAGGAATACTACCTCTCTTGTGATCAGAGGTAAAGAGATAAGTTCTGAAGAGATTTACTATTCATTCTACCTGGTCCTACAAATGTCACTATAGATTTTCATAACAGACAACAATCGAATGAACTAATATTTTGTTAAAATCTCAGAATGATAAAATTTTAGAGCCGTTTCTAAAGATGAGGAAACTGAAGTTCAGACACCAAGTACAATGTTCAACAGACACACCATTAGTTCTTGGAATACCTCTTAATGTGGTACTCTTTTCATTGATGTACTTTTGCAGTGAGTACTGACCCAAAGAAGGTAGAAGCACTTCTCACCTGGCTATATCCAAAGAATTTTCAAGAGTTTTTCTACAATCTGGTAACTGCTATAGAAAACATGTTAAGAAATGTGTGATCACCACTAAGCCTCTCAAAGGATTCCTTTGTGAGTATATCTGAGAAGAACCCAAAGTAGATGGGCAAAACGGTTTAGTAGACTGAATAGTCCAGTATTTTGGGGTCAGAAATTTAGCAGGCCTTTAAAGACTTAATCAACTGTCCTATACTTGCATCAGGATTGGCTTTGAGAAATATAAGCAAATCTTCTGTGATTTACACTGAGGACAACCAAAGAGCTTGAGAGAAGTTTTGTAAAAGCAAGAACTGGTGAGTCAACATAAGCCCCTGGCATCTGCTAGTCGACGACTGATTAACAATGAGACTTCAGTCCGCAAACTGGAGCTCCTGGCTATGAAGCAAGTTCTCAATGGCATGAGTGTGAAGCTTGGTAACAAGATACCACAGGCAATTATCTGTTGTTCTCTTTGAAATTGGATAGTGCTATTCAGAGATGAATAGCTACCTTGTCAACTAAGAGATACAACCATTATCATTAATTATTATTATATTGTTATAATATAGTTCACAATAAAAGATACTCTTCTCTATGATTTGTCCAGATACAACAATTAGCTTTCCCCTAGTTCTGGGATGGGGAATCATGTGGCCCTCTAGTTCCTCAAGGGCAGCCCCTTTGACTGAATCCAAACTTCACAGAACAAATCCCCTTAATAAAAGGATTTATTTTGAAAAACTTGGAGTCAGTCAAAAGGCTGCACCCGAGGACCCATAAGGGCACATGTGACCTCCAGGCCACAGGTTCCCCACCCCTACAGTCTAGTTAAACTGATGATGTAGCAGTTATTACCCCAATTCCCATTCATAATAAGGTTGCTTTTCAGACCAAAGTTCTCTCTGGGCTCAATACATCCCCGCTCCTAGTCAACTTTCTTTTGAATAGCAGCAGCCAACAAACTGGAGGCTAAAAAGACCTCTGACCAGCAGTAGTTGCTTAAGCACGAGAATAAAGTCCAGTTGGAAAGACTCAGCTACTGGTATGAATAGTAGCATATACACTGCAATTTGGGGGTAAAACAATGTATCCCTGAATGGCCAAATAATGTGTTACAACAGACAGTGAATGCTCAGTAGCTGCCAAAACTAATGAATCTTAATAAAGCTGTTCAGAAACAATCTGACTCCTAAGGCCACTAGTATCAATTTCAGCCAAGCTGGTTCTTGTTTCTATTACTGTGATACCACATAAAGAGATGTCTTTATTTATGTGGAGGAAGAATTTACCAGAATCTTTACATTAACATGGATAACACAGATATAGAAAAGTCTGTGACACCACAGCCATTTGAAAAGGCTTAAATATTACCTCTTACTGTTCATATTCAATTCAAATCTACTTTTACTATGTAACTATCATGTGGGAAATGTTGGGGACATAAAAACAAAAACACAAACAGTACCTGACCTTAAGGAACTTAAACATTTAATAACGGAAATTAGAAAGAAACAATGCATAGCTTTGCAACCTTAAGAAAGTTGTTGGATTTCTTGAGAACTAAAGTGCGTCAACAATATGGTAAGAAATTTGGCCCAGATATTCTTTAACTCCTTCAAGTTCTAAAAAACTAAGAGGATTAGTATTTTCTTCTTGTGTTGGTACTAACAAATGTTAGAAATTAAAATAAATCAATCCAACTCTTCAAAAATTTTACTTCTTAGAAATAAGGCATGAAAACTAAATAATAAAAATTCTAGTAAAAATAATCAAACAGAAAACCTTGATATAAAGAAAAGGTCAATGGCATGTTCATTTTAGGCAATTTTTGATCTAGCAAATCTGCACTACAACAAAGAATATGAACAGCCCCACTGGAGTTGAATGCAACAGGACTGAATGGGTAAATCTGGGGGACTCACTTTTAAGTAGAAGAGGAAGGGGGAAATGAAGGAGGAGATGTCAGTAGAAGCTGTTACTTGGTAACTTTCGTTTAACCATCTACAAATGAACTAATTCTCAACACTACAGTCACATAAATGAATTGGGACCTTGGGTTTGCCAGTTTTGACAGCTTTCAACATAAAGCACAGCATCAAAATAGGACAGCTTGTTCTCCTGCTGGGACATTCTGTACTTCTTTTTTCTCTGTGAAACTAATGGAATAATGTAACATTTTATTTCGTTTCCTGCCAAATCATTAAAAAATTCATTACCTTGATCAGAGGAAAACAGCAAAATTCAATAATTGCTTTAATTTTTTAGGAAAAAAGTATAGACAGACATTTCATAGGGGCAAGAAAAGAAAAAAAATTTACTGAAGGTGAACAATTTATTCTGTCTTCAGTAAGAAGATAGAATCTGTGCTTGAAGCTCTCAGAGCACACCTGTTTTTACACAGCAAAAGAAGATTACGATAAAATAAGCTAAAAGCTACTAAATTGTTACTAAGCATTTTACATTCTTTACCCATGCTGTGTGGGTATTTAAAAGAAATCAATGACATGAAGTTTACTTCTAAAACCGGCAACTTTTATTTAAGAATTATTCCCTTTCTAATGTATTAGGAACACAAAAAAGAGGATCACAGGATATCTAGGATAGTACAGAGATTCAAGGAGCACCCAGGGCAACATCCACCTACAGAGATGGAGCAACTTGCCCCCAAGAGTGATTTCATCCTGATGGGACAACTCCTTCCAACAATACATATGAACTCATTCATAGCAGACAGTGTTGTAACTTTGAGAGCTGAAGAGGCACTTGGCTTAAATCAACTGGATATGAATATAGGTCTTCTAGAATCCAGCTTCAGCACCATGGACCACTATACTATGCAGCCTCTGTTGGGTTAACTATAAAGCAGAAGTAGTTTCTGAACCCACATCTGATGTCCAAATCCAGTACTAGTGCTATAAGACTTCTACTTACTGTCCTAAATTTGATGGGAAACATTTCTATTCATTCAGCTATTTTAAAGGGGGACATATACTAAATTCTCATGTAAATTTATTCAGCTTTAAGAAAAACTAATTTACATAAGAGGCAGGTTAGGGGTTGACAAAAGTATTTTACAATAGTCTTTTAAAATTATAAACTCCTTCTATTTTTAAAACGTAATTTGAACTAACAAAAACCAGGCTTCCCTTCTGAAACTGACCTATCATTACTTGCTTGAGTTTTTTTTTCCTCAAATAATGGGATCCATTAACTTCTTATATTTAAAATTAACTAAGCCTGCACTGTCCCACCTGTTGTTGCTCTCTTTTTTTCCTTCTTGGGAGGGTGGAGAGGTGGAGGGTGGAGTTGGGGAGAGAGCAAAAAAGGGAAGAGAAGTGGTAGTGGTGGTGGTGCTAAGAGCTCCAGGGCCAGAAAGGCTACACTGCTAGGGCCTGGAGTTAATAAACAACTATGCAGTATTGTAAGGTTTGAAAAGAACTTTACATATGCTATCTCATTTCACTACCAACAGGACTGTGAAGTAAGTGTATTACTATCATCACCTGATAGATGAGGACGCTAAGGCTAAAAACAGTTAAATCACTTGCTATGGGTCACAAATCTAGTAAGCATCTAAAACAGGAGACTCACTACCAACAGGACTGTGAAGTAAGTGTATTACTATCATCACCTGATAGATGAGGACGCTAAGGCTAAAAACAGTTAAATCACTTGCTATGGGTCACAAATCTAGTAAGCATCTAAAGCAGGAGACTGTCTTTCTAACTTGAAGTCCAGTTCTAGCCATGATACCAGAGGTTTCCAACCTGGTCCATGCATTACCCCAGAGAGGAATGACAAATTTGCCAAGGAGGCCTAAAACTATTTGGTTAACAATTAGTAGTAGTATTAGTGACAAAATCTGTGGATTAGAGAGGGAAGAAGAATAGTAGAGAGGAAAGGGAAGGAGAGTTATAGAGCATCTGAAAAAAAAATTTAAATGAGGTTAAGAAATAATTGTAAATGCCCCAAAATCAAATAAAATGAAACTAGAACATGAAATTATTTTCATACTAAGCTAGAAAAAGTCAGTGACAAGAATTACAGTGAAGATGGGCTAAATGATCTTCACAAATAACCAGAAACTCCAAATGTATCTCCAGTCTGCAAGAGGTACAAAAATCTTTTGTGTACCCTTGAAGAAAACCGATCTCATTCTTACTAAATGTTCACACAAGGCTTTAAGTTTAGGAAGCTTATCTCTCTGAATCAGGGTTCTCAGATTCTGTTCTCAATCAAATCCAAAACAAGAAATAGCCTGGCAGCTAAGCAGAATATTATTTCTTTCAAAAACTATACAGAAAACTATTAGTAGACAACAAATACAATTAAGAGTCTCAATGATGTGACTATGCTCTATAATATATTTCCTGATGTGACTATGCTCTATAATATATTTAACAACTTTATGATACTAAAAGATAATATGCATTTAAATAAAGTTTACTTTACAAAAAATTAATCAATTTTATTTACATACATGTGCATGGTAAACTACAATTTATTTCCTTTTATAACAAAGAGGTGGAGTGGAAAGGTTTACTAAAAGCCCAGGGATATGGGAATTGAAAAAGGTTGGGAACCTCTGTACTAAAAGCCAGGTGACCCGATTTTGAGTTAAGATCATAGTTATTATAGATTTAACGCTTGAAGGAAATTAAGAGTTATGACACCCTTATTTTTATAGATAAGAGGCTGCTACAACCACAATAGACAACCAATAGTAATTGTCAGGTAGAAGAACCATCAACAGCTTTATCTTCACTTCGCTAATGATGTTCTAGAGGAAACAAGCATAAAAATGGAAATCAGTATTTCTATTGATTTTTAAAATTATAGAGAAAATTATAATAAGAGGAATTTTTCCCTCAATTCATTTTGTACTGCAGTAGCAACACAAAGTAAACTCAACAAGCATTTATTAATCATGCCAGGTACTGTCCTAAGCCCTAGGCATAAATAAAGGCAAATAGAAAAGGTTCCTGCTCTGAAGCTTACAATCTAATGAAAAAGACAATATGTACATACCATGTACAAAAAAAAAATAGACAGGATAAATTGTAAAACAAACAAACAAAAAAACCCCTCAAAGATAAGACACTAATTATGCAAGATCAAAAATTTCTGTAGAAGGAGGGATTTTAGCTAAGACTTGGAGACAAGAAAAAGAAAAAGAGATAAGAAGACCACTCTAGGCATGAGGAAACTGGAGTGTCTTTTGCAAGGAACAAACAACAAGGAGGCATGATGGGGTTGAGGAGGAATAAGGTGGAAGAATACTGGAAAGGTGTGTGCGGAAGAAATTGTGAAGGGATTTAAAAACCAGAGAATTGTCTCTCTGATCCGGGAAGTAAGAGGAAGACATTGGAGTTGAATGAATGGAGGCTGGGGGGACAGACTGCCGACCTCTGCTTTAGGAAGAGCACTTTGATCACTGAGTGGAAGCTGAAGGCAAGAAAAACCCAAAAGTTACTGCAGTAGTCCAAGGGTGACGCAATGGAAGACCTTCACCAGAGTGATGGAAGCGTCAGAGAAAGGAAGTGGGTGTATGTGACAAATGTGGTAGAATCAAAAGCACCTGGCAAATGATTTGATTGGGTGCGGGGGTGGAAGAGTAAGGAGTAAAGGATGTCACCTAGATTTCAAGCTCAGGTGATAATGGATATATGGATGTCCACAATAGTAATAGGAAAGCTAGTGAATGGGAAGGGTCTGGGGAAAAAGAGAATGAACTCAGCTTTGTGCACATTAAGATTAAGATGTCCAACAGGCAGAGACATAAGACTAAAGACTAGGTTTGGATAAGTAGATCTGTATAGAGAAGATAACTGAATCCACAGAAGCTGATGAGGTCACGAAGGAAAGTGGTAGAGAGGGAAAAGAGGAGATGGCTCAGACCCAGTACAGAGGAATCACCAAGGTTAGCAGATATAATCTGAATGAATATCCAGCAATAGAGACTTAGGTGCAGTCCAGACAGGATGGAGAACCAAACCACGAAAGAGTAATGTCACAAAAACCTAGAGAGAAGCGAGGTATCAAGAAGAGGGTGATTGAGACTAAAGACTGTAGAGGTCAAGGATGAGGAAGACTGAAAGACCAGTAGATTTAACAATTTAAGAGATTATTATTAACTTTAAAATGGCAGTTTCAGCTGAATGATGAATGAAGACAGAATGATGAAAATTAAGAGACGAAAGAAAGTGGAGGCTGATCACAGTTTTTAGAAACAAGACAAGAGCTAGCAGGGACACATGAACTGATTAAGGGTTAACTGCAGATGGGGTAACACATGGGCATGTGTACAGGCAGCAGGGATGCCAACAAACAGGAAGAGAAAAAGGATTAGCGAGAGTGAGAATGGTAGAGGAGAGGAGGCGATCAGATGCAACAGAATCACTTGTGCATGTGGAGGAGTTTGCCTTGGCATGAAGGAGGCCTAACTCTTCATTTGAGAAAGGAGTGGAGGAGATAGTAGCAGAAAGGATCTTTCAAGAGATGGGGACAGGGACCTCTCAACAAATGGCCTCCAAGTTTTTCAGTGAAATATGTGGCAAGATTCTCATGTGAGAGGGTGCAGGGAAGATGAATCATAAGAAGTTTGAGGAAAGATAAAAGAGGTTTGGAAAATACAGTGGAATACTGAAATGATTTAGAGAGGTGAAAAATGACTGCCTGGCTGCAATATAACATATGCAACATCAATCTGTGGTGGATCCAAGCCAGGAGAGTTTAGTGATTTCCTCCAGTTTTGTTTATTTGCACATGAAAAAGCACAGCGGATGGTAGAAGTAACCCAAGTCTGGGGCTTAAGGGTTTGGGAGGGCAAGACTGGTAATGTGATAAGGAGACAAGGGACTTGGAAAGAAAGGACAGTACAGAATTGAACTAGCTCACTAAAGTGATGAAGATGAGAAAGGATTAGAGCATAGGCAGTGCAGGCCTGACAAAGAACTGAAGGGTAAAGGAAATAGAGTTCACAGTAAACATGAAGAACATAATTAAGGTTGATCATAAAGCAGAAAGGAAAATAGAATAATCAAATATTATGAGCAGGTAAAAGAATTTCAGAGTTCATGAACAAAGCCTTATAAAGTTGTCTAGGACATCTCAGGAGGTTATATCCACTTAATTGTACCCAAAAGATGGTGGCCTTTATGTTCAAAAGATAATATATGAACCCTACATTATAGTTTTAAATTCATTCCTGAATAGTCACCAAAAATATAATACCCTGAAGTATTATACTCAGTTTAGCTGGGTAGGTGATTCTTGGTTTGAGTCCTAGTTCCTTTGCCTTCTGGAATATCCTATTCCACGCCCTTCGATCCCTTAATGTAGAAGCTGCTAGATCTTGGGTTATCCTGATTGTATTTCCACAGTACTGGAATTGTTTCTTTCTAGCTGCCTGCAAGATTTTCTCCTTGACCTGGGAGTTCTGGAATTTGGCCTCAATGTTCCTAGGAGTTTCTCTTTTTGGATCTTTTTCAGGTGGTGATCGATGGATTCTTTCAATACTTATTTTGCCCTCTGGTTCTAGAATGTCAGGGCAGTTTTCCTTGATAATTTCATGGAAGATGATGTCTAGGCTCTTTTTTTGATCATGACTTTCAGGTAGTCCCATAATTTTTAAATTGTCTCTCCTGGATCTATTTTCCAGGTCAGTTGTTTTTCCCATGAGATATTTCACATTCTCTTCCATTTTTTCATTCTTTTGGTTTTGTTTGGTGATTTCTTGGTTTCTCGTAAAGTCATTAGACTCCATCTGTTCCATTCTAATTTTCAGAGAACTATTAAATTCAGTGAGCTTTTGAACCTCTTTTTCCATTTGGCTAATTCTGCTTTTGAAAGCATTTTTCTCCTCATTGGCTTTTTGAACCTCTTTTGCCAACTGAGTGAGCCTATTCTTCAAGGTGTTATTTTCTTCAGCATTTTTTTGGGTTTCCTTAACCAAGGTATTGACCCGTTTTTCATACTTTTCTTGCATGTCTCTCATTTCTCTTCCCAGCTTTTCCTCCACCTGTCTAACTTGCTTTTCAAAATCCTTTTTTAGCTCTTCTAAGGCCTGAGCCCACCTGACATCCCCCTGGGATGTCTGGGGTACTGAGGCCCCACCCTCCACATCTTTCCCCGATGGCGAGAATACGTCCTCGTCCTCAGATCTGAATGTTGGGATCATTTGCGTTTGTTGGAAAAAACTCTCTATAGTCTTATTTTTCTTCCCTTTTCTAGGCATTTTCCCAGCCAGTTATTTGACTTCTGAGATTCCTGTCCACCCCTGCCTAGATCCGCCCAGCTAGTGCTTGGGGTCTGAGGTTCAAATGGGCTTTCCACAGCAAGCTTTAGTTCTGGTGCTGGGGTGGGGGCAGGGCCGCCTCCCAGGCTCGGCCTCCTCAGGGGCTTTATGCAGAGACCTTCAGGAACCGAGCCGGGGGGGGGGGGGGGGGGGGGGCCCCGCCACCTCCCAGGCTCAGCTCCCTCAGGGGCTTTATGCAGAGGCTCAGCTCCCTCAGGTTGTTTATGCAGAGACCTTCCGTAATGAGGATCCTGCCTGCTGCTGAGGGAGTCTGGGCGGCCTCCGCCGCTGCTGCCCACGCCTCTGCCGCTTCCTGCCCCCATCTCTGCCGCCACGCTTCCTCCCAAGGGGGCCCGAGTCACGGAGACACTCCACTCCCCTTCTCCAGCCCAGCCTCTCTCACTGACCTGTAGCTTCTGTGGGCGGAGGGACTTTTCCGGCTGCCGGAGCTTCCGTCCCTGAAGCCTGCTCGGGTCAGCTTCTCTGGGGCCAGGGCCAGGGCAGCACTGGGGGTGGGGTCCGCTTTCCGGGGCGCGATGGACCCTGGGGACGGGTCTCCAGGGCTCTCTGGCACGGAAATCTCTTCCACTCCGTTTCTGTACCCCTTTCAATGGTCCAGAAGTTATGCGGATCTCTTTTTACATTAATTCTATGTGCTGTGGGTTGGAGCTCGTAAACTTGCGTCCTTCTACTCCACCATCTTGGCTCCGCCCCCCCAAAAATATAATACCAACAAAGATACTTGATTTAAAAAGTACATTTCTTTACCTCCTAAACTCATCTTCTTAACACCAAAATAACTAATCTGAGTATCCCATCCATGTAATATCATCCCAACAACTTTTTTAATAAAGATTTTGCAAAAGAATAATTTGCATATTAATAACAAGTAGGTATAATTAAAAGGTAGAACTGAAGACAGCGAAACACTTCCCTTTCTGAGACAAGAGAGCAATACTGATGCGGTAGGGAGGGGGAAAGCAAGAGGAAAAAAGTGAAGGAGAGGAGAGAGAGATAGAAAGACAGAACAAGACAAAGAGAAAGGAGTTTCTTCACTAAACCTTCCCTACACCAATGAAATCACAGGTGAATTAACATCACCACAGATAATAAAAGACTCAAAAATAATATACCTCAAAATCATTATCTGCAGTACTCCCTGAAAAGTTCAATAAGCTATAAATGTTGATTGTGAGTAGTTAAGAAAGGACAGAAAATAAGAACTGTTTTGATTCATAATTGACTCATTAAGTATAACTACATCCACAGCAATCTAATTAAGTTGTAAGATTTGCCCCATGTGGATGCAAGAACATGAATTCAAAGAAAATTCTGGCTCACTATGTAAGGGAAGAGCACACTTGAAATTTTTTAAAATAGTGATCATTCACCAGAATATAATTTCTTGGCAGGTGCTGTATACTGAGAAAGCTCCAAGTTTTTCCTAGACACGGAATACTGAAATAAATAGATTTTTACATAAAAAGAACAATTCAATTACAGTTAAGGGCAAGTTTGGGCTTTGTATATAGTGAGGAAAATAACTGCTTCTCTTCATAGGTCCTTGCCTTTGAAAACAAAATACAAAATAAATACAAAATAAGAAATGACTGTGCTAAGGGACCTATGGGTCACACAGTGAGCTACAAGGTGTATGTGGAAAAAATAAAGGAAGGCTATTAATAGATAAGTGAGCCAGATATTTAAAATGTCCACACATTTTGGACCAGAACAATGATACAATCCCTCCAACAGTATCGTACCAGTTAGGTGTTTACCAGAGTACCAGGTCTAATCCTAGACTCTGCAATTTGAATGCTACAAAACTGTCAAATATATGTGGACTTAATATCAGTCTTATAACATAAAAGATAACTCTTGGATACAGATTTGCAGTCCGTAGGGGGAAAAAGGCTCAGAAATTAGAATATTTTCACTAATCACAATTATATAGTGTGATTCCTTAAAATAAACCCCAAATCATGATAAGTATAAATTAAGGTCATGAAGGCAATGCTACTGTGGGCAGTTCAAAGGGACAAAAAATTAATCTTTATAGAAAAACTACTTTTTTCCTATTTTGGCTTAGTCAACATTGTATCTACGTTGGAAGGAAAATAAAAATATATATCAAGGAAAAAGAAAATAAGATCAAATAATGTTAAGTAACTTGTTGGTCATAACACTTTACTGAAAATCTACCTCCGTAAAGATGATTTTTTTTAGTTTTATAAACAAAATTGTACAAGTAAGTTTTAGAATTCTTCATTGTGAATATGATCTCCAATGCTATAGTAAATGACACAGGAAAATTCAAAGAGACATTCATAGTTTTTAATAAAGGAAAAGTGAAGAATACTTCTTAACTCCTGGAAGGTATCTAAGATAGTGTTCTGTTTAAATAGCAAGCCTCATGTTTAATGAGAGCTTCTGTGGCAAAAGATAGGTAAAACATAGCTTTGCTCTACTTCTTAAAATTATAACCCAAGTAAACCAATAATGACAATTATGAATTATTACATGAGCAAAAAATTGTGAAGAAAAAAAACAACTTTTCTCTGGAAAACCAGAAACACTAATATTGTCTGAGCTTCTTATAAATAAGTCAACTTAAACTTAGATATCATTATATAATTTCATCTAGTGTTTACCTGCCAAAATACAACAAAGTCTTCCTCCTCCTAGATCAGAGAACTACTATCTGATATGGCTGATCCCATTCATCCTGAAAAATCTCTTTTCTCTTAACTAATATGATATGGCATTAGACCTATTCTCTTCCTACCTGTTCCTTTTCATTTTACTTCAACAGTTCATTTTCTTTCTAGTGCACACTAAATGTTATTACCTAAAATTCCCTTTTTCTTCCTCTCCTCTATTTCCACATTTACTTGATGATCTGAGTGATGCCCAGACCTTCTATAAAGATAACTACCAAATCCCTATTTCTAGTTCTGACCTCTTTGCTCAGCTAGTTCCATAATGACAGTTGTCTGAGGAACACCTCCATCTAGATATTCTACTGGCACTTCAAACTCAACAAATCAATTCAAATTAACTCATCATTTGTCTTTCCCCCAAACTAGGTCTTCCTCCTAATTTCCTTAATTCTCTAAAATATCTCACTCATGCTCAAATATTTGAATCATCTGCTCATATACATCAACTCACCATGTTCTGGAAAATATACCTTAGCAATATGTCTTACTTTTCACCCTTTCTTTGTCATTTTCTGCTCTACTGACTTATGGACTCCTACAGACTTCTCTGGAGCCTTCTCTCCCATTTAATGAATCCTCTGCTATTTCTGTGGCCAAATTAGTTATCTAAAAGCATACCCTCTGACCACATAATTGTTATCTTCAAAAATTTTCAACGTTTCCTTGCTACTTAGTGTTGTCTAGATCCTGTAGTATAACATTCAAAATTCTTCATGACTTCAAATTACATGTCTAGTTTTGCCTTCACCACTTTTCTAACATATTCTAAGCTACATTCAAAATGGACTAATTCTTCCACGAACAAATAATACACATCTCCAACTCTGCTTCTCTGCCAATTTCCTGTTTATCATGAATATAATTTACTTTTTGTTTGTTTGTATGTAGTCTCCCACATTAGATTATAATAAGCTCTTTGAGGGCAGGGATGTCTTTTGCCTCTTTCTGTATCTACCTTGCTTAGAAGTGTCTGATATACGATACATGCTTAATAAATGTTTACTGATTGACTGCTCCTGTGAGCTTCTTGTTCCTCTGCCTGGATGTCCACTCTTTTATTTTTCTTAAGAAATTCCACCCATCTTCCCAAGACACCTGAACTGATGTCTCCCTCCAGGGAGGAAAAAAAATCACCTGAACCCAGCCCCCCCTGCCATTTAATCTCATTTCCCCTCTGAAACACAAGACCATCCAAGCATTTGCTTGTATCTACTTTGTTCGTATCTGCTTTGTTTTATAATCATTTGTGGAGTAGTTGCTTCCCTACTAACCTGTTAAGTTTTTTGAGCAGGGACTATTTATCTTTTTGACATAGTGCCCTATACAGTGCTCTGTACAAAATAAGTCCTCAATAAGTATTTGTTAAATTAAACTATCATACTATTACTAGATCTATACCCCTAAAGAGATCAAAGGAAAAGGAAAAGGACCTATATGTACAAAAAATATTTATAGCAGCTTTTTTGAGGTGACAAAGAACTGGAAATTGAGAGGATGCTCATTAATTGGGGAATAGCTGAACAAGTTGTGGCATATGATTGTGATGGAGTACTACTGGGCTATAAAAAATGACCAGGGGGATGGTTTCAGACATGGCAAGACCTATATGAACTGATGCAATGTGAAGTGAGAAGAGCCAGGAAATCACTGTGGACAGTTAACAGCAATCCTGTATGATGATCAATTGTGAAAGACGTGGCTACTCTAATCAATACAAGAATCCAAGACAATTCTAAAGGACTCATGATGAAAAATGCTATCCACTTCCAGAGAGAAAACTATGAACTCTACATGCAAGATGAAGTATAATTTTCTCCCTTTATTTCGGAGTGGGAGGAGGGTTAAAGGAAAAAGAGAGTAGCAATACAGCAAATATGGAAATGGTTTGCATAATTTCATATATGTAATTAAAGCCTTGCCTTCTCAGTGGTGATACAGGGGTAGAAGAGAATTTAGAACTCAAAATTTGCAAAGAAAAAAGAATGTTTAGAATAAATAATAAAATTTTAAAAATATTAAGTTATCAGTGTTTTGAACCACAATTAATACAAGTGTGAACAGAACACTGAGTTCAGCTGCAAAAATTCTAATAACATTCCATTATAACAGTTTATCATTTTGTTACAATACATATATTACTTAAAAAAATGCAAACACACAAATACATTTTCAGTCTGTGGGGCCAAGAGATGAGAGCTAGTATCTACAGTATTTGTAATTTTTTAAAAGTACTTTGCATTCAGTAAAGAGAAAGGAAGGCAGTATCAATCTAACTTGTGAATTACTTTTTTTCTTAATTATCATGTTTTGTAGGCATTTAATCTCTGTTTAGATAGTTAAAGTTTTTATACTTCAGAAAGGTAAGAAAAACTGAAAGTAATTATTATTTAATAGCCTGAAAAAAAAAAAAGCTTTGAGTAGTCTGGCTTGTTCTCTCCTATTTTTTACATTAATGACATATATAATCAAGTATTTTAATTACAGAAACTGACTTATAAAGAAGTCTTAGAGAATTTGTTTCAGAAAATTTGCTTAAACTAGACTGAAAAATGCTATTACTTTGGATCTTCTAAAAGGACAGAGACAATTTTTATACACGTAAGTAACTTGTTATAATGGGATTCTTCGTATCTAATGGGGCTTTATTTTGTGGTACTATAAAGCCTCTCTAAACTACTTAACAGGAAACTAATCACTAAATACTGTTCAAAAGTCAAAATGACATTTATAGTAATCATGAAAAAACATATAACCCTTCCCACCTAGACCATGATGAAATTACCTATGAATTAAAATCAATTTAGGCCACAGAGTCTACAGTCTTGATTCACTTTTTCTTTTTTTTTTAGGGGTGTAGAGGACAATAAGATGACCCTAAGTATACTAACATCTTTTCAGTTTGGAAAAATGCTTCAAGAATTTTTGGGCTCACTGGATCTGAAGATATGACAAATTAATTTTTTTGTCTGGTACATCCTAGGCATATTGATATTCATTAAAACACAAAAGCAAAACATAAAGCAACCCAATGTGAATTGGAATTAATAGCAATTTTTTAAACCAACTAAAAGTAGGTAAGCTGATTCACATGACTGTAACAGAGGCAAATTGTTTCACTTAATTTTTTTATTTTCTTTGATAAAGTTCTCTGTGTATTTTAGGACTGCGCTAAATGAAACCCCAACCAAAGAGAAACACTCATAAAATTTGTAAACTTACCCCTCCTGACAACTTAATCACCCTGACTTTGGAGCTGACATGTGGCCCATCTCCACTAGCACTGTTCGCCCGCTGCATGACAGTCCTTTTCACTCCAGGTTTCATTTCCTGGGGCTGGCCTTGTACTGATGCCACTCTAGTAGCCTGTGTTGGGGTTGGCAATTCGTCCATGTCGGAAGGCTTTGTTTGAAGTACTTTGTGAGATGGCTGGGGCTGAGTTTGAGGTACTGTTCTATTCTGTCTCAACTGTTTCATTGGTTTCATTGGTTGTCCTTGGTATTGCAAATTAGCACCAGCTTGTACAAAATTTGAAGTTTTGGGCTGAACATTTGTAATAGCGATGTCTTGCTTTTTTACAAGAAGTCTATTTTTTACATTTTGTCTAACTTGTGCACCAGGATAAGGTAGCAGCGGACTCCCGTTAGTGGGTGAGAGTGACGTCTGCTCCTCCTGCTGTCCTGGGGGTTGTGGGGTGTAAGGCTGCTGTTGCTGTTGTGCGAGTCTTTCAAGTAATTCCCTCTTTCTAGCACCAGCCTGCTGCTGCCGTCTTAGTTCCTTTTGTTTCAAGATTTCTTCTCGTAAACGTTTCTGCTCTTCGATCTTTAAACGGTACAGTCTGGTTTCTTCATCTTCATCAGGAAACTAAATAGGAAACACATTTTTTGTTAATGCAGTGAAATGCATGTGTGCCAATCCAAATAACCAATTAGAACTATTAAGAAAACACATCTTTCCCAAAGCTTCATTCATCAACTGTGTAAAACCATTTAAAATCTACTTTTAAGTTTTTTTCCTAGGATTTATTTCCCATTTAAATATAACTTCCTTGCCTCTGGATGGGAGAGGGAATGAACCTCAGCTAAAGCTAAATCGGGAATCTTATCAGAATATTAAAAACGAAATCATGTAAATTTCTACTCATTTAGAAGTTTCTGAAACCAATTAAAGTACTCATTTAAGTTATCAAAATATGTTTCAAATGAAAATGGCAACAATACCAAGGCAACCCGCTGTCACACACAGGTTTTATCTTGCTCTTTTCTGACAAACTAACAAAAGGTAGGGTAGTAAATGACCTGAAAGGCCCTGATTAGAACTATTGATTTTTCTCACAGAATTTTCAGGCTGATCTCAAACTCATTTGTCACACAATAATTGGTTATAATGAACAGCACAAGTCAATCTCTCTGACCTTGAACTCGTGCACTCTCTTCAGAATCAAAATGTTGCCAAATGCAGTGTTGGAATATTAATGGTATATATGGAATCCTTTAATATTCTAGTCGAAGGCCTTTCAGAAATCACTATACTGTGTGTCAAATAACCTTTCTGGAGGTTTTGCAACTCTCCAAAACAGAAATGTATTCTGATTATATATTTCTTTAAAAGAAATACACATTTCCCCATCTAGTGTATACATCAAAAAATGCCACCCCAACCATCCATTACCTATTTGGAAACCACACATATCTGAAACATAGTCAAGAACGAGGAAGTAAGGTAAAAAGGCCTCTGTGCAAGCAAAACTAATATCTAGAAAATAAACCTCAAGCATTTCATTTACTCTCCCCAAAGGTCTATTTACTCTTACTTAAAACGTAATTCTAACAAGACTAATTTTCCAGTTTCCAAGTTCACAGCAGATGAGAATATGAGAAATAGCAAATCAGAAAGAGGGCATAAGATAAACCTACAAAAATGAGAGGTGACAGGAGGGAAGCAGAAAAATTATTAAAAGCAGAAAATAAAGTAGCCTAGGGCTGTCTGGATATATGGTGACAAGATCTACATATCTCAATGGCTCCTTAAAAAGCTATTTTATTACTCTGCTACAATAAAGTACAGTAACTTACATTAATAGTGATGATACTGAGTCATCAAAAAAAAGTTTAAAGCATGGACAGTGTGCTATCTTACGAAAGCACAGAAGTCTATGATAACATTTTAAAAAGACTTTCATTTTCATCATACATGCTTGTGCTCAAGGGGTTAATTCTTCAGCTATCCAGAAGGACTCATTCCCTGAGGGTGTGAGATAGTTCTGATTACACTGCAATGAGAATTGTCAATCCCCTCTCAATTATCTGTTTGTCAATCAGTCACATCAATATATTAGCTTCATTCTGCTCCCCCATCACTATCAATCATTGGTGCAAGTTTTGGGAAGTGAAGCCAATGCAAAATTAACCTGAATAAAAAAATAGGAATAATGATTTTTTTAAACATCATATACAAATAATGCCACCTGGGAACTGCTGCTCTCCTCCATTAGTGCAGATAATATTAAGCCATTTTATTAAGCTACTAAGATACTTACTAACTAAACTAACATCAATGTTCATAGTTAAGTAATTTCTCATAATTTATCACACAAATTCTAGTTAGCCTTGAAATTCTGCCTTCAACATTTACTGTTCAACACTCTCATAGAAACTTCCTTAGAAACCAGATTAAACTAGTATTGTGAAATTGATAGAATTACATGTAAATAACTGCTATCAGGATAAACTATACCAAAAGAACAGCTGGAAAAAAAGTCTGAAGGCCATTCAGGTCATCTCTCTCATAATGAGTTATTACAGAAGTGGTAATAATTTTTTATTTATTCTAATATATTTCTTTGCAGTTATACTTCTTATAGTAGAAGTTTCCCAAACCAGTCTACTTTTTTAATCTTGTGGAAATTAAAATTATATAGGTAATTAAATTTTTCTAAATATACTTGTAATTGAAAGTAATCCTCTGATGAAACCTTTTATAAAAGTTAAGATTTCTTGTATTTAATAGGAATATAAGTGTAGAACCTATTAGTATGCCATCTCAGGGAAGGAGTCAAGAGGGAGGGGGGAAGGAGGGGAAAAAAATCTAAGATATATGGAAGTGGTTACAGAACACTGAAAACAAAATAATAATAATAAAAAAAGGTTAAGATTTCTATAAAGCAAATAATAATCAATTATTTTGTAAATCCAGTTTATTACACACTTGTTTAGCTTTACAACAAACAAAGCATAATACAATCAAAATAACGGCCATGAAGATAGTATATTAAACATGATAGCTGAAGGTAAAGAGACTAACATTAAGCACAAATAAAATACATGTATAGAACAATTTAACTCTTAAAAATTATATTTTTGGATCTGCTGTAAGTCCATAGAAAATTTTTTAACCAAAAATCTAATCCATGAGCCAAATTAAAGTCACTAGGTAAATATAAAAATATTATTGACTGGACATCATAAGATCAATAAAGCTCAAAAAGCAGTATAGACTGCCAATTAGTAGTTTCCTAGAGTCTTGAATTCCAAAGATAGTGAACACTGTTCATGCATTATTCTCAGTGTTAGTCTTGAATTGATGTTACCGGATATCACCAACCAGAAACAGAAATTTAACTGTGTCAGCAGGACAATTTCAAATGACTTTTAGGAGACAACTGGTCTCATTCAAAGTGCCTTGGCACTTAACTTTGCTAATGCATATAACTGTTACTAAACGAAAAGTTACAGATCCATCAACTACCATTCTCACTTAAAGAATATGCAACATCACTACATCTATGTCAGCCCCTCCAAATTAAGCAAATCCCATAACTCCCCCAAATCACCCTATGTTCTCCAAATGCATCCCTGTAAATAAATAAATCAGCAAACAAGATTAAATTCATAGGATGTATAAGATTCCAAATTTGGAACCTCATTCATTGTATACCACATTTATTCCCATTGTATGAGAAATGATACATTACTTAGCTACATAAGTATCACCAATAACGTGTTTGTTTTTTTTAACCAAGTAACTATACTGGTAGCTAAAACTGTTAGGTGTGACAATACACAAAAATAAGACATAAAGATCAACTGCACAATATAGGCAACAAATGGAATAATTACACACAGATGACAGGTGTTATCTGATATGGTCTAAAGTGATTCAAAAGAATTACAAACTTGGAGGTGAAGGAAGAGAATATATCACCAATTCACTTCCAATTACAAGTGAGAAAAGAAATGTAAATGTGGGGAGTTTGGACTAGATGTCTCTGAGGCTCCCTACAGCTCTCCCATCCATTATCCTCTAACTTTATGAAAATTATAATTTCCTGGAGTATCAGAATAAAGAGGGAATTTCCAAAATGCATACATAATTGATGTCCAAGCATGCGTGCATACTGAAAGGGGATCTGGCTGCAGAAGTAAGCCTTTGCAGGGGGGCAGAAGGGAGAGCCCAGAGGTTAAGGCCTTAGCCATATGTGACAGGAAGCCACAGTAATCTGAGAGTGAAAGGCACAATCAAAGTTACCTAGATATTCACTTTGCTTTAATGGAACCACTCCTAGGGAAGTTAGTTCGAAAGGTGAATAGACAGAATACAGAAAAGCAGTCAAGACAGAAATCTGTCCCATTGATTAGTAGGCTTGTCATAGCTTAACAGATCAAGAGATAAATAAGAGGAAAGGAAGGGAGTAACTCTTGAACCATAGCCCAAGGAGAAAGTGGCAGGATCTTTTTGTGGAAAGCAAGGCTGTAAGGGATTGAATATAGATGAATAAAAGGTTTGGGGTTTGAGAGGCAAAAATATATAAAAACAAAAGTCTTACCTCTGGTTCTGTTTTTACTTCTACTTTAGCTTGAACCACAGGGCTGACTGGTTTAACTTTCATTTCAGTCTTTCCCTGTGGGGTCCTGACACCTACAACAGATCTTGAAGGGGGTGGGGTGCTTGTAATTGGTTTCACTTGTGCTGCAGGTGTAGAGGAGCAACGGTTGTTACTCATTTCTATAACATGGGATGGTGCTATTGGTAATTCACGCAAATTGCTATTTCTTGGAGCAGTTGGCTGCATTTGCTGAATTGGCCGCTTGACAACATTCTGTGAAGCTGCACTCTGTCATAAGAAAAAAAGGTAATTTCTAATAGGAAATAGATACTTGTGAAAAAGAACAAAAACTGTACATAAACAAAAAAGCAATACTACAATCAGAGTAGATTCTCTTAACACTCACCCCCACTATTTACACTGTAAATTACTCAAAATTCTGTAATCTCTGATCTAATGAAGCACATAAATATTTTGTAATTCTATGCAAGGGATTTCCAGCTACATTTTTCAAACTTATGCAGTACCAGCTGAAAGCTGTAGCAAGAGAGACAACGGTAACCAGTGTCAGACCAACCAGTATAGATATTTTCCGTGATGGGCTCATACTTCTAACGAAATTGGAAAAGCTAATTTGTCAGCTTTAAACATGTAATTTAAAGTTCATTCAGTATGAAAAAAAGTTGACCACCACAAAAGATGACCCTCATTGATGGATATGTATTTTAATAAAATGGCCACTGACACTGTCAGAAAACAAATAAAAAGCATCCTGTACACATGGCAATTTTCCAAAGAGGTATGGTTCTTAGAAGAGGAAAAGTATTCCCAAGATGAGTGTCAAATACACAGCCCACAGTATGAGCCAACACTCCTACACATGGCCTGAACCACATTAAAATATAATAGGGTACACATACATACACACACACACACACACACACACACACACACATGCACGCACCCCCCACCCCCAGAGGAATAACAAAAGTGAGTAGAAATATCTGAAGATGGAAGGGGAGACATCACATCTCAGAATAGGGATTCTATCTTAGGAAGAGGCATGGTATTGTGCAAAGAGCTCTGAGTCTGGAGTTAGAGGATCTACCTTTGAATGTCACCTCTGTGCTTGCTACCTGTGAGACCCCTGCAAAAAATCACAACCTTCTTGGGCCTTAGTTTCCCCTTCTGCAAAATGAAGTCAATTTAATATCTAGATCTCTGATCCTAATAATGACAAAGGTCATTTTCCCTCCTGAGAGAGATGGGAAACTCAGTGAAAGAGCATTTTTTTTAACCAACAAGAATAGGAATCGTAAATTTAATTCTTTATGCTGGTATTTTAGTGCCTATCACACAGTAGATGCTTGAGAGCTGTGAAGCTCTGAGATTATTCAGGCTGCGTGTTTTACAGACAGAACTCATAAAATCTACTACTATTTTTTAAAAATTATGGAGCTTAACAATCTATCTTCCCATTATAGCCCCACAGCATTTACTGAGGGGACAAAGGGTCAGTTTTCAAACAGCAGGCATAAATGATAAAACTACAGTTCAAGGTGCTCCAATACTTTTCTTTAAACAGGCAACAACAAATCTATGCCAGATCTAAGACTAGAACCCAGGCATCAGTGTGGAAATTCAGTATCCTTTCCATTAATCACAATGCTTCTTGTTCCTGACACAGGAAATCAAATAGCCTTTTCTCTTTCTGCACACTATCAGTTCTTCCAGAGGTAAGAATTATTAATATAGACCTTTTATTTACAAAGAAATGTTTGTATTGTTTTGTATGCAGAGACCAAAGTGATATACACTTACAATAGTAGTACAATGTAAGTGTTCAAAACTGTAAGCCTTAAACAAAAGTGGAGAGACTATCTAAAAAGTATATAAGAGCTTTCTAACAGTCTATTTTTCGTATCTATCCCTCCATGTACAGCCATTCTTTAAAAAATCTGAAGCTGAAACAAAATAACCATAAAAGTATGCTTTTTCTTCATAAAGTATGTGTATATGTGTGTTATATTTACATACACACATATATATATATAAGCATACACATACATATACGCATATGTGTATGTGCATACACACACACACACACGAAGCCATCAGTTTCCTATATATCATTCATGGGTGGATAGTCAAGGTGGGGAATCTAGTTAGGAGAAACATAATATAAGTTTGTTTATCAATGACTATCTTAAATTATGGCAGAAAAGTTGTTCTTTTAAATTATATGACTTTAAAAAAGAATTCAAAATACTGTTTTATACTTACATGTCTTGGACCCTGACGCTGAGGGCACTGCATTCTACTGTTATTTTGCTGAGGCTGAGAAGTCTGCATGTGAGGCCTAAATGGTGGCTGAGACATGGGCATCAGAGGTGGTGGTGGGACAGAAAGGTGATGGTGATGCTGATGCTGATGCTGAGGCTGATGCTGCTGAGGTTGGTGCTGAGGCTGATGTGGTGGTTGGTGCTGAGGTTGGTGCTGGGGTTGATGTTGGGGCTGGTGTGGAGGCTGATGCTGGGGTGGAGGCTGATGTGGAGGTTGGTGAGGAGGTTGGTGTTGGGGTTGAAGCGGGGGCTGGTGTTGGGGCTGATGCTGATGATGTTGTGGTTGATGCTGGGGCTGTTGTTGTTGATGTTGGGGCTGCTGCTGCTGTTGAGGCTGAGGCTGGGGTTGATGTGGTGGTGGTAATGGAGGATGCAAGGGTCCCTTCATAATTCAATGAAAAAAAGAAGGAAAACAATTTAAGATACATATTTGCATTTATTATATTCTAGCATCAATTTCTTAGAAGAAATCTGCCCTACTGGAGGAAACTTTAGATGATCCTAATGAAGCTTCATTTTAAGATCTGCTATGATGACTGTAATAGACTCTCATTTATGCCAGACTAATACCTTAAAATTTAATAATAATTATCCCTGTTAGTATTACTAAAGTTCATTCTTCTTCAAGTAAGATAAATTTCATTCTTCAGGATTTATGTCTGTTGAATCTATAAAATGTGCTTAGAGGCTGAACTCCTCAAAAACACACATAACATATCTCTCTGATATTTTCAGAGTGAACTTGAAGGAAAAAAGAAGATTCTTCTGTAAGGAAGGCCCTTATTTATAAGAGGGTATTATATCAAATTCAAGATTCATTTTTATCAGCAGAGGGCACTCAAGACTTTCAAATAATAACAGTAAGTGAACAGCATTATCATTTCTTGCCCAGAATACATATAAATCTTTCCAGTATAACCTTTAGGAGTGTAATTTTAAATAATAACTTCACAATCCTTCCAGAATTAACTAATTCAAGAAATCATTACAATGGTGAACAGAATACAAAAATTTCTAATTTAATTTGCAGTAAAATTAAATCTTAACTTTAATTTGTTCATTTCCAAAGGAAGTCATTGCTTTTTACTTTCAAATACTCCTCGCACAAGTTAAATTATAGGGACACAAGATATATTTATAAGCATGGCAAATAATGTACTAATAAGACTTAGTTTTCTTATTATTAGGCTAATCGTTTTCTCGATGTTCATAACAAGCCATAATGTCAAGCTCAAAATGTCAAATTTGTCTATATCTGTTTTAAACGAAGTTAAGTTTTACTCATTTTCCATACCTGCATGTTAGGCTGTGTGTGTGTTGGAAGAAATGGCTGTCCTGGGCCAGGTAAGAATGGTTGTCTGGGAGGAATGAAAGGCCGTGCATTTGCGGAGCCCGGTTGGTTGAAATGAAGAATCCCCACTGGACCTGGAGGCTGAATGTTTGGTCTTACAGGCCTTTCTCTGGGAAATACTGGTTGCTGTCCCTGTTGATTAAATGCTGGTCCAGGCTGAGTAAAAGGCAAGGGATTCTGGGTAGGAACAGGATGACTGCTGTTAAGAATCGTGGGAGGTGGTGGTGGTGGAGGGGGACTTCGTTGCTCAAACAAAGGATGGCTCGGGAACCTTGGTTCTCCTGAAACTAAATGATATTACAAGCATATCATCATCTTGATAGAGAATATGAACTGATCAGTACCATCTTGAAGATGAAACAGAAATATGTTAAATTGACCCTACAGGACTGAAGGTTCAACTCAGACTCAAAAGGCATAAAGATTCCCCTTTCCTACCAATCATGTCACTGAATATTCTTCTTTTAAAATAATCAGTATAAACTAACTAAATTCAAATATACAGCTTAACATATTACTATAATTATATTTCTGTTACTTTTTCTTTGTTGCCTTACGTAATTCATTTTTTCTTGACCATACATTTGAATGTTTATACTCATTGGACAGAAATGAAAATTTATTTTAAAATATCTTAAAATAAGCAAAATGAACAATTATTGGATATTTTCTATCAACTTATTCCTTTCTTATTCAACATTCTATAAATTTCAGATCCCAAATAAAACTTTCCTCAACTGATGCTACTGGAGTAAGACTGAATATCCTGTAATTTAAAAAATCCCAGATGCTGATGCTTGACTAAACTGAATTAAAACAAAATATGTCTATAGGTAATGAAATTAATACTATGAACATAACAAACTTGAAATTACAGAATTTCTTACTGATGCACCTACCTCCTAAGAAAAAATGGTCTCTATCCTGAGGAGGTGGTGGGGCTCTCCATTGGTCCTGGAGAGGAAGCCGTGGGGGCTGGTTGAAATTGGTAGGAACAGGCCCAGGAGTATGTTGAGGAAATTCTGGAGGAACCTAGTAAACAAAGAAAAAAGCAAAATTAAGTTATGAAAAAGGTATGAAAATTTACCAACACTTCTGAGATATTCAAATAGAATAAAATTCTTCTCTAAAAATATTAATTGATTTATCAAGTATTTTTGATATTCTGTATAAGTAGGCAATCAAAATGGGCAATGATGTCACAATATTAAATAGTTTATCTAGAAGAGAATTCAATGTTTTAATATCATTGTTGTACCACAGAAATACTACTTTTCCCAAGCTTATTGAAATCCATGCAATTATTGACCTTCTTTACCATTAATCCAAAACACTGGATGCCTACTTTAGAAAATGCTCCTGACATTTATCTTCTTAAACCATGTTCTTCTTTGCCATCTATTTAGTCAACCCTAAGTTATAGAAATGAGGCAGCTTTAATTCAAAGGGGAAAAAAAATCAATTTGTAGAATAATAAAATTAGAAATATTTTAAAAAACCATATGGATACTTTAGAAAATGTATATAATTTTTTAAAAACCAAATTACTATATTCAGTGAATACAAAATGGTTTCACTGAAAACAACAACAGTAGATAACACATGCATAGTATATTTTATGGTTTACAAAGCATTTTACATGTACATATTATCTCAGTTGTTATTATGAGGTAGGTATTATTATTAGCTCATTTTAAGGATGAGAAAACTGAGGCTCAGGGTGGTTAAGTAACCTGTCCCACTGGTTACATACTTAGTAAATTAAGGAAAAGGCTCTTTTAAATAAACTATTAAAGATGTGTTTTAAAGATTCAGCCTTATATTAAGCAATAAGAAATGAAAGACTTTAGAGATCTTATAGTCCCACCTGCTTCATTTTACAAAAGCAGAGAATGAGGGACATACCATGTAAACAAATAAGTAAAAATAAAACTTCAGAAGGGAATGAACACTAAATGTAATAACAAGTGAGGTGAATTGTGAATAAAGATGGGAAAACGAAGAGGTAAGGGGTACAAAGAGAGTGCATTTCAGGCATTAGGGCCATCCCACCCAGGTCAAGATATGGAGGCAGAACATGGAATGACAAATCTGAGTTGAAAAGTATGTAAGCCAGTTTGGCTGGAAGGCAGAGTATGTGAAAGGCAAACAATACATGGACTATACTATATATTGGGACAGGCAGGCCAGAGAAAGAAGGGCTATAAATGACAAGTGAAGGAATTTGTATTTTATTCCAGATGAAACAGGAAATCACTGCAGAATCTTGAACAAGTTAAGTGTGCTTTAATAAATCAGAGTCTAGGAATGGACAAATTAGAGAGATGCTACAATAAGAGGTAATGATGGCCTGAAACAAGACAATGGTTTTTGTAACTTGAGAGAATAGAATGGAGGAAAAATTAGCTACAGAGGTAAAACTGGCACGATGTTACAACTTATGGGAGGCATTTAGAAGGAGAACTGGGAATGACTTCAATTATGAACCTAGAAATTATGTAACTGGAAGGATGGTGGTACTCTCAACAAAAACAAGAAAGTTTAGAGGAAGACTATGTTTAGGGAGAAATGAAGGAGTTCCACTTTGGAACTGTTTAGTTTGCTCGTCTATTGGATATTCAGTTAAACTTGTTCAACAGCACTAAGTCACATAGAACTGGAAGTCAAAGAGATACGGGCCAGACATACACATCGGGGAGCCATCTGCACAGAGATAACTGGACCCAAAAATCACCAAGGAGTCAGGACTGAGCCTTGAAGGTCTCATAATTTAGGGGGTAGGGAGTGGATGATTATCCAGTAGAGGAGATAGTCATTTCATCTTTCATCCACCACACAAGTAAAAAACCTAGGAGAAAGTGCTGTCATGAAAACCCAGTAAGGATAGAGTATTCAGGAGAAACAGTCAAAGTTTCAAATAATGCAGAAAACAAAAGAAATTATTATGAATAAAAATTCACTGTAGTTTAGCAGTTAAAAGATCAGGTGACCACAAGAACATTTTCAATTGAGTGGTAAAGTCAGAAGACAGAGCAGGAGGGGTTGAGCAGTGAATAAAAGAGGAAATAGAAGCAATGAGTGTAGGTGGCTTTTTTTTTTAAGGCTTTTGACTACCAAAGGAAAAGAAACAGGACAATAGCTTTGAGAGAACAGTAGAGTCAAGTTAAAGAAAAGACAAGACCAAGGGATGTTCATTCACAAAGTAACAGAGAATGAGTCAGTAGAAAGGAAGAGGGTTAATACTATAGGGGGAAATGATCCAAGGGGGAAACTTAGAGAGGCAACATGACATAGGGGAAAGAGTCCTGACTTTTTGGAGTCAGACAACCTCAGCTGGTATCCCACTTCTGATGCTTAATATCTTTGGGCAACTCCTTTACCCTCCCCAAGTGCCTCAGTTTCTAATTCTTTAAAACAAAGGAGCTGGACTATATATCTGGAGTTTCTTCTGTCTATAGCTCTATGATCCTATAAAACAGATGGGGATAGGTTCAAGAGTACAAACAGACGAAGAGTGTTGGCATCAGCAGTGAGAAGGACCTTCTCATGAGAGACAGGGGCATAGGAGGAGAAAATCGGGGAGAAAAAGTGAAGTGGTGTATTCCATGAAGATAAAAAGGTGCTTATGTTGGACTGTTTCAATTTTCTCAAATTGGGAGGTAAAATGCTCTCTAGGAAGAAGAGAAAGGATGGCACAGGAAGCCTGAAGTGAAAATATCTGGAAGAGCAAATGTCATCAAATAATTAAAGAAGAATAAAAATATTAGATTAGGTTAACTTCTGATGAACCCATCTGCACCACTGTGTGACTTTCCTCAGAGGTTTGTAATTAGCAGTAGAGAAAGTGAATACATTAATTTCAACCAGTATATCACGTTAAAATACCACAGTTTTAAAAAGACAGCCACCAAGTTATTTCATGATTGTAAATAAATCAGTAGAGGTGAACAATAGTAGTAACCAAGAATGAAATGTACTTTACAAATGAGAACATATAATACTTTCCTAAAAATGTTGTCATACTCTAAGAAACATGTCATCTTTTAATATAAATCACTTAACACAAACTGAAGATAGCAAAAACACTCGTGCTATGCTTTTATATGAAATATTTATAATGTACATCATAATTTTGTTTTCATTAGAATGTACTGGAAAAAACAAGATTGCTTCACTCATTATTGTTTGCTAAATATCTACTGGGAATTTCAATATAGGTCCAACTTGTAGACAGCTATCTTCTGCCACTACTGAAGAATTTATTTTACAACTTAAACTATTCTAGATCTACAATTCATCAAGTACATCTATATACATGCAAATAGACACACATGTAAATGTACATATATAGACGTATACATAAACAAACAATGGGCAAAATTTTCCTATTTATATGAAGAATGAATTTTGTAACTCATTTGAGAGTCTATCTATTAAACATTATAATTTAATCAATTAAATTTATATAGTGACAAGTCACAAAAATATTAAGCATCAAAAGTGAGATACCAACTGGGGTTCCCTGACTCTATAAATACAGTCAGGGCTCTTCACCCCATGCTGCCTCTCTAAATTTCCTCCTTGGACCATCCCCCCCTCCCCCCCCCTTTTACAATATTAACCCTCTTCCAATCTATTGACTCCTTCCCAGTTATTTGGCACATACCTAGGTGTCTCTTCTCCTAAAGAAACTTTCACTTCACTATTCTTTAAAAATTATATCCTATTTCTCTCTTCCCTTTCATAGTCAAAAACCTAATTAAAAAAAAAAGCCTCAAGGGCAAAGATTGCTTCTTTCTTGGTCTTTGTGTGTGGTGGCATCTAGAGTTGTACCTTGTAGTTAATGCCTGCTTGTTAGAATTCAAGACTTCAAAGTATTATGCTAATTGTAATAATTTTCTCTCAAGTCAGACTTTGTAGGTAACAAATTCTTTTTGAAAGTTCTTCAATGGCTCAGGAAATAATGTGCACACAAACACTCTCTCAAGAACATTATTAGCTTGACATGAGCCTTATTGAGTTATATTTCTTCTAAATTATGCAATTCAACTGCCATATTATCAAATGTCTACATCCAACTAAAATAAACTGGAGAGAAAACTAAAACAAAGCTCAGTAACTTCAGTGTCTTTTGAACGTTGCCAGTTTATACAATTTTGAGTTTACTGATCTGTATCCATGCTCATTCATTCATTCATTCATTCATTCATTCATTCAGGGTGGGGATTACATGGTATTAGCACTAAGTTACCACTAACCAGATCTAGTCAGTATTTACAGCCTGATGTAACAATGGATTAGGTATCTACCAACATGCCAGAGGCCTCTGCCCTACTACCTCTTATTTTCTGCTAAAGTTACACCTCAAAACACCTCAGCATCTTTCTCCATTAGCTACTCATTTGTTCTGTCTAGACTTTTTAGTCCAACCACCCTCTATGTTTCTGCCTTTAATCCCTTTTCCCTTCCTATTCCTTTCAAGAGCTTGCTGCTTTGAACCCATCCAATCTTTTCAGTCTCTGCTTCCTGGTTCATTCTTCCAAGATTCCTATAAATCCAGATCTTCAACATCTTTAAAACCTTTGCATGGCCCCTACCACTATCAAAAGTTAATATCTTATATCTTTCTCCTCTGTTAAATATCCAACTTCCTAGAAAAATCATTTATATTACTTGCCTTTATTTAGTCTGCTCACTTTCACTTTGACTTCACCACTAAAATGAAACTACTTTCTAAGGTTATAATTATTTCAATTGCTAAATAGAGCAGTCTTTTCTTAGTTCTCATTCTTTCTGATCTCTTCAGTATTACCCAACACTGTTGATCACTTGCTCACTCTGGTACTCCCCCCGCATCTGGATTTTCAGGTCACTCCTCCCTCCAGCTCTTCTACTTGGCTGACTACTCTTTAATCTCCTTTGTTGGACTATCATCTATGTCCCACGCTTTAAATGTAGTTGGCTTCCACTCCCATTAGGGAAGGCTTAGGGGTGGGCATGGTTCTGTCTGTCTCACATCTCATCTCAGAAGATCAATGGGCTCAATGATTCTGGTGTGTATTACTTCCACACCTATAAATCTCTCAGCCCAACATCACCAAATGTCTATCAGACATCTCCAAATAGATATCCTGAGGGAATCTCAAACTAGTCATGTCCAAACTGAACTATGAAATTTCCATATTTTGGAGGATATAACATTATGAAAAGAATGTTGGATTTGTTAGCCTGAGGACCTTGGTTCAAATCCCAGCTCTGCAACCTGCCACACAACAATCTCTGCAACAACCATGTGTAACTTCGACAAGACACTTAACCTCTCCACATCTCAGGCTCCTCATTTATAATAAAAGGAGATTGGACATCATGGTTACACAAAGTTCTAAATCAATCAATCAACGAACATTAAGTGCCTATGTACTAGTCACTGTGTTAAGTGCTGTGAATACACATAAAAAAGAAAATAGTCTTTACTTTCAGTAAGTTTACATTCTAATAAAGGAGGTATGTGTAACCCTAAAAGAGAAGGCACCAGCAGTATGGCGGACCAGTAAAGTCCTCCTACGGAATGTGGTACTTTAATTCAAGTTTAAAGGAAAACAGAGATTGCAAGACAGAGAAATGATGAAAGAGTGCATTCCAGGCAGGGAGATAGGAAACAGAATACCATGTTGTTATATTTGAGGAATAGCAAAGTGGGTCAGTAAAGTCTGGATCATAAAGTCTATGAAGGGTAGTAATGTACAAGAAAAGTGGAAAATCAGGAAGGGGCTAGGTTGTGAAAGATTTAAATATCAAACAGAAAAGTCTGTATTTGATCTTTGGGGTAAAAAAGAGAACCAATTAAAGATGTGGGGAGGGGAGGTGAAGGTGACATGTCAGATTAGTGCTTTAGAAAAATCATGATGATCTTATCATCAAAGATAATCCACATGTAGATGAAGGAGATGTCCGGCATCCTTCAAGTCCCTGCTGAAATTCTACCTTCTACAGGAAGCCTACTGCAATCCTTGAGAACAACTTCCCTCTACTGACAGCACAGTGCCTGATACATAGCAAGGGCTTTATAAATGTTAGCTATTTATCATTATTATTTCCAATTTGCTTGTACATATCCTGTTTGTACATAGTTACTTGTACGTTGCAAATGTCTTGAAAGCAAAGCCCCAGAATTTAGGACAGGTGCTTAGTAAAAATGTTTACTGTCTGATAGAGTGGGGAACAGTCAAGGCAGAAAGACTTGAGGATACTGCAAAGACATGAACTAGCCAAAACTAGGGTAGTGGCTGTACAGAGAGAAGAGCAGAGATGCTATATAGATAAAGCAACATGATTTGGCAACATGTTGGCTAACTTACAGCAACAGTCTCTTAATGTCTTGCTTGCCTCAAGCCTTTCTCACCAAATTCTACTTAAGTGTTGATCTAACCAGGGGACTGGCTCTACTTAATCAACTACAATGGTGTCCATTTAGAATAAAATATAAACTCCTGTTAAGATTTTAAAGTCATATATAAAAAACCTGGTGCCAATCTATCTTTTCAACTTCACTGGAATTCATTACTTCTCCCTCATTCTACAATCCAGGCAAACTGGTGCTCACACAAGGCCCTCTTATCTCCTGTCTACCTTCATGTTACACATCAACCATGCCTGATATGTACTCCCTTCTTCCCTCCACCTGGACCCTTCTTCTCCTTTAAAATGCAGCTCAGGTGCCATGTTCTGCATGGAGCCTTTATTGAGTTCTGTCTGTGTACGTCTGTCTCTCTCTCTGTCTGTCACACACACTCCTCCCTCTCCCTTCTTCCCAAACTATCATGCATTTAATTACTTTGTATGTATTTGTCACTTATAACTTCATATTTATACTGTATATATTTTTCTTCTCAAAGTTTTTAAACAATAGAAACTAATATCTCTGAGTATAACAGTAAAACAAAAAGACTACATAGAGCTATAAATAACAATGCTATTGTTCTTGCATTAAAAAAAGCATATAACAAACTCTACATACTACTTTTAAAACTGTCCTGGTTATTTGTGCTTCCTTATTTAGCTTTCTTTTGTCCTCTTTTGCGTTTAGAAAATGTTATGATGGCTCTCTTTTTCTTTTTGTTGGCATCACTATGGCTAACTTTCTGGCCCTACTCCTCTACCTAATAATTAAAATAGAAAAGGGCTAAGGAGGGAAGGGAGAAGGATCCAAACCTTGTAACAAACGTGAAAGAAAATTATAGTGGCCACCTCCCAAAAGCTATGGCTTTACATGTTGCACACATTATCTCTCTGGGAGCAGAGAGATGACATTTCATCACAGGTCTTCTGGAGACGTGGTTGGTCATTACTGTCTCTCAAAGTATATTTTGTTTCTTTACAGTATTTTTGTTGTTCTATAACCTGCTCTCTTAGATCTGCTCAGAATTTTCTGGAATCACTTTTTGTCATCTGTTATAGGGCAGTATTTCATTAAATTCACATCACAAAATTTGTTCAGCTATTCCCTGATTGTCTTAAAAGCAAATTAAAGCACTCCTTTAGATTATGGTTCTTAACTTTTATCCATCCCCCTTTTATATCCACCCCTGCAGGTTCAAGAAGTTTGTTTTGCCTGTGAGTACTCCCTTCTGGGGATTATCGTATCTCTTAACCACAACCTCTCTGCACCACCCCTTCCCCCCTAATTCCTGGCTGGTTCTCCTGGTGATCTTGATAAAGTTCAATACTAAACTCTGCATGTTAAACTCTCCTTTGTCTTTGACATAGTGAAGTTCATCTGAGAGGGAGTTAGATGGTGCAGTAGATAGAGCACTGGGCCTAACGAAAGAAGACCTGAGTTCAAATGTGACCTCAGACACTTATTACATGTATGACACTGGACAAGTCTCTTGTTTGCCTCAATTTCCCCAACTGTAAAATGGGGATAACACATATCTCCCAGGCGTTCTTGTGAGCATCAAATGAAACATTTGAAAAGGGTTTTTAGCAGAGTGCCTGCCACATAGTAGGAGTTCTATATGTGCTATTACTATCAGCATCACCATTATCTGATGCCCACTCCACTCTGGCCCTTCCTCCATGGTTACATACTCTATTCTGTATGTTCTTCATATGAACCCTGATTATAAAAAAGAACACGTTCCATCCCTTTCTTCCTTTTACTCCATCTTTTCTTTCTCCTTTTCAGTCTTAGAAAATAACCATGCCCCACCCAAGACGTCTGGTTTTGAAATTTTAAATTTCCCTTGGTACCCTTTGAAGACATTAAGCTTTTAAGAGGACACCTTTTCCTTCTCTCCTCCTTAGAACGTTAACACATCCTCATACAATTCCTTTTAGCTGCTCAAATAAGTTTACTTTATAAGTTTCTTTGCAGTCCTGTGTTTGCATTTCAAAGTTCCTTCTCTAGTCTTTTCATCAGGAACACTTGAATGTTCTCTACTACATTAACAATCATTATTATATTTTGCTTTTTGAAAAGTTCTCACATGTTGGTTTTTCAATGCTACTTTTGTACTTGTTGTCCTTCATTCTTGAAGAGGACCATGATATCAGGAAAATGATGCTGTGACTTATAAGTGAATTGGATTTAAGTGTGGGAGGGTGTGCAAGAGCTATGTAGGTCCATTGGCAAGATATAGGACGACTAGTGATGGCCCTCACTTCTGTACTACAATGCTAACAAATAACCTAACATCTCTTCTCCTTTTCAGAAGAATCTTCTGGGCCTTAGAGATCCCATTTCTTTGTCACTTTAATTGCTTCTCTCTAGGTGCTTATAATATTTTTTCTTTGATGGTGGAGCTCCAGATTTTGGCTATGTCATTCTTGATACTCTTTAATTTGATTCTTTCCAGAACACTGGTGGATTCTTGCTATCTTTTTTTGTCCTCTGGTTTTAAGAGATCCGAGCAGTGGTCTTAAAAAAAAAAAAAAATCATGGTTTTTACAGAGTCCAAAAATTACATGTCCTTGACTTGTTTTTCCAAGTCAGCTTTATTTTTTAAATTTCTTACATTTTCTTTTCTTCCAATCTTTTGGTTTTGTTCTGATATTATTACCTGTGTCTTTTGAGTCATTGATTTATTTGATCTGCTCTGATATTCATGGATGATTTTCAGGAACTCCACTTCTTGTGTGAATTTTATGATTTTATTTTCTATCCTATTAATTCTTCCAATTCCTTCTTCAAGAGGTTTATTCCATTTAGTATGTCTCACTTTAGTTCTCCTAGATAATTAGGTAGTCCTGGTGGAAAATCCACTTTTTCCTTATGGACTCTTTATAATTACTGAGTTACTCTTTAGGGAATCTCTAGATTTATAATCATTTCTTTTATAATGATCAGTATTTTCTTTGATTTACTCATCTCCAGTTTCAGTTCCTAAATTGGGATTTAAAAGATACTTGTCTGATGATCATTTAGTCAATTCCTTTTTTCACCCTACATATACAACCAGATGTCAGGTCTTCCCCTAGTCAAAAAGTTCCCTATTGCCTCTAAAATAAAAGAGCCTTATTTGGGCACTTAAAGTCCTTTGTGATCTGGTTGCCAATACATCTTCCCATGTTTATGTCACATTATTCCCCTTCATGCATTCTACAATGCAGACAACTTAGCTCCATCCTTTTCTTATCCCTGTGTCTTTGCACTGTCACCTGTGCCCAGGATATAATCCCTCTTCCCTTCTACTTTTAGAACTTTAGCTGAATTTCAATTTGTGGGTTACCTTTTTCAGGAAACATTTTCTGATCTCTGTGAATTCTTAGTACTTCATGATTTCTAACTCTTTAAATGTGATCTCCTTCCCCTCCTCTATGAGAATGGAAGGTCCCTTAGGACAGAAACGTTTTTTCATTTTGCCTCTGTATATCCAGCAGCGTGTAGGTAATTAATAAATGTTTGATGCATTGGCTTATTCTGTGAATGATTTGGACAAATCAAGTTTGGGAGGGATATCTAATATATATGATGACCAAGATTCAAGATGTTTTTGTCAGGCTGGAATAATGGCATAAAATCAGTAACCTTAAATTTCACAAGATGAAATGTAAAGTTCCACATACTTAGGTTCAAAAATCCAACTGTCAAAGAAGATAAGTCCCAGAACAGCAATTCATATGGATAAAAGCGTGAGGGATTCAACTAACTTCAACTTATTAATGAGTAATATAACATAGCTATTAAAAAGGCTAACAGAACATCAGGCTCCATTATACTAATCATAGTGTTTAGGAACATGGCAAATAATGGACCTATGACCTCAGACCTAGAAGAAAATGGAATAATGAAGCTGAGGTGCTAGAAAGGTTGTGATCTAATGTCTTGAGTTTCAGAAACAAGCACCCAAATGGATGGGGAGCCAACCACCCACTGAGGCAGGAGGACTTGAAAACATTCTTGCTTTTGAGGGAAAATGGTCTCAAGATGTGGGTGGAGACAAATAGGGACAAAATATCTAGAAGAGCCAATATAATTTTAAATTATCCAAAAGAACATTAGGGAAGGTGTGGGTGGTGGTTGTGGGGGGAATTCTTACCCAAAATGACAGGCTCAGGCATCAAACCAATAGTTGTTATGCTACTCTATGGCAAAAGAGCAGTTCTTAACTTGTAATGACACTTCCTAAAATTCATTAAAATCCCCCACTGAGTCTAAAATGTGAAGAAAAAACATCTCTAAGTTAGTTTAATGAAGAAAGCACTATGACTTAGATTGCTTTTACAAAATGTTTACAAAAGTGGGTTAACAATTACCCATGATAAAATCACTGACAGAAAGACAGTGGAACAAGTTTTACTTACTCATTTGTATATGTACTTTTACAGAAATGGGTGGCAACAGATACAATAATAAAATACAAAAAATTAAAGAAATCTCATGTTCTGAAATTCTACTTACACATGTGACAAATAAACCTGTACATATCCATTTCTCTTATTTGGTAATCAAGATAATAAAAATCCAAAAATAATGACAAAGATGTCAAGTAGCCAACAGACTTATTAAGCCTTCTCTAGGTATTTTCATATTGAGGCAAATAACAAAACTGCCTCAATGTAAACACCAAGATGAGGGGCAGGAAGATAATCAAAAAGAGATCAACTAATACTATAGCTGTCAGATGTATTTTTCAAAATCATGAACATAATTTTACTGGAAATAATGTCAATAACTAGAACCTAGATATCCTGACACCCAGTGCTGTGCTGTTTTCGTGACTGCACAATGCCAGATTAGTGACAGACATATGCTCTATATCCACACGAAGCATAAGATAGCTGCCTGATCAGTACATCTTTTCAGGCCCCAATAAAAATTCCCATCTATGAAGAAGACAAAATGACAGATAAAGAGTTAGACATGAAACAACCAAACCTGGACATTTTGCCATATGGTTTCCTTTACTACTTTTAGTTTCAGCTCCCCTCTCATAAAGGTAACAATAAGCAGTGAAATGGCCACAAGACAGAGAGTACTAGGGAGGAAGATGGGGGGAAAAAATCAACAAAATGAAATGTTTTACTTCTGAACTAAAGAATTTCTTGTAATAAAATCTGATGGCTAAAAACTTTAGTCCTAAGAGACTTTCTAAAATCATTTCAGTATTTACAAATAAATAAATAAAAATACAATCATTAGAGCAGATTTTTTAAAAACTACCTTAATTTCTATAAAATGAGTAATACATTAGTGCGCTATACTCAGGGAATCCAGTTCTAGCCCTCAGAATTTTAAAGTAGACTCCAGGACAAATCCTTATGCATATGAAATATATCACACAACCTTTAATGTCTGCTGGGAGCTAAAATTTTAAAGGTAATTCTTAAAGTTACCTAGTGTAATATTCAATTATAAATTCAAAGATCAATTCTACTGGAATCTGAATTTGAGATTCTGGGCTACTTGGAATTTTCAACCACAGTCTTTCAGGGTATAAAGATTTACCCAGCACATTTTGAGAGATATATTAGAATGGATAATTTAGAATAATACCTGCAGGTAAATAAAAGGTATCAAAAAGATTTTTAAAAGATAACTTAGCCTACATAAAAACATGAGTGTTACAAGTTTTTAAAGGTTTCATTAAGTGAGAAAAACCTAATATATATGTTAAAATATGAAAGAATTCTGATTCTTATATGTGCATATACATGTATACACACTTACAAACATGTAAATGCATATAAAAATGCTGAATAACCCATAGATGATTTGGGAAGAGATCAACAATATCAAAATTCCAAAAGATGAAATATCAGTGGTCCAAAATGCATTTCAGTTCACACAAAAAGAGTATTTTAAAATGTCTATAAAATTTGTGAGCATTCAAATAATCTCTCAGCAAATCCAGCAGTGGTTAGAAACCAAGCAGTAAAGTACTTTCATAGCAATCTGAGATTTATATTAAAATCTAATAGTATCCCTTCTCTCTGAAATTCCATTCTGCTACTACATGAACAACTAGCTTTGAGAAAAAGTTGAAGAGGATGAGTAGATTTTCCCCAGATTCAACCTTGAAGGTGTTTTAAAAAATTTAGCAAAACTTTTATTTACAAATGAGGAGAAGCCACTCAAGTTTTCCCTGTTAAATTTTACCTTATCTATAATGAGAAAGTCTATGTTTGGGAGTACTTGGAATAAACTCTCTAATGGAAGAAACTGAAAGCAGCTGTAAGAGAGGATTCTATAAAATGCTAAGTATGTGATCGATCATATGTGTCCAATACAGTGGAAGCTTTTGCACTAGGGCATCTAATGCACTAAAATGAAGTCAGAGAATTCATAAATAATTACAATTTTCCTAAATTTTACAATTATAATTTTCCAAATTTCCTAAATACCTAAAGTAAAGCCCCATTCTTTGAATAACCCCAGAGCTATGTAACTTCTTAGGGAATTTAGATATCAAATAAAAGACAAATACTATACATGGATATGCCCAAAGGGGGAGAAAGACAGAGACAGAGTGAGGGAAACAGAAAGAGAAAGAGACAGAGATAGACAGAGAGAAACAGAGAGGGATTTATGAGAGTGCATTTGGAAGGAAGGAAACCTGATTTAAACTATTACAGTAGCTATGGATGAAAACAAAAAAGCAGATGAAAGAAAACTCAAGTGGGCATTGCCTAACTGCAGAAGGGGAAAAGATTACTATGATTTAGAATGCTAGAGAATTCAACTATATGAATTAAGTATCCTATGTATAGGAGGACACCTACAAGAAAGAAAAAAGCTGTCATAAAATATAAAGTTTTAATTGGCAGTCAATAGGAGACTGAGTTAAGTATCATACAAGGAGAATTACAGAATAATGCCTGCCTTTTGCAAATTTACAATCTGAAATGGTCCTAATGTGAACAGAGTTAATGTACAGTCAATATATTTTTTAATAGAATAAAAAGTTTTAAATAATTACAAGAATGAATTTAACTAGCTTTTATAGTACAAGTATTAATAACACAGTAGAATAAATATTTACTCTGTCTTGTTACTTTATAGTAACATTGACTGATTATATCCACAAAGAACTACACTTTATTAACAGGGCTGTTAGGTAACTATAAAATCAGAGTGGAAATCAAAAACAATAAGCATTGAGGTTTCAGGTCCAAACTAGATAGGTCAAAGTAAATAGTTAGCTGATCAACTTGGAAAGGCTTCCCAAAAAGATATAGGATTTTAGAAGCTCATGACTATAAAGAAATAGCTCTGCAAGCTAGATGCTTAAGAAGACTTGGATGATAGTATATTATCCTGAAGGGTTTTAAATACTCAAATGAAGAATTTATGTTTTATTCTAGAAGCCACCAAACATTCTTGGGCAAAAGTATGAAATGGCAAGACTTTGGGAACATCACTTGGTAGTTATGGGGAAGACAGATTAGAAAGGGGATTGTAAACAAGGAATCCAATTAAGAAGCTGTCCTGCTGAGAAGTGATAAGGACCTGAACTAGGGTTGTGGTCACATAAATACTGATTAAGAACTGAATTCTAGAGATCTTGTGGAGGAAGAATTAACAAGACAGATGCAAGGGAGAGCAAGGGAGAAAATGTGAAGACTCAAGGATGATTCCAAAACTGGCTGCCCCAAAGGATGGTGGTATCTTCAACAGAATCAAGTAAGTTTTGAAGAGGTATGGGTTTAGGAGGGTAAATAAAAGTTCCATTTTGGACATGGTGTGTTTGAGATACCCAATAGATATCCAAGTTAAGATGCCCAACAATGAAATTAACATTCAGGAATGATATTAGAAATGCATCTATAAATCTATACTGAACTCATGAAAGCTGATAAACTCTTCAAGAAAGGGTAGGGAGAAAGAAGATTGCCCAGGTTATACAGCTGGTGAGTGACAAATGCAGGACTAAGAACCAAGTATTTTGATTCTTGGTAGAGAGCTTTTTATCATAATGTATTATTTACATAATATGTTATTTACTATGGCAAACTTGTCTTTATGTTAAACAGTGTAAGATTAACAATCTAAAGACTAATCAAAATGCAATCATTATTAACTTTTCTTATTTAATACTGGTGAGGCATAATTATATAATACCAATTATTTCTACCAAAACTATAATGCAGTTGTTTCTACTATTCATCAGACATAAATACCTCTTTCAACATGACTTTTATACACTTAAGCAATCCTGCCTTCTGAATGAACGTAAGATAAGGCTACTTTAATCCTTTCAAAAAATTACACTATTTTGCGTTTTCTTTTTATCCTCTTAAATATCCTTCCTAGTTAAGAAATTAACATTCTCTCTCATCTAATTCTTACACAAATTGTACTTTTTCTCTTCCATGTATCTTGCTAATTACATGATTTTTATCTATAATAATCTATTCATAAGGTGCTGATAACTTTGGTTACTCCCCCCACCAAAAAAGATGAAATCTTTGCATAAATTTCTTAGCACAAAGTTAATCTTATAATGCAGGGCATAAAGAGGATCTAACAGCTATTATATGACTTACCAGCTTTCCTGAAAGGGTCACTCAGTACACTTTCATAAGACTAATTAAATACCTTAACAATGTCATTGAAACTTCATGAATCTTTCAATAAATTAACAGCCTTCCTCTACAACATGTTTTCATTTATTAATCTAACTTAAAATGCAAAGTGCTATAAAAGAAACTCTTTCACAGTTAAGTAGGGCCACTCAGTTAATTCTGATTATATGGTTTAAATGCAAAGAATAATGACCACTGGAACCTATGACACAATTAAAACTATTACTATCTGTCAAAAGATATTAATCCTCTTATTTCAACAGTGACCACAGTCTTAAAAAAAAATCTCCCTAAAATCCCATTTTGGAAGATATTTTATAACTTAAAAGACAACAGTGGCACATGGAATGGTTCTAGAAATTCAAAAATACATAGTATGCACTATGAAGCCAGTCCTAGGCTTCATACTATGACTAAAATTCCTTACTGAACCGATGGTTCTTAAATAGGTACAACAACACTCACACTTCAGACCATCAACTCTTCTAAGGGTTCCACTAAGGACTGAAATTAATACTTGCTAACAGAAAAATACTTGTTACTTAATATACAAAAAGGCATTTTTGTTTTTATTAAGTTTCACACATTTCAGCTTATCAATAAAAAATTTCTTACACAATTAAGGTTTAAAATACATCCAATTTTATTCCTAATCATTTCACTAAAGTACAGTTTACATTTAATTCATTCATGGCCTTAGTTATAAATATACATTCTTCCATAACACTCAAATACAAAAAGAAATATAAAAGCTGTTGGAGGTTTTAGAGGATTCTACTTATTTATGTGTTTACTAAGTTGGTCATGTTGGATTTTGGACACACGAGAAGAAGAATTTGGTTTGACATAGCAAGTAATGCCAAATTCAAAGTAACTTCGATTCTAAATCATGGCCTAAATGAACAACATTCTTACTAGAAGAGGGGAAAACAGGCAGAGAGGTAGCCAGCAAAGTAGTTTGTGGAGTCAGAAAACATCTTTAATTTTTTTAAGGGAAGAAATATCAATCTTCTTTCAATGCTTGCAAAGGACTAGTGGTTTTACCTGTGCAGCCACTCTGTCCACTGATGTTAAGATCAGAAGCTACTAACATTTTCTATTAGGCCTCTTTCTTTCCTCTGACACTGCTATGACTCTGGAACAGGCCCTCTCACCTCATTCCTGGACTATTTCAATAGCCTGGTGGCGGGTCAGCTTGCCTCAAGTCTCTTTTCACTCTAATTCATCCTCAGTTGTTAAAACAATGTTCTTCAAGTTGAAGTATATGAACATAATGGAATACTACTGTTCTATAAGAAATGATGAACAGGCAGATTTCAGAGAAACCTGGACTTTTGTGAACTGATGCCGAGTCAAGTGAGCAGAATCAGGAGACCACTGTACACAGTAACAGCAACATGTGTGAAAACCAACTTTGACAGACTTAGCTATTCTAAGCAATGCAATGATCTAAGACAATTCGAAAAGACTCATGATAGAAAATGCTACCCACATGCAGAGAAAGAATTATGGAGTCTGAATGCAGATAGAAGCATATTATTTTCTCTTTCTTGTGATTTTTCCTTTTTGTTCTGATTCTTCTTTCGCAACATGACTAATGTGGAAATGTTTGATATGACCGTACATGTATAGGCTATATATCAGATTTCATGCTGTTTTGAGGAGTGGGGATTACAAGGTAGGGAGAGAAAAATATGGAACTCAAAATCTTATAAAAGTGAATGTTGGAAAAAAATTTAAAAAAAAATGTTCTTAAAGTGAAGTTCCGATTATGCCACCTCTCTTCATCTTTGTCTTCTAGCTTCACTGGTTTCCCTCCCAAGTCTCAGCTAAAATCCATCCAATCTTCTACAGGATATCCTTCCCAATCCCTTAATCCTAGTTCCTTCCCTCTGCTGATTATTTCCAATTTATCTTGAATATAATTTTTTGGTACACAGCTGTTTGCATGTTTGCATGTTGTTTCCCATTGGTCTGAGTTCCTTGAGAGCAGGTACTGTCATTTACCTTTCTTTGTATCCTCAAACCCTAAAGACAGAGCCTAAAGATAGCAGCCCTTAGTTACTGAGTTCCCCAAAACTTACGATGTGATGGCCAACTTTGCTGGGCTAGTTCTTAGAAAACAGACAGAGAAGTATGCCACAGCTATATTCAAGATTGCTCTAATCTGCAGAACTGCTTTGAGAAGTCTGGGTCACCTCTATTCTACAATGAGATATTAAATTAAGCTTTAGTCAACATCCTCCCCCAATAAAAATCCAAAATAATTATATATTCTGGTGCTTCGCCAATATGAGTGCGGAAATTTCTTACTTTCTTTCACAAAACAAAATTAAGCATCAGTTCATATAAACAGCTCCACAATAGAGGCCTTATGTGCATCAACTGGAGGAAAGATCTATCATAATACATAAACAACCTAAATAAAATTCAGAGATCATGCCAAAAATGAACTCCCACACATGTGCCTTTCTTACTAATCCCATCCAAGATATCAAATCACTAACCCACCTCCTATATCCCCTTGAATAAAGAATTTGCCAAAACATTCTAACACAAATCACTACATACCAACAACTCACTATGATCACCTACAGTTAAAAAATAAGAAATTTAACATCATAATTTTTCCTAGTTTTTAGTTTACATAATTTTTGCTTTAGTTGTTTGGTCCTTCTGATAATTTTATGCCTGGTAGCATTAACAATTGTAATGTGTTGGGAAGTATATGTGCAATTGTTACAACAGATAAGTCAACTGGACAATGAGGAAATAAAATGGAAGACATTAATGATTAAAAACTTTTAGTCTACTACATGACTATCTAAACCAATATCTTAAGTAAATAAAGTCAGATTCCCTTTAAAGCAGGTTTGACTTTTTCTAGGTCAGGATTTTTCAAAGATGACCCCCCTCCCCCGCAAAAAAAACAAACCCCAGCAACCATCATCCAAACAAACAAAAACCCAGGGACAGGCAGTGTCAGCAGTACTGAGAGAAGACTTTTAAAACTGAATACTATGAATTTGTCCAAACATTATGGATAACATTTTGGATTACACCAGAAAAATGACAAAACCGTTCATTCCCTTTATATCCTGCAATCCCAGTATGGGGGAGATAACCCCAAAGCCAAAAAGAGAAATGAAGTTCCAATATGTAAAATAACATTCACAGCAATACTCGATATATAAAGAACAGAAACGAAATTGGTGCTCATCACCTGGGAAATGGCTGAAAAGGCTATTACATAGGAATATAATGGATTAATACTGATTAAGACATGGTAAATAAAAAGATTTCAGAGAAACATGGGAAGAAATGTATAAACTGATACAGAGAGAAACAGAACCAAGAGATGGAGATGGGGACTGACTGGACTTCAGGTACGCAGGATTGGTATACAGAATTTCCAGATCAGGAAACTCCCTACAGATCAGTATCACCTCCTTTTCAACTTGTAATATTAGAGAATTAGAATTAGGCAAGACAGTGAATGTTTAAGTAATGTGCCCAAATTCACAGAGCCAGAAGTGTCAGAGATTGAGCCGGAACTCAGGTCTTTCTGACCCTAAGGCCAGACCTCTGTCCACTATGACACTCTGTCTCTGAAGAACTAAGGAAACAAACACTATGACAGCAATGCAAAGTAAAAGGCCACAATTAAAAAAAGAAGATAAGCAATAAGTAGTAGAAAAAACCATTGCAGATCCCAGAGAACACACAGTGAAATGTACCTCCCCTTCTCATTATATTGGAGGGTTTTACTTAATTGTTTTTCTTTGTTTCAAGACACAGTTCAAACTGGGAGACTGGAAGATTGAAATGACTGTGATGTAAAGACAGAAGGCATAACTAAAAGGTATTCAATAAAGTTATATCATTTCACGACTACAAAATGTTTGAAAACCTCTGCTATGAATTATATTTACATACGTGGGTTTTTTATTTTTTTACTCTGTTCTCTCCTTTACAGAAGATACAATTAGGAAAGTAGTAGCCACAACTGGGTTAAAATCAACAAACTGGTATATAATGTAGCCTTTGAAAATACTGCATGTTATCTAACAGGGGAGAGGGAAGGAAAGTCATTTTTGTTCATATAAAATGAAAAATCTTAGCATTATTAATCAAGATTGTCTATCTTCAATGATCTTTTAAATAATTACAGATAGGTAAAATATGATTGATAGGAGTTGTACAATTAATAACAGTAATTATCTTAGTTAAAAACAAGTCCTGTAATTTCCTTTGTACAGAAACTTGTTTTAAAAATCTATGAAGCTTCAAATCAGTACCCATATTTATACATTAATCAATAAATACTTGGAGGATACTTAACATACTCTGAGCAAAGAGAATTTGCAACAGGTTTAAGAAACTTTATTACTTGCTTTGTACAGCCCTAAGGATTTTCACAGTGCTGTATAAATGCTTATTTAAACACAACATTACTACTACTTGTTGAGTATAAGGATTCTTTTTGCGTATGAATTGGAGTAAATGGACACTGAATCGCTATCAATTCTCCAATTTTACAATTCTGTGGTATTAAATTAAAAGTAAAATTATAATACAATTTCTTGTTCTAAGCATATAATTTTAAAATACAGCTTAAGAGTTATAATAATAATGAATCATGTGCAAAGTATTCTGGTAAAACAGCAAGTAAAGTTAAAGAGTTACTGAATTTTAGAAGCCATCTTATTTAATAGCTGTTACCATAGTGTTTAGCTGCTGCTGTTCCTCCTACAGATGGGAATTCATTGATATGATTAAATCTGATGGTATGATAATATATGGTAATCGTGATTAATCAGAAACCCAGTAGCAAATGGAGGATGTTGGGCATTATGTCACCTGCATTTTAAACCACATTCCTTCCATGCCAGCCTGACAATATCTGACAGCTGGAGGAATCTCATACTACATCTGCTTACTACTACTTATAGTTCTGATAGGAAAAAATGCCCATCATTCCTTCCTGTCTTTACTGCTATAATTACTGGGCTTTGCAGACAAGTAGAGAAAACACTAAGTGTTCCAAAAGAAAGCATTTTTTTCTCATTGTAGTACGTCCTCAATTCACATCTGCAAAGACTATAATCTGAAAGAAATGTAATTTGATGCAGCAGTCTCATTCAAACATGATTTGCATGAAATGCCGTATAAAGCACAATCCAAGGAATGTCAATCAACACCACCTGATACCATGTACCCAACTAAATGAAAACAACATACACTAAAAACTACCTGTGATTTGCTACTGCTACACAGTAAATAGAAAATTTCATTTAATGGTACTCTATTACAATAGTAATGCCATAACCAGAGTAATTTAAAAATCAAAGCCACAATAACATCGCTCCTACACCTAATTCTTTAGTGTTTTAAACAAACACACCACTATGAAACTGGTTAGTGGCCAAATTTGTTATTTTTTACTGGGTTACTGGCTTTCAAAAGGTAATAAATGGACTAAAGAGATGCTAATAAAATATATTAACCAAGATGCTTTAAAACATTATCACTTAAAATTGTATCAGATTTTAGTATTTATAGCAATTGAAAGGGAACAAAAGTTAGTTTAAAAAATCTAAACTTGAGATGCTACCTTGTAAATCTGTAATATGATAAAGATATCTCTGTGAGAGCTTCAAGTGGCAAACTTTACTATGACCTTGGGTCAAAGGCATAACAAATATCAGGAAAAAAGGGACTAGAAAACTAAGTTTTAACAAGAGAAAATAATAGTTAATTAATTAGGTGGAAAAACCTGAACTATAAATTTATTATCTTATTTAAAACAAAGAAGGCTCCTTGGAACTGAAAGCGAAACTCACATAGAAATGAAAATGGATGTTTACTAATGTAAAGGCAACTCAAAATAATTAGCAAAATATAAAACGGGTCTGGGAAATGAGATTTCAAAGCCTAAGTGCTTGATGTAGCACATTTTAACCCTCAGGGGTATATGCTAGCTGCCTAAGCCAATCAGCCATGCTAAGAATCTGTTATTTAAATAACTGGAGGATATATCTATGCTTTCTCAAAAAGATTCAACTCTGATAGTATGTTTCAAAACATTAACTGATCTACAAAAAGATAAGAGCACAAGGAATAAGGAGGATGTTTCTACTGTCCTAGTACACTTATTTTGTGGTAAAACTAGTTTGTACTAGATCCTTCTAGTCATAACTATTTAAATATACATACACTCAGAATAAGTGGATGTGCATGAATAAGAAAAGATTTTAGTTTTTAAGTCCTCCAAATGCCATACATAGTGTCCCTGAAGAGAATACAGGAAAGTCATAATAAAAATCCAGTAGAAGCACAAGGCTCTGATAAGGAAAATTTCCATGATCTCTAAGCATTTACTTCTCAAATAAAATTTTTTTCAAACCACTTAGCAAGTATTTCCAAAGCAAATTTACTCAAACTCTGAAATTTCTAATTCAAATTTCTAAATAATTCGGTTTTATGTCAACAAAACTAAAACAAATCTTGTTTTAATTTTCCATATTATTTTGAATAAACTGGCAATTTTAACTTAAATGGTAGTAATTCCTAAATAAATAGCCAAAACCATAACTATACATGATAATACTGATGAATAACTCCTCCTCCCATTTTTAATTTTTAATTATGACTTAATAGAAATTTTTAACGATGATAGTACAAATGCTCTTACAAAGAGTCTGTGAACTTTTTTCTTCTTAGTATTTTGATAATTGTATTTCAACATAATTGGTTTCCTATATAATCTCACGCATTTTATTTTATGTATGCATTCAAAAACATTATACCAAAGAGCCCAGAAGCTTCAGGAAACTGCCAAATGGCTCTATGACAGCAAAAAGGCTAAGAACTCCTGATTTAAGGTTTACAAATAAAAGCTTTTTCCTTTACAATCACTCACAATGAGAAAGTTGTGAATATATTATTATCTTCATTCATAGATTTAAAAAAAAAAAAAGTTTAGTGATTTACCCATAATCACACAGCAAGCAAATAAGGCATGCTTTGGATCCAGATACCCTGACTCCCAAGAACAGAAGTATATACATTATGTTATAATGACTCCTAACTCTCAGTTCCTTTTCTCCTTCAAATGAATACAGTAACAATATTAAAAACTTATACTTATTACCAGAACTTACCACTCATGAATGATGTGTACTGATAATTTTACAGCAATTATCAAAACAATGATGCATAACAATCTTAGGATGTGTCCTCCTTTTAAATAAGCTATAATAATCACATACAATGGTACTCTGTAACAAACATCTCATAAACTGTAGGAATTTAAGTTTCTTATACCTTGAATTATTTTTTTCAAAATAATCATTACTAAAATAATTCTAAATATACTTACATTTAAAAGATACATGTGTTTATTCACTGTTCCTTAAAATAATAAACACATGTCTGGAGACTTAAAGGACAAGAATAAAATGTTTCCTCCTAACTGATTCGGTTCACTATTTATAAACTACAGAAAAGATAACCAATCTTCAGTTTTTGCATACAGGTGTGCTATGCTTTGAACAATATCTAAGGTCATTAACAGTAACACAAAAAATCATACTTTTATAAGGTAAACTAATTTAACTGGTCATGAAGGCTTACTAAAAATAGGTTAACCATTTAGCAATACAAAAAAAAAAAAACACCCTCTGATTTATCAGAGTACCTAATTTTTATCTTTATATAAAAGGGTTTTTTCCCTTGTTTCTGTTTGTTTTGTGAAGTGAAACATACCCAATATTGGTAACTGTGTGATGTCAATTCTCTATAATTTCATTCCCAAGTAAGATTAACTATATGTATCTAATTTCACTATTTGAAGCTATTATTTGGTTTAAGTTATATCTAAGAAACGTTGTGACTAGTATTTCATGATATCAATCAGGTTTAATTTAGTAACAGTGGAGAGAAAATAAATGTAACCCAAAAAAGACAAACTAAAAGGTACATGAAAAAAGGGAGAGTTGTAACCACAATAAAGTATTTTTCCTTTACACATTATTCTGAATGTCACTTTGAAAATGCCTTCAACCTAATGAAACAGGTATAAAATATAATTACTTTAAAAAGATGGGCTTCAGAGTAAAGTAGAGCAATGGCCTGTAAGACAGAAATCACACCTGACTTAGGTGGAAGACAGAGTTTTTCATGCATAAGATACCAAAGAAAGGAGTGGCAATACCTCCTAAATATTATTAAATACCTCCAAACAGACACTAAAGTTTATCATCACTTAATTCTCTAAATCACTAGAGGGAAGCACATCCAAATCCAGAAACAATTAGCATTGTTTCTGAGAATGCTTTTTTGGAAAAGGGCAATTCTCATGTTCCAAATACAATAATCAGAAAATCTAAATTTCTGATGAAATTTAAAATATTAACTGTATTGTACTCTAAGGCTTATCTGACTTTTTACTTCTAAATTATCACTTAAATTTATTGAAGTACATTTGGAAAAAACACAAATGAAAATTAAAAGTGACTATTCTAATTTTATAGTTGCCATAAACACATTTTTACAAGGCTATCAATTACAGTAGTATTGACTTAAGACTATTCCCTGTTGACAATTTCTTGTCCATTTTGAATTTTAGAATATATCATATTATTATTGCTGTATTGATAATGAAATAACCATGAAAATTACTGCAATAACAGTTTAGACACAGACCTTGAGATTTTTCCATACAAAATACTGTAAAGTACTTTAAAAGTGCTCAAAATATTTTCTGCTCTTCAATAAGTTAGCTTTCAAACCTATTCATCAAAAAATATATATTCTGCAATTTAAAGCACAGAAATGCTTACTCCAAAATAAAATAATTCACTGGTTTATAAAAAGATTTAATAAATCATGTGAAGGAAAAACAAATGCTTTTTTCTTTGCTTACTTTCATTATTTGAAACATTTACAAAGTTTTTTCTACTGATTGGATGAACAGTTTTAAGAATCATGAGTATTTCAGATATATTATTTTAGAAAACAATCCCATAAACCACAAAAGGGTACTTACTTGAACAATAACAATAGTTAAGAATGATAAATAATAAAACACTATTGAATTGAAATAACTGCACTGAAATAACTCATTTACATAGCATTTTATGGTTTAAAAAGCACCAGATAGTTGAATCTACTTTTGGTATATTTATAGACAGAGGTAGATCTATTTTTCTCTTCTGTGGACTTTTGCAATTTAAGTATTTAAAAGGTCATTCTTCATATTTTAGGATTATTTTTTATCCAATATAGCTATATATCTACATACTCTTACTTGTTTTCTGAACTCATAATTACAACCATAATAAAAGCCTTATAAAACATTGTATAGGAAACTGAAAGAAATATTTTTCCAACAAAGCAATTGCCAGAAAAATGAAAGAAACTAAGGAAAAGTTCTAAAATACACTTTAAAACTTATTTTCTTTAATGCTGTTAAATCGAATGACTGAGCATCTTCGTTTGTTTCAAAAAAACCCAATTTGTTAAATTTCACATACATGTGTATGTCTATACACAAACACCCATGCGACAACTTTTAATAATGGAAGGATCTTTGCACCTAATACAAGGAGGCAATAATAAAATCAAAATCCATATTCTTTAAACTAAAACGCATTTGAACTTCCCACTGGTGACTCTGATCCAACAATTTTACAGTTAAACAAAATTAATTCTGCTCTCAAAAATCCATTGACCTTAAGCTTTTAACAAACATTTTCAACTGCACAGATTATTGTCAATATTTACAAATCCTTAAAATTATATTTAGCTGGAGCCACTTTTATTTGCTATATTAATATTTCTTTGCAAATGTATGCTTATCCATATCACAGCAGAAGGACCAGCTGCTACTCACTGGGAATCTCTGGGGTCCTACAGCAGGTCTGGGCTGGCTGGGTACTGGTAACAAGGGCACTAAAAGAAGAAAAACACCTTTTATTGTGAATTTGTTTTGGTTAACAATGGTACAAAAAAAAATAATGCAATTTACCAAACAGGTAAAAAGTTGAGAGTTGGGGCAAATTTAAGCACCCTCCCCCACATTTTTTTTTTAAAAGAAAGCCCACCAATATTTTAAATGGTAGTAAGAAATTTAGATTTCACTAGTTAAATATTTATATGATTTCATTTTTCTTTAGGAGATGACTCATTTCCTATTTTCCAAATATAGCTAAAAGAACATGAAAGAATTTTCATTTCTGGTGCTCACAATCACCCCAAAATCTAAGTACACGTAACTTTCTATTAATCAGAGGGGAAAAAGAAAATCAAACTACAATAGAAACAATTTTTATAAGGAAGTCTATTAATTAGAAAGAAGTATCATATACTTTAATTAGCCTATTTAAAATACAGAATAATTTCATAAATTGGTATTAAGTGGGTTACATACTACTGCACTTTAAAAAAAATTCTGGAGCTTAAATACTGTGGTTTTATAAAAACAAAATACAATTACACATGGAATTTTGCAAACAAGTTCTATTCTGAACTTCACATAGCAAGTACTAGTTGTGTTTAGAGACACCCAAATATTAGGAGAAAATAAATCTTAAAAATACAATGATTGAGGGTATGAGAAGAAAAAAATTAATTTTTCAATTATTAAATGACCTCCCCACCTCAGTTATTCATGGAATTCAGCACATTAAGCTTCTTATTTAACAAGATTCCATAGTTCAAACATCAAAGTGCTACTAGGCTCGTTAAGCCAATCTCTGACAACGTGACTCAGAAAAGCTCCCTCCTTTAAAAAAAGATGCAAAGACCTGCTGCCAGAAAAAGTTTAAAAGGGGGAGGAAGGGTGAGAAAAGGAGAGGGCAGAAAGGTCATTCCTCCCAAGAGAGTAATTTGTAGAGTTTTGAATTTTACTGTTCGTAGTTTGAACTAGAATATTTTTTTTCTTTCTATTTCACTTAATTAGTTCAACAACCTTTTACTACATGCTTACTCTATCCTGAGGGCAGCTAAATGGCACATTGGATTGAGTGCCGAACCTAGAATCACAAAGACTCATCTTCCTGAGTTCAAACCTCACCTCAAATACTTCCTAGCTATACGACCCTGGACAAATCGTTTAATTCTGTTTGCCTCAGTTTCTTCATCTGTAAAATGCACAGGAGAAGGAAATTTCAATGGAGTCATAAAGAATCCAAAATACTTGAAAACCTACTGAATAACAATAAATACTCTATCTGGGGCATTGGATTGTGTACCAGTAAACAAAATACTGCCCTCAAGTAACATGAGATCTAGTTGAAGAAAGGAAGTAAGTAAATTATAAAGGAACATGTCAGAAAGTATAAAATGTGATATATAAATTCATTAATATTGCTTAATTCTAGACATGGAATCCGAAATATCAATTCACAGAATCAGGTATCTCAGCTAAAAGGGTCCTCAGAGGTTACCTGGAACAAGAATCTCCTCTCCAACTTGCCTGGGTGGTCATCTAAGTTTTGCTTTAAAATTTTTTTAGTAGGTGATATCCAATGAAATCCACTCCATTCCTGGATCTCACTCTGGTCATACAACTAGCTCCCTCTGGTCATACAACTAGCTCCATCTCCTTTAGCTGATACACAAAAACCTTTACTATTGTCTTCTATACATTTCTAGCATGTCATTGCTAACAAGCTGTAGATGTCACAGAAAAAGGGAGCAAAGCTCAGAGGCCCAATCAACGAACAGGCAATTTATAAACGAGCCAATGTGCCAAATGCTAGGCACAGAGTATCCAAAGAAAAAAATTGAAATAATTCTTGAAGTAATCCAAAAAAAAATGTACATTCTCTCAGGGGAGACAACATATACATTCATAAGTATATCCAGAATTAATAAATACACAATAGTTTAAGGAGGCACCTGCACAATTGTAGGGAAGAGGGAATCATGAAAATAGACTCTACAAGGTAAGGGAAACAGGCATTCCAGACATGAAGGAAATTCAGTGGAAAGGCAAGGAAACAGGAGATGGATTGCAATGTGTCAAGAACAGAAAGAATTCCAGTATAACTTGATCAGAGAGTGTTGGAAGGGGAATCAGATATGCAATGGAGACGGAAAGGAAGGCTGGGGCCAGATTATGAAAAGCTTTAAAAGTCAAGATTTTATAGGTAATAAATAAGGAGACACTGGAGTTTATTAAATTGAGGAGGGGCATGATCATAACTGAGCTTAACAAATCACTTTAACAAATAATGTAAAAGATAGACTCAAATGAAGAATCACTGCAGGCAGAGAAAAAAGTCACTAAGCAGGCCATTACAAGAGTGATGAAGGCCTAAACTAAAGTGGTGGCTGTTTAAGTAATAAAAAAGAGATGTATGCAAGAGGTAGAAGCAACAAAATTTTGACTGGTTGCACATGTTGGGTGTGAGAGTTAGGAGTTAAGGATAATGTTAAAGTGGCAAATTTTGGTAATTAAAAAGATAGTTGTTTCCCTTAATAGAAACAGGAAAACTGGGAAAGGGGCAGGTTTGCAAGTTTGAGGGAGGAAGATTGAACTGTACATATTAAACTCAAGTTGTCTATATAACTTCTGGTTTTTAATGTCCAACAGGAAAACACAGTTTAAAAGGGAGTCAAAATGGTGAAGTGACAGGAAGGAGTACGATAGGGTACCCTCTGTACCAGATGGAATCCTAGTACGACAATCCTGAAAAACTCACAGTGAGCTCTTTGTCCAGCCCCAGCTCATCAAAGGGAGACACTAGTGAGGTCTGAAGACACTGGGTACAGAGTCAGCCAGAACCATAATGTGCAGGTAGCACCCCAGCATCAGGAGAAGCTGTGTACCAGGACAAAAGGGGGTTCCAGAATGGGGGGGAGGGCGTTGAGGGATGAGGCAGTATGTATGTGCACTGTGATGAGAACAGGTGTGAACTGGCAGTTTTGTTACCAATTACCCAGTTCTAGATCCAGAGCAGATTGATAAAGGGATCTGTGCAGGGCAGTGGGGATCCTGGGTAGGGAGGCATAGAGCTAAATACAGAGAAAGTTCAAAATTCATTAAGAGCAGTGATGTGGCTCAGATTTCTAAGGGCAGATTAGGTTTTCATTTCCAGCACCTAGGCCAGCCTGCAAAGAAATAATCAAGGCAGGAATCCCAAAGCAAAGGAGAATCTAAAATTTTGCTATTCTGAACCAAAAAAGATTTCCAGTTAGTTGATAAGAGACAGAGTCCAGCAGCATTCTCAAGATTTCCTGTTAGTTGATAAGAGACAGAGTCCAGCAGCATTCTTCTACTGCAAGGAACCTGCAGAGCTTGGGGTAGACTTGGGGGGTGTGGAGGGCACAGGATGTGCCCTGAATCACACCACTTAAAGAGCACCAAAAGCTTTCAGGTCTGCAGTTTTTCCCTGAAATCCCCAGCAAAGTAGGAGCAAAAGGACCAACTCAAGTATTCCCTCCAGAAGTGCCACAAAGCCTATCCCCACACATCAAGTCCCAAATCCAGAAGTAGGATGGAAGAATGGGCCAACAAAAGAAGTAACTCTATTATAGCAAGAGTTTTAAAAAAGAGGTTTAAAATGTTTTCATAAATAGGATAAGAGTATTTGCCAACAAAGTTAGAAAAGAACCATGGAAGAATTAGAAAGAGCTTGACACAAGAGGTACAAAACCTTACCGAAGCAACAAATACCCTGAAATTTCAAAATAACCAAAGAGAAAAAAACTTCGTAAGGCAAGAAGAAATATTACAACAAAGTCAAAATTTAAAAAAATAAAACAAAAATCAGAAAATTATGTAAGGTATTTCATAGTGAAAGTAACTGACCAGGCAAATAGATCAAGGAGAAAAATTTAAGGATTGTTGAACAATCTGAATATCATGACCAAAATAAGGAGCCTGGACATCATATTTCAAGAAATCTTAAAAGAAAATTTCCCAAATCTCTTAGAACCAGAGGGCAAAGTGGAAAAAGAAAGAATCCACTGACCACGCCATATGAAAACACCCAGCAACATCATAGCCCCAAACCAGAGCTTCCTAGTCAAACAGCCAGAAACACCATGTTTAACACTACAACCTAGACATGATGATAAACATCATGAAAAATGAGCAGCGTCGAAATGAAGTTGTATTTCCCTATTCATATTAGAGGTTCCTGACTGATAGAGTTATTCATTATGATGGGATCATAATAAAATTGCCCCCAGTCCCAAGATTCTAACTTCCTTATGGGCCCCACTGAATAGCTTGTATGTCCTGATTTAACCACACAATCTAGCTTTAACTATACCACAAGCCCCCAGACTCCATACAGTCACGCCTCCCAGATCCAATTCACATATTTGAACAAATATGTGTGTTCTTGTACTACACCACAACCACATCATCCATTTAGTCCAAGACAGGACCACAACACCTAACTATCCATCTTGACCAGGCAGGACCACAATAGCTAGCCAATTGGAAAGCAGCATGCCTGGATGTTTGACCATCAAAACACAGAAGGGACTCTACCCATTACCTAATCCCTTAACAAATCCCTCCTGTCTCTTTAATATTCATAATTTCTGTTGTATAATCAGCATCATTACACTATAAATTCATCTGTCTTGTCTAAGCTGCTGGTTCCTCTTGGAACCTAGACCACTTCTGGGGGGGGGGGGGGGGTTGATCTTCAATAAATGCCTATACGTAGATTAGAGATGGTCTGATTCTGAATTCTTTGAGATGGTGCCACCACAACATACCATGAAACCATAACAGTAGCAGTGAGTCAACCCTACCCTTCCTTTCCAAACCCTATCAGGAGAGAAAAGAGAGGGAAGAAGTGATTATTAAAACCTACTCTCTGCCAAGTACTTTACAAATATTACCTAATTTAATCCTCATAATAACACTGAGAGGAAGGTGCAAGGGACATACCCAACATGCATCCTTCCATCATTGTTTATGAGCTTAATTCTTCTAAGATCAAAATATCCTAGAATTGGCAATCACTTGGTTTCACCAACAGAATATATAGGTGATCAAGACAACATCATTTTTACAGCAGAACCAGTTTGGAACTACTGAAAATATAACGTAATTTGCTAAGTGCAAATCCAGCTCAATCTTCATCTCCTCCCTAATTATAGGCAGAGCTCAAAGACCATCAGATATATTTGTGCAAAATAAGACCAAAGATATAAACTCAAGTTAATATAGCCCTTTCAAGTTTACAGAGTACTATATACACAAAAGTTCTGTAAAGTATGAAACACAAGTTTTATCTTTATTTTATAGATTAAAAAAAAGTTCCTCAAGTGATGTGCTCATGGTCATATGGCTAATTAAGTGTTGAAACTAGGGTTAATATAACAAATCACATTTTTTTCCCCATCCACTTTGCTATAGTCACTTACACTATAAAAAAAAACTATTTTTCACACTACTGTGGATTTTACCTGCACTTAGGAAGTAAAGTCTCTAAGCTACAGCTCAGGCACCTTTTTGTCTGCATGCAGCCTTTCCTGATCCCTCAAAAAGCAAGGGCCCTCACCCTTCAGCTACTTCATAGTCAAATGCATAAGCACTAAACACACATCCCTGTCTGATACCCTGGGTGATAACAAAGTTTCCCCAGACCACTTGAGTCATCTCTACAGTCAAGACTGACATGGAAGTTTGCATAAATCTAACATGTGGAAGAGAAACAACTTGTATAAGGAGAGTGCTTAAGGTTACCTTTTGCTGAGTCAAACATTTTCTTAAAATCAACAAATGATAAAGAGAGGGATATTTTGCATATTCAGCGGCATAGATGACCATAAATAAGATGGTCCACGACAGAAAATCAGCTATGAAATCTTGGCGCCCCCTGCCCCTCCTTTTTTTAAATCAAGACTGCACATAGACCATTCTCATAACTTTATAGACAAGAACTGCAGATAAATGGGTCAGTACTTGTCAGTGATTCTTCGGAGGCTTTTATTTCTCTGCCTTCTTTGATACAGAACTGAAAATAGAACTTCTTAATTCAAATAAAAACAAGTCAATGAGAATTTATTAAGCACTTACTACGTACCAGGAACTGTCCTAGTGTTACAGATACCCCCCAAAAAGGCAAAAACATTCCTTGCTCAAGGGAGCTCACAATCTAATGGCAAAGAAAACATGAAAACAAGTATGTACACACAAGGCACATATAGTCTAAACTGGGGATAACAGAAGGAATGCACTGACATTAACTCGCAGGAGGTGACATTTAAGTTACATAATTTCAGAATTATGTCTCCTCTAGCATCTATTTCTTCCATGTATACTTGGGCAGGTTCTGTCTTTCTCCCTGCCTTGCCCTTGCCTTCTGAAATAAAATATAGAAAAGGTAAGATAACATTTTGTGAATGATTCAAGTCATTATTATGGATATTAACTACTGTGATGTATTATAGATGATGAAAGTTTGGGACATGGTTACAGAGGTTGACCTCAGTAACATTACATCACATAAGACAATGGTCAAAAAGTATTTCCATACAACACCCTTTTTCTCAAGGTTAGCTCCAAACTTGTCAAACAATACAAGAGTCTAGCAATAAAATGTAGGTACTAATGCAGATATGACCATATACATGGTATATTAATGTCTTTTGAGGGTTAATAAAGAACCCATATAAGATTGCATGCCACTTCACAGAAGGAGGGGAGAAGAAGAGGGAGAAAATCTAAGGAAATGATTGTAGAAAACTGAAAACAAATAAATTAATTTTAAAAATGAGAAAAAAAAATTTAAAAGAATGAAAAAATAGGTAAAAAGAGTAGAGGTGATGGAGAGGACAATCCGTTGGAGGAGACAGGATGGAATGGGACTGATTCTTTAACACAATAGCCTTGGTAATGTCACTTCACCATGTGAGGTAGGGTGAAAGAGGAGATATTGGCAGAAAGCACCTGAGAGAGAGGAGATGAATAAGAGTGGAGAAGTGGGAACACATGGCAAATGACTTCCCTATTTTCCAAGAATGTAAACTTGTCAGCATTGGAGGGGTACTGAAATATGAAAATATGAGGAAGTTTCTCAGGTGAGAGAAGGGGGAAGAGCAGAGACATAAGGAGTTTAAGGAGGAATGAAAACATTTGGAAAGCCGCTGTGGAGAGTGGGAGAATAAGATAGTTAGGGAGATACGGTAAGATTGCCCATTAGCAGGGAGGGCCCAGGGTCCAGTTGAGATTATGTCACATAAATCCAGAGCTGACTCAATAGAGTGGCATGATTTTCTCCACCTTCATTAACAGCATATGTAGGCACAAATACAATAAGTGGCGGAAGTGATCTAGGGCCAAGGCTTGACTGGGTGTAATCAATGATATGATTAAAGGAGTGGGGAATTCAAGAAAAAAGGAGAATGTAGAGTTGAACTGGTTCATCAAGGAATCAAGATGGGGAGAAGAGGAGTGTCTGGTGCAAAGGAGATAGCCTTGAGGAGAATTGAGGGGTCAATGGATTAGAGGTCATATTGTGAATGAAAAGTAGGATCATATAAGGGAAGGCAGAGGGAGAGGTGAAAAGCCAGTTAGTTATGGTTGGATGAAGAGATTTCAGAGTTTTTCAGCAGCGTGATACATTCTTGAACACAGAGGAAGATGGCAAGATCAAGGGTATGGTCATCTTTGTGTGTGGAATGGAGAAGTTCATGGGAGAAAAGTAGGCTCAGGAACTCAGTGGTTAGGGAATTTGAGGGAGAATCAGGACATATGCTAAAGTCCTCAAGTATCCGATCAGGAGGTAGAGAAGAAAGAAAAGTTGCAAGCCAATTATCAAACTTAAACAAGGAAAGCGAGAGACTAAGCTGAGCATCTGTAGACAATGGCTACCAAAATTTTGAGTGGGTGGTAGATATGAATAGTATGAATCTTAATGGAAGGGAGGCTAACGAATGATGAAGGAAAGGAGACAATCTGGAAGTGCCAATGGGGAGTAAAGAGTATTTCAATTCCCCTCCTCAAACAATGAACTGAGGAGAATGAGTGAAGGTAAAGCCAATACTGGAAAAAGTGGTCAGGGAGATTGTGTTATCAGGGGAAATCCAGATTTTATTAAGAGCTAGTAGACAGAAAGAGTGGGAAAGGAAAAGATTTAAAATGAAGTTAAGTTTGTTTCCTATGGAACAGGCATTCCAGAGGGTACAATGGAAGGACTAGGTGGAGTTAGGATGAGACTTTGGGGTGGGAGGATTGGTGGGATGGGAATGTTGAGGGAGGTTTAGATGATGATCTACAGGAGTTAAAAGTCCCTGAAATGTGAAGGGTACAACCCTATGTGAGAAGGTTTACCAGCGAGTGCAGGGCATCACTCCTCTCCCCTCAAAGGACAAGCACAGCACAAGATAGGAGATGGGAGGTCTGAAGCTGGAGGGAGTGCTGCTGTTCTTCACAACCCAGCTAGGAGATTAGGCTGGCCCAACAGGCACAAGATACTTTGAACTGATATAGATACAACTGACTGACTGAGACAGATGGAAGATACCTGTCCTGACCCCTGGGAGCCTTTCTTTAGAGAATGTGCTACATATAGCAGAAGATGGAAGGTTCAGAGCACTAGCACACCCATGGTCACCTTATCTCTCTACAAAAGAAAAGCATCATATGTGCTAGGGATATACTGGTCTTTTCCAAGTACAGGAGTGAAGCAAGGACAGTAACTCTCCCCTCTATTATCTGACGTAGTTATGGATATTCTAGCAACAGCAATAAGACATGAGAAAGAAATTAAAGTCGTAAAGCTAGGTAAAGATATAAAACTATTCCTATTTCCTGATGGTATGATTTATTTAGAAAATGCTAGACAATCAGCAAAAATACTAATTGAGACTATTAATATTGTCAACAAAGTTGCATGTTACAAAATAAATCTTCAAAAATCAATAGCATTTCTATATATAATAATTTTTAAAACACAAGAAGCAATAATAGAAAAGGAAATCCCCATTTCAAATACCAACAAAATGCATAAAATATCTAGGGATGAAAAATATACAAGGACTAGAGATTACTACTAGCACTGTGCTGGTAAATCATGGTCACTGCCAATACCCATCAATCAATTAAGAGCCACTTATTAAGCACTAATTATGTGCCAGGCATTGGTCTTGACCCCTAGGCATGGCATAAAACCTGAAGGGGAAGACATTTGCAAGTTAATGGAAGACTGAATATGTGGGAAGTCCCATCACAGAAAGCATAAAGATTTCCTGACTAGTACTAATTTGGGATTTGGCTTTGTAATCTCAAGTCACAGAGTAACAGCAGAAAGAACTACTGAGGAGGGGTAGAGGAAACAGAATGTTTGATATGTCATGAAATTCTGTACTCTATAGCTTCCAATCAAGGATCCCACTTTACCATCATGAGTTTAAGAGTGGCCCATGGAGCACGACATACTTCACATTCCACATACCAGATCATCCTCAAGGACTTAGCATTATAGAACACAATGTTATTAAGGACTCAAAATTTTCAGAAAGCCATTACCTACAACAATAGGAAGATATACTGCAGGTGGCAGTGTATGTACCTTAACCAGCAATCATTAAAATGGCTCAGTCTTTCCTTTAGGTAGGATACATGGGTCTGAAAATCAATATGTAGAAGAGAAAAAAAGTAACTGTGCTTATAGCAAGTGTTAAAAAAAAAAAATGACATTCTAAAAATCGTTTGATTCCCACACTGAGTTCTTAACCTAGGCACTCTATGCTACAGATCTCAAGCTACAAATGGGACATGAGTGGGAGAATGGGCCAGAGGCTATATTGAACTTATTCTTGGTCATTTTTCACTGGTTTAAAAACAAAAAAAAAGATCTAAGAGGTCTCAAGATGAAAGCAAGACTGGAACTTACACTCTATAGCGTATACAGTGGTGAAAGATAGTTGGGATGAACTGTACATGTAACTATTTTAGTATGTGTCTAGAAGTCATAGGCCAAGGAGGAGGGAGGCTATACAATCAGTTTACAAATATTTATTAAGCACCTACTATGTGCTAGACATTGTGCTAAGCTATAGAGATACAAAAAGCAGTGAAAGACAGTCCCTTCCTCATGAAGCTTACAACAAATGGAGGAAAACAACTCTCAAATAAATGTATACAAAGCAAACAATATAAAGAATAAACAAAGAACAATTATGAGAAGGAAGGCATCAGAATTAAGAGGACTTGGGAAAGGCTTCCTGTAAAAAAAGGGATCTTAGATGGGACTTGAAGGAAGAGAGGGATGTCTGTATACAGAGTGAGAAGGAAGGCATGAGACAGCCAGAAAAAAATACCCTGGAGCCAAGAAATAGTGTGTCTTGTTCATGGCACAACCAGGACATCAGTATCACTAGATCGAAAAGAATGTGGTGGGGAGTGTTTCTGCAGATATCTGTGATGTAAATATAATGACAAGGAAGAAATGAGGGAAGAGTATGAAGGCTATCTGTGTCAACATTCTACTGTTATACTGTTAGGTTTATGTTGTATGGGTGCACTATCTACAATCAGTGCTGCTGCATTTATAATGAAATGTATTTAATTGTCTTCAATCATGTATAATACTAGATGTGTGACAAATATAGGACAGAATGTAATGGATAAATAAACTAAATGGATTTGCAGTGCACTTAATACTTATGACGTATTTCATTTCTGTGCTTATAATATTCAACAATCAATTTGGTCAATGGGAGAATCTCATCCAGGCATTTATCATTTTCCTCATGTCAACAAATAATTAAAGTACAAATATTTAATAGCACCAAATGTGTAATGCTATAACGTCCAAAAAAGTTGTAAGAATTCAATTCCACATCGGCTAAGGGAAACCAGTTTGTAAGATACTTGGTATTAAATCCTAACTAGTTCAAAGACGGCACATACTGTCTGTGTGACCATGTGCAAATTATTTAACTTTTCAGTGCCCCATATAACAAAGATGATAATACAGAGATCTGTAGTAAAATGACCAAATTAACTCAAGCCCAATCAATCTTATCCTTATCCTGTCCTAAAGTCCATTTGCTATCTGAAGGCAAGCAGTGGGAAGATCACAAGGAAAAGATACATGCCAGTAGAATTCTACAACTGCAGCATTAAACGTTTTTTCAAAAACAACAACAGAATGTGGGTACTTTGTTATAAGCCTATGATCATGGTTCACTGGTTTAACCTGAATTACACAACAATGAGAAGGGCTAGAAAATGTTTACAATCTGATAAAACAGCTAGCTGATTTGTAAAAGACTTCTGAAATACTTGTCAGAAGCACAGGCTATTTCTTGAATCACAGTAAGCTCTAGAAATCTTTTTTCTATTGGACTAATGTAAAACCTTGTGTCTAACCAACTGTCAGTTTATTTGCCATGCTCCTGACCATTTAGCTACTTGCCTTTTATAAAACAAGAAGATATATAACATTAACAGATGCAGACATAAGTAAAAGTAATACAACAAATTAGATTTAATGCAGTTCCACAATCACAAAAGCAATTGAAAGTAGCATCATGTTCAGTCCTTCTTCGATCCATCCAATTCATCTGAAATAAAGGCCAGGCTCTGTTGGAAATAAATTTTAATTCTTTCCAGGGGGTTAAAGCAAAAATCTGCTATTAAAAATGGCTTCATTTTTGGTCACTATCTTTCCTCTCTCATTCTATTACTGGTCAGAAACTTGTCAGAATCACTTAACTTGTTTCCTGTGCATCTACGTCAGTGCCACTATGGATGATCTGCATACCATAAAAGCCATCAGAGCTACTGTATCAACAAGAACTATCAAAAATTCCTATGAAGAATAGGAAAGCCCTCTTTCTAATTGAAGCCATTTTGTACAGCAAGAAACTAGCAACTCCATAATTCAAAGTAAATGTCAATTAACTGGTTCCATCTCACAGGATGGTCTTCTGCCACAGGTTGTAGCTAAGCTTCCAAAAGAAATGGATGTGAATTTTGATACAGATAATATGAATAGGAACTGTCATTCTTCTCATTGCATCTCCTATGCCTTAAACATAGTAGATATTCAGTAAATGCTCACTAAACTTCATATGAAAGGCAAAAATATCAATTTTCTCCCATTAAGATACACATGGCAACAAAATTTATTTCACTAAGCATTGCTATCCATAATCACTCACATAACAATTATTGGAAGATGAGCTTTGTTTTTAAAGAACAGAATCAACATGGTCTACATGGCAAACTATGTGGCCAATAAAAGCCTAAAATTCTGTTAAAAATACTGCACTAATACTTGTGATGTAAAATTAATAGAACATAAAAATTATGCACTTCTTTAGCAATTCTCTGAAAACATTCTTTAAAAGTAAAATGGGTACATGATCTAGGTCTAAAGATTGATAAGATAAACAAATTAGTGGAGCAAGGAATAGTGTGTTTATCAGGTTTATGGAGAAGGGAAAAATTTTTGACTAAACAAGAGAAAGCATTATGAAGTGCAAAACAGATAATTTTGATTACATTAAATTGAAAAGTTTTTGCACAACCAAACCCAATGCAATCAAGACTAGGAAGGAAGCAGAAAACCAGGAAAGAATTTTTGCAACTAGTGTCTGTGATAAAGGTCTCATTTCTAAAAGATATAGAGAACTAAGTCAAATGTACAAGAATACAAGTCATTCCCCAAATGATAAATGTCAAAGGATATGAACAGGCAGTTTTCAGAGGAAGAAATTAAAGTTCTCTACAGTCATAAGAAAAAATGCTCTAAATCACTACTGATTAGAAAGACATAAATCAAAACAACTCTGAGATACCACATCACACCTATCAAACTGGCTACCATGACAAAACAGGAAGATGATAAATGCTGGAGAAGATGTGGGAGAGTTGAACACTAATTATTGGTGGAGGTGTGAGCTGACCCAACCACTCTGGAGAACAATTTAGAATTATGCCCAAAGGGCTACAAAAAGGTGCATATCCTTTGACCCAGCAATATCGCTTCTAGGACTGTATCCCCAAGAGATCATAAAAATAAGAAAGGGTCCCACATGTACAAAAATATTTATAGCAGCTCTCTTTGTGGCTGAATAAATTGTGGTATACGAGTGTAATAGAATACTAATGTACTATAAGAAATGATGCACAGGAAGACTTCAGAGAGGCCTGAAAAGACTTATATGAACTGATGCTGAGTGAAAGGAGCAAAACCAGGAGAACTCTGTAAACAGCAACAACCACAATGTGCAAGGCATTTTTCTGGTAGACTTAGTACTTCACTGTAATGTAAGGACTTAAATAATTCCAGTCTCTTAAGGTGAAATGCCTTCCACATTCAGGGAAAGAACTATGGAATTCGATCACAGAATGAAGCAGATCATTTTCTTTTGTATTATGTTTTGGTTGTTTCATGATTTCTCCCACTCATTTTAATTCTTCTGTGCAACATGACTAAAGTGAAAATGTATTTAGTAGGAATATATGTGTAGAACTTATATAAAACTGTATGCCATCTCAGGGAGGGAGTGGGGAGGTTGGGAGGAAGAGTGGGGAGGAAGGGGAAAAATCTAAGACATACGGAAGTGATTGTAGAACACTGAAAACAAATTAATAATAAAAAAAATTGATAGTAAAGCTAGGTAACCACTAAAAAAAGCTGTATTTTTTAAAAAATGAATCATTTTATTTTGAAAATTAAAAGTACCCCACGCTAAAAAGGCTAAAAAGTCTATACAAGGCTTAGAGAACAGAAAATTTACTCTAATCTTAGAGGGTTTATCACAATTTTAGCTTAATGAAGTGAAAAGTTCATCAGATACAGTTATCTATTTACATTTTTGCTCTTCCCTCAATAAAAGATGATTCCAAGAAGACTTACCTTGCACAGGGGTTACTACTGTTCCTTTGAAATGTGGATTTATATGTATGTTCTTCGGTTGTTGAGGGGTCACTGGTGGTGGAGTCATCATTATTCTGGGTGTTTCCATTTGGGGAGGCATATGCATTCCTTGAGGAGGAGAAGGATGGTGTGGATGCTGTAAGGGAAGCAGAGGCTGTAGCTGTTGCTGCTGGAATAGACTTCTAATAGGCTGCTGTTGAGGAGGCGGTGGTGGTGGTGGAGGAGGTGGAGGTTGTGGCTGTGGCTGTGGTTGTGGCTGAGGTGGTGGAATTAACCTCGGTGAGTGAGTCTGAAAACCAAAGTAAGAAATCCAAATAAGTCAAAAATCAAGTTAGTGGAAAAACTACAGAAATCTGATTAAATGTAAAGTTTTATCACTTAGAAAATGTGCCTAATGTTATCTTGCATAATTTCTAAAATCTAAATCAATTAAACTCATTCATGGGGAAAAAAAAGGGGGGGGGGCTTATTGGTTTAAAGTGAAGTAAACACTTGGCATGGGAATTTAAGAGAAAGGTAACCCTCTTAGTATTCTGCTAAACAAAGATGAAACCAAAACTAGTGAAATGACAAAATGATTAACTATCCCAGACCACTCAGGATTGCTGCCGTTGGCTTGTACAAAAACAATCCTATGCTTGCATCTTCAGATTCCAAGGAAGAATCACATCACCCATAAGTGCATCTTCAGAGTTTAAATCACTGTACACTAAGCAGTCCACAAGTTTGTAAAGTCTTGCTCAAACTGACAGTGGGTGGTACAATAGGCTTTTACTAAGTAACTATGCAATTTGCCACATTTTCCCTGTAAAATACCCCTAATATTACAAAAATTTTATTAAAGACATTGCATTTTGTTTTTTAAGTGTGTTCACATTCTCTCATTCTAACAAGATGAGGTAGACTGAACAAGTCTTACAGACAAGGACACTGAGGTACAAAGAAATTAAAGTGACTTTCCCAAGGTCACACTGGCCTGTAAACCATACAATCTGTATTGTTTAAACTCCTCACTCTCAGCCCAGGGTTTTCTCCATCAAATTATACTACTACTGCTTTTTTATTTTTTAACATATACTAAAGAAAAATAAGGAAAACACCATAGGAAACAAAACTGGTAACTGGGAAAGGCAACAAACTGAAAAGAGGTGGTCTGATGATTTTCACATTAGAGGTAATTGACAACAACGCAATCTTATACACATCATTAGAGTAGATGTTATCATTCATCGTCCATTATCCTGAAAAATGAATTCCTCCTGTTAAAAATCTTCTTTTGCTATGTCAGCTCAAACTGTATGAATGCTACAAATCTAGAGAAGGGAAATATGCTGAACCTACCAGACATCAAAAATTTTATTTAATTTCAGTTTCATTTACACCACTGAAAATTCAATGACTGAAAAATCAAAAAGCAGCTCTATGGCCTAAAAAAAACATAAACATTACAAGTGTTTGGCTTCTATCCTTATCCCAAAACACTAGCAGAAGGAAGTGACATTAAAATACATTTACAAATACTAAATCCATATGAAAAATTGGTTTTAATACTTACACCAAGAGCTGGTTGGTTTAACCAACCATCATCGCCTTCCCCTACTCAATAAATTATAATGGCTCCCCATTACACCTCCAGGATTATATATAATCTTCTGTTTGGTATTCAAAGTCTCTTACAATTCACCTTCTTACTTTTTGAGGCTTCTTACATTTTTTCCCACTCCACACATTTTATAAATTTGCTACTCCTCATCCATGACACTCCATCTCCTGGCACCACAAAGTTTGTACTATCTGTGCCCTATGCATGGAATGGTTTTCCTCTGGACTTCTACCTTCTAGCCTGTCTGACTTCCTTCAAGACTCAGCTCAAATCTCATCTTCTGCAGACCTTTCCCAGTCTCACCATATCTCCCACCCCCTCTGTTAGAGTCTTATCTGAGATTACTTTCTATCTACTCTTAATTTACAATGCATACGTAGAATTATTTTCATGTTGTATCCCCTATTACAATGTGAACTCCTAGGACAGGAACAATGTTTTTGTATTTCTTTGTACCTTACCCCATACCCAGCACTTATCGTAGTGCAGGTCACCTAATAAGTATTTAATAAATATCTACTAAGTGGGTGACTGATAGTAACATCCAGGACTCAGTCTACAGGTAAAGAAACTATGACGCAAAGAAACTAAATGACTTATTCCTATTTTAACAACTGGAATGAAAAAAATCAAACTAGACTCTAGACTGAACTAGTATGTAACAGAAATTATTATACATATTATATATGTGTGTGTGCGTATGTTATGTATATAATTATATAACATAAAAAAAAACACACCAGAAGTAGACATGTACATATGTGCGTGTGACATTAACAGGCTACAGATTACGTATTTTTTTAAAAAGCTACAATATGATGTTGAGAATTTGAACTAATACTTACAAAATATGTAATACTTTAATAATAAAGTCTCAATTGTCCACGCAGTAGGCAAAACCCTATTTTATAGGTGAAGAACTAACTATAGAGGTTTGCTTTAGGTCATGAGGTCAGTTAAGAGAAGAGTTAGAACTAGAACCCAACTCTTATTTCTCTATAATACCACACTGCCTCAATGTATCATACCTTTAAAATATTTCTAACGATACCAACTTTGTCTTACCTAACTTCAGATCTCCTGGAGTGCCCAGAACAGTATTTTGTAACAAAGTGAGTACTTAATACTTTCACTGATTCTGCAGTTACAATTAAATCATTATTTTTGTTTTAACTTTTTATTTCAATCAATTCTACATTGTCTCTGGGTCACACATTTATAGAAAGCAGGCTTACAAATAGATGAGTTGAAGAGTTTGAATTGCTCCTCAAACCTAAAAATGAAAGCCCATCAAGATGACATTAAACACAGTAACAAGATGACATTAATTAGCACAGTGTATATAATTCTTGAAAAATTAAAACTAAATCACATTTGATAAAAACTTTTTACAAAAAACATAAAGAATACCAAATATAATCAGGGATAATTGCCATGCCACAAAATTTCCTTCAGTTGATCTCACTTAATAAAATTCCTTTCCCCAAATATAGCTGTCTGTTGCTCTTGACAGTAACTGTTCTATGGAAATAATTAATAAAATGTTGCCTCCAATACAAAATTATAGATAAAAAGTGTTTAAAAAACAAAAATACGCAAATAATGCCCCTTAATCATTTTACCTAATAAAAAATGGCTAGCACAATAAACCAACAATATTCAGAAGCCAATTACATAATACATTATTAAAAATTTATAGATCAATAAAACTTTTCTAAATTTGCTATTTAAAGGAACAACGAAGTGGATGCCTTCTAAAAGAATCCTTGTTTAATCTAAGAAACAATCATCAACAAAAAAGTTTAGACTATCATATAAAGGATCCTTTAAAAAGAGGGATGGTCTCTTGTACCAAAAGAGGGTAAAGTCAAAGAAATTAAAACATTATACATTTGGTATGGTATTTTAGGATTTCATGCCTTAACTGGTTATACACTCATGAAGGCTTATATCTATCAGCTCCATCTTCTTAAATTTATTAAATCTCACAGACAAAAAAAGGTATTAACTAAATCACATGTACACAAAACAAATATTGTTCTTTAAAGTATCAACTCTATGAAAAATGAAAGAACCTCAAAAGTTACCACTACAGGAGGCTGTGTAGGTAGAAGAGCAGGCCTGTGATCTTTCATTCTTCCTCTTTCGCTGGTATCTCTTCTCTGCTCTCCCATCCCACGACACATGAGAGAACCTCCTCTCCTTCCTCCTCGCCTGGAACCATATCGTCCCTGTTTATGCTGCCGTTCCCTTTCTTCAAATTCAAGCAGTGCAGCTTTGGCTTCAGCTGAAAGTTCTGTAAGAAAATATGCATACATGTGAGCTATCTTCTAAAAGATTTACTGGAACTAAGGGGAGAAGATGAGAAGGGAATGGGTAGGAGATCATCATACGATGAGACTCTACTATACCCTGAATAACTATTACACTGATATTGAAAAATGTCATAAGAAATAAGATAAAACTCATTTATTCTTTGTTTACCTTTCAGTGTTGATTCTTCTATGAAAGCAAACTAGGCCACCTTTTGCCTCAATTCCTCCCTAACCTTCAACGACAGAATGAATATTGCCTCAGACAGCTGAGATCCAGGAAAGACCTTAGCTTTAAAGGCCCAGGTCTCTCACTGCATCGAGGGCCAGCACCAGGGGTACTGACCAATGTCGTGCCACTGGACTCTGATGATGCTGGAGGAGCAAATGAGGCTGAAGACTGCACAGCTCTGCCTCATTTAAATCCTATTCACTTGCAAGTCAAGACATCACCCTGCTGATGTCATTGGTCTCTTCAAGAATGAAGGACAAACAACAACTTGTCAATGACAATTTAAAATTTGCAACCTAACAGACAATACACTTTGGTGAAAATGTTACATAATTATATACTTGTGGTGTCATTAAAAGGGTCCTGAACTTAGGAACCAAAAGGTCTGAATTTAAGTCTCCGCTCTAACACTTAGAAGCAATGGGACCTGGGTAATTACTTACTTTATGTCATTAAATTTCTAAGAACCTGTTTTCCCTTTTGTAAAATATAGATAACACTTATACTACAAGAAGGTTATAGGTCATGAGAAACTGTTTGATAAACCACAACGTGTGAAATAAATGTGAACTTACTATCAACATCATCAACCTAAATGAAATTCATTTGTTTATCTTTGAAATATTTAAGCACTCTGAGCAATGTAATGACAACAGACTCAAGAATGAAGCATCTCTTTCTCTCTCTCTCTCCTCTTCATAAAGTGTGAGACTATAGATAAAGAATGAGATACACATTTTCAGATATGATCATTACACCAAAAATCAGGTTTATCTGCTGATTAAAACTTTGGTCCCAAGAGAGGAATACAAGGTAGAGGTACTGAGAACAGAGGATTAGGGGGAGATTGTGACAGTTATTTTTTAAAAAAAAGTACCAATGAAAAAAAGCATCAATGAAACATTTGTAACTATATGGAAGAAAGCAAAAGGAAGTTCAGAAAAGGAAGAGCAATTTTAGGGACACTGTACAATTTGAACTTTTAAAAATAAGATATATTTAAGATTCATAATTTCATATACAACTGGTTCTCTAACCTTTGAAATGCTGGAAGTATGGTTGATGACTTTCTAGTTTATAATAAAGTGCTTTTTAAGAGTTCAATTGTCATTTCATCTCTTTTCTCAGAGAACAGAAAAGAGATGAGGTTCAGTTTGCTTTGAAAAATGGTACTACTCAAAATCTCTTCTGGTACTAAACTGAGTAAACTGCTATCCTAGGTTTTTAAAAAGTAAAAAAGAATAGGGGATTTAATTTATGGAATTAGATAAATAGCAAAATTCTTTTGGAGGTGGAAAAGGGCCTAGGATCTCAAGGGAAATCATAAAGGGAAAAAAGTACAAATAAAGGGGAAAACAATTATTTTCAGAATTCATGCTATATTACAAAGTAGTAATCATCAAAACTATCTGGAAGGGATTAAAAAAAGAGAAAAAGAGACCGGGGAAGAAACAGCATAATCAAGATCCAGAAAGAAACACAAAGTGTCCAGTGTCTAAAAAGCCAAGACAATCAATTTCTGCAGGAAGAATTCCAGTTCTCCTTTTCACAAGAACTACCAGGAAGCAGTAAAGGTGTAGAAGGCATCTAACACCATATGCCACAATAAGCACAAAGCACGCAAGTGACAAAATTTAAGAGGTCTCCTTGTTTAAAAAAAATTAGAAGACCAGAAAGAAGTATCTTTCAGAGCCATGATTAGATGGAGAATCCATAACCAAAAAATGCATATAAAAGATTACACAAAAGTAAAGGAAACTTTCCTACAAACAAAAAATGTGACTAAAAGAAAATACACTTGTCAAGACAGTGGAGTGTGGGAGAGGAGGAATTTCCTTAAAAGAGTTTCTGTAGGTCCTCATTACTCAACTGCAGAAAATATATCTAGACATTATTCTACAGAATATCTCATCTATTTTTAAACAACACAGAATTTTATTAAAATCTTGACTACACAACTGGTTCATATACACAGTTTATGCAGTGAATCAGCAATTATTTTTCTAGTAGCTCTAAGTGTCAAGATTAATTTCACTATCGCTAGTAATAAAATGGTTTCAAATGACATCTTTAATCAGTAAGTAAGAATGCTTTCCTCCAATTGAGACAAGCTGTCACAAAGGTCACCAAAATGTGACAGGATGGAAATTACATTTGTAACTTCAACTGAAATGTTAATTTCACTTTAAAATGTTTTCTGAACTATGTCCAGATTTTAAAGCAATGGGATGTGCAACAAAGTTACACTATTTCATTTTTTTCAAATGTTCCAATGCATGCAAACTGTTTACATGCAAATTAATTTTCACCAAAAATCGTTTACTAAATATACGTATTTTGTTCAGCAAAAGAAAAAACTGCAAACTTTATATAACATTCACTGCCAGAAGGTCTTTTGCTAGCACACTTGACACATGTTAACTCATTTACTCCTCACAAAATCTTGGAAGGAAGGTAAGCAATAAACATTACCCAAAGTTTCTGGAATGTTTCTTCTCTCTCTAGGTACATCTGAGAGCCTAATGACTGTTCCTTCTTTCCGTTCAGTTTTGAAACGCTGTCTTCCAGATTCTTCATCATCTTCCTCCTCTTCATCAGATTCCTCTTTAACTTCCTTTTGGAGATCCAGAGTTTCAATAGCTCCCTACATTACAAAAAGAACATTTTTTAAAAAAAATACAAAGAATTAATAATTCACTTAAAGACTTTACAATTCTCAAAAGGTAATGAAAGCTCATGTTTAATTATGAAGGGTGCAAGCTGCAAAGTATCCCATTTTTAGCACCACATGTTAAATATGGAAGCTAGTATAGGAAAGTAGTCTCTAAAACTTTAAAAGTGAGCTTTATGAGAGAAATATACTTGTTATCAATTTTCTGTTAACATAAGAGTTACACCTGGCTACACTTCTGAAAGGTGGATTCCAAAATCCAAAATATGCTCCTAGAATTGTCCCATCTATGTCGTTATGTCATCCCTACCTAAGTCTTAAACCTCAGTTTAAGGTACACTGAGAACAAAATTTAATCCCAACAATTATTTTTAATGCTGTAACTATGGCATATTGTTAACCTGTATTCCTCCCCTGAAAAACAGCATTCCCATAATTTCCATTATCCAAAAATTATTCCCATAATTTCCATTATCCAAAAAAGCATTTATCCAAAAATTCCATGGCCTCTACCACCCACCCTATCTCTGTCTTCTCTATTACCAGGGTCCTACACTATTAAAATTAAGATTTCGTGTGCATGAATGTACATTCAACAATGATGCAGCATCAAAGTAAGGATGCAAGTGAACCAATGCCGTCAAAAACTATGTCAATTAAAATTCAAACCCAGAAGGATTCTTCTGCCAAGCTGCAAAGACATTAAGCTTGGATACGGGTTCAAATGTTACCTCACACGCTTAGACATTTAACTTCCCTCTATCTCAAGTTCCTCATCTATAAAATAAAGAGGTTGGATGATAAGGTTTTTGAGGTGCCTTCCAGGTATAGCTCTCTGATCCTATGGGCTTGGTAGTCAATCAATCAATCAAGAAGCATTTATTAAACAGCTGCTGCGCTAGACACTGCTAAGAAACAGCCCCCAAGGAACTATTCTATCAGAGGATACAATATACACATGTAAACTTATATAAAATATATGCAAAATAAATAAAAGATAATTAGGGGTAAGAACCAGCAGTTGGTGAAGGGAAAGGAAGTCAGGAAAGGTCTCCTGGAAAAAGCAATTATTGAAATGAGTCTTAAAAAATGTCCGAGTTTCTAAAAGGCTAAAAGTGAAGAAGGAACATGCTCCAGGTAGGGATGAAAACTGCAAAAGCATAGAGGCAGTAAATGAAATATAATATGAGAAAGAACATGGAAGTAAGTTTGGCTGGAACATAAAGGGCACACTCAACGTAAGTACTGGGTTTAAAGTCTGGAAGAGCTGATTTCAAATCCTGCCTCAGACAATGACTAGCTATGTGACTGCCTCAGTTTCCTCACCCATAAAACGAACGGGAGAAGGACACGGAACACCACTCAGGAACCTTTGCCAAGAAAACCTCGTTTAAGCCTCATCCACAACCACGGGAGGGAGGGATCGTAAGCAGTATTACCCCATCTTACAAGAAAGGGAGCCGAGCTTCAGAGAGAATGAGTGACTTGCCCAGGGCCACACAGTAGCTGTCAGGTGGGGTCTGAACAGATGTCATCCCGACTCAGTGCCAGGCACTGAACTAGGCAGAAGTGTACCATCAAGTACGTACAGGCACAGATGCAGAATAAATACAAGGTACTTTAGCAGGGCAGGGTATCAGGAAAGGCAATGGAACAAGGCGATGCTTAAGCTAAGCAAAGAATCCTAAGAGGCAGCAGAGAGAGAACATTGAAGGAGTGAGCCCAACCAGTGCAAAGGTGTGGAGATAGTGATGTTATATACAAGGAATCTAAGAAGTCAGTATAATTAGACCATAAGGTCCATGAAGCATAATAAGGCTGGGAAGGTAAGAAAGGGACAGACAGGTTGTGAAGGGCTTCAAAAGAGAAAGCAGTTTAGGGACAGGGTCACCCAGCTTTATCAAGTAGGGGAAGGGCACAGTCAGACTGGCTGCTGTGTGAATGGTTAGATTAGAGGACAGACTAGAGTAAAGAGAGACCTACGGCACGGAAACCAATGAGGATATGCAACGGTCCAAGTGATGGGAATCTGTCAACTGAGGAAAGGCAGTAGCTGTGTAAATGAAAAGGAGACAAATGCAAAAGATGCTGCAGAAATAAAAATAGCAAGTTACTGGTAAAGAGAATAAATAGGACATGGTTGAGGAGAGATTACTGGGACAATTAACCAAAAAAAGAATTCATTCATCACCATTCCCTGGGTCCAATCATCCACACAGTTCCAACTCCACTCATTGTACTCCCATCCACTTCTGGTATAACAGGAAGAACTCACAGGATTTGGACTCAAGAGGACCTTGCTGTGCTACATACTGTTGGTACAACTGGACAAGTCACTAAACCTTTCAAGACTTCAGCAAAAGGAAGGAACTAAATCTATTATCTATAACTCTCCAACGTGTTAGCAAGAGTATTTCAAAAGGCTTTTGGGTTTTTTTGGTATCCTCCTGCCTAGGACATAGCAGGTACTTAATAAAGATTTATTGAAATGAATGATTTGGATTGTTGCATGCTGTCTCTTAATGACCACTACTTCCAATTCAAACTATTCTTAAAGCAACTATTTAATATGCATTTTACACAGTATTTTGGCAACAAAAAGGCCAGTCTCACTACGTTCAGGAAGGTTCATTAAAAGAAGCCAAATCCCTAGAAAATGAATTTGTTTTCAGGCACAGAAACTCATGAAGATTATCTACTGAGGCCCAGGATTTGTGACCAAGTTCAAGTTGAAGAAGCAGGGCAGACTGAGGAGGGGATACATATATGGCTAGAGACAGTGTTCCAGGGTGATAAGAAGTTTTGAGAGTCATAAAAGGAGTCTAATTAGAGAGAACCTAGGAGCGCTTCTTTTGCCTTGATGTTCTTAAAAGAGGGGAAGAAAAATAGATTTGTAGAGAGAAAAAGGTAGAGAAAATTATCTCATAACTGAGGTGGGCAAGCAAAAGTCTACATAAACAAGGTAAAAGGGTGGGAGCAGCTGACATTTAAATCTCTCATCTGAAATGATCAAAGGAGGAAAGAACACATACACACACTAGGTACAAAAATATATGTTATTAGACAAGACAAGAGGAGGGAAAAGGAAGAAAGGGGAGAGGGAGAGGGAATAACAAGGACAGATTAGAAGAAATTAGCCCTAAGCAAAACAATCTGAGGATATTAAAAAAAAACAAAGCAGCAGCTCTTTTTGTGATGGCAAAGAATGGGAAAATGGAGTTCTGCAGATAAATTGAGAAATGGCTGAATGAATTACAGGATTACATGTAACAGAATACTATTAAAAAAATTATGGAGGGGACAATTTTAGAGAAACAAAGGAAAACCTAAATGGATGCAGAGTGAAGTGAGCAGAACCAAGAGTACAATTTATACAATTTATTATTAAGACAAACTATGAAAGACTTAAGAATCCTAATCACTGTAATGGCCAACAATTCCAGAAGACTCCTGATAAAATACCTTGTCCTCCTCCCTAACAAATAGATGAAGGATTCTGATTGCATTTTTAAAAATGGATATGGCTGAAATGGGAATCTTTGTTGCTTGACTTAACACACACACACACACACACACACACACACACACACACACACACGAATTTTTCTTTTACAGTGGAGTTGTATGGGCAGAGGAGGGAGAGGAAGACAAAAGGAAGATTTTCGCAGATTGGAAAGACACTTTTAATTAAAACAACAAAAACAAGTTTCTTGAATGAGGACTCCCACAAAAATTTTCTACAAAGACAAATCCTCAAAATTGAAATTATTTGGGTTTCAAAGTTTTTCCGAGTATATAGATTCAATTACTTACCAAATTATAAAAGATTTTAAAGTATGTTCAATTTATACTTTGAGATAAGATTGAAATCCTATTTTCTTCTATCAACAATTTCTCAGAAATACTTCTCAAATGAATAATGCCTATTCAAATTTTATTCATTTAAATTTAGTCCCTTTTCATGTATTTTACATTAACATTTAAGACAAGCACACATCTAAAAATGTTCTTTGGCATCACAATAAATTTTACTGTATGAACACACAATACATCTCAGTACTGCAATATGGCAAAGGTATTATCGTCACTGGTTGAAATATTTGCAAGAATAATACGCCTATAATTTTGTTCCAATAGTTAGGAAGTCACAAATATAAGGTATATATTCACTTTAAGAAATAAAACATTTAGAAACTAATCAAACCATTTTCTCTACAGCTGTCTTTTATATAAAGATTGCCACATGATTCCATTGCCAATTTAAAATTCTTCCTCTTAGAAAAAACTTATTTTTCATAAAACGTAGGCAGATATACTACTAACAGAAATCAATTAAAAACTGTATTTTTTCCTCTCTCATGCGTTTTCCTGTATGAAAAGTCAACTTTCCAAACATAACCTATACATAAAGCATCTACAAACACTATCCATTGTAGTTACAGATAAATATAGAAGATAAGCAAATGCACTGTATATTAAATTCAAATTTAGCCACATAACACCTCAAATACTTACACGTTTAGGAAAATATATTGTTCATTCATCTCAATGAATCCGTTTCCCTCCTACCCTGAAGTAATGAAATCCTCTCATCAAAAAACAAATAAAAAAAATCCTGCAATAAGAACCTGTACACAATCCAAAGAAATTAATCCTAAGAATTACAACTTTTGAAAAGCCCACATCTTTATGGTCAAACTGCTAATTTAAAACAATAGCAAGTAGGTAAGGTAGCTGTGAAAAGAATACTGAAGGTGAAATGAAAAAACCTGGATTTGATTCTCAGCAAATTTTTTGTTAGCCTCAACTAGGTTCTCACCAATGCACAGCAGTGCTTTTACTTATTTCTCACATAGTGCAGTGAATAGAGTGCTGGACCTAGAATGAGCAAGACCTGACTTCAAATCTTGCCTCAGACATGAGCAGTGACCTTGAGCTACTCACATAATCTGTGCTACCTCAGTAATAACATCCCCTACTCTTCCGGGTTGTTGTAAGGATAAAATAAGACTGTAAAGCACATTTTAAATTTCAAAGTGCTATCTAAATATTATTTAGGGGCAGTTAGAGTGTTAGATCTGGAGTCAGAAAGCCCAGAGTTCAAATTTGACCTCAGATACTTACTAGCTAGGTGACCTTGGGCAAGTTACTTAACCTATTTGCTTCATCTGTAAAATGGGGGTAAATAATAACACCTACCTCCCAAGTTTACCATGAGACTAAAATGAGATATTATTTGTAAAGTGCTTTGCAAATCTTAAAGTATTATATATCCTATTATTGTTGTCATCATTCTTTCTCTCTTGAGAATTATTATACTAATAAACCCGTCCTTGATGTTGCCATTCTCCGCAAGATACCTCCTACTCACCAAGAAAACATTAGTCATAGTAGTCATTACTTGATGCTGCCGTTGACTAATTACCCATTCCCTGCATTCAGCATAACCCATCGGCAGCCACTTGAGCCCAAAGTGAAGCAACACTTGGCAAGAACCCCCATCATGCCCAGGGAGCATAATGACATGACTTCACCTACAGACAGATATGATAGGGCTGCAGTGTCAGAGGCCTTCCATGGGTATAATATGTTCCATACATGTGAAGCCATTTAGATGTGTTCCCATGGTAGTTGGTCAAAGATTCTGTACTAGAACTCAGGATTCCTCTGACTCTGTCAGAAGCTACAAGCTTTTTTTTAAAAGAACCAAGCTTCTTTAAAGCTTTAGTCACACTGACACTAAATGAAGGAAAAGTAACAGAGTGAATGTTAATTCCTAGTATTAAAACAGCTGAACTATGATTCTAGTATGAGGCAGTTTGACATTTCAACTGGTCTTCAGAGGAGGCCATATAAAAATTTATTAAAAGCCCTATATTAAGACAAAGAAGAATTTGATTCCAACTACAAAAGGAAATATCCTGGGAAAGTTAGGAGATGGTGAACTGGTGCTACATTTTGAAAAAGGAAAATGAGTTTTAAGAGAAGAATATAATTTTTAAATTTTCATTTCTAACTGAATATAACTTCCTTGAAGCATGAGAATTCTTCCACTTTTGCAGCTGTATCCTCAGAACCCAGCCAAATATAGTACATAGCAGGAACTGAGTAAATGCTTGTTGAATGATTTTTAGGAAAACTTATTGAAGGTGTTTAACAATTATGGTTTCTTAAAAATAATGTAGTTGTTTAAATTAAGTTCTAAATATGATATCTGAAACTTTTTAGGTGACAACCCTACAAGATTGAGAACTGCGACTTTAACCATAAAAGCCAAGTCTGAAAGGAAAGAGAACTTACCCAAATCCAACAAAATACTTAGATTCCATCTTTCAATTTTCCAATCTGTAAAATGGAATTTCATTTACCATTTACTTTTTCCAGAAGAGAAATTAGGAGAGATGAAAAATAAAGTTGAAGATATATGAAAGGTATAAAGAGACAGTATTGCTATGATAAAAAAAAATGGCATCCAGGAACAGGTTACACTTCTTTTCCTGAAAGGCATATCTGCAAATCCTTTTTAAGTTTCTTTAAAGAAAAATTTTAAAATAAACACAGTAGTTTAAAAAAAAAAATACATGTCCTGTTTAAAGCTCACCACCTCTATACATATAACTATAGGAATATAGCTTGGTCCTGTGATTTCACTGGTATAGGATATTGCTAGGTAAAGGAACCCTCTCAACCAATGCAAGTATGTACCTTCTCTGCAACTTTACAAGTCTCCAGAGTTGCCTAAAGTCCTGAAAAGTTAAGCAAGCTGTCCAGGGTCACAAAGGAAACATGTACCACAAATTGGTCTAGAATCCAGGACTTCCTGGCTTTGAGGCCTGCTGTCTACTACTATGCCTATGTCTCTCGGTCTCCTGCTGTCTAGCCCTCTCCCTCGCTCACAATAGGCACTCAATAAAAGCTTGTTGATTGATTCTTAATGCAAACAAGTCATACTGCTAATGTCTGAAATTCTACATTAGATTCCACGCTTCAGAAAAGGAATAAGAAGAGTATCAATGACTACCTAAATTATTCAAAGAAACGATGGTCACCAGTTTAGGAAGAACACAAAGGATAAATTATCAGTGTTCCAAAAGAGACATTCAGGTATAGAGACAAAAAGAACTGTAGATACCAAAAATACAAATGAATGCAGAACTTTAAGATTATTACGTAATAATCTTACGTAATACAAAGTTTACTTAAAAGATGAGGGCCAATCTAATACCAAAGTCCAAAAGTAAGCCACCATCCTATGACCAAGCAATAAGCACAAAAGAACCATAAAAAGTATCACATGTTTCTTTTCCCAGAAGTACCTAGGATAATGTGAACATTCATTAATTCACTTAAAATACATTAAGCATCTATTCTATGCAGAGCACTGTTCTAAACATTAGAGGAAAGTACCAACAATCAATGATAGCTACAGAAAAGTAGATCATAAGCTCCTCCTTTCATTATCTAGCAAAGTGCTTTGCACAGTGTAGGCACTTAATGGTTGGTAAATTGTAATGGAATTTGTAGTGCAGTTTTTGTAGTATAGTTGGGTGATCCAGAAACATCTACCCAAAACTGTACTACAAACTAACAGATTAAAAATGCTTAAGGGAGAATGTGAAGGAGAGAGGTAAGTATACTGTTAGGGGCAGTCAAAAAAAGAGAAAGACAATTAAGACAACTTGGTAGGTGGGGGGGGGGGGGGAGTTGTCAGGGATTGAGGGAAGGCTTCCAGAAAAAGAAAGCATTTGATCTAAGTTTAAATTTGTTAAAGAGTGAAGACTAAAGTAAAGGGATGTATGCAACTTTACTGGCAGTCGCCCACACCTCTCTACTGAGGGAAGAAATGTTCATTATCTACTAATCAGAACCAAGAGGGAGAAAAAAATATTACATAGTAATCCATCAACATTTTCTGTCCTTGTCCTTTTCTAAGTCATGTACAAATATAAATATTCTCTTTCTCTTAAGTTGATAATCTTCTTAAAATTCTGCCCTTTACCTTTCACTTAAAGGGTTATCAAAACCACAGAGCATCCTAATAAAGCATCTAGCTCTGGAATGCTGCTTGTGAAGACAATGCTGGAAAGACCACATAGCATCCTGTTGAACATTCATTATAACGCAGCCTTTCCACTTTATATACTCTAATACAACAGGGGCAGCTAACTGGTGCAGTGGATAGAGCACCAGTGCAAGAGTCAGAAGGCCCTGAGTTCAAATCTCACCTCAGACACTTGACACTCACTAGCTATGTGACCCTGGGCAAGTCACTTAACCCCAACTGCCTCATCCTGGGTCATCTCCAGTCATCCTGAGGAATATCAGGTCTCTGGATCCAGATGGCTCCGGAGGAGAAGTGAGGCTGGTGACCTGCACAGCCCTCCCTCACTTAAAACAAAGTCAAGTGCAAATCATGTCATCATTTCTCTGATGGCATAGTCTTCTTTGGAAACAAAGGACGAACACACACATTCTAATACAACACCACTCAGACTGGTGACATCAATGGTTGGCATGCCTTTACTGTAACACACTGATACTTCATTCCCATTCTCTCAGCATAAATAGGCAACAGAAAAATTATGCCTTCAAGGGCACTGGTGGTGGCTACTTAGCCCTAAAGAGAAAATCCTTAATTTTTATTTCCACTTCATTTTTTCCAGGTGGTGAAACTACAGGTAAAGAATGCTGCATATGCTTTCATACTTTCTTGTCTTGTCTAGGTTTGCTTAACTTTTTCTTTGTTACAAGAAAGGGTTAATTCAGGGGATTGGATTAATCAAGTAAATATGAATAAATGAAATGTGGTGTAAAAAACAAAAGGCATCCAACTTAAAATAAAAACAAACTCTACGCTGGAGGCATCATGGCATAAAAGATAGCGCTGACCCTATAGTCAGAAAATCCTGGGTTCAAGTGTGCTCTCTGACACACTAGCTATATGGTCACGGTGAATCACTTAACTCGTTCCATGCCTCCAGACAATTCTCTAAAATTACAAAATGCAGAGAGGTGGCTCACCACAGGTTGGGGGAGAATGAGAGGAAAATAGACAGCCACCCCCTACCCTTTATGATATCAGAGCTTAAAAGGGGCTGCCTGTCCAAATGCTTAGCAAAATGAAACATCTAAGTTGTGAAGAATGTCATTTAATGCACCTGCCTGAATTACATCACCTAGTACTCTGGTTTTGGGTAAACAGCTCTACCTGAAAAGGGCCTGTGAATAGGCTGAATATCCAATCAAAGGTTATCTTTGGATGGCTTTGGTCAAAAAAAAGACTTACAGCCTTTTGTAACTAGATATAACAGGTGAGTTATCTATGATCCTATGATCTTATGAGGCTACAAAACAATGCTGTGGCTTTTTCCCTCAATAAAAAAGTTCCAGGGATACTGAAGAGGTTAGTATCCATTTAGCCAATATTTCACACCATCTACAGGATCACTATTAACAGAACAATGACCCTGAATAATCAATAAAAGATTAAATTACGTTCAGTATGCTTTAAGAAGGCACTGAAGCTATATGGCAAGTTTCTAAAGTTATTTTAGGTTTTTTAAAAGTTGAGTAAAATACTTAGGCACTAAAAGTTAACTCAGTTTTCAAAAGGTCAGCCATCAGAACTTATTTCTGGAAGGCTCCACAGACAACTAAGAACTTTTTTTACTGTACTATTTGTTGAATTTTTTTTTTAACTAATCCTAAACAGAAGTTTTTACTTATAATCTGAACAATGAGCAACTCTCTGACCTTCTTAAAAGACGAATAAAATACCTCTTCAGATTCAGGAGCGGCTTGGGAATCAGCCATCTCCTCTAATTCATCTTCAGCCACATAGTCTTGCTCTTGCATTCCTTGCGGCCCACCATAAGACTGCATGTATTCTTCATCCTAATAGCCATTAAAGAGAAAAGTTTTTCTCACGCATCTTTTTTTTTTTTAAACACGTTATCATCATGAATCATGCTGTCATTCCAGTAAACTTTTCTGGGGATAACGTACCTATAGCCAGGTTCAAATAATGTAAATGCGACGCCAAATACGTAGTAAATGAGAGGAATATCATGCTGCCTAAACACTGAGTTTAAGTAATACTACAGCTTTTATATCTAGAGTACCCTGTCTAGCAACTCATGCTTTTTCTTTCATGTCCAATGCTAAGGAAAAGAGTCAGTTCTTTCTGCTCAAACAGAAGCTATCTAAGTGGTATCAGAAATGAAGAAAACACTAAGACAACTAGAAGTCAACTTTCAATTGGCTGTATAAATATAACCCAAGTCTACAAATTCAATTCTGTTCAACAAGCATTCATTAAAAGCCTACTATGTGCAAGGCTTTATGCCTATTTTAGCTACTAGTTTCAATTCATTCCGGTTTTTTTCTTAAAAAAATCAGAACTCATAATTATAGAAATAAAATGGGCATATTTTACTTGTACTCTTTCCATTTGCCTGTTTGTTCTCTCTAAGGTAGTGAATCTCTCTGATGTTTCTAGCCACCCTTAACAATATATTAACTAAACAATCAGTCCCTGAATAACTGAAAATAAGGTTTATCTAATACTGGTCATAGTCTTGTTTCTTCAGCATTGAAAATAAATGTATCTAATGTAATGAAACTCTTCCTTCTATCTTCCAAGACTGCTTCATAGTTTTTTAGTTTCCTTTTCACCTACCAGAAAATACTAACCTCATCCAATTAATCACAATGGATACCACTAGATGTTATTCACAAGGCCAATTTCAGGACCACAACTAAATCCAGATTATGAACAATGTAAAATTAAATCTTTAGATAAGACATAAGGGAACATAGTTCAGTGACCTGGGAACTCCACAAATACAACACAATAAAATAAAAATCCAATACTCTCTACATCTAAAATATCATACACAGTTCATTTTTTTCTGAGGTTCTAAATAACATTTTATATGCAAAATATCAGAAAACCTAACCAACATGCCCCTTTACTAATAAATGTAATTACTAGTTATCCCACACAAAATCAAAACTTAAGTTCTAAGTCACAAACTGAATCTGATTAATAGTACATCCAGACTTCTGTAAATTTTAATGCTCCTGTGTTTCCATCTTGTCCTAAATGCTTAGTGTCAAGCTTCTCCTCCTGATTTTATGACCAAATATCAGCACTTGGAAAATGTCTAAAATGAACAACACTTCAGTAGCAGAATCAACACTGTTTCTGCCATGCAAACCATATCTAATGAGGGCATCATTTAATAGAAAAGAGTATCTTCATAATTTTCTTCATTACTATGAGACAGCACTTCACACACATCCTTCCCCAACCAGGATTATTTTTACTACTAAGCAAATGTTGCACATATTTCACTCCTAAGTCTAGTGTACTGCCATGAATATCCTTCCATACCAAAAAAAGAAAATGCAATAAACTATGGCAAGTGTCAGAAAAGTCATTTAAAAAAATTACGATGCACCTATTAATTAAAATCAAAGTGTTAAGGTACTCTGAGGCTAGTGAAAGATTCAGCTAAATTGCTTAAAGCTTCAAAATTTACTATTTTATGTAGGATGTTATGGTAACTTTATTGCTAGGACTACAGATCTTATGCTAAAAGTCAACGAATTCACTTGACATAAATTCCTTTTACAGCAAACTCTTCTGGGATGCAGGTAATAAAGTTATACTCAATCTGAGAATTCTGCCTTTCCCTCAAAGAAAATTATATGGTTTCAGAGCTAGTAACGGACTTTAGAGATCACCTACAGCGGTTTTTATCCTAGGGTTCATAGAAAGATTTCACGGTGAGGAAAGGAATTCAGTGAATTTGGCTGGAGGAAAAAACTTTATTTTTATTTTCACTAACCTCTAAATGACATTTAACATTTCCTTCAATTTTGAATGTAGGCAACAAACAATATTCTGAGAAGGGGTCTACAGACTTGCCTAGACCAAAAAAAAAGGTTATGGCTAAGAATCATTGGTCTGGTATAACACCTTCATTTTACAGACAAAGAAAATGAGTCCACTATCTCAGAGTTAAAATCATAGCTCTCTTCCCTCTCCCCTTTAAGAAAACATTTAAAAAGGACGCACTCCACAAGGTACTTTGTACACTCCTACCAGTTTCTAAACTACAATCTAGGAGCTATGACTACAGGTCCAGGAAAAAATTCATGACTAGCTTCCTTTAGGTACTCAGGGAAGGTAAAGGTGTCTTGATGACAGAAGTAGAGCTAGATGACCAATGAGGAAAGAGGAGTAAGCCATATGAAAAGCTGACCAGTCAGAAGGAGTTCTGAGAAGGGCGGGGGGCAGGGCAGAGGAGGAGAAGGAAATCATCACAAAAAGTTCCTGATGCCCAGAAAATGATACTGCAGATAATTCCACCACCCCTTCCACCCCTGAATAGCAATCCTACTTCCTCTCCCTCTACCCAACATTCTTCATTCATCCACAACAACCTCTTAATCATTCCTGGAAACAATCAAATTCACCATTCCCACTACAACTACACCATCATCTTTTCCCTCTCACTATTCCTTCCTTTCCTCAATGCACACCCAACTAACATTCTGGGGTTTCATCATTAAAACAACTATTATGTAAAGACAGGTAAACTTTAATATATGCAAATGTTTGCATTAGGAGTCAAATATTAAACACAATTATTCAAAATATATAGTCTATACCACCTCTGCACAATAATATCACCCATAACTTAATTCTAATTCAATACTATCTGAAGACAGAGGAACGAATATACTAAATGATCACTTTTGCAGTATCTGAAATACGTAAGATTCTATTCCAAATATGATCATTGTTTTTTCACATTAAACTTCATATAACTGTTTATTTAGACATTTCTCCCTTGTAATCTCAATAAGACATGTGAAAATAACTGAACTTTATTGATACAAACAGGAAAAATCACAAGTATTTCTTTTACCAAAATTAAAAATCAGCAATCTCTGCCACCTTGATTACAGATAACAAATTATGTGTGACATTTTCTAAACTAACCTCCAATCTCTTTATTCTGTTTTAGACAGTTCTCAGTTACAAAAAAGATGAATGAGCAGGACATCAATCACTTTGGAATATTAGCACCTTAAAGATGTCTTTAGCAGGTCAATAATCTTTTCACCTTCGAAGGACTTTATCAGATCTTGTCTAAAGCCTGGATAAAAGCTTTTGCATTAAGTACTTCTAACAATTGGCAGTGTATCTCCACTACACAAAGCTGTTTTCTTCCTTATGGACACAATCCTCAAGGTCATGATTCTCAGCAGCTTTCCAGCATGACAAAGAAGCATTACCTACCGCCAAACAAGCTGTCAACACAAACTTTGTCATAGCCTAGATAAAGAAACTGGCAGACAGTGATAATAGGTCTAATTTCCCTCTCTCCCAAGGGAAGCAAATAGATTTCAAATCAGTCTAAAAACCTATGCAAGGAAAGAAATGTTATCTTTGGAGGTACAAAAGAAAAAGACTCACTGGAAATTCATCTAGAGGTTCATTGATTTCAATGTCTAGCACTTCATCATTGTCAATTTCTTCCTCCCCCTGTTCTTCGACATATTCTATTTGGTCTTCTGTCAACTCAGCATCATGGCCTTCATACTGTTCTTCTTCAGTGTAGTCTTGAGGATACAATTCAGATCCATCAGATTTGTGATAAATCATTTCATCCTCTCCTTGTTCATATTCGGATTCATGTTCTACAGACTGATCATTAGTATTGTCGGAGAGTTCAAACGATGTAACCATGCCAGACGTAGTGTTAAGACTAATTGTGACACCCTGAGAACTAGAGTGGACAAACATACACAAAATGAACCACACAATTAGACACTAACACAAGAAGCTTATCAATTATTTGCTAAAAAGATTTAAACTATAACTAGGGAGAATTTAATACAATGAATAGGCAAATGATTAATATTTCCTTAAGTAATAACCTAAAATAAAATTTCACATATTGTATAATTCATTTCAATAAACCCATCTCTCTCTCACACACACACACTCTCTCTCTCTCTCTCTCTCTCTCTCTCTGCACTCAGTTCATCATCAGTTGCAGGCTATATGATGAAGATAATCAAATCAACCAGATGGTCTAACAGATATGTACAGCAAAAATCTTTAGTGGTAGTTGGAAAAAATAAAAGCATTTTCAACTTTTCAGAATAAAAAGTAAATTGCTCAAACTACATATTTTCAAGTGTTTTGAAATTTAAATATATATACTATTCTACTAACAAAAATAAGTATTTTTATTTTAAATACTTCTGACCATAATTTTTTAAGTGTAGGATTTACATAGTAACTAATTCTCTATTATAATATATCGAGTATTAAGAACTTCCAAGTTTTAGAACTTACCTGTAATAAAATGAATTTCTGAGCATACTCAAGGTTAAAAATAGTAAGATAATCTTCAGCTCAGCAAATCAGTTCATTTCACTCAACATTGTGATAACAAAATTATTACAAGCACAAAATAATCATTTTGTGCAAAGAATCATGAAAGATCAAGTAATTAAAGCAGGAGAAAATACAAAATTCAAAAAATCCTTTAAGTTAATACTTTAAAAGTTAATACTTTAAAAATATGAATGACTTCAAATCCATATCATGACCTAATAAATAATTTAAACAATGCTGGAACAAATTCTGAAACCAAAGAAATTCAGGAAAAAAAGTAACTTGGCTTGAAAAAACACGTTAATATTCAAGCAAAAAATTATTTAAATATCTATTAAACTGTATCAGTTAAGCATGATTTAAAATACACTCATGATGACAAAAATTAACAGAAACACACAGGAGTACAATAAATAGGATTTATTTTTCTGTACAAGCAACTGAATGTCAAATTTCTTCCCAAAGACTCTTCCCTTAAAAACTAACAAAAAAGCAGTAAATAATCAAATATTCATTTTACCAGAACATACTAGTAATTCAATTTCAACAAATTAAAGGAGATTCCAAGATAACAACATCCATAACAAAATAAATTACGAATCCAAAGGAACATTTCTAAAATGTTCATGCTTGAAATACAACTAAAATAATAAACAAAGGTGTTAAGAATCATCACAGTTCATTAGCCACAAATCATATTAAATGGTTATAACAACAGTATCTTATGTATTATCAAAAATTTCATAAATTTGTTGATTTTCATTCAATATCCAAAAAAATTCAACATGAAAATATCATTAATTTTAAAAAATAATCTACATAAATATGAAAATACATAGACTATATTTATGTTAGAGAATATATAAAACCATTTAGACACAATCATAAGAATAAACTCTTCAAGCATATATGAATAAGTATATGAATACATCAAGCAATTTTAAGTATATAACGTATTTAGACATACAAACACATGTACTCTTTTCTTCATTCAAATTAAATAAAAATATAAAAAACTGAGTTTAGTAAGGTACCTGAAATTTAGTTCATCTTCATTATCACTCTGCAAAAGATCATCATTCAGTTCTTCATCTGACAAGTCTGACTGATTCTGGATGAAAAAAATTTATTAATATTTGGTCCTTTCTATAAAGAAACATTACAAAAATGACCAATTTATAATAATTACATTATTCTTAATCTTTTATAATTAAAACATGTGATATGAGTAGATACATCACAAATTTCTAGGTTCCACAGGAAGCTAGACATTGAGACATGCTGGCATTCAAACCTATTCAAAAATTATTATGCCATCTACAAGAAACTATCTATTCACTTGGAATGCAAAGACAGAATGAAACAATTCTTGCTTTTATTAAGTTTTAATCTCCATGTAAGAGACTAAGCACATACACAAATACATGTGGCACAACCTAATTAGGAGAGGAGAAGAGAGTTTAGAAAGGGGAGGGAAAAAATAAGGGAGATTAGGAAAACCTATGGGAAGTTGCAGTTGATTCTAGTCTAAAAGAAAGATAAGGATTCTAAAACATGGTGTTGAGGAAAGTACATTTCAGGATGACGTGAGGCAATCATACAAATGGAGCTGAAAAAGTCAGTTGAAGTCAGATTTGGGGTGTCTTAAATAAGAGACAAAAACCCAATGTTTTTGAACAGGGATACTGGATGGTCAGCTATGACCTTAACAAGATTATTTTAGTAGCATTGTAGAAGGTGGACTGCAGGTGGGAAAAAAATCCTGAAACAGAGAAATCAATGAGGAAGCAATTAAATAGTCCAGCTAAGAGTGATGAAGGTCTGAACTAGGACAGTGATTGTATGACTGGAGAACACTCCAAAGATATTACACAAATAGAAGACAAGACTAAGCAAATGGTTATGAGATTTTGGAACATCTCTAACTTAAAGGAGTTTTACCCTCATCATCTGCTGCTTTCTTCCACTTGTATTAAAATGATTTTCTATCCAAACTTTTAGAATATATTATAAAAAGGATAGTTTGTGATTATACTCAGAAAAGAAGACAACATTCACTCAAAGCCAGCATGGGTTCATCAGGAGCAAATCATGCAAGAACATACTATATCTGACAAGGTTACTACATTGCTAAGGGATAGTCCTCAGATACTGAAGAACTTCATCAAGTATTGACAACATACAGATGATGAGAAAGAAGAGAAAAAACAAAGATAATAAGGAACTTAAGCTGGGTTAAGTTTCAGGGAGATAAGAACTATTTGTTTTGGGATCCCAAACATTGAGTTTAGGATACCAATGGAACATACAGTAAACAATTCAAGAAGTAGGAACAAGGGGCAGCTAGATGGTGCAGTGAACAGAGCACCAGCCCTGGAACTCAGGAGAACCTGAGTTCAAATCTGGCATGAGACAATTGACACTTACTAGCTTTGTGACCTTGGGTAAGTTACTTAACTCCAATTATCACTTCCCCCTCCCAAAAAAAAAAAAAAAAAAATGTAGGAAGAAGCAGGATTCACAAGAAGGATCAGGGTTCATTTGAGAATCAAATGTTGCAGAGGTGGATATTTTATGACTCCTTGTTCACTCAGTTCCAAATTTATAAATATATACATTTTGCCCAAAAGTATGGTATAATGAAAGACGTCAAATGCTTTGCTGGGGTTTTTCTATATCTAAGGAATATCCCTTATCATTCTAGTAACCTTGTCAAAAAATGAAATTAGTTAATACTCCACATTTAGCTTTACAAATAGCTTTTCATGGAGGCATGCTTTATATACATTATTATAGTATGACTTAAGCAGTTTTATTTGGGGGAAAAGGGAGTCCAGATCTGTGATTTCATCAGGGTAGGGAGTTCCCAGTGACTAAACTCTCTTGAACAAATTAGGTAAGTAATTGTTCTGTAACTCAGAGCATTAAGTTGTCTATAATACAAAGAAGAAGATCAAAGACTTGCCCAGAGTCACATAGCTAAGAAGGAGCAGAGATACCTTTCTGACTCCAAGGATAATGCTCTATTCTTATGGCACACCGATTCTCACTATTTAAAAGAAGTTAACCTTCAAGAACTCATTTTCAAAAGGAACACCTGTTTCTCACCTTTTTGCCAGACAACAAATCTTCTCCAAGCAAATCATCTTCAAGTTCACTGGGGAAAAAATGGAAAGCCAATAATCTATTTCTATAATAAAACATCTCAAGACACTATAGTTTTTATTTTATAAACCATCATTATATAATAAGACTTAACCCCTGACTTATACAAAAGTTCTGGTTTTACAATGTTGATTAGGATATATTTTATAGATTTTCTTACCTCATCTTTCAGCTCTCCTCCAATGAGTATAGGTTTAGGTAAATGCATGTGTATGTGTGTGTGTGGGTGTGGGTGTGGGTGTGGGTGTGGGTGTGGGTGTGTGTATACACATATACACACACAGCCCTACATATGCCTACATATGTGTGTATAAAGTCTGTTAGGTATATATGCATACTAATAAACATAATAAATGGCGACTGACTGACTTGTTGACATACATATAAAATGTGTAGTCCCACATTTTATGGAGGGGGTAAGTAGCATTATAGTACAATACCAAGAGTAATGAGCTAGCAATCAGTTTTCCTTCTAGTCCTAGCTCTGTGCAACAGAATAAATTTAAGCAATTTATTCTTGGTCAAAGATTCTCCATATATAAAATGAAGGCAATGACTAGATCAACAGTCTATAAAGTCTGAACACAGAATGGCAAGAACTGCTCATTTCTGCTTGCACCCGCATTACCTGAAAACTGTAAACAACAACAACAATGAACAACATTATTCTGGGAACTTTTTCAAAAATGAAATATACAATATAGGGTATTTAAACAGTATAAACCAGCATTACCCTTCAGAAATGGTGTGCGTGTGCGTGTGTGCGTGTGTGTGTGTGTGTGTAGAAAGAGAGACAGAGAATATGAATGAGATGACTTCTTTCTGGAGTAGTGAGAAGCACTGTCACCTGCGGAAATTCACATACGGACAAATCACTGGACCTGGAGTCAGGAAGACAAGTTCAAATCTAGCCTCAAACTGGGCAAGTCATTTAATGTCTATTTGTCTCAGTTTCCTCAAGTGTAAAATGGGGATAATAATAGTGTCTACTTCTAGACTTATTGTGAAGATCAAATGCTCTTCTTTACTACTCACCACAAAAAAGAACAAATTAACTCAAATACAAAAGCAAGAATACAATACTGGTCTCCCTAGATCATAAGAGTGTGCAGGGAAAAGTAAGGTAGAATAAGACTGGAGAGACGGCCACGTTGTAAAGAGCTTTAAATGGCAAACAGAGAATTTTTTGTTTGATCCTACAAGTGATAAGGAAACAATGAAGCCTGAGCTCTCCTGAGACATTCCTCTGGGTGACATGGTCAGATCTGGGCTATAGGAAAATGAATCTGATTTATAGTTCAGTGAAAGATGGACTAGAGCTGGGAGAGACTTGAGGCAGGGAAACCAACCAACAGGCTATTGCAAGTCTGGAGAGGAGAAGAGCAGGACTTGCACCAAGGTGGTGGCAGCGCCAGAAGAGAAAGAAGGGGGCAAGATAATGTTAAGAAGACAAAATGGAGGCATACATTAAGATTTTAAGAAAATACAAATGACAGAAATTGGCAATAGATTGTATATGGGTGGTGAAAGTGAAGAGTCACAGAAGATACTTTGGTTATGAGTCTGGGTGACTGGGAAGACGGTGGTTTTAAGAGGAAATATAATTAGTTCAACTGGGGGCCTGTCTATGGGACACTCAGTTTGAGATGCCTAATACAAAGTTAGTGATACAAGTTAGGAAGTTAGAGCTGGATAAGATTTAAGAATCACCAGCATAGAGACGATAACTGAATCCAAGGAAGCTGATGAAATTATCAAGAAAAACAGTATAGAGGGAAAAGATGGACCAGAACAGAGCCATTGGGGACACCAACTTTTAGCTGGCATGACCTAGACAAAGATCCAGCAAAGCAGACTGACAAGGAGCATTCGGATGGAAAACCAGGATACAGTAGAGTCATGAAAGCTTAGTAAGAAATGGGTATAAAGTAGAAGGGCTCAAAAGCTGCAGAGGTTAAAAAAAATGACGAGAACTGAAAAGGCCATTAGATTTTTGGTAAGAGATTACAGGTAACTTTGGGGAGAGCAGTTTCAGCTGCATAATAAGGTTGCAAGCCAAACTGTAGAGAGTTAAAAAGAGAACAAGAGGAAAGGAAGCAGAGGCAGCATTAGCTATAAACAGTCTTCAGAAAAAGTTTAGTCGCAAAAGGGAGAAGAGATATGGAACAATAGCTAGCAGGAATGGATCAAGTGCAAGTTTTTTGAGGATAAAAGAGACATGAACATGTTTGTATGTAGTAGGGGGGCAGCCAGTAGACAAGGAAAGATTAAAGAAGACTGAGAGGGTGAGGATGATGAAGGGGATAATGTGTCTGAGATGATGGTATGGAATGGAAGGTGATCTCTTGTGCATGTAGACAGGGCTTAACCAAAGTAAGGATGAGGGCCACTTCTTCATGACAGCAGTGAAGGAGGAGACAGCAGCAGAAAATATCTGGGTGACATGAGATGAGGAAAAAAAGGAGCTCTCAGAAAATGGTCTCAATTTTTACAGTAAAATATGTAGCAAGGTTCTCAGCTGAGAAGGAGGGAGAGCCATGGGTTGTCTGAAGAGGAATGAAAAGGTCTGAGAGAGCACTTGTAATGAGTGTGACAATTAGTTAATTAGGGAAGCATAAAAGAATGCCTTGCCATAGGGAGAACAAAGGTGAAGTTAAGGGTATCATTTTACAGCAGACATCATCAATAGAGTTTCATGATTTTCTCCAACTTCATTTAGCAGTACATGTAGGAAGAAAGGCAGTGGTTGGTGGAAGTGACCTAAGGCTGATGCCTGAAGAACAAAATCAATGATACAATAAGGGAACAAAAGAACTCAAGAGGAAGGCACAGAACTGAAATGGTTCACTAAGGGTAAATATGGGGAAGTGAAAGTGTAGTTAGTGCAGAAGTCATGGCTTGAAAAGGAGGAATCAAATAATTGGAGTCCCAATGAGAACAAAAAATAGGGTTTGGGTTTGCAAGGAAGAGGGAAAAGTGGAATGACAATGACTTATCAGATAAAGAGAATTTCAGAGTTCACAAAGAAAGAAATGGTGCATTTGAGAATGATAGCAAGATCAAGATTGTGACCATCCATCTTTGTGTGTGGCTAAAATAGGTTGGAAAGTAGGTCATGTGAGACTGATAAGTTGAGTAACTGTGAAACTAGGGTATTGGAGAGGATACCAAATATGTATATCAAAATCCTCTTAAAGACAGAAGTTCAGAAAAAGAGAAAAACTGTGACCCCGGCACTTACCTCAAAAGGGAGTGTCCTTGAGGACAATGTCCCAGCAGACAACATGGTTATTGTTTAAATGCCCCAGGGAGCACTAATATAGAACTTGGGCTATTCATCCATTAACCCCCACCATGAATCTATGGAACGGCATACGTCCTTTTGTAATCAAACAAATATTCAACAATATCTTTTTTGAGAAAAGGAAGGATAGTAGTTGACTGAGGATGGTTTTGAATGTCAGGTTAAAGAGTGTGGCCTTTACTTGGTAGGTGACAGGGTATAACAGTGATATAATCATATCTATGCACAAGGAAGAAAAGTTTCCAGATGACAAGGAAGGAGAAGAAACAGAAAAAACACAGAGAAACCACTTTTTGTTGTAGCAAAGAACTAAAAACAAAGTAGATGCCTACTGACTGGGGCTAAATAATTTGTAGAACATAAATGTAACAGAATATTACTTCACAAGATGACAGAACAAATATGAAGAACACAGGGAGGTCTGAGAAGACATAAAATAAAACAGAATGAAGTAAAAAGAAATAGGAAAACAGGACAGGATAACAACCTTTTTTTTAAAAAAAATCACAACTGAGCAATATAATGATCTAGAATGGCACCAATGAAGAAGCATAAAAATTTACCTTCCTCTATACTCTGCAGAAACAAAATATAACATGTACTGGTAGACTTAGTTGAGCAATTGGTTGAGTTTACTAAATTGATGTTTTTTAATCTTTCTTTTTTCATTTATTATAGGAGCTCTAGGCAGGGGGAAAATGAGCAATATAGTGGGAAATGTAGTAACAGCAAGTATCAATAAAAACTTAGAAATAAAGAGGAAATGACGCTGTCCAAACGAGTGGCTATGGCAATAGTAATATGAATACAAGAGGTGAGAATCTTGAGCAAAACTCTGGATGTAGAACTGATAGAATTTGGTGGGTGATTAGATATGATGTGAACAATCAAAAGTAAGTTCAAGATATTGAAAACAGGAGTATGGGTGAGGAAAAACAGAAATACTGAAGAATGGACACCAACCAATTTCTAGGAAAAGATAGTAAACCTAGTTCTGAGTGAGGAATCCAAGTCAAAATGTGCCACAGGCAGTTGTAGAATGCAGATCTCAGCCCCAGAAAAAGGGTCCAACAAGAATTTCATTTACATAAATTTGAGAGTTCAAATTACAGAAGTCAACAAGAACAAAAAAGGGGGACAATGAAACAGCAATATATATAAATACTGATGATTTGCATGGGGTTTTTGCCACAATCTACAATTCTGCTGATACTGTTAACTGTTTCAATTAGGTTTTTGGTTGATTCTCTAGGGTTATCTAAGTAGACCATCATCTCAGCTGCAAAAAGTGATAGTTCTGTTTCCTTTTTGTCTCTGCAAATTCCTTCAAAATGTTTCTTGTTTTACTGCAATAGCTAGCACTTCTCATGCAATGTTAAACAGTGGTGGTGATAAGACAGCATTGCTTTATCCCTGATGTTACTAAAAAGGCTTCTAACAGATAAAGCTTGTTCTTGGTTTTAGATACTACTTTTTATATTAAAGAAAACTCCATTCATTCCTACGCTTTCTAATGTTTTTAAAAGGAATGGATGTTGTACTTTGTAAAAAGCTTTTTTCTGATCTGTTGAAATGATATTGAGATTTTTGTTGTTTTTGTTATTAATATGGCCAACTATACTTACAGTTTTCCCACATTTCTAGTATAAATCCAGCCTGGTCATAATGTATGATTTGTATGACATATTGCTGTAATCTTCTTGCTAGTATTTTATTTAAAATATTTGCATCAATAATTATTAAGGAAATTGTTCTGTATATTTCATCCTCTGTTTTGACTCTCTTTGGTTTAGGTATCAAGACAACATTTGTCATAGAAGGAATTTTGTGTCTTCTTTACTTATTTTTTTCAAGAAAATTTTTTTTAAAATATCTAATAGGTGGTTGGTGGTATGAGACTTGAAAAGAAAGACTCTTCTGCATAGAGATGATAACCAAACCTGTGGAAGTTAAAGAGATGACTGAGAGAATGTGTATATAAAGAAAAGATGGCCCAGTACAGGGCCAAAATGGGGGGGGGGGGGGGGGGGGGGGGGGGGGGGGGGGGGTTGGCGCTGATGTGAACTATGACAATGAACCAGAAAAGGAAACAGGGAAATAGACAAGCAGGAGAACAATACATTAAAACCCAGAAGAGAGTATCTAGAAGAAAATAGTAGCAGTGTCAAGTGCTACAAAGAGTACAAAAAGAAATGGAAACAGAGGAAATGTCATAGGATTTAGCAATTAAGAGACCATTTGGAACTTCAAAAACAGTTGAATGAAAAGATGAGAAAGAAGTCAGACTGCAAGGGACTGAGAAGTGAGAGAAGAGGAAATAGAAAGCTAAGTATAGAAACTCTGGAGATTGGCTGGGAAAGAGATGAGAGACAGGATGACACTTTAAAGGGACAGTAGGATCTAGTAAGGGCTTTTTAAGAATGGAGGATATGAACTGATGTAAAGTGAAGTGAGCAGAACCGTGTACATAGTAACAGCAATACTGTAAGGATGATCAGCTTCGAAAGACTTAGCTACTCTAATCAAGACAATTCCCAAGAGAGGACTGAAGAAGTCTTGAGTACAAATTGAAGCATATTTTTTCAACCTTATGTTTCTTGTTGTGGGTATGTGTGTATGTTTTCTTTTGCAACATGGCAAATGTTTTGCATGACTTTACATGCATAATCTATATCATATTGCTTGCCTTCTCAACGGATAGGGAAAGGGCGGCAGGAAGAAAATTTGGAACTCAAAAATTTTTTTAAATTAGTGTTAAAAAATTTCACATGTAATTTAGAAATATTTACAAACTAAAAATATACTAAAAAGAAAAAACCACGGAGGAGATAAACATATTTCTAGGGTATAGGGAGAGATCTAACAGCAAAACTCAAGAGGGGATTTGTAAGGGCAATCTGCTAGATGGTGAGGGTATGAGGGTATATATAGATAGACCTTGGTAAGAAGGGCCTCTTCATGACACTGAATTAAAAGCAGGGGATAGGAACATGTGAAGGGGCTTTGAGATGTGGAAAAGAAAAAAAAAAAAAGGACCTCAAAATTGATGGCTTTTATTTTTTCAGTACCAAACAGTACAAGTTTACAAGGCAAAGACCTTAGCTGAGAGGATGGGGGGAAGGTATGGGTTGAAGAGGAATAGCCCTCTTGGATCAATTAAAGAGAAATAGAAAATAGGATTGCCTTGCTATAGGGATTGAGATGAACAAAACTGAAGATTAGGAAGTTTGGAATGATGGAAAATATGATGGGAACAAGGAATTTCTGATTAAATGACTAATGAATCCCTGGAGGGAGACAACATCATCAAAGTTCTGCAGGGGAACAAATCTGTGTCATACTCAGGGAATAGCTAAACAAGCTGTGGTTCATGAATGCAACAGAACATTACTGTATCAGATGAAACAAAGAATTCAGAAACATGGGAATTTTTTTTTTAAACTGTGCATGATGACAGTATAAATGGAAAAAATAAACTCTCAAACTAAAAACGTGGCACTATTATGACTAAGTACGTTCTTAAACAGATGAAAAAAATACACTTCCCTCTTCACTGGTCAAATGAGTCACTCAGTCAACAATCATTTATTAAGCACTTACCTATGTGACAGTGTGCTAATATGAACTGGAAATACAAAGAAAAGCAAAAACATGGACCCTGTACTCAGAAAACTTACAGCTTGAAAGGGACAGAGCATGCAAATACAACTACAAAACAAGCACAGTATAAATTGAGAGAAGGCACTAGAAATGCCAGGAACAACCTCTTACAGAAGTGGGATCTAAGCTGAGTTTGATGAAGGTGGAAGGAAGAAGAATATTCCAGGCATGAGAAATAACAGCGAAAAGTTCCTTAATCAGGAAATGGGAGGAGGAATGTGTAAGGAACAAGCTGGTCAGTGATCCCATCGTACATGAATGGAGTAAAGTTTAAGAAGGCAGAAAAAGAGGAAGAGGTCCAGGTATAAAGAGCTTTAAATGCCAGACGAGATTTTGTATTTGATCCAAAAGGTAGTTCATCATGATGTGAGTAGGAGTGACATGGTCAGACCTGTACTTTAGAAACTTCTTTGTGTCAGTTAAGTGGAAGATAAATTGAAGTGGATAGAGACTTCAACAGAGAAACCAACTGAAAAGCTACTGTAATAGTCCAGGCATGAAATGTTAACAGCCTGCACCAGAGTGCTAGTTCTGTGAGTAGAAAAGGAATACTATGAAGGTAGAAATGACAACAGTTAAAAATACACCAAATATGCAGAGTGAGTACAAGTGAAGAATAGGAAATGACACACAAGTTGCCAGCCTACAGGACAGAAGAGTGGTGTGGTGGTACCTTCCAGACTAACAGGACAGTTACAAAGTGGGGAACTTACATGGAGAAAGATGAGTTCAAATTTGGATATGCTCAGTTTCAGCCATGCCGAAATGTTCAAAAGATAAAAGATAATGGGAGACCAGAAGTCAGTAGAGGTCAGAGCTATACAAATGTGAAGATCATTGACATAAGGAAGCATTCAGCAAAAGAGACTGGAAAAGAACAATTAGAACGAACTAGTATACAGTAGTGTAGCAGAAACCTAGAAAGGAGACAAAGTATCAATGAGAAGAGTAATCACTAGTGACAAAGGCTATAAAAAGGTCAACAAGGATGAGAGCTGAGAAAAAGGTGTTGAATTTGCCATTTTTCCCATTTGTATCTCTTATGCCTAACACAGTACCTCACACAGTAGGCATTTAATAAATGACTATAAAATTAAAACAATAAAGTATTTAAAAATCTAGAAGTATGATATCCTATTTTATTAGGATGTCTTCTAGTTCAAATGCAAAATTCCCTAACTGAATAAAGTAGTGCTTTCCAACCTAGAATATATTCCAAAAAGGTAAAAAGATCTCAATTCTCAATACCTGAGAATTCCACTCTCCACAGTAAGGAGGTGAAGGGACATTTAGGGTAAGAAGAGCACATAACAAGTTCAAATTCTTGCCTTTCTCTCCAACTACCACAAACAGAATACAGATGCCTTAGAAGGTCATAAGCTTTGAGTTCCATTTGCAATAAAAATTTAAAACATTTTGAAATAGGCGGAACTATTTAATAATGCAGTAGATAGAGCTACAGCCCTAGAGTCAAAAGGCCTAAGTTCAAATCCAACCTCAGATACTTACTAGCTACTAGTTAGTCCCTGGGCTTAACCAACTGCCCCCTCCCTCAAAAAAAGATCATTATGAAATAAAACTGATTAGTAAAGTGTTCGAATAAGTTATATTCAACATTTATTTTAATGTCACCGTGATGATTTTGAGTAAGACAATACATATCTCTGTTATTCAACCAGGTAAGTTCATACTTAAAGGAGCTGTGATTTCTTCAGTGTGACATTTCTTCAGAACAAAGGTTCAAACTTAGGCTTGATGTAACAGCCTAACAAAGAGAGCTAACCAAAACTAGAGCAAGCTTGTATTAGCCCATTGAGGTACAAACATTCTACAAAGATGTGTTAAGTGATACCTCACAGTTTAACGGAAATAATACTTTTTTAAGCAAAAAAAAAAAAGTTTTCAGTGCTACTCAAAGACTTCTGGCACTGAGCCAGAGAATCTATTACCTGGGAAAACAGGAGGGACTCTCCTATATCCTTCTAAAATCTGAGAATCTTTACTTAAAGCAGTCAGTCATTACAGTGAATTTCAGTCACTTCTGGGGCTGGGAGTCAAAAGACCTGAGTTCTAGTCCCTTTTCTGCCCATAAAGAATTATATGAGTACAAGTTATAACTTTTCTAAGTTTCAGTTACATCTGTGAAACAATGATATCCTCTATCTCACAATAATTATCTCACAGTTATTGTAAAAATGAAATGAAAATCTATCAAGTGCTTTGAGTTACTATTATCATTACTATTCAACGCTGACACCATTTAAGCCAATCTATGGGAGGTAGAGGTTTGGAATTTAATTCAATTCAACAAGAATTAATTCAGAGGTTATTATGTTCAAGGCACTGAGTCAGGAAGGGGGTTATGAAATCAAAACAACAAAAAATTAAGTACCTGCCCTCAAATTTCATTGAGGGGATAATATTTAAACAGAAGAAGGGAATCAGAAAATACTTACTGTACGAGTTAGCACATGAGCTGAGGGCTAAATGAAGGCACAAATTTTAAAAGGTGAAGGAAAGGAAGAACATTTTAGGCCGTGGGGACAAGTCTATGCAAAGACAGCGAGACAAGACATGAAACAGCAAGCTCAAGGAAAAGGAAGCAGTCTAATATGAATGATGTGAAACAAGTCTGACAAGGCAGGTTAGAGGCTAAGCATGAAGGGCTTTCAATGACAATGATAAGAATTTGTATCTTATGCTAGAGGCAAGAGGGACCCACTGAAAACTGAGTAGTAAAGTGATATGTGTGCTTTATAAAAATTATATTTGGCAGCAAACTGGAGGACTGGGGAAGGAAAAGAACTGATACAAGGAGTTCAATTTGTAGACTATTAAAATAGCCTAGACAAAAGGTCGATGAGGATCCAAATGAAATGGAAGCTATGAAAATGGAGAGGAGCAGATAAACACAAAATACATTGTAGAGGTAGAATTTACAAGGTGCAGTATTTGATTGGCTAGGCAGTGGTTATAGAGAATGAAGATTCCAGAAGAAAGTATTGATAGCCCTTACTGTATTCTTCTCCAGTCAGATCACACATGGAACATTATGCTCTCAGGATCAAATTTTAGGAATGACATTGGTCATCCCAACAGGAAGAAACTAGGATAATGCAGGCCCATTAGCAAATGGCTGAAAGGACTACAGATCTTTAGCTTTAAGTAAAGACTAAGGAAGGACCAGAAGAGCTTTCTTCACAGATTTATGAAAAAGGGATCAAACTTGTTCTCCTTTGTCCCAGAAGGAAGAACCAGGAGCAAAGGCTAGAAGTTGTGAAGACACAAACTGAGGCTTGATGTAACATCCTAATAAACTAATAAAGAAAACTGACCAACACTAGAATGGGTTTCATTTATTACCAATTCATGTGGCTTAGACCTAGAAGAAACCTTTAGAGCTCATCTCATCCAGCCTTCTTGTTTTATAGAAAATTATGACCCAGGGAGAGGCAGGGACTTGCTTCAGTACAAATACACAGCATCAGAACTAGAATTCAGCTGCATACTCTTCCCGCATTGGAGGGTTTCCCCTTTATTGGAGGTCTTCAGACAAAGGCTGGATAACCACTTGTTGAGTCAGTGATAAAGAGAATTCCTATGCAGGAATGGATTGAATTAGCTATTGAAATCCTTTCCCAGTGTGTGATTAAAGGAAAGACCACTATTTCATTCGATCTTTAGCAGTTTTCCAAAAGATAGGCATAAAAGATATGCTCAGAAGTCATATGACAAAAATAATCGGTTTCACAAAAAATATAAATCAGTTGTACAAAAGGCATTTTATTATCAAAGAACACAAGTATTTTCAAAATCTAATGCTAACTGTATTAGCTGTATTGAGAGATGTATATAGTTCTACTAATTTACATTACATTATTAGCTATTATGCAATGGAGAAATAAAATTTAACATAGGAAATTACATCTAAAGAGCAAACACTTTCTCAAAAAGAAATTAACTTATCAAGGAAGATTTAGCATGTTATTGTTAAGCTGTAGGATTTAGACAGTTTGGGGCTCAAACCTACGATATGGGGAACTTCCAGTTTGGAAACTCCTTCTACCAACACAGATTAACAACTCTTATAACTCAGTCTTAAGGAGTTATCTAAGGTACTAAGAAGTGAAATGTCTTGCCTGTAGTTATAGAATCAGTGCATCACAGAAGTAGGAATTTAATTAAGTCTTCCTGACTCCAAGGTCAACCCTTTTAACCACTATGATATCCTGCCTTCCATTTTTAAGTTGCTACAAAAAATATGCAGTATTCAATAATTACACACACACACACACACACACCCCTAATATACAGGTATATATACACACACACATGTACATAGATATATACACATGCGTATACATGCATACATAGGCAGCTAGGAAGCACAGTGGATAGAGCACTGGCCCCAGAATTAGGAGGAACTGAGTTCAAACTCTGCCTCAGACACTTGATACTAGCTGTGTGACCCTGGGCAAGTCACTTAACCTTCAATGCCTTGCCCAAAAAAAAAAAAAAGAAAGAAAAAACATACATATATGTAAAACGTATCATATGTAATTATATGTGTATCATACACACCCCCATAACTTAAAGATTGGGTAAAAACAGCTGCTTAGGCAATAACACCAAAGAAAACCAATTCCTGATTACAAAACCAAATAACCCAGTCAACACAGTTTAAACTTAAAAACTTCACTAAAGTTTCTCTAAGATGTAACATTATATTAAGTAATTTTGTATCATATTGTAAACAGTTTATTTTGTAAATAATGTATTATGTAATTTTCCCTAAGCACAGATCTAACAACCATGTGACTCCCCTACTCAATCAATTCCAGTGGCTTCCTATGGCCTCTAGAACAAAACATAAATTCCATTTTAAAGCTTTAAAAACCGTGCACAATCCATTCCAGATTCACTATGCATTATTTTTCCCTCCCATGCTCTATGACCAGCCAAACTGGTCTTCCTTCTGTTCTCACACAACACTTCATCTCCGGCTTCCATGCCTTAGCTGTAGTTCAATCCCTAAGAATGGAATGCACTCTCTCCTTACCTTAGTCTCACAATTCCCTTTTTTCCTTTAAGATGCAGATTAAATACCATCTTCTTCAAGAAGCATTTCCAGATCTCCACCCCTCCCATCCATTAGTGTCCTCCCTCTCAAAATATTCTGTATTTAACAACTTTGCATGTAATTATTCATTGCATATTTTGTGCAGTGTGTATACATATTGTCACTTCTACACATTAAAATAGTTTACATGAATATAAGGAACTACAGAGAACACATTAACATGTATATAATCAACACTTCATTTGTATGTGAACTTCTATTAAGCATTAGAGCACAAAATGCCAGTGGCCATAAAATTAATCAACATATAGTATCTGAATATGAAAATTTTTTAAGTACCTGTCCCAGTCATCATCCCCAGTTCTTCTTCTCCAAGATCGTTCTGCACCAGGCTTATCAAACTGATCAAAGTCGTCATCTGCAAAGAAGACTTCATTAAAAATAGTTCTTATTGGAATAAAACAGACATATAATACTAAACAATTCTAATACAAATAATTAAGAATTCTGGAAATCTATTAAAAAGTTCATTATGAACTCTTTACTTTTCAGTTAAATATGTACAAAATGTAAGTTGTTTTTTTTTTTTAACTAATGGGCAGCCCTAAGAGAGAAAATCAATTCTTTATTAAGCATCATTATGTATCAATATCAGTAAGTACAGGCAATGACTAGAGAAAAGCATACTATGCAAAGAAAAACTTAGACAAAAAAAAAAATAGGAAAATAAAGTGCAATGAAAAGAACAGCATGCTTAAAGTCATAAGACCCAACTTTAAGTCTTAGCTTAACTAGTTATCTTATGTGACCTATTTATTCCCCTCTAAGCCTTAACTTCCTCATCTATAAAATATGGATAAGTGTAATTATACCACCTATCTCAGAGTTATTAGGACCAAATGAGAATATATAGAGAACACTTTCTAAACTGTAGAAATACTATATAAAACCTAAACTATTTCTTCTTTTCTAAAGAAAGAAAACTTACAATTTATAGACCTTTGTAATATTTATAATTTATAATCAAATTTTAAAATATATTATTAAAACTTAATTTCCACTTATTAACTAAAAACAAACATAATAGGGAATTTAAAATCCATACTGCTTGGAAAATAAAACAAAGTGTAGTTTTTATTTAGGATCACCAGCAGCAGACACCTGAGGGGGCCCCTCAGGTTAGTTTAGCTAAGATAGAAGTCAGACCAAGGAATAAGGAAAAAATAAATACCTTGGGTTTGTCAATAATGTAGAGTAAACTTGGAACAAGCCACAATCAAGTTCCGTAATTTCTCTGATTTCACAACACCAAAAATATTAAAGAATGAAACAAGCATTTTTCAATGCCTAGATGGGCAGGGTCTTTACAATTATCTCATTTGAGCCTCATAACAATTCTGGAAAGCTGGTGTTATTTTCCCCATTTTTTCACTGATGAAGGGAGTTAAACAGAAGTTAAATGATTTGCCCAATATCACACAGCTAGTATGTGCCTGAGACCACATTTGAACTTGAGTCTTCCTGATTTCAGGTCCAGCATTCAATCCACTACACTAGGGGAATTAAGTAACTGGAAGTCACTGATGAAAGGTGCTCAAGAACAGCAAAGTTTAGCTTGGATTCAACAGAATGAGAGAAACTAGAAGGAGAAGTAATAGCCACAGAATAATAACGACAATAACAATATCTACAAGACTGTTCTTAAGTCTATCTGATTTTCAATATGCACCCTATCACCAACATTTGCTTACCTTCCTGCTATCTACTTGTTTTTTCTCTGCCGATTACAAACACACCCAAGAAGAAACAAAACAAAGGGTGGAATCCAGGGCCTCTGACTCAAAATTGGGGACTTTTCCCACCATCCCACACTGCTTCACTTCACTTCTATTCCAAAAGCAGTTTCTTCATCCTCAACTCTTGACTTGTAGCAATGTTAGACTGGCCACAAAAGACAAATGTATTGCAGAATTCTCTCTACTTCCACTTTCCAAAACGAGAAAACACACACACACACACACAATTTTTAAGGGAATATGAAGCTTACAAGAAATTCCAAACTGACATTCATTCAATCACAGCAATAAGACCTGACTTCTGTTTGTTCTTTTTCTACTTAAAAAAAAAAAAAATTACATGGCCTGAAAAGATACAAAACTGGGTTTCTTATTCTAGGATGTCATGAGGTCTTTGTTGTTCGAGTGTCATATAGTCATTGAAACTGGATAAACTGAATTTAAAAAAGATAGCCAGGTTTCTCTCCTTTCAGTCATTTTGACAAAGAAAGCTTTCTCTCTCAACCATAAAAAAAGCTATTCCAACATTTTCAAATTGTCTTTGAAGGTAGCACAGAAACACAAGGTAATGTGAGATTCTTCTAAATTCAAACTGGTGACCATCCAATCCATTGGAGCCTTAATTCTTGATAGATATACTTTGACAGTATATTGAAGAGATCAAAAAGAACAGCAAGGAAGAGCTTTCAAAAGGCTTTGGAAAATCCTCCCACTCTAACTTGCTTTTAGGATTTTGTTTAAAGGGTACAGAATCACACTAAGAAGGTGAATATGTCTGGATCACTTTCAAAGAAGAGTATAAAAGAATTTCTAAATCTGGTCCTACTTGGGGCTTCTCATACAACACAGGTGTTTCTGTTTGGTTGGCCTTGTTTTAACTATTTCAGTAAAACAAAACTACATCTAATTTGGGCATTCAAACCCCTTCAGTGAAAAAAATTGAAAATTCCAGTTTTATAGTCTTTTTTCCATAAGCATCATCTAAAGAATCTTAAAAAAAGATTCATGTCTAAGTATCTATATAAACACTAGCTCAGGAGCAAACAATTTATGACACTTCTCTACTCCTAATCATATGCATACTTCCTTCTATTTCTATCCCTGTTCATTTTTCCCCAATTCATTCTTTTTCCTCAATTCATTCTTTTTCCTCTACCTTTTAGATCTATGTGTCATAGATTTTCCAGGAGTGCACAAGGACACTGCTTAACCACACTGGCAATCAAGATTAAAGAGACTGCTGACCTCTGAGCTAAATGGAGGTTCTAAGGATGAAAGAGCTGGCTTTGAGGGGAGGGAAAATAGAAAAGAAAACCACCAAGAATTGCAATCAATGTAACTGCCAAGACAAAGGTCACCAAGGATGTAGCAAAGGATCCAAACAGCAACTGTATATGACTAAATTACTTAAGAAGATGAACTGCTGCTTTCACTTTTAGAAAAAGGTGACTGGGAGAGGGTAGGGGTAGAGTTTAGATCCTGATGGAAACATTAAATGTCAAAGACGTTGCAAAAATTGTTAAAACTACAAAAGCATAAAAAAAGGCTGACAATTATTGTTAAATTTAGCTCTGCCAAGGGTAAAAATTAGAGAAAATAGCCACTAAAAACAAAGTACTAGATACTTTTTGCAGTGCTAATATTAAGGGATAAGAAATAGTTAAATTATAGGCTTTTCATGTTATATTATCAGGCATACATTGTATATTTTTATACATACACACATCTAAGGAGAGAAAATATGATCTGCCAAACATCTCACTGAATTCATGATATAAAGCATGCACTTTATATACAGGATACTCATGTACCACAAAGACATATAACTTGTGAATTCTAGACAGGACTTCAAGGAGGATTTTCTAGGACTTTAAGAGGCTGAACTAAATTTTACCAAATAGGTATAAATATATAGAACTCATAACCTCAAATGGTATGCCAACTTAAAAAAACCTTCAAGAAAAGTTTAGATAAATTGATAGGCAAGAGAAAGAGGGGGCAGAATTGTGATTCCATAGTTTTGGAGAATTCTTGGTGCGATTTTAAGATAAATAAATTAATGGAAATTGGAACTATTTGGTAAATGACAAATAAGAGGGCTCTGCTTCTAGTCTGGCCTACCACAGCCATCACTGGGGGGGGGGGGGAGGGCAACCCTTGTGAAAGGGCTAGCCATCACTGCCACCACCAACACCACTATCACTGCTAACCAGGAGAAGTCCATGAGTCCTGTGGGTAAATAGCATCCCTGAGACCATCAGTTCTTCCAGTCCTGACCCTAAAGGCATCAGGAACCATCTTGGTGAGCAACCTTTGTGAAGAAAATACTACCTGGAAGCAAGTTGCCTCTCCTTTCCCTCAATTACCAAAGCTACAGAAAAACCAAAAAGTAAAGTTCTCACCACTAATGTCCTTTCCTAGATTCCAACAAATGATTCAACACCAGAAACTAATATGCTTTTATCACACAGGAAGTAACATTAAAGATGCATTCCTCTTTTGCTGCTGCACACTGAGATCAGGGGACTTGCAGCTGAAACCTTCTCTAAGCGTTATCTCCTCCATGAGAATGTGAACTCCTTGAGAACACACTGTCTTCCTTTTTGATTTGTATTCCCAGTACTTTTTGCATGTATTAAGTAAATCATTTTTTCCATTCATTCCCATATAAAGTGTTTCTTAGTAGTACTGTATGACACAAAATGCTGTAATAGAATAACCACTGATCTATAGCATTTATATTTGGGCTCAAGTAATGCTGTCATTTCATTTCTATCAATATGGAATAGTGGAAAGAAAACTGAATTTGGAGTCAGAGGATACGTGTTCAATCCCAGTTCTACTTTTCACTAGCTATGTGTGACCGAATGGGTGACAATCTCTCAGGGCTTTACTTTTCTCATTCATAAAATAACAATAATGAATTAGATTGTCTCTTTCATCAACAAAGATCAGTAGGCTTTGATGCTAGTTAACAATGAAAAGATTAAGTTTCCATACTGCAGTTATTGCTATACCACTGCACCTCAAATCCCTTTACTACCTAAAACTCCAGAAGTTACAAGTAAAGTTGAATGTCATCTAATACAAACTCTTCATTCTACAGGCAAAGAACCCAAACCTATCTTTATGCATTATTGATGAAAATAGGTTGAGAATATTGCTAAGTGAACTAAAGTTACCATCTAAAGTGAATTTTCTGAGTCAAGAAAAAAAATTGCAGAAAGGATCCCTTTATCATGTTACTTAAAAACAAACTTTAATTCTCCTGTCACCAGCCTCCAGGGCCACCTCCAAACAAATCAGTGATTGCCTGGACAAAATCTACCTTAAATATATATTTTCCGGAATGTTACCTTGTTAATTTGATGAGTTCTTTATGTAAATCATTAATAATGACACTCTTTCTAAAGTCCCTGGGTGCTCATTTTTAAAATTTCTTAGAGATGAGTTCATTCATTCAACAATTAAGTGCCTACTATGCAGTACAGAGGTTATTGGCCCAAAAATGGAACATTCCCTGCTCTTAAGGAGTTTAAAATATAATGGGGAGGTAAGGTGAGGAGATAGGAGGGTTTTAACATATGTAAAAAACAATACATACAAAGTAATTTGGGTTACAGAACTAACAACCAGAAGAATGAGCACAAGCCACAGGTAAGAAGAGGCACTTGAATTGAGATCCTTCACTGAAGGAAGCTGGAGATTCCAAGAACCAGAAGTGAGGAGGGAAAAGAGTTCAAGGATGAAAGGCAGCGTGTGAAAACACAGACACAGGAGATAAAATGTGGAAAGTGTGTGACTGGAGGCAGATTGGTGAAAGAATCCAAAAAGAGGAATTTGTACTTGGCAGAGAGTCAATAGAGAGTCATTCGCTGAAGCTTTTAAAGCAAGGGCATCTGTACGAGTTAACAGACTGGAGAAGGGAGAGCCTTGAAGCAGGCAGAAGGTATGTAGGTTCCTGCAAGAGTTTGGGTAAGAAGTTTTAAGAAATTTAATTAGGGAAGTGATTACAAACAGAGAAAAGAAAACTCACTTTTGAGGTTTAAGGGAAGTAAGTAAGGATTACAGAAAGGAAGAATAATCTGTGTAAATATTGCAACAAGTCCAGTATAAACATAAACTCCATAAGGGCGGAAACAATTTCCTTTTTGTCTTATATCCTCAGTACTCAGCACAGTGCTTCGCACAAAGGCAACAACATATAAATAAATGTTTGTTAAATTGAATTGACAGTTACCATTTCTATTTCTATAAATGTAAGTACTACTCAACTAATCCAGATCCTGGATATTGGCTGATCTGTGGATGTTCACAGTACAATTAGTAACTTCCCCTAAATTGTTTTGCTAGTAAGAGAGTATTATGGGTTCCGAAGTCTAAAGTTTACAGGTAAAACAAATTTCAAGGTGTGTTATACTCAAAATGAATGCTTCAAGCAGAGTATTAAACTACATAATAATTGAGATTCCTTCAAACAGCTGGATTATGTTATTCAACTACAAAATTGCAACTGAGCAGGGAATCACTTGAAAAAACCCAAGCAGAGCAAGATAAAGAAAACATGCTGCAAACAACAGTGACACACATCACCACCCACATACATTCCTCCCCACTCTCTAGGAGCAGAACACACCTATCTATAGGCTACAAACCTGAGCCATCAAGTCAGTTCAGACAGATGCCAACTGCCACATGATTTAAAAAGTGAAAAAGAGAATCCCTGTTTATGCCTCACTACTGGTAAATTAAAGACATACCCTCCACCCCTGTTCTGTTCATGAATGAAGTTTCAATAACAAAGGTATGCGACCAATTCTCCACAACAGAAGTACCATGTACAACTTGAAAAACGACAAAGATTTACAAATCTTCACCATATACAGAAGAGGAAAAAAACAGACCAAAGTGTTAATAGTTTGCAGTGAAGCGGAAAAAGTCTTGAACTTTAGAGGTTTTAGATTCCAGTTCTACCCTGGAATCTGTGACAGGCCAAAATTCTTATGTACCGGTTTCAAACCCCTTTAAGACAAGACATGATATAACGCTTTCAAATGCTGATCAAAAAGCACGCCATCTCTTAAAACACCTTGAAAATTCTAATTTAAACATAGAAATTGGGAGCGCAGTCAAATCCAAAGCAAAGTTATCAACTTTGCTACTACAGTGGACTGACTGATGAACATTGTCTTCTCACACCTGTGTTGACTTTTTTAACTTCCCAAGGCAGTCTCCTTGATCTTTTCACCTTAAGTGACAATTAATGAAGAATATGAGCTATCCATTGATTACTCCTTCATACAGGACAGGCTCACTTCCTTTCTCCAGTCATAAAGTCCTCCAATGACATATTTATTCCACCTCTCTTGTTCTATTCTGTGTAATATGCTGCAAGGCTTTTTGTAGAATAGCAACCATTTCCTTTTCAAACTTTTACCAATATACTTAAGAAGTTTCTTAAAGCCTTTATAGTGCTAGGGTAGTAGGCATATGAGTCCAACAGTTATTTATATTTTCTCAGATACTCTTTATTGGTAATGATAAATCCCATATTTTTTCCAAGCATTCATTACCTTCTCCTTTCTCCTACATTTAAAATTCAGCTCTCAATACCCTTAAAGTTGTATTTTCTCCTCAGAGTGTCCTTGGTGTAATGAAATTACTCTTCCTATCTTGGTTTTCTTTAGGACTACTACTAGTTCCTGTCGCAATAGATCCAAGACTGCAAAGCCAAGAGTCAGAGTAGCTCTGCTACCTCAGATGGATAAATGAGTTTGTAATAGAGATTTTTATAGTTCTTTTCAAATTTTTTTTGGTCTGTTCAATGTCATCATAGCAAATTTAGCACAAGAATGCAGATAGTATTTGAATTTTTTTAGATTTATGTGATCAATGTAACAAGAACAAAAGGGCTTTTTTTTAGGCAAAAAAAGAGGATCAAATAAGGAACTTTGATTGGTGTGGATAATATAAATGACAGAGAGAAGTTGAAGTTATTTTTTTCTTATTTAACTTCTACTTTTTATAGCAAAGAGATCTCCCCAGAAACCACAAAACCAAAATACTAAATAGATAACAGATACAAAAAATAAATAAAGAACTAATAAAAGAGCACTTAACTGCCCTGGATGAATTCAAGTCAACTGGCCCAGAAGAACTACATCCTCAGAAACTGACAGACATTATTGTTGAGCACTGTTAGTAATATTTGAAAGACCATGGAAAGTAAGAGAGGTATGGTAAGTCTGGAGAAAGGTAAACATATTAATTTTCGAAAAAGAGAAAACAACAAAGTTTTTAAATATAAGTCACAGAGTATGACTGTGAAAAGTGCATAAGTATGAGATACAGGAAACATGGTTAGAGAGCAGTTCTGAAAAGAATTTATTTGTTTCAGTTTACTAAAATTTTAATGTAAGTCAGCAGGGTGATATAGCCGCAAAAGAATATATGCAGTCTTGGCTGAATTAAGGGAGTCATAACTTCCAGGAATAAGGAGGCGATCACTGAACTCTATCTTCATCACACCTCCTCTGGGATATTGTGTTCAATTCTGTGTACCACAGTTTCAGTTTGGATAATCTCCAGGAGGGTAACCAGACTGGTGGATCACCTTGAGTACATGTCATAAAATGACTGGATGGAAAGAAGTGGGGATGTTGAACCTGGAGTAAAAACTTCAGGAAAGACATGATAGATGTCTTCAAGTGTTTGCAGAACTTTCATATGAAGAGGGATTAGATCTGCTCCATTTGGCAGAAACAGAGGCAATAAGCACAAATCGCAAACATTTTACGGTTAATTGGGGAAAAACTTTCGAACAATCAGAGGTGTGCAAGAGTGGAATGGGCTGCCTTGAGTGGTGGTGGATTCCCCCTTCCTGGAAGTCTTCAAGCAGAGGTTATATAACCATTTGTTGTATTCAGAGGAGGGATTCTGTTTACATATGGGTTGCTCTACATGGTCACCAAGGTTCCTTCCAACTCTTACATTCAGTGCTAATAGAAATAGGAATGCTTGGACAACGAATAAAATACTAACCAGAATTATGCACAACCATAGGATTCACATGCAAACGTCCCCAAAGAAAAAATGTTCAAAAACTGTACGTATGTTTAAAGATACCCATCAATTCGTTGTTAAAAAAGTAGGATCTACATAACCAAGTACTGAAAGATGTGAGAGCGCAGTGATCAAAGGCAGTCTGTGAAGGTTCTGATAAAAGACATTTATTTAACTTGGGATATATTTATGACTTCTCTTCCTAGGAAATAAAGAAATTCTAGATGTAATTTTATTTTATTTTCATTGTATGCCTGTGAGATAGGAAGAAACAGGTATTATTACATGTGAGAAAATAGAAACTAAACAACCGGTTCCAGGAACACACAAATAATGGTAGAAGCCAAAGCCCTTGAACCTTAGCAGATAAGCTAGCATGGCAGGGTTTGGGGTCTGAATATTCCTATTGGAGCCCATGGTAGGTGGCAATGAGTCAGTCACTTAACTTTCCTGAAGCTCAGATTCTTCATTTTCTTATAAAATGGAGATTATAATACTTGCACTGTCTACCTTACAGGGTCACTGAATGAAGGCAAACAAGAATGAAAGAAACAGCATGTGTTAAAGCTTATCTACACAGATTTTGTAATCCATAGTCACGTAAATAAAAGCTTTTTTTATGTGCATCCATATTTTAAGCTTCATTCAATATTAATGATCAAAGTATTATCCCTATTGTTTGTTACATCTTTTAAGGAATCTTACATACTGTTGGCATATACATGAGAGGTATCTTGTTAGCAAATTACCTGAAAGGTCATATTCTGCTCTATTATATCAAATGTTTTCTTATCATCAACAAACAACAATTACAGTGCGATTTTTACATATTTCCTACATCTTTCAGTCAGTCATATGATGGCAAAGAAGGATGGAACAGTCTTTGCACAGCTAGAGGGAATATCCACATTGATGACATCACAGATTCATTTAAATAGCTTTATTATATCTATATAATATACATATATACGTACACATACACACAGACATATGCATGCATGTGTCTGTGTGTACTGTGTGTGTGTATATATACATATATATATATAGATTCGATTAAATTCAACATTTATTAATGCCTAACAGGTGAACGGCACTGTGCTACGTGGAAGGGAGGGAAGAAAAAAACAAAGAACCCTGGTCTCAAGCTTACCTTCAGCTTCTACTGAAGGTTACAACAGATAAATAAAAAGAAAATTTGAGAAAGGAAAATGAGCACTAATGACTTGGGAGAAGGAAGCCCAGAAAAGGTTTTATAGTTGAATTAGTGGTACCTCAGCCATAGAAGATAAGGATTCTGGGAGGCAAAAGTGAAGAGGCAGCTAGCTAGGTGACACAACAGATGAAAGTACAGGACTTGGATTCAGGAAGATCTGAGTTCAAATATGGCCTCAGGCACTTAGTAGTGACCTGAAACTGAGCAAGTCACTTAACAGCTATCTACCTCTGTTTCCTCATCTGTATAACGGGGTTAATGATATATATCCCAAGGTTGTTTGCAAACCTTTATTAAAGTGGTATATAAATGCTAGCTAATATTACTATCATTAGGAGGAGAAAAAGGAAAGGGGAGAAGGAGAAAGAGGGAGAAGAGGAGGTAGTGGTGGTAGTGGTAGTAATACAGTAAAACCCTTCCATAAAGCCAGATAGCAGGAAGAACCACCCTTGACGACATTATCCCAACTTGCCTTCTCCGTCTGCCCAGGCTGCTTAACTACTCACAGGCCCTGAATGAAATGGGACTCAAGAAATCTATTGCTTCTGATAAGATGCAAGATGATTATCTACATATCTACACTGTCACCACCTCCTAAGATCCTCCAGGCCTTCTTTCTGCCCTGCGTCTATGCTCTGTCATCTTAACTTCCTAAGTAAACTATGGACCATGCAATTCACCACTGTATCCCTACAACGTGCAGGCCTTTTCGTCTTCACGGTAGCTAAAGCTTCTTTTATGCACTGACTCTTGGAGTGGGAGTTCCTTGAGATCAGGGCACTTAGCATGGTGCGGGCATATGGTAAACACTTTACAAATGCTTTTGCATTCATTTATTCACTCATTCATTCATATTTGGATAAGGTACATGATGTGTTTAATATGTTTTGGTGGATTAATTTAGAAAACCATGTCTCTGCCCAGCTACAATCATTACTCAGGTGAGATACTATATGTAAATCATTTACACAAGCCTTAAAGCATATATAATTTACCTATTACCAGCTATCCTACCACTTTCCAAGGCAAGAAAAAGCTGTTTTTTGAATTCCAAAACATCTAGAAAACAATCACTCCTAATTGGGAACCATCTCTACCAAGAACAGCTATTTAGTTGGATTAAAAATGACTTTTTCTAAGTATTTTCCCATTCTTTATTCTTCAAATATTAAGCAAAACCACATGAAAACTGGGTAATAAATTTTCATGTTAACATTAATATATTAGCATTACACTAAATCATCATTTCAATACTTGTCGCCATCTAAAGCATTTGTTGTTCTTGGGGTCTTTTACGACATAATATCCCTAGGAGCTACACTGACAAGCTTAGCCCACCCCCATCTTTGAACCTTAACAACCTTAACAATTTTGTTACTAAACAGAACATCTTTAGCAAAACAAAATGCTAAGAGGGATTGGAAGAAGAATATTGAGAAGCCAGGGATAAAAATCAAGGAAAGTTTCAACGAATCTACAAACAATTATTAAACAACTGGTATGTTCCAGATACTGAACTAATAAGCACTGAGGATATAAATACAAAGAATGAAACAATTTCTATTCTCAAGGAACTTATATTTTAAGTCTTTTAACAGTTGGGTAGAAAATCAATTAGTTAAGATGCGAAAGGAAGGAATTCTTGGCACAGACAGTAGTTACATGAAAAAAGGAGATGTTTAAAAATGAAGAAAATAACAGAATTTAGATGGAATGTAGAGCATGGCAAGGAAGTATGCTAGTTCCAAACTGTAAGAGGCTTTGTATGTCAGAGGAGTTTGAACTTTACATGACAGGAAAATAAAGAACCACTACTTCAGACTGTTGAGCAGAGGAATAATTTGACTACATCTGTACATTAAAAAAGACTATTCTGTCATTATTCTGTCAATAGTATGAAGGTGGATTAGAGATCACTTACTACCTGTATGACCTGGAGTGATCACTCAATCTATCTGTACTCAGTTTCCACATCTTGCAATGAACATATTAAACAACCAGCACTGAACCTAAGTGCCTATGATCCTACCTGTATGAAAACTTGGGAGGAAAGTGGCAGTGGCAAGAGCTGGTAAAGAGTTATTTCAAAATCAATGTTTGGAAAACCTTCAAAATAAAGCTACTTTTTGAAAAACTTTTTTTTTTTTGACAAAAACTACTAGGAAAATTAGAAAACAGTTCTTCAGAAATTAGGTTTGAGTCAACATCTCCTACCACATATTACAATAAGCTCAAAATGGATAAGCAATTTAAATATAAAAAGGTTGACATTATTTTAAAAATTAGATCAGATCATCAACCTTTCACAGTTATTGCAAGGAGTAAAGTTCTTAAGCAAACAGAAAACAGAGGCAATTTATAAAAGAGAAAATAGATAATTCTGATTATATGAAACTGAAAAGATTTTTAATGATCAGTTGTTTTGAGTTGCACCCCACTCTTCATGACTCTATTTGGGGTTTTCTTGGCAGAGATACTGGAGTGGTTTGCTGTTTGCTTCTCCAGCTCATTCTTATAAGAAGAAACTTAGGCAAACAGGGTTAGGCAAACAGGGTTAAATGATTTGCTCAGGGTCACACAGCTAGGAAGTAGTTGAGGCCAAATTTGAACTCAGGAAGATGTCTCCCTAACTCCAGGCCCTGTATAAAAAAGATTTTACACTAACAAAATCAGTGCAACTATAATGAGAAGCTGTCAAGTGAAAATAAAATCTCTGCATTAAATGTCTATTAAGAATCTGAAATCCAAGTTACAGAACCCAAATAGGTGAGACAAAAAGGCATTCACAAATGGATAAATAGTCAAAGGATATAAACAACAGTTTACAAAGTAAGAATTATAAACCATTCACAAACATGAAATTGCTAGCCCAAATACTAATAAGAAACATGTAAATCTAAACAACTCTGAGATTTTCCCTTTCTCAAGAAAATGAAGATAACAAAAGTTGAAAATAGTCAACGTTGGAGAAAATGTTGACAGACATTAATACACTGCTGGAGGAGTTGTGGGTTGGTCTTACCATTTTAGAATTCTATTTGAAACCTAAGAAAGTTATTAAAATGATCATAATCTCTGTTCCTGAGATCTCACTGTTGGGCATCTACCCCCACAAGAACTCAAAGACAGAAAGGCTCCATATACCCCAATATACTAACAGTTTTTGCCGGGGCATGGAGCTGGAAACAAAGTAGATGCCCTGATGTGGGAGACAGCTAAACCAATCAGGATAAATGAATATGGGGAATATTACTGAATAGTATGCAAGAAATCAGGAATATGAAAAATTCAGATGCACAGATTTATGTGAAATGATGCAAAGTGAAAAACCCAGAAAATAACATACACAACTGTACAAATATGAAAAGAACCCGCCCCCCTTATCCTCCACAAAACTGATAACTATGCAAATTATATCAACCAAGTTTGGCCCATAGAGATGATAAAGTACACCTCACTTCCCTTCCTCCAACTGTTTTTCCAAATCTAACTTTTTAAATCTTTATTAAAAAGAATAGCTCACTTGATAAGGAAGGAGAAGAATCAATTCAGAAAAGAATATGAAATAAAAAATAAAGATATCGACATAATTTTATTTTTAAAGAAGCTATTGCATTAGCCTGAAACAACGGGAAAAGAAAAAAGGAGACAAAAGTAAGATTTAATTATCTCATCTGTAAAGTGAGGGGATGGTCCCTTCCAGTTATATGTGATCCCTCTGTTAAATGATCTTTAGCTAAAATTCATTAACATTAACACAGCTCATAATACACAAACAAAACTCAGTTACTAATCTATTCTCTCAAGTTATTATCTGTGATCTATTGCATTAAGACTCTTACTTTTGTCAAGCCTAAGTATTCTTTCACACAACGATAGATATAGTTCTTAGCTTCCTTCAAGTACAGGGTACTTGAGAATTTAAGAATAAAATCAAAAGTGGATGAAAAAATCAAAATGCAGTCACGTTTCAAGAATGCACAACTATGGACATTACTAAAAGCCATTCATTCTCTTTTAACCTTGTCACTCTAAATAACTAAGCAAGCCTTACTGTGTTACTGTCCTCATGAAGTGCTCCCTAGAGGCTGGCTACTTTTCTCATTTAGCTTAACAAACATGAAGCACCGATTAATGCAAGGTACAAATTACACATTCAAAAGTAGAAAAAATACTCCTCTATATATTACACAATCTAGTTCATTTCAAAATAATGAGATTTTGGAGAGCTGCATAATCACTCTATGAAACTCAAAGATGTATTAGGTTTTTTCATACCACTACATCAAAGACATGCATTCACTGCAGTGGGTATTCCCTCCATAAGCTCAGACAACCAACCCTTTCTATCTAAGTAGAACATCTTTAGGGATTATGATGGTCAAAAAATTAACTACCTAGAAGCCAAACTGATGAAGCACTTTTCTGATTTTATTCTATAATAATACCCTGGGAGAGCTTTAGGATTACTTGTCCCTAATGTGATCCTCCCAGTCAAATCTGAGCTTAGAAAGCAAAGAAACAAGTCTGTTAACACTGTGCCTAAAGTAAGAACAAACACTTTTGATTTTACTTGTACTGTAATAGCACAGGTTTAGAAAATGGGCTTTAGAGGAGTACTGGGTCTAACAAAGATTGGGGCTCCAGATAACGAAGGAAAAAAATAGAAAAAGACTTGACTGTTGTAATTTAATTTGAATTGTAATTTCAGGAGCTATACATAAAGACTTCCATGAACTCATGCAAAGTGAAGTGTGTGGAACAGGGAGAACACTCTACAACTAACAGCAATACTGTAAAGATGATCAACTGTGAAAGACTAGCTACACTGTTCAATACAATGATCCAAGACAATTCTAAAGGATCCATGAAGAAAAATGCTATATCCACCTCCAAAGAGAGAAATGATGAAGTGTGAGGCATACTTGTTTAATTTTTTTTCTTGCTTTTTTGTCTATGTTGTCTTTTCCAAGATGACTAACATGGAAATATGTTTTGCATGATTTCATATATATCGTCAATATCAAATTACTTGATTTCTCAAGGGGTGGGAAGGGTTGGAAGGAAAAGAAAAAATCTGAAACTTAAAAATGTTTTAAATGATTGTTAAAAAAAATTTTACACGTGATTGGGAAATATTTAATGAAATATATAAAAACATAATGTTACAAAAGAGTTGTCCATAAGAGAATACTGAAATTCATATTGAATGAGGATATTCCTAAGAAGTACCCCTTCATGAGGAAAATGCATGGGCTTTGTGACACCTATTTTGACTGTTGAGAGGCCTCTTTTTGTTTTCTTTTATCACAGGATCATGGGTCAAGAACTGGAATTGACCTTGGAGTCCTCATTTTAGAGGAAGGTTATATAAATCACACAGATAAGAAAGAGAAGAGGTACTATTTAAACACAGTTCTTCTGTCTCCAGATCCGCATGCTTTCCCTTAAACCACATTGTCTACTTCAAGTTCTCAAAAAAGTCCTGGATCCTTGAGTTTACTAAGTTACTTCTTGTTAAATGTAGTAAACTATTACTGAAATACAGGAATTTCCCTGATTTTCCACAACTTCAATGGAAGCATATGCCAACAATCTGGAACTCAGCAGTAGCATAAACCCATAGGGATAAATCTACATTTAAAAACAAAAGTCCTTAAAAAGCATAACATTCACACACCACTGACAGACATTCACAAAAAGGAAATGAAAAAACCAAAAACAAATGCCCAAACATCTGCAAAAACTAATGCACTTTAAAAAAAAAAAAAAAAAGCAGTTTTGGGTGTTGGAGAAGTCACACTTATTTCCAAGACCTACTATAGATGTTCAACTCACATCTTGAATCATGCGATTTCATATTTAAAATAAAAAAGAAAATTAGCATATCAAGAGACCAAAAATGCTACCGTTTATTTCTACGTTCACCTTTTTTATTATTCCATGTTAGAATGTAAACTTTATTGTGGATTAAAATGAGTCAAGAATTTCTACAAGAATAGTGGAATGTAAATTAACATGACTAATTAATACATGAGTTCCTAAGGAACCTTTTTCAATCGTCCTCTGAAAACTGCTTTTGTTTAGCGTACTGTGTCCCATTTCTCAAATTCTTCTTGAAAAAAAAAATTTTTTTTTCAAGTATTACCTTTCCACGTGGAATGGGGAGGGAGGGAGTGAGAGAACTTCAGCCAAACTGTTCAAAAGCTAATTTTGTCTTTCGACTTATGTTTTACGGGAAAACATCTCGCTATGTTAATAAAAAAAAATGCAAACTGATAAAATTCCAATCAAAATACTCTCCTCTGACTCCACTCCCCTTTGAGAGGGCACAGGTAACTAAATATAAAGGGAAAAATCAGTTTCTCTTCAAGAATTTGACAAGGTAAAAAAGTACAAAAACGAACTGCACTTGTTTTAAAGGGTTTCACCTAAGGCGTTCACACAAAACCTCGACCTTCCTCAAGCACCCGTGCTGCAGGCCGGGCAGTTGGAGGCTGCCCTTGCTCCCATCGGCGCCAGGTTTCCCCAGTGCTGCCCATTAACACGACGCCGGACACCGGCCCGGATCTGACATTTCAGGCCTAACGACAGCGGGGGCGGGGAGGGTGTCAGGGGCTCCCCGCCAGGCTGCTCCGCAACAATATCCCCGCAGCTCTCGCCCCAAACCGCGCTGACACCGACAAGTCAGGCACAACTTCGGGGCCGAAACAGCAGGGGGTCGGGGGGGCGCGTCTGAGGGGCGGGAGGAGGGGCCGCTTCTCCTCCCCCCGAGCGACAATAGGGGACGGAGGCGGCGGCGCGGCCCGGAGAGACTGGAGGGAGGGAAGGCGCCGCGGGCCCGCTCGGCCCCCGCAGGCCTCCGCCTCCCGGCGCCCCGGCCGCCATTCCCTGGCCTCTCCCGGGCCCGAGTGGGGCGACCTCACTCACCTCCGGCTCCGGTTCCCGCTCCTCCGCCCGCACCCAGGGCAGCCGCCATGGTGACTCCCGAGCTCGGCTCTCGGCCTCACCCCCACCAAACCAGCTGGCGGGGCCTGATTCCGGGCCAAGGGGAGGGTGAAAGGTGGGGAAGGGACGACCCGAGGACCGGGGCAGGGTGGCAGGGGGAGGAGAGAGGAGAGGCCGGGGCGGTTCGTCGTCCACACCGGCCCCTTCTCCTCCGCAGGAAGAAAACAACAAACTATCCCAACATGGCCGCCGACTGCGCTCCCTCCGCGGCCGCGGTGCACTGCGGGATGGCGGCGGACCGCGGGATGGCGGCGGACCGCGGGGACCCGTCCCCGGGTTGGCTCCCGTGAGCACGTGCTTCTGAGCGTGAGGCAGGAACCGCAGCCGCTTCAGTGCGCACGCGCGAGGGGCAAGGGAACGTCCACGCGCCGGGGCGGCGAGCCGGAACAAACTGGATCTCTCCGGGGCAGAGGGGGAAGCCGAGGGCCTCCTTTCGGCCGAGGCTGTTCGAACGCCCGCTAAACTGGAGGGCGCCCCTCCGAAGGCGGAAAAACAAGGGCGCCCCGCCCCCCAGGGTAGAAGAGTCTATCGTAAAGAGCTTTGCGGCTTTGGCTTCCGTGCTTTACGGCGGCTCGTCGCTAGCGGTGGTGGCGAGTGGGGTGGCCGGGGCGGATGGATGAGGGAGGGAGGTCGGCCTTCTCCCTTGTCCTTGGGGGGGTACCTTGGGGGAGGGGAGCGGAGGGGACGCTCCCTTCTTCTGCCCTGCCCAGGTACGGGGTGGAGCACTTGGGGGCCGGGTGGAACTTTGAAAAGGAGCTTAGGCCGACGGTGTCGGGGACCTGGCATCGCGCGTGGAAAAAGCGAGCCTCCCTGGCGCCTTGTGGGAGCCTGGACCAAGTGTCCGGCTTGTCCGGACTGGGCCGAGCCGCTCATCCACAGTGACGAAGGCCGGCCTTGGCCTGTGGCAGCGTTATCGTATTGAGCCTCCGGACAGTACCCGTTTCACCACGGGGAAACTGAGGCAGGCGGGCGAAGGGCCTCGCCCAGGGTCACACAGCTGGTCGGTGTCTGAGGCGGAGTCCTGAACTCGGGTCCTGCTGACTCGAGGCTCGGCGGATACCGCGTGCTAGGGAGGACCTGTGCCAGATGCAGAAGTGTGTACGTCAGGAGAGGCTTAAGGGGCTGCCCTGTAAGGGAACCTAGCCAGCCTCCTGAACTTAGCCACCCGTGAGGAGCGGGACCTGCCCCTTTGTACTGCACTGGAGTGCTTGATGAAGACCTCGGAGTGAGTCGGAGCTTGGTGGAACTTGGAGGAACAAAATCAGCTTTGGGCTAAAATGGAACGTTAAGAGGTTGAGAAGTCAGGCAAACTAGTGCGTGGGATGGCGAGACCCCTACTCAAATTGACTGCTCAGAGGCATCTCAAAGTATAAACAGAAAGTCCTTTATTCGGCTCTTACAAGAGCCAGACTTCACCCTCCTCCAAGCAGACTGGAGGAGGGGAAGCATCTTACAGAAACAGATGCCAGGCTATATAGCAGAAAACCACAACCCCTCCCCCCTTACCCTTTTGGTCTAGAGCCTGAGTGAGCAGTCTTTATTTTCAGAAATAAGGAAATGGAAGTCTGCGAAACTGGGGAGGGGGCAACAGACGGTGTCACAACTTCAAGTTTCCCCATATCATATGATTTTTGGTCAATTGAAACTCAGGCATTATGTCTGCTTTACTTTAGACTTAGGTCCCTGAGAAAGTCTTTACTGACTTGTCACAGTCAATCCCTGCTTTTATTTTTTTATTCCTTTGAAGACTTCTCACGCCATTCCTGGTACATTTGCTCAACCAGGGAATTACCTTTGTCCACTAGCTCATCCCCTTCCTCCACATTCACAGGGATCCACCCTTGTTCATTCAGAATCATGATGTTAGTCTTGATAGTAATCATTTTTGATATGGCATCCTGCACTGTTCTCATAATTAATTGCATCATGCAAGGCAGGCAGACAGGTAAGAGAATAATGCTGCTTAATGCAATGAGCACAAACCACAGTATTTGTTCCCACCAGCTACCCCCAAACCATGATCTCTAGAATGTATTGAAAGGAGACCAATTTTGGACGGGAATATGGGCATTCTTTAAAATTCTTTTTTCCACACCTAAATCCAATCAATAAATACCTCCTCACATTCTTTCCATGAATTCTTCCCTTCATCTCTCCCCCTTCATATGAATATAAGGAGGCAGCAAAGTTGACCAAAGCATTGACAAATTACAAGGGAGCAGCCCCTTTGTTCTAAGTACAAATACAGAGGTTCAAAATACAAACGTAGATAGATGAATTAATTGTCCATTCAGAGGTTCCATCTCAGCAGTCTGGGGAGGAATATCATCTGAAGCAGTTTTCTGGTCTGGATGCTCCTTCAGGTCATCTTCAGCACAGCGTCTCTGCATCTTCGTTCCTTTGTCCTCTAGAAATTTAGATAGCCACTCTCCTACAAAACTAACCTTAATACCATTTTACACGACCATTCCTAAGCTTTATACACTTATCACTCTTACAGAATCAGAATTAGAACTTTGACCAATTGTCATGTTTAAGAAATTCACTTTAGAACCTAGTTTTTTGGGGTTTTTTTTTACATTTTACATTACCCCATCAGAAGATGAGATTTCACAAAGGAGTTAATAACAGGTTCCAGTACTTACATAAATACAGTAGTAAATGGTCATTTTTAACACAATACATATCACATCATAAAACAATTCCAACTTCTTGTCATGTAATGCTTCTTCTAAAGTATTTACAATATGAACCACAAACCATTTTTATTTTAACACTAACCGACTGAGACAAAAATAATAATTATTATGTATGCTACATAATCACATATATGTGTATGCTACATATTCACAAACCTTTCACCTGATTGTCTCCACACTGTTACTAAGAATTAAGGAACCCTAACTTATTGTCCTTGGTCTAAAGTCCTAATCCTAATAGCTTAATTTTAGACTTAACCTCAGATGTTCCCCTGCCAACGATCTAAAATTTAATAGATCTGGATACAAAACCTTTGATTACAGAAAATTGCTAGTAAGGGTAGGGACTTTGCAGGGAAACAATATCTCCCTAACTTCATGTCAACTCCAGGCAGGAGCAGATTGTCAACTGGCATTCAGCTAGGCTTAAAGTCTGCCAGGTGTTAGTGGGGAAATTGAGTCAAGAGAATCCTACCTCAGCCGAGGCTGAATAGCTGCTCTCCCATCCTTCCCATGAGATCACCTTTTTGCAGTTCATACCAGCATCTCACAGGCCTCCTGGCATCATGGATCAAAGGCTTAGACCGCCTTTCTTGCTATCCATACCTGGAGTTAGACTCAGAATAAGTCAGTTAATAGTCCAATAAAATCTTAAAAGAGCAAGTTCCAATAATCAAGTTTCAGATATGACTATAATTTCACATTGGCTAAGGAACATCTTTTAAAGCAAGTCTTAGGTAGCTTACGTGCCTTTCTATACCTGTTCTGATTAAATGACAATCATAAAATCAATTTTACCATTAAAACCTTAGGTTATTGCTCTAATAGCTTTACATCTGTTTCCCAAACTCCTCTGTCCCTTCCTAACCCTTCTCAATCTAAAAGAATGAGCTACACATGTGATAAGTTCAAACATTGACTTCAGCTTATGTTCATAAAATGAATTCACATCAAACAGAATCATTTAACTTTTCCATCACTGCCAAATTTTACCAGAGGTTACCTGCCTCTAAGAAACAGACTGGAATTCTTTCCCCCAAACTAAAGATGTCTGATTTAGTCTCAGTATCAGTAATTAATTCAGTCAATAATATTTACCCAATTGGTCTTAGTAACAGATAAAGACTTTATTCTTAAGTTGGGACCTTTGCCCATTAACCCCAAAGAGTTTTAGTCCCATTTGTCTAAAAAGGTCCTGGAAAACCTCACCTTGAAAACTCCTTGGTTTTCCCCATGTGAACTGGCTCTTCTGAAGCCCACTTTATTACTATGCTGAAATCTCTGTTCTATTTCCCACTCTTAATCCTATCAATCAAAATCTCCAGGTTATAGGCCACTTCCATCAAGACTATCTCAGAATCCCTGGACCACCTATGCCATCATGGGCTCCTTTCTCAGTCCCTCTGTGGATAAGATACAATTCAGCTTTAAATAGCATCACATTTATACTGTGGTTTCATCTCCGCCTTATAGCCAGATGCAGAAATAGGCAAGTGGGAAACTTTAAAAGGAATATTCCTTTTCAAAGGAAAGCAGTGGGGAAACTGAGTCAGAAGGAGTCCATCCCAGGCTGAGGATACAATTGTCCCCTGAAGTTTGTACCTTAGATAATAAGTTTCACTAATCAAAACTTTTACCAGGACTCACATCTTAAATTTTAAATTTGTCCTAAAAGCCAATCACTAGAGATTATCACCTAAACGAATTCCTGGTTTAGGAGCTCCATGTACAGTTTACATTTTATATGGAGATTACAACTTTAACAAAGTGAAGAGCTACACCACTTGGGTGATCATTTTAGACTGTCCTAAATCTTAGCCCTTCCTGGGTGTGGATGAGGCCAACTCCTCTCCTTTTACAATAGAAGGTTAACATCGAGTCTCTGAGCATCTCCAGTTCAGATTAGATCTTAAGAAGTCCTTCTGTAAAGACTGGATTTCAAAAGGAAGGGGATAGGGTGGGGCCAAGACCCTTTTTTGTCTTAAAGTTCCTGGTCTCCATTATCTTGTCCCTTATCTTCCAAGCCCCCCATGAAACCTGAAGTTATTATAAACAGGTTAGCTTACAAATATAAATTTGGTAGGTAGGCCTTTCAAAAATCATACGAAAGATTCATACAACAAATGTTTTCTTCTTTTAAGAACAATTTACAATTTGTCACAAAACCCTCATGAACCGAATTGGCAACAATTACAAGACCTAAAACCAAGGCGTTTTCACATTTGGCCATCAACTTCCTTTTTATATACTTTTGTAGATATGCTTGATTCATAGCAAAAACCAATTTTAGTTAATGCAGTTTCTAGTATAACATTTAGATTTACTTAAAAATTTAAACTATTTAAGTTTACTTAAAACTTTAAATGAACCATTCCCCATTCAGCTGAATGCATCGCCACATCACTTTGCACAATAACCTTACCATGTGGGCATCCTCTTATTACCCTGATCAGATAAAGTCATCTTAAATTTGATTGAACTATTAACTATATTAAATCAAGTTGTGATTTTTCTTTCTCTCTTCTCAAATACTTAATTACACCCTCAGTACTTACTGAAACCATCTGAAACTGACCCATTCAGTTTCCCAGTCTCTCAGTCCATTACTCAGATTGTCTAGTCCCTTTATATCTTTAACTGTAACTTTCTGCACTAGAATCCCCCTTCTAGCTTAAAGTAAAGAAGTTAACTCTACCACTACGTAGTGAACATCAGTATTTTCATCAAATTTCTGTCACGTCCTTTTTAAAACCCCAATACATACATACATATATATATATCAATTGTATTAAAATAATATTACACCTAACATATACCCATCTTTATACCTTTTACAATCATAAATGTCAGATAACAATATCATTTTCTATCTAATCCTGACAGGAAGAGCATTTTCAGATACTGCTTATTACTCCTTCAGGACAAATTTTAACTTGAAATCATACCGAACTTGAATTTTGTAATCACTAATGATAAACATCTTTTATAATCAAACACTTTTGCTATTTGCAAGAAAAATTTCTGCCCTCTTTTTTTTTTTTTTTTTTTGAGTTAGGCCTTCCAGTTCATGTCTCATTGTGGGTAAGACAGGAAATGAATTAGATGCTAGTTAGCCTGCCTTTCAGTCTGAGAGGGAGAGATAAGCTCCCCTCAGCTGCTCTTACCAGCCGGCTGCCTCACAAAGTGTCAGAGAAGACAAGAGACACAAACCACAGACAGACTTTCATTCACACACAACACATACAGACAAAACATTTAACAAATCATTTTCACTCAATTTTGAATTTTGTTTTCCTCATCCTCTCAGGTGCCAACCTAAAGAGGGCTAGCTGGTCTTGTAGGGCGTCCCCCACAAGACTTCTGTTTTGCTTTATCAACTCAAAAGAAACCTACATAGGTGACTTCCTCCAGGCTACTCAGTTCTTGGAGGATCCGTGCTTTGGCCAGATCCTGCCTCCTCTGATATCTTTTTCACCCCATACAAAACAACATACTTAATCATTTTCTTTTTATCTTTTCCTTTATATTTTGGTACCTCATTCCAATTTTATAATCTATTTCCCAAGGGACTATTTACTGGTATACTCTGATGCAGTTCTGAAGCATGGAGTTTGGACTGCTCCTTCCCCATTTTGCATGAGAGCTGCCATGCAGACACCTCCAAGTCTAGATACCTCATATCTAAAACTCACTGGACCGTTCCTCAAACTGTTCCTCAGTGAGGGTCGCCCACCCACCAACAGTCACCCAGCGGTATTCTCAGAGGATCCTTTCCTCTGCGGTCTGCAGTTTGCTAATTTGGTCAGAAGCTGCCACCTGTCTTCCCAAGTCTAAGACTCCCAAAACTGACCCCCATATCCACAAGTGCTTACCTGCGGGTTATGCACACATAAGTTACCTGACTGACAACCACAAACACCAACCTGCTTCAGAGTTTCAGAGTCCCTTTACTTTCTGTTTATTCTGAGTTCCTCTGCTTTGGGTTGTTACTTCACAAAGAGGGAGGTCCTGTGCTCAGTTTCAAGGACCATTGGAGAAAATCTCTCAACGGGCACCTGCCCTTGAACCAAAGCACTGACCAGCTCTCTGGGAAGTCACATGATCCTGGACCGGGCTCCCCAAGAACCATGTGGGGTGGGACTACTTAGAGGCATCTCCAAGTATAAACAGAAAGTCCTTTATTCAGTTCTTGCAAGAACCAGACTTCACCCTCCTTCAGGCAGATTGGAGGAGGGGAAGCATTATACAGAAGCAGCGTTTATATAGCAGAAAACCACAAACCCCCCTTTACCCTTTTGGTCAAGAATCTGAGTGAGCAGTCTTTGTTTTGAGAAATAAGGAAATGGGAGTCAGTGAAACTGGGGAGGGGGCAACAGACAGTGTCACAACTTCAAGTTTACCCATATCATATGATTTTTGATCGATTGAAACTCAGGCATTATGTCTGCTTTACTTTAGACTTAGGTCCCTAAGAAAGTCTTCACTGACTTGTCACATTCCCTACTATTGATTAAATAATGGTTTTAGGAATTAGATTGGAAAGGTCAGTAAAACTAGAAATACCCTTTGATCCAATAGTTCTACATCCAGGCATATAATCCAAGAAACACAAGGGTCCTACATATATAAAAGCTCTTACATCATTACTCTTTGTGGTAGCAAAGAACTGAAAATAAAGTAGACACCCATCCATTCTCAAATGACTACAGTAATTTTATTAAATAAATGTAATGGAATAACATTACACAGAAAAAAAAATTAGAAGAATTTATAAATATGAAGAATTCAGGGAAACTTGAGAGGACTCATAGGACCTAAAGCAGAATAAAGTAAGTAAAAGCAGGAGGATAAGTTGAAGAAAAACAGAATTGAAAGACATCAAAAACTCCATAATGAGCTGTTAAGGGGAAAAGTGGGCAAGTATTTTTAAGTACCCAAGTGTACAGCACTGTGTTAAGCACTTTTGATTCTCCCACAACAACCCTATTGTACCACTCTATGGTAGGTGCCATTATTGTCCCCATTTTACAGGTGAGGAAACTGAGAAAAAGGGGAAGTGACTTGCCCAGGGACACACAGTTAGGAAGTGTCCCAGGCAGATTTGAACTTGGGTCTTTGTGACATCAGGCCCAACATTCTTATCCACAGCATCACTTTGTAGCCTTTTTTCTCTGAATTCCCCTGAGATTGTTAACTAACCTCAGCAATTTTCTACCTTGCTAGTACTAGGTCTCTCTCTCCCCCAGGTCTCTCCTTTTCCACAACTTGCTCTGAGAACTATGATCAAATTAACACTTCAATTATCCTGCTGTTCTCCAGGTCTATGGCTTCCTAGATAAAAACAATTCAGTGAAACCTTTCCTATATGTGTTATCATCTCCTAGCATGTAACTTGTTGAGAGACAGGGAATATCTCACCTTTTAATTTGTATGCACAGTTGATACATAGTTAACATTTAATAAATGTTCCTTTCAAAAGTCATGAAGTCCAAATACATTCACTAATCAAGACGTCACTGAACTAACTATTGGTGAAGCCAAATGGAGGAATTCCTCCAACACTTACTTCCTCATAGCTTCTTAGACATGGACGTGACTGATACGTTGATTTGTTTTCCTTTTTTTATACTTATTTGAAAGATCGATGTCAGAATGTAACAGTATTTTTAAAGACTTTTAAACATTGATTTAAAAAGAGAAACAATTTTTTTTAAAGGGTAGAGAATAAGATATAAGAAGGTCTGGAGTTAAGAATAGAAGAATCAGTTCAATCCATTGATCACAAAATTGGCATGAATGGGGGAGGATAAAGGATATATGAAGATTTAATGGGTGCCACCACCAGTCAAGTAGCTTCTTGAACACCCTCTATGTGTCATGCATTGTATTAGGCAAACCTCTATGCATGCCTTTCTGTGTGTTATTTTTCTTTGCTTGTTTCCATGTTTACAAAATTGGGTTTTGTGTTCCCTATAATTTTAAAAAGGAATGTATTAGAAATATTTTATAGGTCTCTCAAAAAACTCAGCTAAGTTTTTACTCTTATGGCCATTGATTACTTTTTTCTACAAGGTTAACAGCCCTCAGGAAAACATTAATTGCCTCTACGTAGAATTTCTTAAAACAGGAATAATATGATTGCAATTACAACACTATACCCTAGGGTGCAACATGTAGAATGTTATAGAAGGGTAACAGGTAATCTGGAGGATTGAAATAGGCCAGCAGAAAGCAGGTGACAACAGTCTAGGCTGAAAATTACCAAATTTACAAATTCATCAGCCAACTAATTTCGTAGCAAGTTTCCTTAGAGTCTGCCTGTGTTCCTACCTGAATTTTGCATCAAGACAATATCTTCTTCTGAAAATAATTCTGTAATCCACGGAAGGGCTGTAAGAGGCCCTCGATCCCATTTGGAGTAATAAATTGGGCTAATAACAAGCCATGCCTATTAATACAACTTGTAGTATGAGGCATATGGCCCAAAATATTTTTTTTTAAAGATCTGCCATTTATGTTTTTGTTGGGAGGAGGGAATTTCTTTGTGAGGACCTTCTGAATATGTTTGCTTCAGGCAGAAGCTTGTGGACTCTTGTGATGATAAAGGGTTAATATAGCTAGGATGATGAAAGGTGGCATTAGTAAATAAGGGTACAACCATTGTGAAATTATCCTGGTTGGTGCCAAGAGTCAGGCTTGGGGGATTAAGCAAACCAAAGAGTTTTACTAAGGGGACAAAACAGACTGCTCACAACTAAGTCAGTCTTATTTATATCAGGCAAGCAAGAAGCACAGTATTCCCAAGAGACAACTAAAGGCAAAGTCCAGCAAAACAGGTCAGGCTGTTTTGTTCACAATGGTGATGAGCATCCAAATGGTGAGGCCTGAAGTTCAGGCAGAGAGCTCTAATCCTGGAAACTTTACTTCCTATCCTCCACTTTTCCATTTTTAACCTATGAAAACAGTCCAGGGAAAGTAGTAAACAGGATAGAAATGAGATTTGAGTAACCTTTCACCACTACTCTCTCACCCCCACCCCCACAATTTCCATACACCAGAGAAAAGTCAAAAGATTGAAATATTCTTCAGGTTGGTCTGGCCTGGCCTAGAGTGGGAATAGTGAGTAACTATACTGTGGAGACATGAGGAATAACAGGAAAACAGGAGTATCTTCCCTGACTGTCACATCATAGGGAGCAGGAGGCCAAGAATGGCCTTGGGGATAGGAGTGAGTGTAGGGAATCTGTCTGTCACAGTGGCCTTTCTAGTTGAAACTCAAAGACACTAAGGTTTTGCATCATGCATCTGAAACTAATGTTGGTTTTTTCTGTTCCATTTTGTTTTCATAAAATTTGTCTCTAATATTCTAAGCCACATGCTTCAAATAGGAAGTGTGAAGACAATCTAAATGCCTACTCTTTGTCCAATGTTCACAATCACTATATAAACCCTAAACCCCAGAATCATCGAATGAACAAAGAAGACAAAGAATTTGTAGCTAAAGATAGCTTACAGGGGACCAAATAAGGAAATTGAAAGAGATACATACAAAATCAACAAAGGTGCTTATGCCAAAAGCAACAAGACACTTAATAACCTAACAAAATCACTAGGAAGATATTGGCAGCTTATAAGCTTACTATTGTGAAGAATGAAGAAATAGAAAAAGTCTGTAAAGAACTCGACTTAATGATTTTAATGGACTCTAGAGAGAATAAAGAAAAATATTTTGGAAAGTATATTTCAGGATGAAGAAATGAAAAGAGAGAATTATATGCCATATCTTAAAGGCTGCTGTCTTCAAAAAGAAAGTTGGAGAGATTGAAACTGGATTGGTTCAAGTAAAACCAACTGCAGATATGTAGTGCTTTATTTATGTATAGGTCTATATATCCATATATGTGTGTAAATATATACATATGTGCATAAATAGGACTAGATAGTAGCAAAAATTATGAGCTGAAATATTAATTGACTAAACTCAAAAAAGTGTTATAGGATAGATTGGAAAATAAAATTTGACAGTTCACTGCCCAAAAGAAAAACCCAACATAAACATTCAATATTAGCTGAAATGAGGGGCTGAATTTGTTGTGCTTCAGCTGAATCCCAAAGTAGAAGTGACAGTCAATTTCAGGATAAAGCAACAGTAAAAGAAGCTGCTATATAGAGACACAAACAGGGAAAGTGTATTCTACTAAATGGTGACAAATAACGAAACTATCAATTTTAAATACAGATACATTCAAATAACACAGTATCTAGGCTCTCTTTTTTAAAACAAAATAAACTGCAAAAAGACTTTGGCAATAAGACAAGTATGGTTTCATTTAAAGTCCCTCTGATTTAACAACAAAAGATTAAAAAGTATTATGCCTCTGAACAAAATGTTGATATAGCCTTATCCTTACCCCTACTGTGAACATAGGCTTGGTCTTCCTATAAAGGGCAACGCTGTGACATTATTTATACAGAGGGAGACATGATTCCTGATTATTGAAGAGATTTCTGGGGGAGAAGAGCAAAGGCACAGGATTTGAATGACAGATGGGAGGCCTGTGGGACCTTAGGCACATGTCTCTCATAAACCTCTCTACCAGGAGTCTCATCGCCCTACACACAGACAGTTTCACAGGGTCATTCTTTGGGTAATCACCAAGCCTACTGGATTACATTAGAAAGACGATGTCAAATAGACCTTTTGAGATTGTTGAATGGTAGTCAAGTAATATGTCTTTAAAAATAGCTTTATAAAAATTGATCACAGTCTGGGGTATGAAGAACTTTAATTTTAAAAAGGTAGAATAGAATATCATACTTTACAAACTTATAAAAATACTATTTAATAAAAGAAATATGAAGTAAAGACACATACTTAGAGACTAAATAATATTAAGTAATAAGTGAGTCAAATAATGAAGAATGCAAAAAATGTTAAAATTGCAAAATCTATAATAAGCATTTATTTAGTACTTGCTATGTGCTAAACATTGTGATAGGTGCTGGTAATACAAAGGTACATAGGTCTCATTCATATTTATATTATTATTATTTCTTACTTTGCCTTAATCACTGAATGATATCATCTCAGTCAAACTGAGATCTGGGAAAGACAATTTGAAAAGGCCAAGGTCTCCCACTGCATCTGGAGGCATGTCCTATTTTCATGTTCTGTATCTTGCCACTGGACCCAGATGGCTCCAGAAAAGAGAGGGAGGCTAGTGTCTCCACAACCCTCTCTCACTTCAGTCCAATTCACTTGTAAGCCATGCCATAACTTTCCTGATGTCACTGGTCCTCTTCCAGAAGAAAGGATAAACAACAGTTATCTCAGGGAAGATAACATGGACATCTATAAAGTTATATAGAATATAATCAAAATAGATAAAAGATAGTTTTGAGAGGGAGGGTGTCAGCACCTGGGGAATTGAAAAGACTGCAGAAAGGGGTACTTTGGTTGAATCTTAAATGAAATATGTAATTAATTCTAATGAAATAGGCAATTAATTCTAAGTTGGAGGTAAAAAAAACAAAACAAAAAACCAGTGCATTCCAGACATGAGGGAACTACCAGTGAAAATTTATGGAGATGGAAGATGGGATAGCATGTAAGGAACAGCAAGAAGGTCAGCTTGACTGGAACTTAGCAAAAAGGAGAGTGATAAGATAGGAAATGGATAGGATGGAGACAGGTTACAAAGGCTTTAAATGCCATAATTTATATTTTACCCTAGAGATAATAAGGAGCCACCGAAGTGTATTAAGCAGAGGAATGACACAATCAGACCTGAGATTAAGGAAAATCACTTTGGAAGCTGTGTGAAGGTTGAAATGGAAGGGAGAGAGATTTGAGGCACAGAGGCCAATTAGGAGGCTATTGCAAAAGACCGCGGGACTTTACAAAATGAGAAGGTAGCCGAGGTATGGTGGGGAAACCCTGAGAGTCAGAAGCAGAGCTGAGAGAGAAATGAAGGATGGCCGGTCAGAGAAAGAAAATTGTAGATTAATATCACTAATGCAAATTGATGCAAAAATAGTAAGTGAAATATTTGCATAAAAGCTACAGCAATATATCCAAAATATTTACTGTGACAAGGTTGAATTTACATCAGGAATACAAGATTTGTTCAACAAATGGAAAACCAGAAATATAATTAATCACTAATAATACTAACATTATTTCAGAGTTCATTAAAAGTACAGGTAGTTTTCAGACTAGTAAAGTTGACAAAAATAAAAGAAAACAAGAAACTGGGAAAACAGATACATTAATTTACTGTTGGTAGAACTGGGAATTGGTTCAGCCATTCTGGAAAGCAATTTAACTATTCTCCAAAAAAGCTATTAGACTATGCATACCCTTTGGCTTAGCAATATTATTACTAGTTCTATACCCCCAAAGAGATTTTTTTTAAAAAAGAAAAGAACCCATGTATACATAAATATAGCAGCTCTTTTTGTGGTAACAAAAAATCAGAAACAGAAGTGGTGCCCATCAGTTGGGAAATGATTGGACAATCTGTGATATGAAATGGAATACTGTTCTATGAGAAGTGAAGAAAATCGTTTCAGAGAAACCTGGGAAGTCATGTATGAACTGATGCCAAGTGGAGTGAGCAGAACCAGGGGAACAACATACAGCCGCCGTTCCAGTGAAGTCATGAATCATGCGACTCACCTCCAGAAAGAAGCTGGTGAGTTCAGAGTGCAGATGGAGGCGTGGCTTTTTAATACGGCCACGGCAAGTCTATTTTGCTTGACTACACTGGTTTATAATGGATTTTGTTACTGTTGTTTTTTACTTTCTCAGTGGGAAGAGAGGAGAAGGAGAGGGTAGAGTGTGTGTGTGTGTGTGTGTGTGTGTGTGTGTGTGTGTGTGTGTGTGTGTGTGTGTGAGAGAGAGAGAGAGAGAGAGAGAGAGAGAGAGAGAGAGAGAGAGAGAGAGAGAGAGAGAGAGAGAGAGAGAACAGATCTGAAAATAAAATTTAAAAAAATTTTAAAGATAGGTAGTATTGCATGGATTAAAATTGTACAGGGTAGGTCATGCCAAGAGGATTGAAAGTTCTGAAAAATGAAATTCTGAACCCATAATTCTGACAAAATAAGGTATAAACAGGTTAGTGATTTTTCTTGTATAATTCCAACTTTTTTCTTAAAACTTTGACCAATTCACACATCCATCATCATCCATTCACCTGCTTTTCCATAATCCCTCTAACTATTTTTATGCTCCTTTACTTTTGCAGAGGGCAGCTAGGTGGTACAGTGGATAGAGCACCAGTGCAGAAGTCAGGAGGACCTGAGTTCAAGTCTTGCCTCAGACACTAACTGCGTGACCTTGGGCAAGTCATTTAACCCCAACTGCCTCATCCTGGGTCATCTTAAGCCATCCTGATGAATATCTGGTCACTTGAGTCAGATGGCTCTGGGGGAGAAGTGAGGCTAGTGACCTGCACAGCCCTCCCTCACTCAAAACAAAGTCAAGTCATGTCATTATTTCTCTGATGGCATGGTCTTCTTCAGCAACGAAGGATGAACACACTTTTGCAGAATTTGCAATACATATATGTCATTTGGGATTTCTATACTGATCTTTATTTATGTTGAATATTTCAGATGTAAATATCATTTCCTCCCCAAATAAACATATGATCCAGCTAATAAATCAAGTCTCTCAGAAAGATGGATGTTAAGTGCTAAGTGTCATTAGCCTATAAATCTGATTTTTGTAATGGTATATCTAAGTAGATAGGATTATCTACTCTTGGAGGATATGTACACATTGTTTGGGGTAACTGGGACTGTCGATCTGGCTTTTCTTTTGGCAATTTTAATCCATGTCTTAGCCTGTTGAGGAGACATGTCTGTTCTAGATAGAGTTTGTCTTTTGCCAACCCTAACACAACTGTCTCCTATTTTGGAGTAGGAAAAGATGAGTTCACACTTGTAAGGGAAACCTACGTAGGGTCCAGCATCAGAAGACCTAAATTTATATCCTGGCTTTGTGACTTGCTTCCTGTATGACCTTATGGAATTTACTTACTTTCTTCCAGCTCTATTTTCTTTATCTATAAAATGAAGGAGTTTAAATCTTAATAAATCTTTTGACAATGAGTGGAGGCTGTCCATGAGGAAGATAGGGCTAGCTTATGATGACTTAGCTTAAAAGCCCACAGATGCTTCCACCTAACATAACAAATCAATATAGGCCCTTTATTATCCTAGAGATTCCTTCCCTCGAACTGTCTCTTTTTTGTCCTCCTGACTCATCTTTGGCCTGCAATTTTAATTTCTGGTTTTCCCTCTGGATCCTGGTGTTGCCCAATTTCCTAACCTCTTGCTACATTTTACAGCTATGGCTTTTGCCTCCATTAATTTCAGACTCTTTTGCTACAATCAATTCCCTAGTTGCTTCCCTTTCCCCAACCAGCTGGGGTTGGAACAACATATGTAAAGAATTTTGCAAATTATAAAGGGCATATAGTATGGCATTATATATAGTGTGTCTATATATATGTAGTATATAATATATAGTATATATATATAGTAAGGTATGTTATAAAATACACTTGGGTCAGTCAGCTAGGGATTTTGCAGTATGGGTGCTGAGAATTTGGACCCTATATGTTTGGGATGTGACACATCATGAGAGAGAGGAAAGATGAGAAGGCACCATAGACATCTCTCTACTTCAGAATTGAGCCTAGGCTCAGCTCTGTTGACCAGGAGAGAGAAAGAATCTCATCTTTCTCTTTTTACACCTACTTGCCATATCTCTGTTCCTTAATACATTGTCAATAAGATTCCATATGGAACCCTTACAAAATACATTAATTCTTTAGTAGTCACATTGAGAAGATACATATGACTTTTAGCTCTAACTTCTTTAGAATTTTTTCAATTTATGTTTTCCCTTTTTTTGTCTTCTAAATTTGCCCATCTGAGAGACATTAAAGTCTCTTGATATTATTGTGTTACTATCTATATCTTCTTGCAATTCAGTTTATTTTTCCTTTATGAGTTTAGATGTTACAGTTTTGAGCATATAAGCTTCATATTAATATTGATTTGTCATTTATGGTTTCCTTTAGCATAATGTGAATTCCTTGTTTATCTTGGTTTATATTGTGAGGCAGGAATTTGAGCCAGGATAACCTGGGAGCCAGGATTGCAGGTGGTGCAGGATTGCAGGGATGGTGCAGTCAGCCAGCCCACCATGGAAGGCCTGAAAAGCCAGAGTGCCTGGGACTCGAGCCCAATGGAGTTTTGCATTTGAAACAGGTACTGTGACCTATAGGAACCAAAATAAGCTATGAATCTAATCCCTTTTCCCTCCTCAGAGACTGAGGTGATACAAAGTGTGTAGGGGTAGTGGGCCAGGGAAAGAAGAGGGGAATTCTGTTTCCCACCAGCTGGGTAAATTTGTATATTTATGATCATAACTTTGAAAATAAATATTTCTATGGAAAAGTTATCTGACTGGTAGTGACTAAATGGAACTAGAGTGCAGGACACCTCCTACTATCAAGGGAACACATTAGTAGGGGCTGGAACCCTGGGGGGAGGAGTAAAATGTCAGAACCCAGTATTTCAGGTGGAAGGGGCCGGAGTGGTCAGTATTACTATTTATAACTTCCTTATTTCACAGTGCCTTGAATATGATACAAACTCATTTCTAACATAGTACTTGGGCATCTAGGGGAGGCAGTAGACAGAGCACTGCATCTGTAGTCAGTAAGACCTGAATTTGGAATCCTGCCTCAGACACGTTCTAGCCTTATCCTGTCTGTCTCAATTTCCTCAGCTGTAACACAGGGATAGTAATAGGACCTCTAGCCTATGGTTGCTGTGAGGGTCAAAATGAGATCATATAAGCACCTGGCACATAGCAGGTGTTAGAAGTGAGCCCGTCTGACAAGCCCCTAACAGTGAGAAATATGTTCACCTTAAATAAAGAGCAATAAATGTTGTGAAACCAGGAAAGCTTTTGTTAATCTTTATGTCCATTCCCCCTAAATGGACCAGTAGCCTCCCCATTAAGGCTACAGAAGGACTACAAAGATGGGGCTTCTTATACTGTTTTCTGCACTTTGGATGTCCCGAGACACTGTCCCCTGGTATTAGTTTCTGACCTCTAACATGTCCATGCTAGGTCACAACCCTTATCACCTAGGAATGTGTACAACAGAACTTTATTACTTCCCACAGTAGGTATCTAATAAATACTTTCTCCTTCCTCCCTACTTAAGATTCACAAAATGCTTTACATATATTATTTCATTTGATTCTCACAACTCTTTGAAGTAGATGCTGTTATTATCCCCAATTTATGTATGGGAATGCTGAGGTTCAGAGAAGGTGAACGATTTGTGTGGTGTCACACAGAAGTATATGAGACAAAATTTGAACTCAGGACTTCCTGACTCAAAGTCCTATGCTAGATCCACCACATCACACTTCCTCATTGCATAAGAAGGTGATTAAGTGAATTGAATTATGTTAGAAGGTCTGTGTTTTCACAGTCAACAATAAAGGCAGCTTCACAACAAAGACGCTAAGAAGCGCCAAAGTCTAAGAGCAGCAGAATATAAAGAAAGCTACCTGATGGGTTACAAGTGTATCTCATTCTGTGCCCATTTTGTTAACCAGTCCTGGATTATTATCATCCTCTCCCTCTCCTATTCCTCCTACCACAATGGCATGCTGCTGGATAAAACCATCCTGACTGGATCAACATTCTAATATAAGTGCTGCATAGGAATCATTTTACTCACCTCTTATCAACTTGCCATTTCACTCCCCTTGACTCAAGTCTATCCCAACTCCTCTCAACAATGAGTGACTGGAAATGAAGAAGACTTAACTGTTCTAATGTGAGCTCCACCTCTCACTACTTCTACACTGTGAGAACTCTCTATATTTTCTGCCATTTCTTCCCCTTCCCTCCATATTCAAAGGGTGAGTTGGCTCTCCTCCTTACCAAAGCTAACCCCTTCTCCCATCCGTACTTGTCATCTCCAAAACTGTTTCATCCATCAGCAATGTGATACATTGAAATAATGTTGCAGTTGGAGTTAGAGGACATAGATTCAAATCTCAGCTCTTCTAATTACTATCTGTATGAATTTGAGTAAGTTATTTTACCTTTTTGGACCTCAGTTTCCTCATCTACTTATAGATGGCCCCTCTCCCATCTGTCCCCCGGTCACAGCATGCTTTCTGCTCAAAATTCCATCTCAGGAGCTCCTTCAATATTGATTTTGCTGATCAACCATAGTTCATACTAGTTCAAAGCCAAAAACAATTAATAAATAGAAAAGTAAAGTAACAAGGAAAATTCCCTTCTCCACATGCACAGGACTGCATTCTTCTATAGATTCCCACACAATCAACAGGAAGTGAACACACGTAGAAAACATCCATGGCCAGGATACGTGTGGAGAATGTTATATATACTGGTAACCTGCATGGAGAGGACCTCATGAAAGGGGAACATATGAGGTCTAGGAATATGTACAACCTAGACAATTCATTATCTAGGGCTGCATTCCCAAAGGAACTGTTCTGTGCTTGAGGTTTCTGCTCACTTACCCACAGAGGCACCTATGCCATTGGCTTTTAGCATCAAGCCTTGTCTCTGCAAAGCTACTCTCTACTGTCTCTGCTGCCACTTCCTGGTAGTCTGGCAAATTGCAGCTGCTATGTACAGCCTTTTCTCCATGTTTCAGGTCTTTTAGCTGGTAGCTCCATGGGACACCTCAGCTCTTATAATTCAGACATACAGTCAGCCAGATAAGTCTTAAAGCATTACATTTGTATTTTTAAGTGACTTTCTTCTGTCTCTGTATTCTGTTCTTTGAACTAGATGAAAAAAGTTGACCATCATATTCCTGACCCATGAAGATCACATTCAAGAGCTTCATTTTCCAAGACTGAAAGAGGGGAGGTGGAGTCAATAACCTTCTTTCTATATTGCTGCCTTCCTCCCTACCTGCAAAATGAGGGGAATTGAATTAGATGACTTCTAAGGTACCTGTAACTCTAAATATGTGTGTGTTTTTTCTTCTCTCTCTCTCTCTCTCTCTCTCTCTCTCTCTCTCTGTCTCTCTCTCTCTCTCTCCATCCCGCCCAAGATCCTTTGCATCAGGCCAGAAACATACTCAAGTCTTTCTATGCTAAAATACAAAACAAAACAAGACCTGTTCTTCAACTTGTTGTCCCCTCAAGCTATCATCCTTAACTGTCAAATGTGTAGAGAGTAGTTTATCCTCAGAGCCTCCCCATCCTTTTCACTCACTCCCTATCCCTTTATAATACAGCTTCTGTGCCCACTGCTATACCAAAATTGCTCTCTCCAAGGTAAACAATGACCAACTTTTTACCAGATTCAAAGACTTTAAAGAAGATTTTTGTCCTCATATTCCTTGACTTTTATGCAGCACTTAACGTTGATAAGCTCTGCCCTCTCTTTGTTGCATTTTTTTAGTTCTTGGAATCCCCGGTACTGCTCTCTATTGGTTTTCTTTCTTTTTTTTTTTTTAAATTTTATTTATTTATTTAATTTTTTACATTCATTTTGACAAATTTTTGGGTTCCAAATTTTCTCCCCTTTTATCCCCTCCCCCCACCCCAATACACCAAGCAATCTAATTTTCTCTATCTCCAGTCTGCCCTCTCTTCTGTCATCCCTCCCTTCTCTTGTCTCCATCTTCTCTTTTCTCCTGTAGGGCCAGATGACTTTCTATTCCTCATTAACTGTATGTCTTCTTTCCTAGTTACAACAACAATATTAAACAGTTGTTCCTAAAACTTTGAGTTCCAAATTCTCCCCATCCCTCCCTCCCCACCCATTCCCTTTGGGATGGCAGGCAATTCAATATAAGCCCTATCTGTGTAGTTTTGCAAATGACCTCCCTGATAGTTGTGTTGTGTAAGACTAACTGGATTACCATCCCTCCTAACCTGCCCCTCATTGTTTCTCTTCTGTCTCTTGATCCTGTCCCTCCCCAAGTGTTGACTTCAAATTGCTCCCTCCTCCCTTTGCCCTCCCCTCCATCATCCCCTCCCTTGCAATATCTCCTTCTCCCCCACTTTCTTATACTGTAAGATAGGTTTTCATACCAAAATGAGTGTGCATTTCACTCCTTCGTTTAGTCAAATGTGATGAGGGTAAACTTCTTGGTTTTTTTTTTTTTCTCAGCTCTCCTCTTTTTCCCTCCACTAAGAAAAACTCCTACCTGCCTCTTAAATGACATATAGTTACCCCCTTCCCTTTCCCTCTCTTTCCTCCCCCTACATTTCTCTCTCACCATTTACCTTAGTTTCTTTTAAGGTATGGTCCCATCCTATTCAGTTCAATCTGTGCTCTCTATCTCTGTATGTGTGTGCATGTGTGTATGTGTGTGCATGCATGTACATGTGTATGTGTGGTCCCACCAACTACCCAGATACTGAAAAGTTTTAAGAGTTAGAAATATTGTCTTTCCTTGTATGAATGTAAACAGTTCACTTCTGGTAAGTCCTTTAAGACTTCTCTTTGCTGTTTACTTTTTCATGCTTCTTCTCATTCTTGTGTTTGAAAGTCAAATTTTCTTTTCAGCTCTGGTTTTTCATTAAGAATGATTGAAAGTCCTCTGTTTCATTGAAAGACCATATTTTCCCCTGAAGTATTATACTCAGTTTAGCTGGGTAGGTGATTCTTGGTTTGAGTCCTAGTTCCTTTGCCTTCTGGAATATCCTATTCCATGCCCTTCGATCCCTTAATGTAGAAGCTGCTAGATCAATATCCTGATTGTATTTCCACAGTACTGGAATTGTTTCTTTCTAGCTGCTTGCAAGATTTTTTCCTTGAGCTGGGAGTTCTGGAATTTGGCCACAATGTTCCTAGGAGTTTCTCTTTTTGGATCTCTTTCAGGTGGTGATCGATGGATTCTATCAATACTTATTTTGCCCTCTGGTTCTAGAATGTCAGGGCAGTTTTCCTTGATAATTTCATGGAAGATGATGTCTAGGCTCTTTTTTTGATCATGAGTTTCAGGTAGTCCCATAATTTTTAAATTGTCTCTCCTGGATCTATTTTCCAGGTCAGTTGTTTTTCCAATGAGATATTTCACATTCTCTTCCATTTTTTCATTCTTTTGGTTTTGTTTGGTGATTTCTTGGTTTCTCATAAAGTCATTGGACTCCATCTATTCCATTCTAATTTTGATAGAACTATTAAATTCAGTGAGCTTTTGAGCCTCTTTTTGCATTTGGCTCATTCTGCTTTTGAAAGCATTCTTCTCCTCATTGGCTTTTTGAACCTCCTTTGCCAATTGAGTGAGCCTATTTTTCAAGGTGTTAATTTCCTCAGCATTTTTTTGGGTCTCCTTTACCAAGGTATTGACCCGTTTTTTCATACTTTTCTTGCATCTCTGACATTTCTCTTCCCAGTTTTTCCTCCACCTGTCTAACTTGCTTTTCAAAATCCTTTTTGAGCTCTTCCAGGGCCTGAGCCCACCTGCCACCCCCCTGGGGTGTCTGGGGTACTGAGGCCCCGCCCTCCATGTCTTTCCCTGATGGCAAAGATACGTCCTCATCATCAGATCCGAAGGTCGGGATCATTTGCATTTGTTGGAAAAAACTCTCTAAAGTCTTATTTTTCTTCCCTTTTCTAGGCATTTTCCCAGCCAGTTACTTGACTTCTGAGATTCCTTTCCAACCCCGCCTGGATCCACCCAGCTAGTGCTTGGCCTCTGAGATTTAAATGGGCTTTCCTCCTGCCGGCTGTCAATCAGTGAGCTTTAGTTCAGGTGCTGGGGTGGGGGCAGGGCCGTCTCCCAGGCTCAGATCCCTCAGGGGCTTTATGTAGAGACTTTCAGGAATGGAGCGGGTGGGGGCAGGGTGGGGGGCCCGCCTCCCAAGCTCAGTTCCCTCGGGGGCTTTAAGCAGAAGCCTTCAGTAATAGAGCGGGATGGGGGCAGGGCCATCTCCCAGGCTCAGCTCCGTCAGGTTTTATGCAGGAATCTTCCGTAATGAAGATCCTGCCTGCTGCTGGGGGATTCCTGAGTCCCGGTCCGCTGCCGCCTCAGCCGCCACCCACACCTCTGCCTCCGCCGCTTCCTGCCCCGTCTCTGCCGCTGCTGTCTGCCCCGTCTCTGCCGCCGCCGCTTCCTCCTGAGGGGGCCCGAGTCACGGAGACGCCCTGCTCCCCCTCTCCTCCAGTCCGGCCTTCTCTCTCACTGACCTGTAGCTTCTGTGGACGGAGGGACTTTCTCGGCTGCCGGAGCTTCCGTCTCTGAAGCCTGCTCGGATCAGCTTCTCTGGGGCCGCGGCCAGGGCAGCGCTGGGGGTGGGGTCCACTTTCCAGGGCGCGCCGGACCCTGGGGACGGGTCTCCAGGGCTCCCCGGAACGGAAATCTCTTCCACTCTGTTTCTGCACACCTTGTATTGACCCAGAAGTTATGGGGGACTCTTTTCACATTAATTCTATGGGCTTTTGGTTTCGGAGCTCGTAAACGTGCGTCCTTCTACTCCGCCATCTTGGCTCCGCCCCCGGTTTTCTTTCTTTAAAATATTAATTTATTTTTAATATTCTTTTCTTTTTGTCACAAATTCTCTCCCTCCCTCCCACCCCTATTCCATCCACTGAGAAAGCTAGCAAAATTATACACATGAAATCATTCAAAACATATCTCCATATTAGCCATATCACAAAAATATAAAGAAAGCAAGAAAGTTATATTTGAATTTGTTCTCATTTCTCTCTCTGGAGGTAGATAGCAATTTTTTCATCATGAGTCCTTTGGGATTGTCTTACATCATTGTATTGACCAGAGTAGCCAAGTCTTTCACAGTTGATTGTCGTCACAATATTGCTTTTACCGAGCACAGTGATCTCCTGCTTCTCATTTTGCTTTGCGTTTGATCTCTTTTGGTTTTCTGCCTATCTCTGTCTTGTCCTTGTGTTCCAGGGAGAATGGAGATATCTGTGGCATTAGTCTGTGTCTGTCTATAGTTGACTAGAATCTGGTGAAGTTATGGAGGCAGTGGCTGCTAAAGAGAACTGGTTCAGGGCTAGGTAATTTACAGCAGTATCTGAGAACTTGGATAGAAGCCCATCTCTATTATTGCTTCCCAGATCTTTTCTTCATTCATGGCCAAGGGATTGCTATGTAAGGTGTAGATATATGTATTTATCTAAGTGCTTGAGTCTTCGTGTCTCTGGTGATTATCTATGTGGAATGAGTTTGCTTTCCAGGTTCTCTTTTTCTTTTAGACATAATACATTTAATTAAGCCCTCTTCTACTTTCCTGATTGTATAGGTCTCAATCCTCCTCTGTCCCTCTATAAGTATCACTCATTCACCAGTCCCAAACATCCACTCTTAGATATTAGCATAGTCCTTTATCCTATTGCTTGGACTTGCACAACCTGCAGCCTGTGGGCCACTTTGGGCAGGACAAAGGATTTCCTCTACATACAGAGGATGTTTTCCTCTACATTTTTCATAGACTGCTCAAAATCCTTTGGTGTACTGCAGGCAGCCCAAGGGCCATACATGCCCCATGAGCCACAGGTTATGCACACCTGCTGTTGCTTATGATAATTAGAGTCTGTGCTCCGGTTCTCGCTTCTTTTAATGGGCACTATTGCTCCTCTCTGTTGAATCTGAAACAGGTTGTATCTACCTCCTAAATTCTTCCGTTAACCTGCTTGCTACTGTTTATTCTTCAAATAAAATGACCACGGTTGTTAATACCACTGAGGGACTTTCTGCTTGTCATGCATGAGTCTTATCCAGGCATTGCTGGCCGTAACCCTTAGTCATTTTGGCCTCTTGGCCACTGTAATATCTACCATGCAGGAAAAGAAATGTACTTTCCAATGTTAATTGATTTTCAGTATGAATACAGTTCACAGTCATCACACTTCCTATACCTCTGGAGGAGTTAGAATTGACCCCAAAGTTTGGCAGAACAAGAACTTTGGGCTGTACAAGAGATGAAGTTTACTCTTAGTAGCTGCAATCTCTTTTTTTTTTTATATTTTTATACTCTTTATAGCACTTCAAGTTCCTGACATCAAAACTCCTCACCCCATGCCTCCATCAAAGCACCATTTTAGGAAAAGTTTCTGCTAATCACGGTAGGTTAATAACAATTGATAGCACAAAAAGTGTTACTTTTCCAAGGAGTATTGGATTTTGACCTTATAAATAGATAGTGTTTTAAAAGTTAATTTATAAGTAAGTTTATTGGATTCCAGGATTCATTTATTCATGGTAATAATAAATGTAAATTATAGTTAGATTGTCAGGTCAGTCCCCAAAAGCTTTTTTAACTCATCATGAAATTTGACTGTAAAGCTCATTTTGTATGGCTAAGTTTTCCAAATTTCTAAAAGTTCACCCTTTAAAGCACCACATCTTAAAGATTTAAGAATTTTTGAATGAGAATTGTTCTAAAATGCATTATATAATTATTTGTCTTCTTCAGTGGAGTATATTGAATATAATTTTAAACTTCTTTTGGATTATACCTCAAAATCAATGCAATAATGTTTGCAGGTCCTGTTGAGTTGTATAGGACCAGCTGTTCCTATACTTAATAGCCCCAGACCATAATGCTTTTTAGTTTTTTGTTTCTTCTTTTTAGTTTTTCTATGTCCTTTCTTATTCTCAGTTGTCATTTCTTGCTGTTATTAGTATACCTTCCTCTAGTTGCATCTCTCTCCCTCTAATTTGCTTCTTCAAATTTTGTGTGAGCTTAGAAACCAACCTGCCTCCTCAAATATTAAAATTGCATAAAAATTTCAATTTCTCTTAGTGATCTCTCCTATGAATGAAGTGCATATTCTTTCTATTTTGTGTATAGCGATCTTTTTGTTGGTTTAATAGTTAATGGTTCTATAGCTTTGAGAATTTGCATTTTACATTTATCATCTCAACTGATCATGTAAGACGTTTTCTACATAGACAAGGTTGCCTGATATTGGAATTTGATAAGTAAGCTATTATTATAGACCATCATTTGTATTTTTATGGGAAAATGCATTCTGTGTTCCAACTGTAGGTGCCATCTACATGACTGTCAATTCCTCTGGCTACCATATGAGAAAGCAAAGGCTTTATTTGGGGATATGGTAGATTTACCTTCCTAAGAAAAAGCACCTCTCCAGATCTATCCTGCCACTGCTAAACCATGGGAATGGAGACCCTGGGCTTGGATCCTTTTGGCTTATTTGAACAGATTGTTACTAAGTAAGCACTTTTAGGTCAAGGATTATTTTGTTGATTTTCAAATTTCAGGAATCAGGGAGCTTGATGTAAGGAATATTTTAGGGAGCCTGAGCCTTTCCTGGTCACCCAAAATTCTACCTTTTAGAGCTGGAAAAGAATTTAATGATTATTTAGTTTAACTCCTTCATTTTACAGATGAGGAAACAGAAAGGTAAAATAATTTGCCCTAGTTTACATAGGTAGTAAGTAGTACAGCTAGCATCAGAACTCAGTTTCCTGTCCTTGATCTACTGCTGCTTCCATTGTACCCCGCTGATTATGAGGCAACTCCACAGATATAGTGACAAAAGTGAAAAAAAAAAATGGAAGAGAAAAAAACTTGGAAAGAAAGAACAGAGGCTTTTATTTTTATAGGCTGCATTTTAGGTCATCAAGGTACATATATTCTAAAGGGAAGGAGAAATTCAAAACTAGAGGTCAAAGGATGTGGCTCTAAGTAGAGATAGTAATTAAAGTCATGTAAGTGAGCTACTTTAAGGAGAGAATACAGAGGAGAAGAAACAGAGAACTGAGGACTGGATCCTTAGGAGAGAAATAGGATTAATGGGTCAGTATATGAACTATATTTTTCCTAAAGCAAACATTTTGATAAAAACAATATTTCTTCATTTTAAATCCCAACATTCTCTCCACCCTCAAACCCACAGCTTAGAGAGGCAATTTTGGTATCACATTCTCATTTATCTACACATGGTTATGTATGGGATAGGAAAATGTGTTAGGCTCCATTTACAGTTAAAGAATGGGGCACAGAGAAGTTAATAACTTGCTTGATAGAGTTCTGTGTTGTCATTCAGGCTCCCTTACAACTTGAGCAGTACAGTACTCAATTCCTTTGGTCTCTGTGGGTTCCCTAAGATATAGAGGTGGTCCAGAGGAAGACACAATTTTCCTTTTTCAAAGCTTTTCCTTAAAATATAGGGTTAGATGGAGATCTCAACCCAGAGTATTCAGATGGAGCAGAAATCTAAATTATGGCAAGCAAATTTTAGACTCAGAAGCCTTATATAAACTCTTCTATGACTCTTATCTAAAAAGAAGTGAATTTTTCTTTTCCATCTAAATTTGGAGCTGGCAGAGTCACTTTCAGTCATAACTAGTTATGTTATCTCCATGTGTATCCTTAGCCTATTTTTGGGTATTGAAAAGACCTCATTTCTTACAAAGATTTACAATGTACTTTTATCATGCATAGAGTAAGAATAAAAATGATGAATACAAATTACTTTTAGAACTTGAGGTTTTATTTTAATTATATATTTAATAATGGAAATTGAAATGTGCACAGTGGTGTCACATATCTTAACCATGTACTGAATAATTGCTTGTTGGATCACATTGGAATTTAGTCTACTCAGAAGCATCATGTAAATCCAAGTTCATGTGAATTTCAACTGGATTTAAAGACTCAACTAGTGGTGTTCAACAAATCTTTATAAAACACCTACTTTGTGCTAGGTACCATAATGTGTTAAGCCCTAACAATCCAAAAGAGGTCATACCCATTCCCAGAAAACTCTGGTGGCTCCCCATTGCCTCCGAAATAAAATGTAAACTCTTCCGTCGAGCACTTAAAGCTACAACAAGTCTTTCAAAGCCGAATGCACATTTACTGCCTCTCACATACTGTGTGCTCCAGCCAAACTGTCTTATTTGCTGTTCCCCATGCACTACATTCCATTTCCCAACACTCTTTTCACAGACTATCTGCCCATGGACTGGAATGTACTCTTTCCTCATTGCCCCTGGTTTTCTTCAAGGGTCACCTCATATTAAGCTTTTCTTCATCTTCCCAGTTATAGTTACTAGTGTTTCTCCCCCATATAATTTATTTTGTATTTATTTATATGGAAACACATGATTTCCTCCATTAGAATATAAACCCCTTGAAAGCTTTGACTACATCATTTTTTAATCTCCTAGTGCCTAGCATTATAGATGCTTAATTATTAGATGAATGAGTAAATGAATGAAACTGATTATAAGAAGATGTTGGATCAGATTGGAATGGATGGCCATCATCTTTCTCTTTCAAATAGAAAGCCAGAGCTGGTAATCATGGTAAATTATGTTATCAAGTTATCAGCATAATCTTGAATTGTATGTATATGAAACACAAATTTACTCATGATACTGTATCATACTACCATGATGAATTGTGAAATAAAAAAATTCATATTCCTTAAATTAATGATACTTCATTGTTTAATGTACAAAGTTTTGTGGTATTTATAATACTGCAATAATCACATCTCAGAAACATGTTTGTCCACTGTTCATCTATGAGACAGAGCTTGCCAGGAACACAGATGGTGTGCCTGTTGGCCCTTCCAGGCTTGTGGCCCCCTTTCTTTTTTTGTTTCATAAAAGGAAAACAGTGGGAGGAGTTATAGGGAAATTGAAGGGAGTTTAGGGAGAAAACTCACAGACAAGAAGTACTCCTTTGCAATGCTTAGTCTGCCTGGGATATCTTCTCTCTTATGATGTTTAGTACTGTTGATTCCTGTCACAAAGCTGCAGGTAATGTTATGAATAACATTAAAAATTTTAGTAAAAATAGCATCAGCTTTGGAAATTGTCTAAATATAAAATGATGCACCTGAAAGTTGAAAGTTCCAAAGAACTTCATGAATTAAAACTAATCCTTTTATCCACTTAACTCTCTGGAAGCTGCCCAAAGCACTTAACATCTTGTTCAGGTATTTCCTCTAAGTAACTTGTTTGCTTCTGAATATAATGAGGAACATTGAGAGAAAACCTTCCTCCCACCCCAGATCTGCTAATGTAGGGCTCCTCCCAAGGAACTCAGTGCTTCCCTTTGGGAAGATGCAAAACTCCCTTTTTGATCCCTGGAGAGGCAGGCTTTGAAATGATAGGCAATTCCTTGTTGCTTCCCATGGTCCCTGATGCTGAACCAGGAAAAGTTACTCACTCACTAGGATTAAAAGGTGAAGCCAGAATTGCCAGCCTTCTCTCCCCCTCTTTCAGACATGAGTCTTACACTCTGGATAGTTTTCCCTTGGACTTCTTAGGGGGAAGGGGGGGGATAAGGCTGTCTCCAGGATTAAACCTGATCCACTTGGATTCAGAGCTGAGTTCTTTGTTATTTAGGAGTGACTTCTCTTGTGTGTCTGTGTTCTCCTGCATTGGAAATATATGTTTAGGAAAATCTTCTGTACTGAGGAAAGACCAGGGACAGTCCTATGTGTTTTACAGCACACAACGATCCTGGGAGGTAGATGCCATTATTGTCTCCATTTTACAATTGAAGAAAGGTAATTAAGGTAGAGAGGTGAAATTACTTGCTCTGAGTCACACAGCTGGGAAGTGTCTGAGGCCAAAATGAACTCCAATCTTCCTGGCTCCAGGCCGAGCACTCTATCCACTGAGCCACCGTTCCCTTCCTGAGCTAGGTTTTGTGCTGCCTGATATCTTAGGCTTCATAGAAGAGTCTTTGAGAACAGTAGTGATGAACATGTCACAAGGTCAACAGCAGCTAAAGCCTCAAGAAACTCTTCAGAGTCCTCTTCTCCTCTGTCAGGGCTGCTTGTGTCCAAGTTCATGAGATGCTGGCCTCTGTGACCTGACTGGTGCAGTGCTCTTAAATCAGGAATCAGGCACAGCTGATCCAACTGGAACAAGCAATGCATGATCCAAAGCATTATGCTAAAAACGACAAAAGAACCTATAATTCAGATGTCCAGTAGATGTTACTGCAGAGCAGCAAGGCAGAAAGGCCAGAGAGGAGCATGAAGGAAATGAATAGACAAATAGACTCCTGATGAGGAATTAGAGAGAATCTCTGAAGAATTAGGATATTTTAGGTTTTGAAATTAATTTAAATATAAATAGTTCCTGAGAAAGCCTGGTTCGTTGTATTGATAGCTAGTAGTAAGTTTTAAATTAAACATCTAATTAAGAAAGAGAAAGAAAAGTACTTGACTCATGAACAGATTAGGGGCTTTATTGTTACCTTATCTACTAAGACAGGTTTATGAAAGGCACATCTGGGAGAAGGAGGGTCCAGGAGAAATTTTAAAAATCTCATCTTGTCTGCCGGTGTAGAGGCCAGGAATGAAGGGATGGCTAGCATGTGCCTTTCTGATGGTATTTATGGAGTTAGTGCCAAATGGGTGCTCTACACACAGCACATGGCTTATGACCAGCAGAGGGAGGGAAGTGGATTGTTAGCAGCCTCATAGTAGGTGTACACTTGCCAACAGCAGAGAGGCTAAGGGACGCATTCTGCAACTCAGTATATCAATTGATTAGTTAGCATTTCTTGATCACCCACCATGTAAATTACATGTAAATAGCATGTGAATAATAATGGTACTCTAGGTATGGTGAGGGATTAGAAGTCAGGGAAATAATATTAAAACAAATCAAGTAATAACAACCAGTGCAAAACAGAGTGTGACTGAGGGCTAAATTGTCTGGTAGAGATTATAAAGCTTGAAGGCGGTCAGGAAGAGTGCTCAGTAGGATGTCGAAAAGTCATGGTGGGCTTTCTAGAGGAGGCAAAGGTGGATGAGAGAATGAAAAGGGGAGCATGATGAAAAGGTGTAGAACATATCAGTGAGTAGAAAATAGCCACTTTAATTTCTAAGCATTCAGAATGAAGCCATGTAACTGAATAGATACAATGTCTAGCTGTGATCTAGTCTTATTGATTAGATTCCTTGTTTGAGCTGATAAACTGCTTATGAGATTTTTTGTGGTAGTAATGAAGAGGTCTCATGTTAAAACTGTAGATGATTAGAAAGTTAATTGTTGAGATAACTCAAGCTAATACCTTGAAGAAGCCTTGATAAAAGTTACCTTTCAGTTGTCTTTTTAACAATGAGCAACATGGAGATTCTTGCATCTGGTGTTTTGATGAACAGAAGCATAGCAGAGACTTGGGAATCCTATGTGTCACTGAATGTCCACGTTTCAGTTCCTCTCCTATATTCCCTTCTTGGTGGCTTTCTTTTGTTATTAAAGTCACATACTTTGGTACTTTGTGACATTAATTTTGTAGTTTTCAAAACCTTTTGGGATATATGAAGTAACAACCAAAGTGAGTCTATATTTTTACAGCCACATATGCCTATATGGATATTCATTAGTACTTATATAGTGTGGAAATGATAGTCCCCAAAACAAATAGTAGACAACCACTTGCTGGGGGCATTGTAGAGGAGATTCCTTACATCAAGCCAGGAGTTGTTTCCAAGGACAGAGAATTGAATGTTAAGACAAGAGGGGAGAGAGAGAGAGAGAGAGAGAGAGAGAGAGAGAGAGAGAGAGAGAGAGAGAGAGAGAGAGAGAGAGAGAGAGAGAGAGAGAGAGATACCTGGAGTTCAGCAACAAGGTAAAATGAGAACAGTCGAACTCATTAAATAATTCAATTTTATCTTGTGACCATGGGTCTTATCAGCTAAATGAAGTAATCCCTACTCCCTAGTAAGGACAGAGTTTACTGGATAAGGAATCAAAGGAAGATATCCGTAGATCAAAGACAAAGTGAAATGAGGCTAGAACTCACCTGGTATCTAGTGTACTTTCTCCCCAGATTACCTGTTATTCACTCTCTTTGGACCACTCTCCCAACATGGATTCACACTAATGGATGGAGTCTCCAGAAAATGACTGCTACCTCAGGTTCCAAAGGCAACCCTATAGACTTGTATTGCTAAAACTATCTGTTAGAAGCCCCCACCTTCCACCCCACAGTAGTATACTTTCCATTAATAATCAGCCAGCAGACTCACTCTTTACTAAGAGTAAAATAAAGACTTTTACTTGGCATAGAAAATGAGTAGTTATAAAACATTTCCCTCCTCACACTGGAATTCACTGTCTCACAAATGCATAGTGTCCATAGGAAGAGTGGGCTTAACTTTGGAGAAGAATATTTGCAAGACACATGTGGGATTCACATGTGGTAAAGTCAGCTCATAACTCCTGGTCTTGTAGGTCCAGCTTTTTTTGCTGAGTTGGGTGCGGTGTCTCACCTGTGTTCTCAGTGTCTGCTCTTCTCTATAGTCCGACTCTCTTTTCTGCAGTCAGGAGGTGCACTCCTAGAAACCATTTCCTTTATTGGGTGAATGCTTTTCTTAATCTATATCTGTCTGAAGTATGTGTCTCTGCTTGCTGCTACATGACATGTCTCCTCCTGGGTGGGGAGATGGAAGAGAAATTCCCTTCTTCCTCTCTGCAGAGGTATCCTCCCCAGGCAACTCCTGGCTTCCAATCTCTCTTACTTAGGGCTGCTGAAATTCCTCCAGGGCTTAATCATTTAAAGTTCCCAGCAGCATGGCTAATTTCTTTTCTTTGCCAATCACACTGTTCCCTTCTTGACCCAGAGAGGTGCTTAATAAGTGTTGATTTATTTATTGTAAATAGATAGTTTGCCACATTAGTTAACCATAAGGTTTAGCTAAGAGGGCTACTAAAAAAGAAGGCAAAAAACAATAAACCCTGATTCAAGCAAATATAGAGAGAATGGAGAACTTTGCAGTGACCTGAAAAGAATGGAGCTATGTTTGTGTTTCTGTCAATACTATATAACACCTATGTAAGGAGGGAAAGCTGGAAAGATTCACTGCAGAAGGCAGGATTTGACCTGAGTCTTGTAGAAAACAAGGGAAGCCAGTAGGCAGAGGTAAAGAAGGAGAGCATTTCAGGAACAGGGTACCAAGAGGTAACTGTTGTCCTTCGTTCTCGAAGAAGACCAAAATGAGTTTCAGTGAGTCCGACTGTGGCTGATCATATCAGTACAAGCTCGGAATGCTCTACCACAGGTTGGGCACAGATAGTTCACGTGAACATTTGGGGTGGATACTCTAAATTTGTACATTCTGCATTTCCTTTGTACATTCTGTTTTGCTCATAGAGCATAGCACCCTTTCTGATGTGGTCATGCCATGCTGAGTGGTCCTGTGCCAGTGTCTCCCATGTCCCACAATCAATTCCAAAGTTCTTGAGAGAGACTTTGAGCATGTCCTTGTATCGCTTTTTCTGAACACCATGTGATCGCCTGCCCTGTGTGAGTTCTCCATAAAATAGTCTTTTTGGCAAGCGTACATTTTGCATTGGAACAATGTGGCCAGCCCATTGAAGTTGCACTCTCTGAAGCAGAGTTTGAATGCTTAGCAATTTAGTTCGAGTAAGACCCTCAGTGTCTGGTATGGTAGCCTTCCAGGTGATCTTCAGATCTTCCTAAGACAATTCAGATGGAAGTGATTCAGTTTCCTGGCATGGTGCTGGTAGACTGTCCATGTTTCACAGGTGTACAACAGTGAGGTCAGCACAGCAGCTCTGTAGACCTTCAGTTTGGTAGTCAGTCAAATACCCTTACTCTCCCATACTTTCCTTTGGAGCCTCCACTTGAATCCAGATATGGAGTGTCAGGTGCGAGAAACAGCAAATAGGCCTGTGTCACTGAACTGTAGAGAAATGGAAAGGGTAGATTGTAAGAAGCTTTGCAATTAAGAGACTATGTTGTGAAGGGCTTTAAATGGCAAACAAGATTTTATATTTGATCTTGTAGGTAACCACTGTAGTTTGTTGATTAGGGCAGTACCATGTTCAGGCCTGTGCTATCACTTTAGCTACTGAGTGTAATACAGACTGGAGCAGAGAGAGATTTGAGACACGAAAGCCAATAAACAAGGAATTAAAATAGTCTCGGCATGAAGTAATAGCCTGTTCTAGGGTAGCTACTGTGTTAGTGGAGAGAAGGGAAAGTAAATGGGAGACATTGTGAGGATAGAAAAGACAAAACTTGGCAATAAAAGGGATATATGAGTGAGTGTGAGAGAGGTAGAGGATGTCACCTCATGAGGTTGTGCACCTGAATTATTGAGAGAATGGTGTTCTCCATGTTAATAGGGAAATTTGGAAGAGGAGAGGGTAAAGATGAGTTCTGTTTTAGACACATTAATTTGAAGATGCTTACATGATATCCAGTTCAAGAAGTTCAAAAAGCAGTTGGTGATAAGAGATTGAAGTTCAGGAAGGAGTTTGGGGCTGGATAGATAGATCTGGGGATCATCAGTATAGATATAATAATTGAACCCTTGGGAGCTAATGAGATCTCCAACCATCATAATGTAGAGGGAGAAGGAAAGAAAGCCCAGGGCAGAGCCTTGGGAAACAGACATAGTTAGATACCCATGAATACAGAGCCAGCCAAGGAGACTGACAAAGAGGAACAGTGTCACAAAAGCCTAGAGAGGTGCAAATATCTAGGAAGAGAAGGTGCGGTGAACCTCGCAGAGGAGCCAACAAAGATAAGCATTGAGAAAAGGTCATTAGTTGAGCAATTAAGAGATCATTGGGGACTTGGAGAGGGCAGTTTCAATTGACTGATGAAGTTGAAAGTCAAATTACAGAGAATTTAGAAAAGACTGAAAGGAAAGAAATTGGAGGCAAAAATATAGATGCCTTTCCCAGGGAATTTAGGGGAAAAGAGGAGGAGAAACATATGATAGCTAGCTTGTCAGTTGCTGGAGTCGTTGATGAGTTAGGAGCTTGTTATATAGAAAAGTAGCATATATTTATGTGTGAGGAATTAACAGTTCTGCTTAGTTACATTTACCTTATTTAGTCACTCAGCTTGCACCCCCAGGTATCAGTACTTGGTGCCACACTATTTAACACTTTTATCAATGATTTGGATACAGGCCTAGATGGTATGCTTATCAAATTTTCAGATAACACAAAGCTTGGAGGAAAAGCTAACATGTTGGAAAACAGAGTCAGGATCCAAATATATCTCAATAGGCTACAAAGTTGTACCAAATCTAATAAGATTAAATTTAATAGAGGTAAATGTAATCTCTCAAGATGTAGTGGTGGATCTGCAATGGGAGGGGGAATTTACCCACTAGCATTTATCACTAGCAGTGAACCACAGATCTGTTGCAAACATACTAACATTGTGCCAGACCTTAGGGTTACAAAGATAAAATGAAAACACTCCTTGGCTTCTCAAAGGTTATATTCTTTATATTGCCTATGTGACTATAGGCAAGTGATGTAATCCTCAGTGGTTTAAGCAGTTCTCTAGAGATTATCTGTTCCTAAGGGGTTGCCCATCTACTTCATTGGAAGGAATTCCTGCACTCAAAGTTTACTACACTGATAAAATCACAGGTCTGAATCCTTGTCTCCCACCCCCTACAAGGAAGTGGTTAGATTTTAGAAAGTCAATTTTTACAAATATGAGATATGAAAGGTATGACTAGACAGGACAGCAGTTTGCCTGAAAAATATCTCTAGATGTCTTAGTAGGCAGCAAGCTCATTATGAGTCAACAGTATGGTATGGCAGCTGAGAAAGCTAATGCAGTCTTAGGCCACATTAAGAGAGGCATAGAAACTAGGAAGAAGGCTGTCATAGCTGTTGGTAAAGGAATTCAACCATTCTCTAGAGCCATTTGGAACTATGACCAAAGGGTTATAAAGCCAAAGCAATCAACACCACCACTAGGTATGTATCCCAAAGATATATAGCTATATATATATATGAAAAAGAAAAGGACCTATGTAAACAATATTTCTAACAACTCTTTGAGGTAGCAAAGAATTGCAAATTGAGGGTATATCCATCCATTGGGGAATGTCTGAACAAGTTATTGTATATGATTGTGGTGGAAGACTATTATGCTATAAAAAATGACAAATAGAGTGCTCTCAGAAAAACCCAGGAAGACTTATATGAATCAATGCAAGGTAAAATGAGTAGAATCAAGAGAACAAAGTAACAGCAATGTTGCATGATGATCTACTGTGAATGAATTAGTTATTCTGAACAATACAACGATCCAAGATAAATTTGAAGGATTTATGATGAAAAATGCTAATCCATCTCCAGAGGAAGAACCGATGGGGTCTGAATGCATATTGAAGCATTCTTTTTCTTTACTTTCTTTATTTTTCTTGTTTGTCAGTGTTTTCTTTTTTTTTTAATATGTATTTATTTATTTAACTTTTTACATTCATTTTCTCAAAATTTTGGGTTCCAAATTTTCTCCCCATTTATCCCCTCCCCCCACCCCAATACACCAAGCAATCTAATTTTCCCTATCTCTAATCTGCCCTCTCTTCTGTCATCCCTCCCTTCTCTTGTCCCCATCTTCTCTCTTCTCCTGTAGGGCCAGATGACTTTCTATTCCTCATTAACTGTATGTCTTCTTTCCTAGTAGCAACAACAATACTCAACAGTTGTTCCTAAAACTTTGAGTTCCAAATTCTCCCCATCCCTCCCTCCCCACCCATTCCCTTTGGGAAGACAGGCAATTCAATATAGGCCATATCTGTGTAGTTTTGCAAATGACTTCCATGATAGTCGTGTTGTGTAAGACTAACTGAATTACCCTCCATCCTATCCTGCCCCTCATTGTTTCTCTTCTGTCTTTTGATCCTGTCCCTCCCTGAGTGTTGACTTCAAATTGCTCCCTCCTCCCTTTGCCCTCCCTTCGATCATCCCCCCCCTTACTTATCTCCTTCTCCCCCACTTTCCTATACTGTAAGATAGGTTTTCATACCAAAATGAGTGTGCATTTTATTTCTTCCTTTAGTCGAATGTGATGAGGGTAAACTTCTTGTTTTTCTTTTCTCAGCTCTCCTCTTTTTCCCTCCACTAAAAAGTCTCCTGCTTGCCTCCTTAATGAGAGATAATTTACCCCATTCCATTTCACCCTCTTTCCTCCCACTACATTTCTCTCTCACCATTTACCTTAATTTCTTTTAAGATATGGTCCCATCCTATTCAATTCACTCTGTGCTCTCTGTCTCTGTATGTGTGTGTATGTGTGTGTGCATGCATGCGTGTACATGTGTCTGTGTGGTCCCATCAACTACCCAAATACTGAAAAGTTTTAAGAGTTACAAATATTGTCTTTCCATGTAGGAATGTAAACAGTTCACTTATGGTAAGTCCCTTAAGACTTCTCTTTGCTGTTTACTTTTTCATGCTTCTTCTCATTTTTGTGTTTGAAAGTCAAATTTTCTTTTCAGCTCTGGTCTTTTCATCAAGAATGATTGAAAGTCCTCTGTTTCATTGAAAGACCATATTTTCCCCTGAAGTACTATACTCAGTTTTGCTGGGTAGGTGATTCTTGGTTTGAGTCCTAGTTCCTTTGACTTCTGGAATATCCTATTCCATGCCCTTCGATCCCTTAATGTAGAAGCTGCTAGATCTTGAGTTATCCTGATTGTATTTCCACAATACTGGAATTGTTTCTTTCTAGCTGCTTGCAAGATTTTCTCCTTGACCTGGGAATTCTGGAATTTGGCCACAATGTTCCTAGGAGTTTCTCTTTTTGGATCTCTTTCAGGTGGTGATCGATGGATTCTTTCAATACTTATTTTGCCCTCTGGTTGTAGAATGTCAGGGCAGTTTTCCTTGATAATTTCATGGAAGATGATATCTAGGCTCTTTTTCTGATCATGAGTTTCAGGTAGTCCCATAATTTTTAAATTGTCTCTCCTGGATCTATTTTCCAGGTCAGTTGTTTTTCCAATGAGATATTTCACATTCTCTTCCATTTTTTCATTCTTTTGGCTTTGTTTGGTGATTTCTTGGTTTCTCATAAAGTCATTAGCCTCCATCTGTTCCATTCTAATTTTGAGAGAACTATTATCTTCAGTGAGCTTTTGAACCTCTTTTTGCATTTGGCTAATTCTGCTTTTGAAAGCATTCTTCTCCTCATTGGCTTTTTGAACTTCTTTTGCCAATTGAGTGAGCCTATTTTTCAAGGTGTTATTTTCTTCAGCATTTTTTTGGGTCTCCTTTACCAAGGTATTGACCCGTTTTTTTATACTTTTCTTGCATCTCTCTCATTTCTCTTCCCAGTTTTTCCTCCACCTGTCTAACTTGATTTTCAAAATCCTTTTTGAGCTCTTCCAAGGCCTGAGCCCGTCTGACAACTCCCTGGGATATCTGGGATACAGAGGCCCCGCCCTCCACATCTTTCCCTGATGGCAAGAATATCTCCTCTTCATCAGATCCGAAAGGCGGGATCATTTGCATCTGCTCAAAAAAAACTCTCTATAGTCTTATTTTTCTTCCCTTTTCTGGGCATTTTCCCAGCCAGTTACTTGACTTCTGAGATTCCTGTCCACCCCTGCCTAGATCTGCCCAACTAGTGCTTGGGGTCTGAGATTCAAATGGGCTCTCCGCGGCAGGCACGGCTGCTATTCAATGTGAGCTTTAGTTCAGGTTCTGGGGTGGGGGCAGGGCCACCTCCCAGGCTCAGTTCCCTCAGGGGTTTTATGCAGAGACCTTCAGAAATTTAGCGGGTGGGGAAGGGCCATCTCCCAGGCTCAGCTCCTTCAGGTGGTTTATGCAGAGACTTTCAGTAATGAAGATCCTGCCTGCTGCTGGGGGTGTCCCGGGCCGCTGTCACTTCTGCCTCCACCGCTTCCTGCCCCTGCCTCTGCCTCCGCCGCTTCCTCCCGAGGGGGCCCGAGCCATGGAGACACCCCGCTCCCCTCTCGGCCAGCCCAGACATCTCTCTCACTGACCTGTAGAGTCTGTGGGCGGAGGGACCTTCCAGGCCACCGGAGGTTCCGTCCCTGAAGCCTGCTCCGATCTGGTCCTCTCGGCCACGTGGCCAGGGCAGCGCTGGGGTGGACTCGGCTTTCCAGGGTGCGACAGACCCTGGGGTTGGCTCTCCAGGGCTCTCTGGAACGGAAATCTCTTCCACTATGTTTCTGCACACCCTGCAGTGATCCAGAACTTGTGGGGAGCTCTTCTTACATTAACTCTATAGGCTGTGGGTTCGGAGCTCGCATACATGAGTCTTTCTATTCCACCATCTTGACTCCACCCCCTTGTCAGTGTTTTCTTTCACAACATGGCTATCATGGAAATATGTTTTGCATGATGGTACATGGATAACCTATATAAAATTGCTTGCCTTCTCAATACGGGGTGTGGGGCAAGAGGAGAGAGGTAAGGAGAGAATCTGGAATTTGGAACTCAAACTTTTTTTTAAAAAACAAATGTTTAAAATTGTTTTTCATGTAATTGGGGGAAAATAAAATATTAAGTTTTTTTGTGCAGTGACAGTCCTGTTGTACCCTGCTCTAATATATCATTTTGAAATATCATGTTCCATTCTGGGCATCTCATTTTACGAAAGCTTAGCTGGAGAGTGTCCAGAGGAGGGCAAATGAATGGTGAAGGGATTCATGTTTATGTTGTATGTGGGTTAGTTGAAAGAAATGTGGACATTTAGCCAAGAGAGGAGATGATTTAGGAGGTGCATGACAATTTTCTTCAAGTTTTTGAAGGGATTGTCATAAAGTAGAAGAATTAGACTTATTCCACTTGGCAACAGGGAGTAGAACTCAAAGCTATGGGTAGAAATTGCAATTTTAGGTTTGATATCAGGAAAACTTCTTAGGACTAACCAAAAGCAGAATGGTTGCTTTGGGAAGTAATGAGTCCCCCCAACCCCCTTCACCAAAGGTCTTCAAGCAAAGGATTTATAATCACTTGTCATGTAGGCTGCAGAGGGGTCTTTTTTCCTTTTTCTATATTGTTGGAGATCTCATCAGCTCCCATAGGTACAATTATTTTATCTATACTGATGATACCTAGATATATATATCTAGATCTCTCTCTCTCTCTCTCTCTCCACACACACACACACACACATACATACACACACACACACACCCCTAATTTCTTTCCTGAACTCCAATCATGTATAAGATATATAGAGAGTATATGGAAAGTAATATCAGAGAGAAACTGAGAAATTGTGGAGGTGGGGGAAGGAGGCAACTTGGAAAGGTCTTCCACAGAAGTTGCAAAGTGAACTGAGTCTTGAAGGAAGCTGAAAAAGAAAAGAAAGAAAAAGAAAAGAAAAAGCTGAGAGGTGCAAGTGAGAGGGGAAAAACATTCAGGCATGGCAGACAGTGCAAAGGCATTGAGTTGGGAAGGGGAATTCATGTCAAAGAAATTGCAAATAAGAAAGGATTCAGGGAAGATAGCAAAATAAAGCAGAAGATTACTTGGCTCTCCTAAATTTCCAAATAAATAATTTGAAGTAATGCCTTAAAGTGAACTTTACTGTGGCAGACATAATTAAAAGTGGGAATAAAACTGTTTTTCAGCCTTAAACAACTTGGGAGAATGTTAGGAAAGACCTGAGATCCCCAGTATCAGTCTGACCTGATTGAAGTGTAAATTCCTCCAATACTGAATCAACAAGCCCAATCGACAAACAACGAGTTCTTAGGGGCAGCTGTGTTGGCAGCCTCAACTGCAGGTACTTCATTCCCATGAACAGGGTAGGGGTCAGGCAATTGATCAGGGGAAGACTGACTGCAGTGCTCTTCACTGGCTGGCACTGGACATGTGACTCAGGTGCACAGATGCTATGCGTGTGGCTGTGGGCAAGAAGGAACGAAGACATGCTAATAATACGGTTGCATAGGAGCTTTACTGGCTATGGTCACTTACAAGAGAGCAGAATCTTTGGTTTTGGTTTCAAAGAAGGGGGTGAGCTGAAGCTTGCATCCACTGGAGGAACATCAGGGAGTAAGAGTGTTTGTGGTGACAGTGTTGCCAGGGTCCCTGGTTATAGCTCAGGGGCAGAGAGGAGTACCTGAGGTCAGCCCCCTGGATAGAGCTCAGAAACTAACAGCAGGAAAAACCTGAAACCTGAGACATTATCCCCCATACTTCCATACTAGAGCTTAACTCTAATGTAAGTGTACTAGCCAAGAAATAGCTGCTAAAAAACCAGTAAACAAAAGAGAAAGACCCCAACCACAATTCACTGCTGTGGTGATGGAGAAGATCAGGGTTCAAACTCAGAAGAAGACAATGAAGTGAAAACATCTACTTCTAAAGCTTAAAAAAAGTAAAATGGGCAGGGGAGGAGCCAAGATGGTGGAGTAGAAAGACGCATACACTCTAGTGCTTCCCCCACAGCCCACAAAATACCTGTAAGAAATGACTCTCAACAAATTCTAGAGCAGCAGAAACCAAAGAACAACTGAACGAAAGAAGTCTCCAGCCAAAGGTAACCTGGAAGGCCAACAGGAAAGGTCTATCTCACAGGACACTGAGCCAAGTGGAGCCCAGCCCTGGCCACTTGGCACTGGGAGGAATAGGACCTGAACAGACCTTGGGGGCAAAGTTCCCAGGAGGGAGGGTCCCAGATACCTCAACCCACAAGCAACAAAGAAAGATCCAAAAGTCAGGGTGGGAAGGCTTTCCCAGTTGGGTAAGAGGGGAACAGGGTTCCTCCAGCAATAGCCCCAGCTGATGGCAGAGGCAGTGAGGGCAGACTGCAGGCAGGTATGGTGACCAGGAAGCAACCTAGGTTGATTGTTCAAGCAGCTTAGCTGGTGGTAGGGAGCAGCTGATCTAAATCTCAGCCCTGAGTGATGGCCCCACTCCTACCCAAAGCCCCAGGGAATCGAACAGCTGAGTTGAATCTCAACCTTGAACATAATACTGGGAAGAGGAGGGGCAATAGGACCATCCTCTTGACTAAGGATTCAGAAATCAAGTAACTGGCTGGGAAAATGCCCAAAAAGGAAAAAAAAATAAGACCATAGAAGGTTACTTTCTTGGTGAACAGGTGTCTCCTCCCATCCTTTCAGATGAGAAAGAACAAGGCATACTGTCACAGGAAGTCAAGGCCCCTGCCTCTAGTGCCTCCAAAGTGAACTTAAATTAGCCTAAGGCAATAGAAGAACTTGAAAAGAGAGTCAGCAGCTTGCTGAAGGAGAACCAAAAAAATGCTGAGGAAAATAACACCTTTAAAAAGAGGCTAATTCAACTGGAAAAAGAGATCCAAAAAGCCAATGAGGAGAAAGAAGCTTTATAAAGCAGAATTAGCCAAATGGAAGAGAAGGTTCAAAAGCTCACCGAACAAAATAGTTATTTGAAAGACAGAATTGAGTTCAGGGAAATGAATGACTATGAGATAAACCAAGATGTTAAAAAACAAAACCAAAAGTTTAAAAAAATAGAAGATAATGTGAAACATCTCATTGGAAAAACAACTGACCTGGAAAATAGATCCAGGAGAGACAACTTAAAAATTATGGGACTACCTGAAAGCCATGATTAACAAAAGAATCTAGACATTATCTTCCATTAAATTATCAAGGAAAACTGTCCTGATAGTCTAGAACCAAAGGGAAAAATAAATATTGAAAGAATTCACCAATCACCTCCTGAAAGAGACCCAAAGAGAGAAACTCCTGGGAATATTGTGGTCAAGTTTCAGAGTTCCCAGGTCAAAGAGAAAATACTGCAAGCAGCTTGAAAGAAACAATTTGAGTATTGTGGAAATAAAATCAGGATAACATAGGATCTGACAGCTTAAACATTAAGGGATCAAAGGGCTTGGAACAGGATATTCCAGAAGTCAAAGGAACTGGGATTAAAACCAAGAATCACCTACCCAGAAAAACTGAGTATAATACTTCGAGGGAATAAATGGTCATTCAATGATATAGAGGACTTTCAAGCATTCATGATGAAAAGACCAAAACTGAAGAGAAAATTTGCCTTTCAAACACAAGAATCAAGAGAAGCATGAAAAGGTAAACAGGAAATAAAAATCATAAGGGACTTACTAAAATTGAACTGTTTACATTCCTACATGAAAAGAAAATATTTATAACTCCTGAGACTTTTATCAGTATTTGGGTAGGTGGAGGAATTGTACATACACACACACACGGAGTACAGACTGTGTTGAATATCTACAAAAAAAATAAAAATTAAGGAGTGAGGGAGGAAAATACTGGGAGGAGAAAGGGAGAAATGGAATGGGGCAGGCTATAACTCATAAAAGAGATAAAGAAAAATCTTGTTCAATGGAGGAGAAAAGGGAGAAGGAGAGAGGAGAAAAGTGAAGCTACTTTCTCCACATATGGCTTAAGGAGGGAATAACATGCTCACTAAATTTGGTATGAAAATCTATCTTACACTATAGGAAAGTAGGGGAATAGGCAACAAGTGGAGTGAGAGGAATGATAGAAGGGAGGGCAAATGGGAGAAAGGAGTAACTCTAAATAAACACTTGTGGGAAGGAACAAGGTCAAATGAGGGAATAAAAAAATAAAGGGGGGATAGAGTAGGATAGAGGGCAATATAGTTAGTATTACACAACATGATTATTCTGGAAGTCTTTTGCAAAACGGCACATAGTCTGTATTGATTTGCTTATCTTCTCAGTGGGGATGGGTAGGGAGGAGGGAGGGAGAGAAGTTGGAATTCAAACTGTTAGAAGGGAATATTGAGATTTATTGTTGCATATAACTAGCAAATAAGAAACACAGGTAATGGGGTATAGAAATTTATCTTGCCCTACAAGAAAAGAGAGAAGATGGGGCTAAGGGAAGGGTGGGGTGTGATAGAACGAAGGGATCATTGAAGGAAGGGGTAATCATAATGCAAGCTATTAGGGAGTGGGGGGAGAGGAGAGATAGGGAGAAAAATTGGACATGTTACAAAGTGATATTACAAAACCATTAATATTAAAACAATTGACTGAATTAATTACTGAGACTAAATCAGAGACATCTTTAGTTTGGGGAAATGAATTTTAGTCAAAGTTTCCTAGAGGCAGGTAACTTTGGGTAAAATTTGGCATTGATGGAAAAGTTAAGGTTTTAATGGTAAATTTGATTTTATGATTATTATTTAAGCAAGAACTAGAACAGGTATACAAAGGCATGTAAGCCACTTAAAACTTGTCTCAAAAGATGTTCCTTAGCCAATGTGAAATTATAGTCATATCTGAAACCTGGTTATTGGAACTTGCTATTTTAAGATGCTATGGGACTATTAACTGACTGTTCTTCTGAGTCTAACTCCAGGTATGCATAGCAAGAAAGGCAGTCTGAGTCTCCAATCCATGATGCCAGTAACCCTGCGAGATGCTGGTATGAACTGCAAAAGGTGATCTCATGGGAAGGGTGGGAGAGTGGCTATTGAGCCTGGGCTAAGGTAGGATTCTCCTGACTCAATTTCCCCACTGACATCTAGCAGACTTTAAGCTTCACTGAATGCAAGTTGACAGTCTACTCCTGCCTGGAACTGACATTAAGTTGGGGAGATATCATTTCCTTGCAATGTCCCTACTCTTAGTGGCAATTTCCTATAGTCAAAAGATTTGTAAGCTTAATGCCAGATCTATTAAATTATAGCTTGTTGGTAGGGGAACATCTGAGGTTAAGTCTAAAATTAAGCTATTGGGCTTAGGACTTTAGACCAACAACAATAAGTTAGGGTCCTCCAATTCTTAGTAATACTGTGGAGACAATTAGGTCAAGGGTTTGTAAAGTTAGCATACATAGTTATTACTTGTGTCTCAGTTGGTTAATGTTAAAAAAATTTGTTTTTGGTCTATATTGTAAATGCTTTAAAAGAAGTATCACCTGACCAAAAGTTGGAATTATTTTATGTGATGTGAACTATGTTAAAAATGAAAAATAAAAAAGTAAAATGATCACAAGCTCAAAAAGAATTCTTAGAAGAGCTTAAAAAGCACTTTAAAATCAAATAAGAGAGATTGAGGAAAAATTAGGGGGAAAAGAGTAAAACAAGAATATCAAGAAAATTAAGAAAAGAAATTTAACCAAGGAAAAAGAGATCCAAAAACCTATACAAGAAAATAACTCCTTAAGAATTAGAATTGCGCAAGGGGAAGCTAATGAACTCATAAGACAACAACTGACCTGGAAAATAGATTAAGGAGAGAAAATCTAAGAATTGTTGGGCTACCTGAAAGTCATGATTTAAAAAAAAAGTCTCGAGTCTAAACTATGTATTTCAAGAAATTATTAAGGAAGATTGCTGAAGTTTTAGAACCAGAGGGTAAAATCATGATCATAAAGAAATCACAGATAATGCTGTTGAGAGGCCGACTTCCTCTTTCTAGCAAGTCCCAAGCCAGACCATGAGAAATGGGTCCAGTGATCCATGGTCAGAAGAAGAGTGCAAACTCTGTCTTCCATGCTGACATGAAGCACAGGAAAGGAGCGGCCAAGCTACTGGCTGTCGACTTCGCCAAGAAGCATGCCTACATTAAGGGCATCGTCAAGGACGTAATCCATGATCCAGGTCATGGGGCTTCTCTTGCAAAAGTATCTTTCCAGGATGCTTATCGATTTAAAAAGAGGACAGAGTTGTTCATCGCTGCTAAAGGCATTCATACTGGCCAGCTTATGTACTGTGGTAAGAAAGCTCAGCTCAACATTGGCAGTGTCCTCTCAGTTGGCATTGTGCCTGAAAGGACCATAGTGTTCTGTCTTGAAGAAAAGCCTGGGGACCCAGGTAAGTTTGACTGTGCATCTGGAAAATATGCCACGGTGATTTCCCATAACCCTGAAACCAAGAAAACATGGGTGAAGTTACCTACAAGCTGTAAGAAAGTCATCTCCTCTGCAAACAGAGCTGTGGTTGGTATTGTTGCTAGAGGAGGTCATATTGATAAGCCCATCCTTAAGGCAAGTCATGCCTACCACAAATACATGGCCAAGAGAAAGTGCTGGCCTCGTGTCTGGAGTACGGCCATGAATCCTGTGGAACATCCCTTCAGAGGAGGTAATCACCAGCATATTGGAAAACCATCCACCATTTGAAGAGATGCCCCAGCTGGACGCTGCTGTCTGGTGTACTGGTCAACTCTGGGGTACCAAGACTATGACTGTACAGGAGAAGGAGAACTAAACTACAGAAACCCGACAATAAAAATTATTTTGGTAATTGTAAAAAAAAAAAAAGAAAGAAATCATAGAAATCCACTGATTATTGTCTCAAAAAAGATCCCAACATGAAAACTCACAGGAACATTATAGCTAATTTTTGAAGTTCTTAGGTCAAGGAGTAAATACTACATACAACTAGAAAGAAACAATTTAAATATTGTGGAGCTACAGTCAGAATGCCATAAGATTTAGCAGCTTCTACATTAAAAGACAGAAAGGTATGTACATTCTGAAGAGCAAAGGAACAGAGTTTGCAACCAAGGATAACAGTAAACCTGAATCTGGCAAGGAAAAAAAGGAATATTTATTTAATTAAAAGATTTTCATGTGTTTTTTTTTTAATAAAAATTTATTTATTTAACTTTTTACATTCATTTTCACAAAATTTTGGGTTCCAAATTTTCTCCCCTTTTAACCCCTCTCTCCACCCCAATACACCGAGCAATCTAATTTTCCCCATCACCAATCTGCCCTCTCTTCTATCAACCCTCCCTTCTCTTGTCCCCATTTTCTCTTTTGTCCTGTAGGGCCAGATGACTTTCTATTCCCCATTAACTGTATTCCTTATTTCCTAGTAGCAAGAACAATACTCAACAGTTGTTCCTAAAACTTTGAGTTCCAAATTCTCCCCATCACTCCCTCCCCACCCATTCCCTTTGGGAAGGCAGGCAATTCAATATAGACCATATCTGTGTAGTTTTGCAAATGACTTCCATGATAGTTGTGTTGTGTAAGACTAACTGAATTACCCTCCATCCTATCCTGCCCCTCATTGTTTCTCTTCTGTCTTTTGATCCTGTCCCTCCCTGAGTGTTGACTTCAAATTGCTCCCTCCTCCCATTGCCCTCCCTTCCATCATCCCCACCACCTTGCTTATCTCCTTCTCCCCCACTTTCCTGTATTGTAAGATAGGTTTTCATACCAAAATAAGTGTGCATTTTATTCCTTCTTTTAGTCAAATGTGATGAGAGTAAACTTCATGTTTTTTTCTCAGCTCTCCTCTTTTTCCCTCCACTAAAAAGTCTCCTGCTTGCCTCTTGAATGAGAGATAATTTACCCCATTCCATTTCACCCTCTCTCCTCGCACTACATTTCTCTCTCACCATTTAATTTCTTTCAACATATGATTGCATCCTATTCAATTCACTCTGTTCTCTCTGTCTGTGTGTGCATGCATGTGTATGTGTGTGCGCACACACATGTGTACACATGTGTATGTATGTGTGTGTGTGGTCCCACCAACTACCCAGATACTGAAAAGTTTTAAGAGTTACAAATATTGTCTTTCCATGTAGGAATGTAAACAGTTCACTTTTGGTAAGTCCCTTATGACTTCCCTTTGCTGTTTACTATTTCATGCTTCTTCTCATTCTTGTGTTTGAAAGTTAAATTTTCTTTTCAGCTCTGATCTATTCATCAAGAATGATTGAATGTCCTCTGTTTCATTGAAAGACCATATTTTCCCCTGAAGTATTATACTCAGTTTTGCTGGGTAGGTGATTCTTGGTTTGAGTCCTAGTTCCTTTGCCTTCTGGAATATCCTATTCCACGCCCTTCAATCCCTTAATGTAGAAGCTGCTAGATCTTGAGTTATCCTGATTGTATTTCCACAATACTGGAATTGTTTCTTTCTAGCTGCTTGCAAGATTTTCTCCTTGACCTGGGAGTTCTGGAATTTGGCCACAGTGTTCCTAGGAGTTTCTCTTTTTGGATCTCTTTCAGGCGGTGATCGATGGATTCCTTGAATACTTATTTTGCCCTCTGGTTGTAGAATGTCAGGGCAGTTTTCCTTGATAATTTCATGGAAGATGATATCTAGGCTCTTTTTCTGATCATGACTTCCAGGTAGTCCCATAATTTTTAAATGGTCTCTCCTGGATCTATTTTCCAGGTCAGTTGTTTTTCCAATGAGATATTTCACATTCTCTTCCATTTTTTCATTCTTTTGGTTTTGTTTTGTGATTTCTTGGTTTCTCAGAAAGTCATTAGCCTCCATCTGTTCCATTCTAATCTTGAGAGAACTATTATCTTCAGTGAGCTTTTGAACCTCTTTTTGCATTTGGCTAATTCTGCTTTTGAAAGCATTCTTCTCCTCATTGGCTTTTTGAACTTCTTTTGCCAATTGAGTGAGCCTATTTTTCAAGGTGTTATTTTCTTCATATATTGGTTATATTCAAAAACCAATTTTTTTGGTTCTCCTTTACCAAGGTATTGACCCGTTTTTCATGTTCTTCTTGTATCTCTCTCATTTCTCTTCCCAGTTTTTCCTCCACCTGTCTAACTTGCTTTTCAAAATCCTTTTTGAGCTCTTCCATGGCCTGAGCCCACCGGACATCCACCTGGGATGTCTGGGACACAGAGGCCCCGCCCTCCACGTCTTTCCCTGATGGTAGGAATAGTTCCTCGTCATCAGAATTGAAAGGCGGGAACATCTGTACTCCATCAAAGTAGCTCTCTATAGTCTTATTTTTCTTCCCTTTTCTAGGCATTTTCCCAGCCAGTTACTTGACTTCTGAGATTCCTGTCCACCCCTGCCTCGATCCGCCCAGCTAGTGCTTGGGGTCTGAGATTCAAATGGGCTTTCCTTGGCAGGCGCAGCTGCTATTCAATGTGAGCTTAAGTTCTGGTGCTTGGGTGGGGGCAGGGCCACCTCCCAGGCTCAGTTCCCTCAGGGGCTTTATGCAGAGACCTCCAGCAATGGAGAGGGTGGGGGCAGGGCCACCTCCCAGGCTCAGTTCCCTCAGGGCCTTTATGCAGATACCTTCAGTAATGGGGTGGGTGGGGACAGGGCCGTCTCTCAGGCTCAGTTCCCTCAGGGGGGTTATGCAGATACCTTTGGTAATGGCCCTGAACTTCTGTGTGCTGCTAGGGGAGTCCTGGGCTGCTGCTGCTGCCTCTGCCTACCACTCCCTCCGCTGCTGCCTCCCAAGGGGGCCCGAGTCATGGAGACACCCCGCTCCCCTCTCGGCCAGCCCAGACGTCTCTCTCACTGGCCTGTAGCATCTGTGGGTGGAGGGACTTTCCAGGCCGCCGAGGTTCCGTCCCTGAAGCCTGCTCGGATCTGCTCCTCTCAGCCGCGTGGCCAGGGCAGCTCAGGGGTGGGCTCCGCTTTCCGGGGCGCGACAGACCCCTGGGGACCGCTCTCCAGGGCTCTCTGAAATGGAAATCTTTTCCACTGTGTTTCTGTGCACCTTTCTGTGCTTCAGAATTTGTGGGGAGTTCTTCTTGCAGGAAATATATGGGCTGTGGGTTCAGAGCTAGCATACATGAGTCTTTATACTCCACCATCTTGGCTCCACCCCCCGATTTTCATGTGTTCTTGAGGAAAAGACCAAAACTGAATGGAAAATTTTACCTACAAGAATTAGGAGAAATCTAAAAAAATATTACATGAAAGACCAATTATAAGGAATTTAATAAAGTCAAACTGTTTACTTTTTATATGGGATAAAATTATCTGTATCTCTTAAGAATGTTATCATTACTAGGGTAGTTTGAAAGAGTGTACATAAATAGAAAGGTTGGGGTTGAGTTAATTATGATAAGATGATCCTAAATATAAATTTAGGTAATAAAATAAAATTGGGTACAGAAAGGTAAAATAGATCAATTATCTCATATGAATGAGACAGGAATGGAAAAACTGCTACAGTGGAGATTAGGGGAGGGTAGAGGGCCAGTAGTGCTAGAACTGGGTTAAAGAGTATTACATATACATGTAGAAGGGTATGAAAATCTTCTTAACATGCAGAGAAAATAGGAGATACAGGGAATACTATAAGGGAGGGACTCTTAGAAGGCTACAGATTAAGAAACAGAAGTACAAGGGGAGAGAATAGAGGAGAGACTGTTGGAAGGGGTCTGGATTAGGGAGGCAGTGATCAGAACTAAGTTAGATGTTTGAGAAGAGATAAGGTAAAAAGATAAGGAGAGAGGGATAAACAGGAAAAATAGGATGGAGGGAAATACACAATGAGTAATTATAATTTTGAATGTGAATGGGATAAACTTGCCCGTAAAACAGAAAACGGTAGCAGATGGATCAAAAAACAGAATCTGATAATATATTATTTACAAGAAGCACCTTTAAAAATGAGAGACACACCTAAAGTAAAAATAGCTAAAGTAAAAAATATGCTTTAGCTGAAGCAAAAAAACCCCCAAAAAACTAACCAGTAGCAATTGTGATCTTAGACAAAGTTAAAGCTAAAATAGATGCATAAAACCTATATGCATTAAATACTATAGCATCCAAATTTTTAAAGGAAAAGCTAAATAGAAGTATGAAATAGACATATGAATATATAATCTAATATAATATATAATAGATATAGAAATAGAAATATGAAATAGATACCAGAACTATAATAGTGGGGGGACTTAAACCTTCCTCTCACAAAACTAGATAAATCTAACCAAAAAATAAATAAGAAAGTAATCAAGAAGATGAGTGGAATCTTAGATAAACTAAATATGATAGCTATATGGAAAGAACTGAATGGGAATAGAAAGTAATATACCTTTTTCTCAGCAGTACATGATACTTTTACAAAAATTGACCAAATATTAGGGCATAAAAACTTTATGGTTCAGCAGAAAAGAAGAATTATTACATGCATTCTTTTCAGATTAAAATGCAATAAAAATATACGTAATAAAGGATCATGAAAAATATATTAAAATTAATTGGAGACTAAATGACCTAACCTTAAAGAAGGAGTGGGTTTAAAGAACAAGGTATAGAAACAATACTTTTATTAAAGACAATGATAAAAATGTGACCACAAACTTCTTACATGAAACAAATATGGTGCTGATATCTAAACCAGGAAGAGCAAAAACAGAAGAAAATTATAAACTAATTTCACTAATGAATATTGATGCAAAAGTCCTAAATAAAATACTAGCTAGGAGACTACATCTATATATCATAAATATTATACATTGTGATCAAGTGGGATTTATACCAGAAGGCAGGGGTGGTTTAATATAAGGACAACTCTTAAAATAACTGATTATATATCAATAACAAAAATATGATTATATCAATAGATTCAGAAAAAGTTTTTGACAAAATACCATACTCATTCCTATTTAAAAACTTGAAAGGATAGGTATGAGTGGATTTTTCCTTAAAATGATAAGCACTTACCTGAAATCATCAGCAATATTATTTGTAACAGGCTTATCTAGAAGCCTTCCAAATAAGATCAGGAGACAAGGATACTCATTATTACCAATAGTATTCAATATTATATTAGAAATGCTAGCAATAAGAGAAGAAAAAGAAATGGAATTAATCAGAATGGGCAATGAGGTAATAAAACTATCTCTTTTGCAGATGATATTATATGCTCAGAAAATCCTGGAGATTCAACTAAAAAACTAGTGGAAACAATAATTTTGGCAAAGTTGCAGGATACAAAATAAATTATGAGGATTGCAGTTGTAGGATACAAAATAAACCCATACAAATCATTAGCATTTCTCTATGTCACCAACAAAACCCTGAAAGAAGACATAGTAAGAGATCTGTCATTTCAAATAACAGTATAAAATATTTAGGAGTATATCTGCTAAGACAAACCCAGAAACTACATAACATAATTATAGAACATTTTTTATATAAAGTCAGATTTAAATAGTTGAAGAAATATTAATTGTTCATGGGTGAGCAGAGCCAATAAAATAAAAATGACAATTCCACATAAACCAATCTACTTATTCAATGCCATTCCAATTAAATTACCAAAAAAATTATTTTGAGCTAGAAAAATAATAACAAAATTCACTTGGAAGAACACAAGGTCAGGAATATCATAGGAATTAATGAAAAAAATGTAAAGGAAGATCTAGTAGTACCAGATTTTAAACTATATTATAAGGCAGTAATTATCAAACTGTCTGATACTGAATAAGAAATAGGTGGCTCAGTGGAGCAGAGTAGACATACAATACACAATAATAAATGATTACAATAACCTTATGTTTTACAAATACTTAGATTTAAGCCTTTGGGATAAGAATTCACTATTTGATAAATGTGTTAGGAAAAAATGGAATGCAGTCTGGCAGAAACTAGGTATGCAACAATGTCTTACATCATTTACCAAAATAAGATCAAAATGGATATGTAACCTAGGCATAAAAGGAGAGATAAATAAATTAGAAGAACATGGAATAAATTGCCTATAAGACTTAGGGATAGCATAAGAATTTATGAATATAAGAATTTCATTAATAAGAAGATAGAATTGTGATATGTAAAATGGATAATTTTGATTATATTAAATTAAAAAGCTTTTGTATGAGTAAAACCATTGTAGCCAAAATTAAAAAGAATGCAGAAAATCAGGGAAAATTTTTATAGACAGGAAAAAGGTCTCACCTTAAATATATATAGAAATTTGTCAAATTTATAAGAATTGAGTTACTCCCCAACTGATAAATGGTCAAAAGATATGAACTTGGATAAAGAAATCAATGTAGTCTTGTCAAAAATGTGCTATATAATTATTGACTCTCTAGAAAAATGCAAATTAAGACAACTTTGAGCTACCATCTCATACCTTTCAGACTGGCTAAAATGATAGAGGGGAAAAATGACAAATGTTGGAAGGAATGTGGATGAATTGGGACACTAAAACACCATTGATGAAACTGAACTAATCCATTTTGGAGAGCAATTATGTTCACTTTTTTTTTTTTAAATCTTCCCCTATTACAATGAAATAAAGAAACCAAGTTTTATCAGAGAAGTGATTTATTCAGGAGGACATGCAACAAAATAAATCAAGCCCCAGGCTCTTGGTAGCACGAGTCCCCAAAACCTGGTTTCTCCCCAGTTAATATACAATTTAGAGTGAGTGAAAAACAAAATATAGAGGTTAAGACATCTGGTTTCTTATTGGTGCAGTGGATAGGGAAGTACTCAGGTGAGGGTCGATGGTAAAATCTTGTGATCAAGTAATAAAGAGTAGTGGGGAGTGAACTTGTGCAATCTCCAAAATCAGTTGACTTACATAGAGTTGAAACTTAACTTCACAAAATGATGGATTAAAAAAAATGGAGCTACTTATTTTATTTTTAATGTAAAACACATCCATACCCATACCCACATCCATACACACACATACCCCCACCCCATGCCTCCCACCCCCATCCTCTTCTTTGCAAAGGATGTAGGAAAAAAAATCTAATGAACACTAGTATTTTGTGATTGAAAAGCACTGTTTCTATTTCCTTTGAACAGCTCTGGCTGTATCCCTCCTGTGGGAGATGGGATGGGGGTGGGGGTCAAGGCTGGTAAGTGGGATATGACAAAAGCAGCTTCTCTTTTCCTTTTTTTTTGGGGGGGGGCGTTAATCTTTGTTACCTTAGAATAATCTTCTGGTTTTTTGCGGCATCATTCCTTCTCATCAAATAATCAATCGCCTATAGGCTTGATTCTTAGGACCACCGCTGTATCATTTTTTTTTTTACCCTGTCAGCCTATGTTTAGAGTACAGAGAATATTGTTAGACTTGAAAGCTGTAGTAGGTAATTTTCAGTCTAAGATTTTGCCATTTACATATTTATGTTTGCAACAATAGAGTAAATACTCTGTGAATAAATCCTATTATCTTTGAAGCTCTCCTTACAGGATGATAGAAACAGATGACTATTAGGCAGTTTCAGGTATGCTCCTACCTTTAACAGTGATCTGGACACACATTTTCAAAGTTCCATGCTGTTAACAGAGTATTCAACCCTCGGGCCCAGTGCCCTACTTAAATATGAAAATGTACAGGGGAAAAATGAAATCTTCATAATGAAGGTTGAAGAGAGATAGTTTCTGGAATTTTAATAAACATTTTAAATAAAAATCTAATAAGCAGTGAGAGGGAAGAGGGAAAGGGGGTGTGTGGAAAGGCATTCCAGAGAGCAAGCCTAAGCTGCCGTGGTGCAGTTCCTGGGAGGGAACAACATAAACATACTCAGTAATGCCTTTGGCATCATTAGACACATTTTTGTGGAAGAGAAGGAGCAGAAATCACTCCTTTCCTCTCCCACTCCCCCATCATTCCCAGGGCTAGGATGTAAGTACACTGTGCAGGAGTCCTGTTGCCCTGGGCATGCAGCCCCCAAAGTGGATGTTGCCTTGAGGGAGCAGAGAAGGAAAAGGAGGGGGAATGTCATAGAAGCACACCCACCTCCCAAATCCATCATAGCATGGGGCATGTTTATAAATGGGAGAATTGAATTGCCACCCCTTAGTGCAATGTTTTGCCACCTTTATTAGAAACAATCTCTTCACCTTATGTCTTCCCTATTTATCTTCTCTTGTTGGAAACCATCCATTTCTTGGGAAAGGTGAATACTGTTATTTCAATCTGTGGTTTTTTTATGTAGTATCCAGATCACAATTCTTTCTAGGGGCCTTAGCATTTTCCTATCCAACTGTTCTCATGCCCCAACCGGCTTGACATTGGATATAGTTAGCAGTGGACATAGATGGGCTACTTTCCAGAGTTATAACATGCATCACAAAACATGTCATGAAGTATGCAGCACAAAAAGATGTCTTCATATCAACATTTTAAAATTAATTAAGTTGAGGAGGAGGAATGTAGAGACCTCAGACCATGGGACAAAAGACTTCTTGGTGAGGGGGAGACCCATTTGGCATTGACCTATGATTTTTATCCCTTGAGCAGGAAATCATAAGATTGTTGCTGAAGAGGCTGCTGCTAGAAGAGGGAACAAGGCAGGTGACCTGAGAAAGCCCTCACCAGGAAGAATGGGGATGGTTCCTATTACTCTGGCTAACCAGGTGCTAAGCTCAGGTATTTCTTCCTAATAAAAGAATACAAAGACTTTCAGCTGTCCTCTAAATTTTGGCAAAAAGTCAAAGTTTTTCGACCCTAGCTATGGCTTTGTTCTTTATTCTAAGACTCTATAATTGGAAACTAGCAGCTGATACAGGAGCCTGGTTGGCTGTGAAACTATTGGAGAAGGATAGGCATTGCTAATTCTTCTCTTGACACTGGGGAAAGTGCAGAACTGGGAGGGGAAAATGGGAAAATGGAATATTTCTCTTTCTTACTCATTTCCAAAGACCCATGATTTCATAGGTGAATGTATTGCCTTCACTGAAATAGATAGCAATCCCCTCTACTCCTTAATCAACAACCTTAATGAGTGATCATGACCAAAAAACTTGATGACCTATTGGCTCTTCCAGGTGACAAGCCACTATGAATCTAGAAGAGTTGGTAGTACTTGCCATTGTCACAGTCTTTGAGAAATCATAAGAAGTCACTTCCATTTTCGCATTGGACAGTGGAGTAGGACTATAGTGGAGAAGTACTTCTGTTACTAAGAAAATGTAATTTTTCTTTTTTCTCTGGGAGGGGTAGTATTGATCAGGGAAGTTCCCTGATCATCCTCATGAGCTTACAGGAACGGAAGCATGTGTTGGGGCTTTGAAGACATAGTCCTATGTAATGTTGGCACCTCATGGAGGCTGGATCTTAGGAACTGGGAAGTTGGTCAAGTGATATTAGATCAGTCACCTCATTGTGTAAAAGGAAGCTGACAGGGTCTTTTTCCTTTTCCTCCCTTCTGAGTGTAGGTCAGAACTTAAGATGCTCCCTGGTGGAGCATCTCCACCTTAGTATAAATGTTAACCTTGACACTGAACAACTGTTTTCCCTTTAGTCCCAGAGAAGTCTATAGAGAGCTCTTGGACTTTGAGACCCTGGAGAAGCAGTGGCAGAAACATAACAAACTCTCTACTATGTGGAAGCTGAGGGGATGAGATGGGTCCTGAGTGGCAGGGATTCCTAAACCCTACCTTCTAGAGAGAAGAAAAGGTAGGAAAGGAGAGTCCTGAAATCCAGCTTTCTGGTGAGAGAATTGGAATTTCTGAACAACTCCTCACTCCTGGAATAGTCCCCAAAGCTAGAAGAATCACAGTGGAGTCCAAGCTTGGGCATGCAGGAACAAAAAGACCCTACATTCTGTCTTTGTGATTGTCAGAGGGTTGAATTTTGAAAGTGTGATAGAAAGAGGTTTGCCCCTCTCTAGAAATATGCTTAAATTAGATCTCTAGTCCAGAAGAATTCCAAGTCCTCAGCATAGTACTGTAAGGCTGAATGTCTGTATGGTCTTTGGGTGGATAGAGGATTTACCAGAATATCAGGGGTGGCTCTCTAGAAACACTAAGTTCTTTTCCTTGATGAGAATCCAAATTCTAGGAACTGTTGTCCTAGAAGATTATGGGGTCTTAAGGAGAAGTGCAATCAATGGAAGGGCAGGAGAATAGTATTGATTACTTGCTATTAGCTACTTTGTATGAATCCTTGAAATAACTTAGTCAAGCTACCTGTGTGACCTTAAGCAAGTCATCTATCTCCTCCAAGTCATAGCATCTGCATAAGGAAAGAGTAGGACTAGAAGATCTTTTAGGTTTCTTCCTACTCCAATATTCTGATTCTGGGGCCCTTTATAAGAGTTTCCACTTGGAGTTACTTTTCTAGTGCTTAAGTTACTGGATGATTTTTTTTTTAAAAAAAGCTTATTATTTACTTTACATTCCTTGCTTTTTAAATTTTGAGTTCCAAATCCTCTCCCTCCCTCCCACCCCTTCCCCACTCACTGAGAAGGCAAGCAATATGATATCAATTATACATGTGAAATCATGCAAAACATATTTCCATTTAATCCATATTTCAAAAAAAGCAGGAAATTATTGTTACTTGTTTGTTAATGTCTGAGCTAGAGCTAGAATTGAGGTCTCCCAGCTTGCAGTCTAGAGATTTCTGTTATTATGTTTTACAGCCTCACAACATTATCTTTTGATGTGCTGAAAACATCTCTATCAAAATTCAGCCAAGATGTTAAATATGCAGGAACAGAAGAGGGAGAGATTAGAGCAAATCAGAGATGTGATAATGATTTTCATATGTTTATTAGTCAGCGGACTCTTTCATAGATTTTCTGAAAGCAATTGCAAATATCTTCAAGTATAATCAATCAATCCACATTTACTAAGTGTCTACTATGTGTCAGGCATTGTATTAAGTGCTAGAGATATAAAAAGAGACAAAGGACAGTGACTTGCTCCAAGAAGTTCACAATCTACTAGGAGAGACTACAAATATGTATAAAATAAGCTATCTACAGGATAAAATAGGAAACAAGAAGGGGAAGGCACTGGAATTAAGAACACTTAAGGAAGGCTTCCTGTAAAGAAGATGAAATTTTAGTTAGAACTTAAAGGAAACCAAGAAAGATGGTTGGAGATGAAGAGGGAGAGCATTCCAGGCATGGGGGACAGCCAGGGAAAATGCCCAAAGCTGAGAGATGGAGTATTTTGTCTGTGGAACAGCCAAGTGGGCAATATCTCTGGATTTAATAGTAAGAGTCAGGGAGTAAAGTATAAGAAAATTGGAAAGGTGAGAGGGAACTAAATTATGAAGGCCACTGAATGCCAAACAGGGTAATTTATATTTGATCCTGGAGTTTATTGAGTTGAGGTGGGTGGTAGGATGACATGGTTGGACCTGCAGTTTAGAAAACTCACTCTAGAAGCTGAATGGAGAATGGATTAGAGTGGGGAGAGACTTGGGGTAGGCAGATGCACCAGCAGCTATTGTAGTAATCAAGGCATGAGAAGATGAGGATCTGTGCCAGTGTTGTGGCACTGTCAGCATATTTGAGAGATATTGCCAAGATGTAATTGACATGCCTTGGCAACGGATTGGATATGGTGAGGTACTGAGGAGTTGAGAATGATTCCCAGGTTGTGAGTCTAAAGTACTAGGAGGATGTTGTTTCCCTCTACAGTAACAGAGAAGGTAGGAGGGGAAGGGAATCAGGGTTTAGGGGGGAAAGTAAGAATTCTGCTTTGGATGTATTTAGTTTAAGATGTCCACTGAACATCCAGTTGGAGCTGTCTGAAAGGTAATTGGTTGGAGGTCAGCAGAGAGATTGGAGCAGGAAAGATTGATTTGAGAATCATTAGCATAAATGTGGTAATTAAATCCATGGGAGCTGATGAGATCACCAAGTGAAGTAGTATAAAAAGAGAAGAGAAGAGGATCCAGGAGAAGACCCTGAGGGACACTTATGGTTAAGGGGTATGGTCTTGAGAAGGAGCTAGTAAATGAAGAAGAGAAGGAGTGGTCATATAGATAGAAGGAAAATCAGGATAGAGTAGCATCCTAAAATCCTAGATAGGAGAGACTATCAAGGGGAAGAGTTTGGTAAAGCTTCAGAGAAGTCAAGGACAATAAGGGTTGAAAAAAGTCGCTGAATTTGTTCACCAAGAGATATATTACATATTTCCATGATGACATATGCAAAAGGTGGTACAGTGTATGGTCAGATATAATCTTTTCTTTGTAATAAGAGAGGGCTCACTGGAGGAGAAGAAAATATAAAAAAGTCACTAGTGTAAAAATATAAAGCTTCATTAAAACTCAAAGGAAAAGAAGTGATGTAAAAGATGACGTGAAGGACAGGGATCAGTGAACAAGGAGGTGCATTAGTCATGCAATGAGAATGAGTAACAATAGGCAGCCCAACTCATGCTCTGGTATCCACAAAATCTTTTTAAAAACAGATTTTTATTGATATCTTTGTTTGTGTATCTTCTACCTTTCCCCCATATCCTTCTCCTTCCCCTTCCCAGAAAGTCATCCTTTATAACAAAGATTTTTTTTTTAAAGAGGAAGAAGTGCAACAAAAGCAATCTACACAAAGAAAAAAAAACCCTGATGTTATATGCAAGATTCCACACTAACAGACCTTTCCCACCCCCTATCTCCCACCTCTGTAGAGGAATGGGGGCAGGGGAGGAGTCTTCCCACAGTTCTCCTTTGATTATAAAGATTTATCTGTATAATTTCAATAAATCAGTTTTGATTATTTTATGGTTATTGTTCTTTCCACTTATTGTAGTCATTGTGTATGTTGTTTTCTTGGCTCTGCTTGTCTTACTATGTGTCTATCATAGCAATCTTTCCGTGATTCTATATATTCATAATTTCTCACAGCACAGTTAATATTCCTTTATATTTTCACACCATAGTTGGTTTAGCTGTTCATCAATCAGTGGGTGCCCACTTTATTTCTGGTTCTTTGCTAACACTGAAAGTACTGCTATAAGTATTTTGTTATGTAGGGAGCCCCACAAAACCTTAAAGGGACTGAGCAGGACATGTCTCAAGAGCCTCAAGTTCTCTGTGCAATAGGTATGGGAAACTACTGACAAGATTTTCACAGGATGAGATGGCATGGATGGATTCTGATCTGCACTGATGGATAGTGTGTCTGAATCATTATGATTTACCAAAGTATTGCTAGTAAGCTAGCAATAATGATCAATCAAAATTCCAAAGGACTAATGATGAAACATGCTAGCCACGTTTTATGAGACAGATGAGAAACTCAGACTATAGAATGACATTTTTTTGAGGGGGGGGTCAGGTGGATTAGCCAGGGCAGAAATTTATTTTGCTTGACTATACATGTTTGTAACGGGTTTTGCTTTTCTTTTGTTCTCAATTGGGGTTGAGGGTCAAGGGTAAGAAGGCAGATTTTTTGTTGATTGAAAAAGTAAAATATAATTTCAAAAAAAATATTAGTTAGCAATGAACTATTAACTAGAAACACCCATACCCATATCCAACCCTATATGCATTAATATATGAATTTAACTCATATCCAGCTTACAGAATGAAAGTAAACCTCAACATAAAGGCAGGTTAAGAAAACTTAAATAGAAATGCATTGTACAAAGCTCTATCTTAATTAGAGCTTTACTGACTGGTGAAAAAGCATACATGAGCAGAGATGAGGAGCAGACCCAGCCCCTAGGCATCTCTGGGAGCAGAAATGGTTGTTGTCACTTTGTCAATCATGCCTCTCACAAAAGAATCATCTCCCTGGGACTTGGTAGATAGTCAAACTGGGGTTTGCACAATTCACCCCAAGGTGAAGCACTCCTACAGTACTGATTGCTTTCACAGAACTGTAATCATATTTGAACTTGCTGTTACAATCCCGCATAAACCCACCAATACATGGTCATTTTTAACACGTAATTACAATGACTGGTCATTGCTGACAAGTTAATTGTCAGTTTATAATATCTACTGACAGGAACGTGGTTATTCACCTGGAGTCCCACCTTTGTCACAACTGGCAGTGTGACCCTGAATAAGTCCCTTAACTTCTCAGTGCCCCAGGCAACTTTCCAAGACTGAGTTACACAGGTTAATGATCTTCATTGGTAGGGGAATTCCTTATGCCTATGAAATCACAGGTACAAAACCTAGGATCTCCCCACCCTCCAATAAAATAAAAAGTATTCACTGCTATGTAAAGGATATATTTTTCTTATTAAATTTATTATTTGTATTGCATATTGCCTTGTGAGGTAATTGAATCTTATTGAAGAGTTTCTCATTTTCTGTGATCACCTCCAAACATACTATGAGCCCCTACACCAGGACTTTAAGGAGAGATCAGTTGTTTCCCTTTCCCTTGTTCTTCCAAGACCATAGTAGCACCATTTCAGGAAATACCTGAGAAAGAACAATGGGCACATATATTGTGATTAGTTCCCTTTAACTTCATCCCCATCCATAAGGAGATAAAACAAGATAGTTTAATGGATATTGTTGGTTAGATGAAATTAAGCCTTAGCCCTCATTATCCAAAAATCACTACTTTGGAAACAGAGCAAAATCAGGAAGTGATATGGGTCCAGTTTCCAGGGACCTGCTCGGTAGTTTTATCTCACCTTGTCTCTTTGCAAAGACTTTGCAGTCTCAGAAGAGAGCATAATTTTACATCTCAACTGCCACTTCCTTACCTGATTTGTTGGAAGTATAGAATAGGGCAAAGAGCATGGGGCTGACAATTAGGAGACCTGGGTTTTGTGTATACCTGGCTTTTCAGTTAATTCTGTGATCCTAATCAAATTAAGATTCTGAAGGCCTTTAGTTTTCTCATCTATGAAATGGGGATAATACCTTTTCTTCATGCTTCTCCAGATTAGCTGTATCAAATGAAATGAGATATATCTTTTAAAAAGTAGTTTTATAAAATAATTTTATCATTCCTAAAATAGTCCCCACTACCCTAAAAAAATCTTCTCTTGTCATGAAGAAATGCAGTTATGGGACAGCTAAGTGGCACAATGGATAGAGCACTGGTGCTGGAAACAGGAGGACTTGAGTTGAAATCTGACTTCAGATGCTTACTAGCTATGTGATCCTAGGCATATCATTTAATCCTGATTGCCTCCAAAAAGAAAAAAAAATGTAGTCATTTAAACTCATATATTGGCTATTGTTAGGGGTCAAGCTCTGGACAAGCCTTCGGGAGCTGGCTCCGCCCTCAGGGAGCTGGCTCTGCCCTCAGAGAGGAACTTGGGACAGGCTCTGGCTGGGGATATAAGGAGCTGTTGGGGAGGGATCAGGAAGAGATGTAGAGGACGCCATCAATAAAGTGAAGTGCACTGACATCCTCGGGTGCGTGTGTAGTCATTGTTCCCTCCGTGGAGGAGGGGATAGCCCTGTCATGCAGCTAGGCCATACGGTCACATGGCAGGGGCCGAAGACATCCAAAGACCCGGGGAAAGGGTAAGATTCCCCAAGCGAAGTCTGGGGTAAGGGATACCGCCTCATCCGGGCGAAGGCCGGGGGGGAGCCCCGTGCAAGAGTACCACCTGGAACAGTGTCCAGGCGAAGACCCCAGAGAGATTACCGTCTGGCTTAGTAGCCAGGTGAAGGCCGGGGATTAACCCTGTGCAGGCTATGTCTGACAAGGTATGCCTCACTCTATTCCTATTTTCCATCATCTCTCCTTCTTCAATCCCTGAGGTCAAGATTATATTGATTAGAATTTTAATGACTTTCAGCATTGTTTTCTTTTACATTATTGTGATCATTGGTTAAAGTGTTCTCCTGATTCTGCTTATTTGGCTCTGTATCAGTTCATACAAGTCTTCCAAAGTTTATCTGACTTCTCTATATTAGTCATTTCTCTTGGTCCAATAATATTATATTACATTCATCTATTACTGTTTGTTCAACTATTTCCCAAATGATAGATACCTAGTTTAATCTCAATTCTTGGCAACTGTAAAAGTGCTGCTATCCTCTTTTTCCCTCTATAAATTGGACCTTCCCCTCTGTCCTTGTCTTCCTGAAGCTAGGGAAGGAAAGGAAGGAGCAGTACGACCCCACGGCGGTTTCACTGAATCAAAGGTTATATAAAGTTTAATGATTTTTTTTCTAGTATGGGTTCAAGTTGTTTTGTACATTGGTGGTACCAATTACCCAATACAGGGTCACTAATGAAAGTCAAAATGCTATACAATTGCAGTGAAGTGTTGTTATTAATCATATAGAAGAGGGAGGGCATGCTACTCAGAAGAGAGAGAGAGAGAGAGAGAGAGAGAGAGAGAGAGAGAGAGAGAGAGAGAGAGAGAGAGCAATACTTGGAAAGTGCTGTCAGCTTGATGTCTTTGCCTACAAAGGGAAAAAATGTATTTCCATCAATCTCTGAGTTGTCTCTTGATTGTTTAAATAAGGGGAAACAAAGTTCTTTGACCTTTAAATTCTTCAGTTACAATGCCAAGTTTCTGAGACAATTAAGACATAAATCGTGTTTGGATAGTATCTTATTCTCAAACCTGTGATTGATGCCCTAGCAGAAAACATAGTAGTAGTGTCACAAAGGAACAAATCTATCTCCAGAGAACTAGGGGGTAGTGTCTGATAGAATGGAAAGAGCACTGGTATTAAAGTTAGAAGATCTGAGTTCAAATGTCAGCTCCATTACTTAAGCACCTGTGTGGCCCTAGGCAAATCCCTTTATATCTCTGGACCACAGTCTCTTCATTTTGTAAAATGAAAGATTTGGACCAAATGTCTTTTAAGGCCCCTTGTAGCTCTGAGTATTCTTTGATGAATTCACACACATTAATTTTTATAATACAGAATTCAGTAGAGGACATGAGACAGAATCCCATTAGAAAAGGAAAGAATATTGTCTTTTACTTTAGGTATCATGATAGTAACCTCCTTTCTTAAAATTTGACTTTAATTCCTGTTCTGGTCATTATTGTTTACAATTTTGATAATGACACCTGCTGGTAATGGGGAGCACTACACTTTTGTACTTGAGCTGCTGAGAGGGTAGGTCATTTTCTAAACCTGGAAGGAAGAGGAGGGAGAGAAGAGAGTAACAGAGGAATGAAATTTGTTGCTTCTCACTTCTGGGTGACATGATAGGCCACTTTTAGATATAAACTATGAAGGGACAGCCTATTAATTTGATAAACGACTGAATATGTGGTACCAAACATGATAAAATCCATAATTTGGGAAGTCATTCCTAAACATTGCTGCACTTTTTTACTGTGAAAAAAGAAAAGAAAAATCCCTTTCCTGCACATCTCTTATTGCCATTACTTCTTAACAGAGTGGTAAGTAGCTTACACTTCCTAGGACTTAATATCAAACAAAGTATACTTTCTTTGAGTCCCCATTTATTCATAGATTCATAGATTGTTAGGCCTGGAAGGAACCTTAGAGATAATCTAGTCCAGTGGTTCACAAACCTTTTGGTTTTAAGACCTCTTTACACTCTTAAAAAATATTGAGGACCCTCTCAAAGAGCTTATGGTGTGAGTTATATCTATTGATATTCACCATATTAGAAATTAAAATTATTATTATCATTACTAAAATTATTATGAAAATAGTTTTGACTTTATAGATGCCATGAAAAGGTCACAGAGAGACCCAGGAGTACCCAGATCACACTTGGAGAATTGTGGATCTAGCGCAATCCCCTTGTTTTAAAGATAGGTATACAGAGGCAAATAAGTTGACAAAATCACATAGCTAGTTGGTAGAAAGCTGGGCGCCAAATGGTCTTGACTTCTAGTAATAGTAAATGGGGAATGGAGTTGGGGATGAACATTCTGCAGGTTTACCTCACCTTAGCAAAATAAAACTGCTCAAACTCCAAAGTTACAAAATTCCCTGAGGCTACGAGTTAGGAGACCTGAGTTCTGCCTAGGCTTGGCTTTGCAACTCATTAATTATATGATCCTAATCAAATTAAGATTCTGAGGTATTTCCATTTGTATTAAAAATGATACTTCACTTTAAAAGAAGATTTACAGCTTGGTTTCTTAAAGAGCAGCTTCTGTAGTTCACTTAAAACGTGATTCAATTTACAACTCTTTCCGGATCACCTCTGTACGTAAAGCCAAGGATATTAAAGCTACTTTGAAATCTCAGATAAAAGAATGGCAATGCATAACTGCGAAATATCATAATCCTTTATCTTCCTTACATGGGTTAACCTCCTTAAGAAAAGGAAGGATAGAAGAAACCCTCACCCTGCAATTCACTTCCTATCAGAAACATGACTCATCGACATGCATACTTGATAATTGAGGCAAGATGCACATTTTTCTTCTGCCCTCCGGTCAGAATGAATGGTTTTTCAATACATATCCTGCTGTGAGAGTCTTAGGGCTGATCTCCGGGAGCCGAAGAAACCCCTTTAAACCATTTTAACAATTCAATGTGCATGGCACAGCGAAAGTCTGTGAACTAGCTAATGTCCTTCAAGGATCAGCAAATTAGAAGACTTTGCCTGTACTGACAGGTAAGGCCTCTGCCTCTTGGTTTGTTTATATCACAGAAAAGGACCATCTCTCTGGAGATGCCATACCTGACAGAGGTGTTCAAAATGTGGACATTAGCCTTGGGAACAAAAAGAATAGACATGAGCAGAATGTATATACTTTTATCAGTTTTTAATGAATGAAGAGTCCTGATATGAGGGCATCAGCCAACAGATAACTAAGCCAGACATTAGACTGAAGACAGAGATACCAACCAAGGCGTAATCTACTATCTGTTGATAGTGATGGACTAATGTTAGTGACACTTTGGAAGCAAGCATAGAAACCAACTTCCCTACTAGAATTTTGGTTGGTAACTATTACTAGTTTGTAGTATGAGAAATAGGAATTGAGAGTCTAAAGATGTATAGGTTACAGGGTCAAATGCAGAAATATGTGTTAATGGGACTCCACACATAGCTATGGGGACAGATAAAAATATTATAACTGTATTTAGGGGAGGACTTCCATATAGGACCTGGGCATCTCTAAGTGGAGCAAGACCCCCTAGATACCCAATATGATTACCAGTTTGATAGCACCCTGGATAATCATGAGTAAACTAACCCCAAACCTGGAATTGGCAAAACACACTCAAGTCTTCATTGTCTTTGTGTAACTGATGCAGTGAAAGGAGCAATTTATCCCTTCTTGAAAGGGAACGGTAAAATCTTAAACTGCAAAGTAAAGTGCTTTAGAAACATTCATATTTCAAAATCAAATCATGTTTGTGGTTGAAAGGCAAATAGCCTCCTCTAAGGTATTACTCCTATTTTACCTTAATGCTCCTTGAAGCATACGCTAGTAGAATATAAGCTAAGTCCTAAAAAGCTAGATAGGTTTTGAGTACTTTCAGCAGTGGATTGTATGCTTGATATCTGAGGATTGGCTGAATGTGAGTTCAGAATGGTTCATCCTCATTATCCCTTCCAGTTGACAACTATGTGGTGAATTATTTTGACATGAAATTTTCTACTAATGCATGAAGAGGTCAAGGTCACTTTGGAGGCATTGTGGCAGTGTTGAGTCTGGCATTTACTAATTAGATGAAGTATAGGCAAATCCTTTAACCTCTCTGAAGTTTCAGTTTCCTCATCTGTAAAATGGAGATAATCAACAGTAACCACTTTACCAGGTTATTGTGAGACTGAATTGAGACAATGTATGTAAAATACTTTACAATAACAACAGCTACCATTTCTATAGCTCTTTACAAATATGTCTCATTTGTTTCTCACAACAACCCTGAGAGGTAGGGTTATTATCATCCCCATTTTTAAAGATGAAGAAACTGAAATGGAGGTTCAGAGATTTGCTCAGGGTCACACACCTAATAAATGGCTATGGTCACATTTGGACTCAGGTCTTCCTGATTCTACATCCAGTGCTCTCTTTCTCTAAAAACTCTCTCAACTTTTTCTCTTTCTCTCTTTTTTTTTTCTTTTTTGATTAGGAGAGTTTACCTATGTTTTAGCAAAGCACTTGATAGGGTTTATCCTGAAGAAGTGTAGACTGGAGAATAGTAAATTATGTGAATTTGAAGAGTGAATGTTAAAGGTTCAGTGTTAACTGGCAAAGAGGTTTTCAGTGTCAGGCCCACTGATCATTGTGTGTGGTCCTGTACTATTTTTATTTATGACTTGGGTCAAAGAACAGATGATATACTCTTAAAATGGTGTTTTTTATGTTTTATAATTATATGCAAAGACAAATTTTAACATTTGTTTTTTTTTTAATTTTGAGTTCCAAATTTTCTCCTTCCCTCCCTTGCCTTCCCTTACTCAAGGCAGTAAGCAATTTGACATAGGTTATATATGTGTAATCACATAAAGCATGTTTCCATATTAGTCATGTTGTGAAAGCAGAGACAGACCAAAAGAAAAAAGAAAGTGAAAATAGTCTGCTTTGCTCTTCATTCAGACTCCATCAGGTTTTTCCTCTGGATGTGGATAGCATTTTTTATCATGAGTCATTTGGGATTGTCTTGAATCAATGTATTGCTGAGAATAGCTAAGTCTTTTATAGTTGACCATCATGCAGTATTGCTATTATTGTGTACAATGTTTTCCTGGTTCTGTTCACTTCACTTTGTGTCAGTTCATGTAAGTCTTTTCAGGTTTTTCTGAAATCCCCTTGCTCATCATTTCTTATTAACACAATAGTATTCTATTACATTCATATGCCACCACTTATTCAGCTTTCCCCCATTTGATGGGCATCCCCTCAATTCCAATTCTTTGTCACCACAAAAAGAATCGCTATAAATATTTTTGTTCAAATAGGTCCTTCCCCCACCCCTTTTTTCCTTTTAATCTCTTTGGGATGCAGACCTAGTAACAGTATTGCTGGATCAAAGTTTAATTGCCCTTTAGGCATAGTTCCAAATTGCTCTCCAGAATGGTTGGATCAGTTCACAACTCTATCACCAGTGCATTAGTGTCCCAATTTTCCCATATCCCTTCCAAGGAAGAGATGACATACTTACCAAAACTGTAGATGACACAAGACAGGGAACCATCCATGGTTAATACCTTGGATAACTGACAGAATTCAAAAAGATGTTGACAGGCTAAAACATTGGACTGAACCTAAGATAAAATTTGATAGGGATAAATGTAAAGGCTGCTTGAACTGTATAAATCACTTGTCTCCATGTCCTCCGGCAACTCTTCAAGACTATAAATTGCAGAGATGTTGATCTTTATTGGCAGAGGACATTCATTGTGAGCTTACTATACAAAGGAAATCACAAGTTTGATTAAAACAGGGAAAAAAGTAATGTTTTTCTCTTTTACTCCTGGGTTCCAAAACTCAGCTTTACAAGATAGGAAAAGAGTGACTAGATAGTAGTTCAGCTGAAAAAGATCTGAACATTTCAGTTCGCTGAAATCTCACTATGTATGAGTCTACAATGGATTATATAATTCAAGAAAACTGATGCAATCTTAGGCTAAGAGTCTGGGAATAAATTGGTAGTGATGCTGCTCTACTCTGCTCTGATCAGACCACAGCTGAGATGTAGTGTTCAGTTCGGGAGTCCACATTTCAGAGACCTTAATAATGTCCAGAGGAGGACGACCAGGTTGACAAAAGGCTATAAGGTCATTCCATATGCAAATTGGTTGGCACGTTTAACTGAGGGAATACTTAGAGTAAGCATGATCATTTTCTGCAAATATAAATGAAAGGTTATTGTGTGAAAGAGGGATTCAACTTATTCTGCTTGATTTCAGACTGTGAAATTCAGCAATGGAGAGAAGTTGCAAAGATATGAGTTTAGGTTGGATGCCAGGAAAAACTTCCTATTAGACCTTCCAAAAGAGAATGGACTTCCTTGAGGGGTAATGAATTCTTTTTTAAACAAATAGTTGGTGACCATTTGTTAAAGGTGTTCAAGAGAGGATTCTTGTCCAAAAATGGGTTGGGCTAAAAGGTCCTTTCAACTCTGAGAGTCTGTGATTTTGTGAAACTGCAAATTTAAACTTCATCTACCACATGCATTTTTACAAATCACTAATGAATTGTTCCCAGAAGAACAGACATTTCTTTTGTTTGGTCCTGAATAACATATTTTTACATACAGTTAATAGCTAAGATATTTATTCTGTGAAGGAGGTTGAATTTAGTCCTAGAACAGTGGCATGTACAGAGTAGGCACTCAATAAACATTTGTTAAATTCAATTAAATTACATAAAAAGGAGGCTTGATTAAAACAGTCTGATCAGGAGAAATGGACTTTTATAAATGGTAACTTCCTTTCAATGGGATACATTGTGTGAAAATGTATTGTTAAAATCGTAATTTGTTGGGATCCTCAAACTTTAATAATGTCCAATTCTGATATAAAATATATCAAAAGGGGCAAAGATTTATTAAAATACGTAAATTAGTTCAAAGACTTTCTGAAAAACTAAGTGCTTTTCATATCTAGGGACACTTGACAATAACACAAAAACAAACTTCAGACATCTGAGCCCCAGCGCTCTAGGGAATAGGGTAATCACCAAATGATTAGGTGAGGTCTGGATAGTGGGAAGAGAATCCGACTAGAATAGTTAGAGTCACAGAAACATTTCCAAGTGGATATAGACAGATAAAACATTCAAGTAACAGAGTTGTAAGCCTCAGATTTAAGTATATGTATTGGGGATAGAGGTGGGGATCTAGTCATACAGACAAGCCCTCAACCAAAAAGATGCTTGTGTTCCTAAAGTTGGTTTCTTTTAAAAAAGAAAAGAAAAAAGCTTGTTTTTTGGGGGGGATCACCATTTCTAAATAAGGCATTATTTGAAATACTGAGGTAGAAAAGAGAAAAAAAGCAATTCAATTAAACTAACCAAAGCATCAACTTAGTCTTACATTATGTGAAATATTATATTTTCTCAATTCTTTTCTGGAGTCAAATTTGGTTTTAATTTTTTAAATTTTATTTTATTTATTGTATTTTATTTTTATTTTCATTTAGTGAACACTGGAAAAAGAAAAAAGATAACATTTCCATATACAAATGAAAGGTGCATGCTATACCAATGTAAGTTATGTATATTCACATGGGTGACCTAAACGAAGCTCATGGAAGCCATTGATAGTTGCTATGTGAGGATTGGGCTTCCCTTGCAGAGAGGAAAGCCAACATGATAGCTAAAGAGAGGGGCAAGTAAATTGCTATGTTGAATGCTCCTTCTTCTAGACTCTAAGGGCATCAGACTGGAATTATTTCTACATGCTTCCCTTAATATTACTGGTTTAGGGATACAATTAGTAAATTTTAAAAAAGCCATACCATGACTGTTATTACTTAAAGGGAAGAAACTCAGCTTTACATCCAAAGATTCAACTTCTTTCCACCAAATTCTGGTTATGCAAAAGATCACAAATAGTGAATAGTATAACCATTTATCTAAACAGGTAGCAAACAGAAATTGGAGAGGTTATGCAGATTAGCAGATGTCATAAAATATGGAAGAGTGAATAAGCTCTTTAGTTGAGAATGAGATGAGATCTCAGTTCAATCAAGATAGAGATCCTAGTCTCACTCAAGGGGAAATGCTCTAAGAAGGGAAGCTGGAAATCAAGGACATGTTGAAGAATTGACTTCTAAATATCTGCAGCCCTCAAAGTTTGTCCCCTCTTGTCAGGAATCTGTTACACTCCTGTCCTCTCTGGAAGAATGCCTCTACTTGCCAAAACTCTCACACCAACTGTAGCCCTAATTCAGGAAGAAAGCACCACATCAGGATATCCTTGGCCAATTCAGAGAGTCTAATGCAAAATGCCTCAGACTTAGCTAAGAAACCAGGCTATATGAAGTAGAATCAAAGAAGAGGATTACATGTGAAATAAGGCATCTCTTACATACTTCTTTTTAAGAAATATTAAATTCAATATATTAATTTCAAAGCTGTCTTGCTTCCTTGTGTTTCCTTTTGTTCTTTTCTGTGCACTTAAAAAAATGATCTAAATATTCTTTCCTTTTTCTTGGGCAACATTATCACTAGCTTCTCTGTGCTTATGTAATTCTTTCCCCTCCCCTCATTAAAGTAAAACATAATGTTCATTAGAAAATAAACATGGTCAAGATATAGATGGATAGATAGATAATTTATTAAGTGCTTGTTATGTACCAAACATTATGATAATACACACATGAGAAAAAGAAAGAAAGCCCTTGACCTCAAGGAACTTGTATTTTGGTGGGGAAAGGCAACACATAAAAGGAGCTGATGGGGATGGGGTGATGAAACTCAGAAGTAATCTGGAAATTTGAGATCTGATCCAGGTGTGAAGGGAACATGGCTGTCATTGGTGCTTTTTCCAATGTAGGTTTTGGGAAGAACTATTGTTAAAAGAAAGAGATCCTACGGATCTAATTCCTACCATCCTGAGAAGCAATCCTGGTTCCTTTGGTGGTGATTAGTCATTGCATTGGTTAGAGTTGTTAAAGTCTTTCAAATGTGCTTTTCTTTACAGTGTTGTTATTTTATAAAATATTCTTTTGATTCTTTTCACTTCACTCAGCATCATTTCATGCAAATCTTCCTAGGTTTATCTGAAACTCTCTCTCTCATAATTTTTATGGTACAGTAATATCACATTATATTCATATACTACCATTTTTCAGGTCATCCCCTTTGTTTCCAGTTCTTTGCTTCAACAAAAAGAGCTGCTATAACTATTTTTGTATGGATGGATCCTTTTCCTCTTTCTTTGAACTCTTTAAAGTATAGGTCTACTAATGATGTCACTCAGTCAGAAATTATATATACTTTAGTAACTTGGGAAGACATGGTTCCAAACTGCTTTTTAGAATGACTAGACCAGGGCTGGGGAACCTGTGGTCACATGTAGCCTTCTAGGTTCTCAGGTGCAACCTTTTGACTGAGTCCAAGTTTTACAGAACAAATCCTTTTATTAAGGGGATTTATTCTGAGATGTTTGGATACAATCAAAGGGTCACACTTGAGGACTTTGAGGGCCACACATGACCTCAAGGCCACAGGTTTCCCACCCCTGGGCTAGACTAATTTATATTCCCATCAATAGTGCACCAGTGTACCTGTCTTTCTATAGCTCTTCCAACAAACATCATGAAAATTGTCCTTTTTTTTGTTATCTTTGCCAATCTAATAGGCATAAAATAGAATTTCAGAATTGTTTTAATTTGCATTTTTCTAATTATGAGTAATTTGGAGGATTTTTTCTTATAATAGCTGACAGTTTGGATTTCTTTTGAGAACTGCTTGTTTATATCTTTTGATTATCTACTGGAGAATGGATGTTATTCTTATATATAGAAGTAGGAAACCTTCAAATGATGACAACATAAAAGAAATTATTTCCAGTCTCCATTGGTATACTAAGACTTTGGGGTCACCCTGTATTTTAACCAATTATTTGTATGTTTTGTGTAGCAAACCTTTATTGCAGAAATTTGCTATAAATTTTTTTCCCAGTTATTTTTTTCCCTTCTAATTTTAACTGTATTGATTTTGTTTATGCATAAACTTTTGAAGTTTTATGTGATCACAACTGTTCATTTTATCTTCTATGATCCTCTCTATCCTTTGTCTGGTTATGAATTTCTCTGCTATACATAGCTGCAAAAGATTTTCTTCCTTACTCCTCTAATTTTATTTTATTATGATATAACCTTTCACATCTAGGTCATATATCTATTTGGAGCTTATTACAATATATATGGATCAAGATCTTTTGGTCTACCCCTTATTTCTGTCAGACTGCTTTCCAAATAGTGAGTTTTACCCCAATAGTTGAGGTCTTTCATATATTGAATATGATGTGACTATTGCTATATGCCTTAGTGTGTTCCATTGATTGGCTTTCCTATTTTTAAGCAAGTATCAAATCTTTTTTTAATGGTTGTCTTATAATACACCTTGAGTTTAATGTTATTGTTCTTAACCTTTACATTGTTTATTTTTTTCTTGGTTCTGTTTACTTTATTCTGCATCAGTTTATGTAAGTCTTCCCATGCTTCTCTGAATTATTTTTATTTAATTATTTTTTACAAGATAACAATATTCCATTATATCCATGTATGTATAACTTGCTTGTAGTTCTTCACAACTACAAAGATTGCTTTTGTTTTTTACCTCCTTGGGGTCATTATACATATTTCTCTGGTTATGTTTACTTTTTCCTACCAGTGAGGTCTCTAAGTCAAAGGGTATGGACAGATCAGTCATTGTTTTTTAAACATAATTCCAAATTGCTTCTAAAAATGACTGGACTAATTCATAGATCCACCAACAACATATTTGTAATCCTGTCTTTCTGTAGTACCTGCAAGAATTAAATTCTAACCAATTTTTGTCACTTGGAAGACATTTTCTCTTAGAAATAACTGTAGAGGCTTAGATACCCACAGAACTATCCATCTCTTACTTGCCTATGATATGCAAAATAGTCCACAGGATGGTAGTGTGGAATAGTGGATATAGAGCTGGCTTCAGAGTCAGGAAGACATGGGTTCAAGTCCTACCAATGATGCATACTGACATGTGTGACCCTGGTTATATCACTTAATTTCTCAGTGCCTCTAGAGATATATAAATTGCAGAAAGTGTCTATATGCATTAGCAATGAAATCATTGAAAAGGTCCCAAAACCAAAAACCAAAGATACAAAGTGTTATGACTGGTGCTGGGAACACCAAGACCAAAATGGCACCTTCTCTCAAGGAGATTAAATTCTACATTCTATTATACCAAAATGGGAACCCCATCTTCCTCGTCCCCCAGTATTGAGAGAGAAGATTGTCTTTTAATATGAGTGGACCCAAGAGACTCTCACAGCAGGAGCTATTCCTAGAAGAGATGGTCATAAGTGCTACAATGGAGATAGTGAATATTTAAAAGTTAACTTGGCCAATAACTGCCCATAATTCCACTTTAGCCACCCTTTCAAAGGAATAATGGAGAATATTTCATGAAGGGAAGAAGTAGGATAGAAATTCAGTCTACTTAACCATTGAATATCTCCATTCCAATCAGGAAACAGCCAACACTTGGTAGGAGATACAAGTAGAAACCTTTATTTTCTCCTGTACATGGAAGGCATAAGGGATAGGAAGCCATCTCTTTTAGATGGCCATCATTTACAGCCTTCCTCCTGTTTCTAATAGCGGGGTTGTGCAGAAGCTGCAGTGCATGTGAATTACTTCTCAGAATTCATCTCTGGTGGAGTTGAGTGTTGATGTCTCAAGGGTAATGGGACCATGAACTGGCTTCCTTCCCCGTCTTAACTGATCAATACAGTTGAAGAATCATATAGCCAACTTTGACTAGTCTCTCTTCATTCCTGCTTTATTCCTAAAGCAAATAGTATCAATAACTACCAACTTAGCACTTAATTATATATTTTCTTGAAAATATATGTCTTTGGCTCAATTATATTAATCTTGATTCTCTAAGTAGATTATAACTTTCCTAAAAATCAGGAATGCACTTTATTTTTTTCTTATATTTGTGTCTGTACCTTGCCCTCTCCCCAAACTCAAAGATATAGTTGTCTGGAAATAAAACTGCAGTGAAGAAAAATTAGTACTGATAATGTATTCTGTGATTAAGACTCAAGTCTTCTAGAAACAATTTTATTTACTATATATTTCTACTTTGGAGAAAGAGATGTCCAAACTTGTATAGTCCTTCATGTCTTTCTACATGACTCTGTTCCAAGAAGATTTCAGGTGACAAAAATGGAAATATTGAATAAGGAAAAGATAATAATGTTATAAATATAGTTTGAATTTAACAAGCCAGAATAGTCATCACTCAGTTCTTTCCTAGATGACTTCCCTGTAAAAGTTTCTTTCTGCGAGCAATATCTTAAGCTTGAATTTCAAGAGAATAGACACTGTCATTAGGTGGATCCTGGCACTAATCTCTCCAGGTGGTGGGAGGCAATCAGACCATATAGACAAGAAGCAAGTTTGGTTATCCCCCTTATTTTATTTTAAAGCTCTACCCACTTTCCTAAAGGGAAAGGTTTGGAAATCTGGAGTTTTAGGCTGGAGAAATAGTATTTCTTACATATCTAGAGGAACTAAAAAGGAGATTTTAAAAATATGCTTTTACAACTGAAAGACTTGAAGTGATGAAAAAACAACCAAGTTCTAAAGTGTGAATTATTGACAATGGAAGGAAAGTTCGAAGAAAGAGCTCAGAGAACTAAAAGTCCCTAAATTGGAAATAACCATTATCAAATTAATCAGTTAGGGGTCACTGTTGACACTTCTATAAACCACTCTCCAGCCTGTTTTACAAACTTCAGTTTGTAACCGTCATTATCACATGGTTAAGAGTTAAGATGTTTGAATTTCACAATGTAAAATGCACGCACTTTGGAAAATATATTTAAACATTTTAAGGTTAAATATCAGACAATCAGCAAACATTTATTTAGCTGCCATTATGTTCTTGGCCCTAGGTAACCCTAGGCCGGAGATGCAAAGACAAAAATGAAATAACTAACCCCTGCCTCCAGGAACTTACATTCTGTATGAACCAATTAAACTGCTGCAGTAACTATTTTTAAAGTAATTAATTTCAACAAGAGTTTTCTTTCCCAATTTTTTTCCAGTCCCTCTAACTTCTCATTAGGATCTTTTTTTTTTTTTTTTTTTTGCCTATCCATTCTCATTCATTTGTCCTCCTTGCACTATGGCTCTATTTCGCTGTCTCTTTACATTATTTAACAAAAGTCTTTCCAGATTTAATTGTTTTCCTCATTCATTGGTTTTAATGGCATTATAGTATTCTGTTACATTAATGTAACAGAATTTGTTTAACTATTCCCCTATTGTTGACATATAGGTTATAAAATACATACTTTTTACATTTCTTAATAGGAGATGCACTTCACTGAATATTTTCATATAATGATGCTTAAGGCTTGGCTCTAAACAAAATTCCAAAATAGAGAAGTTTCTTTTCAGCCCCTAGTAGGCCCATGCTGCCCCCTTATATATCAACATTTTGTTAGTGAAGATAAGGAGATATTTACTAAAATTTGCAGGAGACCTGAGCTAGAGAGAGATCACTGATTAAGTGACCAACGCAGCCTCCCCCAAGATCGTAACAGGCTAGATTGATGAATGAAATGTAATAAGATGAAAATTAGCAAGGATGAAACCAACAAAGATGTTGAAGTAGGAGGAATCAAAAAGGTCTGGTTTTTTCCTGTGACTACTTCAATAAAGATTGAGAAAGAACAGTAAACCAAGCAGTAATCAGAAAATCTAAGGAGAAAGCAAAATGAGTCACTTTTTTTCCCCAGCCTGAGTCAATACACAGAAATATCTAGAGGCCTGTGGTCATTGAGAAGCAAGTTCAGCCAAGAAAACCTCTGCAGTTTCTTTTAGCTTGGGGACTAGACTGGGGCCTATGGATATATATGAGGATAAGGAACATTTGTAGTTCTAGTAAGTATGGGGCCTGAGTGATATAAAGGGCAGAAAGCCAGAAGCCAGCTGATGGCCATGGCCTCTGGCCTAGGAGCTGGGTGGAAGGTAGACTGAAGCTGGGACCTGCAACTGTGTGGAGCAAGGAGCAGGTTCATGGATGGAGAGTGTCCAGAGCCTGAGATTATATGTCAGGAGAGGAGCAAGAATAGTAGTGGAACTGCAGCTCTGTTACTCTGACCCTGAAAAAAGATTCCATGTTCAGCCCACGGAGTCATGCTGAAAACTACAACTGAGTAACCAGGGCAGGAGCTTGGACCACAGGTAAGTCTGCAGTGCTGTCACTTTGAATCTTTAGTCTTCCAGTTAGCTAAAGACAGCTGTCTACTGGAGAGCCAGTGACGATGAAGCCTATAATTATGTTGCCCAGAAGCAAACAGGGTCAGGAATCTTCAAAACTCAGACCAGGAGGCCCGTGATCATAATGCACCCTAAATCAGACCACTTAGGTTGCACTGAACGTTTACAGCTGTCCCTTTGATCACCGAAGAACATAACTCTTCATATCCAGAGACAATTGCAGCAGGACTCCAAAGAATATAGAACAGGACCATAGATGGCCCCAACATTCCTTCCTGAAGTTCACATGACCTAACTGAAATACAAAGTCCCAATTCAAGAAGTGAGGTTGGGAGAATGAGTGAACAAAAAATGATACTCAAGAAAAATAGATGTTATAGAGTCAAGAACACCTATGACAAGAACCCAGAAGAAGATGATAACTCTACAGTAACTATAAGGAAAACCTTTCCTAAAAAAAAAATGAAGTAAAAGTTTTAAAATCACTTCATATCTTACATGAGAGCTGTAGAGGAAAAAAAATGAAAAATAAAACACTAGAGGAAAGAGTTGGGAGGAAAATTAACAGGTTATTAAAAGAGATGAAAAGCTTTACCCAAATAAGAGATTCTCTGAAAATTAGAATGGATCAGACACTAATGATTCCATGAGACAAAATGAAGCATTAAAACAAAGTCATAATACTGAAAAAAGTGTTAATTTGTATCTATTTTATATGCATATATTTATGTAACAGAACATTACCATAAAAATGGAAAAGTAAGTGTTAAGGAATAAGATGTAAGAAGACTGGAAAGGTAGGGGGGGGGGGCTAGGTTATAAAGGGCTTGGAATGCCAAAGACAGCATTTTGTATTTGCTTCTGGAGGCAATTGGGAGCACCTGGAATTTTTTGAGTAGGAGGGAGATATGAGTAGACCTGTTATCACATCACTTTAGTGATTGAATAGAAAAATGGATTGGAGTAGGAAGAGACTTGAGGCAGGCAGACCTCCTAGTAGCCTACTGCAATAATCCAGGTGTGGTGTGAGGTGAGGTGATCCTTACCAAAAAGGTGCTAATGTCAGAAGAGAAAAGGGAATGTATTAGAGAGATGTTGCAAAGGCGAAATGGACAGACCATGGCAATAGACTGGATATAAGGAGTGAGAGATACTGAGAAATCTAGGATAACTCCCAGGTTGCAAGCCTAAGGGACTGGGAGGATGGTGTTACCCTCTACCATAATAGAGAAGGTGGAAGGAAGAGAGGTTTAGGGGGAAAGAAAATGAGTTCTGTTTTGGATATATTAAACTAAGATGTCTATTGGACAGCCAGGTTGAGAAGCAGTCAGGGTTGGTCAGTATAGCTCAATAAAGATAATGCTAAGCTCTTTTTACTGCAAGGGCAGAAAACAGTTCGAGGATTTTCTTCCTATTTAGACACTGGAGAGAGGATAATTAATGATAGTGCCTTCCTTCAGGCGTTAGAGCTGGGGTAAGAGCTCCTCTGAGGGGTAGCCTGACCAAATCAGATCCATTCAACTCAGCTCCTTGTCCTAGTCCTCACCCACCACATCACCCTCAGCAGAAGTATTTAGCTGTTTGTCCAAATTTCACTGAACAAAAGAACTGGGGAAAACTTGGACTCTAGTGATTCTTCATATATTCCCAAGAGGGAAGAAGCATCTGCGCACACTGAATTGCCTCTTCCTTTTCCTTCTACTAGCTTTGTTCTCCCCAACATTTTATGATCCCTTCCCATGTAGACCTCCCAAAAGTCCCTGCTCCAAAGCATCCACTGCTGGTGGATTCTGGGATGATCTTGTATCACAAGACCAGGCTAAATTTTTCTTCATAACTGTTCTCCCTTCCCTCCTTCCCCCCAAGCTCCTTGAGGGCAATACTATTTTCCTTTTGCCTTTGTATTCACAATATCCAACATACTGTAGGTGTTTAATAAATACTTGTTGAACTGAAGTCCCTATCTTGGTACATTCCCTTCTCTATTATGTACAACAGTTAGCTATGTTCATATATTGGGAAGCAAGTGACTGAACAGCCGGAAATGAATGATACTGAATATCATTAAATATTGAAAGAGTAATTGACTGAATAGTTTATATCATTGACATTGAATAATTCAAAAATTGTTGTTTAATCATTTTTCACTCATATCCAGCTCTTTGTGATCCCATTTGGGTTTTCTTGGCAAAGATACTGGAGTGGTTTATCATTTTTTACTCCAGCTCATTTTGCAGATAAGGAAAATGAAGAGACAAGGTTAAATGACTTACTCAGGGTCACACAGTAAGTGTCTGAGGCCAGATTTGAGCTCAGGAAGAGGAATCTTCCTGATTCAAGGCCTGTACTCTATCCACCGTGCCACCTAAATGCCAATTCAATCATGAACCCTGTTTATAAAGGAGGATGTTAGAAGAGATTGCACCAATAGGTTCGAAGAAGCAACAATATACCTTAGTCTGACCTCTGCTTTGTACTTTCTGAATTTAAACCTTTCCGTCCACCAATATGAGTGACTATTTCATTACTATTTTCCATTTCTGATACAAACACCTTTGGTTCCAAAAGGGAATTAAAAACAACTGGATTTTGCAGCTTCTCTAGGGTTCTTTCCTTGTTTCTAAAACCACTATATCCAACTTTCTCAGCAGGTAAATTTCATTAAAGTGGGCAGAGTGAAGAATGGAGAAAGAGAAGGAAGATAAGACGGGGGAAAAGAGGGAAAGGTAACCAAGGTGCTCAAAGGGAGGATTGGACCAGGAAAAGCAAGGACTTGACATGCTGGCTCCACCAGAGTTTTAAATAGCTTCTCCTCCTTGCCAATGAGACACCCAATCCCCTGGCATTCTGTTGAACAAATCAGTGTCACCCCATGCTGCCCAACCGAAAGGCTGCCTCCTTTTCGGGGGCCACATGGACTTAAATTATGGGGCAGCTAGATGGCTAAGTGGATAGAGTGCCAGGCCTAGAGTCAGGAAGTCTCCTCTTCCTGGGTTTAAATATGGCCTGAGACACTCACTAGCTGTGTAACTCTGGGTAAACCACATAACACTGTTTGTCTTAGTCTTCTCATCTGTAAAATGAGCTGGAGAAGGAAATGGCAAACCATTCCAGTATCTTGGCCAAGAAAACACCAAACTGGGTCACAAAGAATTGAACGTGCCTGAAAAAACAACTAAACAAACTGAATCTAAGCCATGTGGAACTACAGGGATGACCCAGCCCAGTCTAGTCCCTTCCAGCCCAGCCCTGGATGGAGCACCTGCTACAAACTACGATGTAAGAATTAGAATGAGAAGAGTGCTGAGTACAGAGTGGGAGGCAAAGGCAGACACAGCCTCCTTTCCTGTTAGAATCATCCAGAGTGTCCACTGGCCTGGTAGGGAGGGTGCCTCGGTAGTGTAAAAATCTTCCTACCTATGCCCAAACTTTCCTTGGCTTCTGAACATGTTCTGTCCCTTTGTGAATTTCCACTAGGAGTACATTCCACTTCTCTCAGATTTCACAGAGCAGGGAAGCTTAGTGCCACAGGGGACCAACCATCTGATATATGAACTCAGTGAGGGCTTCAGTATCAATCTGTATATAAAATGATCAAAACTTTATTTTTATAATAATTATATAATATTAAATATTATAAATATTGAATAATTTTATAATTATAATAAAGATTAAATAATAAATATAATAAACACAAATAAATTGAAGTTCTGACGTTTTTGTTCCATACACCCTCCCCTGTGGATCATTCTCTGGTCCTATGTAGGTCCTGGGATATAAGCACCCCATTTTGGAGACTTGATATAGAATAAGAATTCAATTAGAAAAAGTATAAACATATTTACATATACACACATCTATAATATACATTTCAATATGTATGATATCAGAGAGAGAAAGAGAGACAGAGAGAGATAGAGACAGAGAGAGATATGGAGAGAAACAAAGAGAGAGAGAGAGAGAAGCACAGAGAGAAATGGATAGAGATAGAGAGGGAAAGCAATGGAGAGGAGAGAGAGAATGAATATGTATCTATATCAGAACCAGGAGCAAAAGGGAAAGTTTCAGAGCAGCAGATTTTGCATAATATAGGGAAAACTTCCCCCAAAATTAGAGGTATCCGCTGAGAGTGAATTGTGAGTCACAATTTTAAGAAGGTTGAATGATCCCTTTTCAGGGATGATACAGAGGAGGATCAGGTGTGGACTGGACTCAGTGAGCTCTGAGAGGCCCCTTCTAACTCTGTGATTCCATGGCTATCTTCATCAGGGCCTAGTCTGTTTGGGCAGCTCTCCATGTTTTGTAATACTCTGACTACTAAAATTCAGGTCTTTGATCCCTTTACCTTAGTGCCTGAGTGTCTGCTTTGCAAGGTAATAACAGGGTGTTACTAACTGAAAGTATTGGAAGGTACTGTCCTACATCAAAAGGAGTTTACATTTGTACATGATTTAACCTTCTGCTCTGGGCATCCTTTGTGCCATGTTTTGTTTCCACTATTCCTCTGCCACTTTTAATTGCTAGCACCATAGTGTCTGACATGTCCCTCCAACTACATTGAAAGCTCTTTGAGGGAGCTTACAATGCCATTCACACAGTATGGCTACAATCTATTTTTGTTGAATTGACTTGAATTGAGGACTGCTATAGGTGTTGCTTTCTTCAGAACATCCAGCACCGTGACAGGTCTTCAGAAAGTATTTTTTAAAAAATTTAATTTACCTTGATTAATTTGCTCCCCTGCTTATGGATATTAGATCTGGTTTAAAGTACAAGGGTTTGACAGGGTGTCAGCAGTATTCAGGTAGGTACCGGGCACCTGTACAAACAGCTCTACTTTCATTTGAATGTCAAATTGAGCTTCCCCATTGATCTCAGCAGGGAAAGTAAGAGGCCCATTCTTTTGTTGTCGCTGAGCTGATTCCTTTTCTCGGTGCTAATTGTGCCAATTGATTAATTTGCTAACTCTGCCCCCAGCCACAAATAGCTGTCCTTGGTACTTCTTTGCCAGTGTTCACAGAATAGTAATAGCATTTAGGGTTTGAAAGGGTTTTACTTTCCTTATCTCATTTGATCCTCATAACCCATGAGTTAAGTGCTATTATTATCCCCATTTGACAGATGAGAAAACTGAGGTTGGAAAAAGTTAAATAACTTGCCCAAAGTCAAAGAGCTAGAAAGTGTTTGAGTGGGATTGGAACTCAGGTCTTCTCAACTTCAGATTCTGACACCGACTCACCTAACTGCCCCAGTTCCAGATCAGAGAATCAGGGAGAAGAAAATGCTTCCGTTTTCAATATAATTAGTAAAGGCCTACATTTTTGAGTGGCCTTGGAATTTGCTAGTTCTTTGAGGAATAGAATATAGAGGAGATTAGAACCGGTTCTGATCTCAATTTAGGACTTCATGTCTAATTTCTGTACTGGAGTCACAGCTCTAGAAAGGTGAGGTAAATGGAAAAGAGCAGGGTATCCTGGGATGTCTGCAGTTAGGTTTAACTTTGGGAGCCAACATATTGAAGGCCTAATCTATTATTGGTCCCAACATTTTAAAAATGTGATTAATTTCTTGTTGGATCTCAAACTTTAATGTAGCCAGACCAAATCTTTGGTCACACTAACAGCAAGAGTGGAACTGCTTGGCTAGGCTTTCATTTCTGAAGCTCTAGTTGGATAGAGCAGAAACTGAGAACTAATTCTGTTATGTCTCCAGGCTAGGGTTTGCTACCTCCTGCCTTGTGACTTCAGCTTGCAAACTCAGCCTCTTTTTAAAATGACTGAAATTAGACTCTAGTTGGTAGAATGTGGGAAATGACCTGGGAACATCTTTATTCTTTTTTAATGATATTAACAACTTTCTGGTTAAAATAGCAATATCTGTAAAAACAACAGGTGACCTTGGTGAGAGCTACCTTTGAAGTAATTGGTGTTTTCAGCCCTCATGTACACACACACATACACATACTTTCAACTAAAATAGAAGCACAGATCAGCCTGCAAAAATTCAATCAAAGAGAAGGCTGGTTCCTTGAACATGAACATTTGCAAAGGTCCTGTTGTACTGAAATATATTTTGAATTTTGAATTTGCAATTTTCTTCCTGACCTAGATATCACAGAAGTTATATTTTCAAATATGGTATATGAATCTGGTTTCTTTTGCTGTTTGATTGACTCCTGGAACCTCGCTCCATTAGAAGTAGTACACTCAGTCAAAATGGAACTAATTATGATCTTCCCCCTATTACTATCCTATAAACTAGTATGACCTCACTGTTTGATCAACTTCTGTTGCATTATTTCTAAAGGAGGAAAGGGAGAGAGAATGGGAATATATGAAAAAAACGTTTGGATATGCTGAAATGTCTGTTTTGAACAGCCTCCTAATTGGCATCCAGGCTTCCATTCTTTCTCCTCTCCAACCCCTTTTCCTCACAGCTGCTAAAAGTCTTTCTAAAGCACATATCTAGTCACATCTTCTTATACCTTATTTCCAGACATGTGCTCTTTGATCTGATATTGCATTCTCTCTTGCTGTTCCCCATGCCTAGAATGCTTTCCCTCCTCTGTTTATTGACCTCCCTGGCTTTTATGAAGTCTCATATGAAATCTCACCTTCTACAGGTAGCCTTTCCGAGCCTCTAAATTCTAGTACCTTCCTTCTCTTAATTATTTTCTATTTATCCTTTATACAGTCTGCTTTGTATATATTTGTTTACATGTTGTCTCCTCCATTAGATAGTTAGTTCCTTTAGGGCAGGGACTGTCTTTTGCCTTATTTTTTTGTATCCCCAATGCTTAGCACAGTGCCTGGCACATAGTAGGTACTGTAAATATTGATTGATTGATGTCACTAGTTCTCTTTTACTTCTTGAATGGAGGTCTGAACTTTTTTTTTGTGCCATAGAATCCTGTGGTAGTCTAGTGAACTTATGAAACCCTTCTTAGAAAAATTCTGTTTAAGACATAAAATAAGATACATGGAATTACAAGGGAAATCAATTACATTGAAGTGCAATCATCCAAATATTAAAAGTTCCACTTTCACAGAACCTCGGAAATGTGCCCACAAATCCCTTGGGATTCCATGGACCCAAGGTTAAGAAACACTTGTCTAAACTTCTCTCTGTCGCGGGGACATCTAAGCCTTTCCAATCTTGTTTCAGCGTACATCTACACTTGTATCACATTATTCTCCCTCACCAAGTCTATATTTTTGTCAGACTGGGCCACTTTCTATTTCTTCAAGGTAGAGGTGGGAGCTGGAAGACTGACATTCTATCACTCAAGTCCATTCATTTTTACAGGTTGTTCACTCTTCTCTTATTCCTCACCTCTGCCTCTATAGGTCCCTCAAGTGCTGCCTCCTACTTAAAGCCTTTCCCATTCTCCCCAAACTCCTTTTGTATTTACTATGCAATAATGACAAGAATAATGCCTGGTATTTTATATAGCACCTACTATATACCAGGCACCATACTAAGTGCTTTACAAACACTATCTCATATCCTCACAACAACAGTGGGAAGTAGATGTTACCACTAATCTTATTTGTCCATAGTTTGTATTTGTTTATCCATATATGAATTGTGCTTCATCCTCCCCCACTGCCTATCCCTTCCCAGTAGAATGTGAGATCTTTGAGGGCAGGATTTTTCTGTCTTTGCATTCCCCAGTGCCTAGGTATATAAGTTGGGGCTTAATAAAAGCTTGCTGAATTGGAACGAATTTGTGAAGAAAATGGTAGAGAAATACACAAATACAGAGTTGTTTACGGTATATTTGAACCTCCTATCCCCAGAGTCAGTCCTTTTTAAACACAGCCCATTGTGCCTCAGGCAGCAAAGCACATATGGTTTTAAAGTCATATTGCAACTGAGATCAGAATTGGGGTCTGATCTGATCATTGCCCTGCTTCTGGGGAAGTTTAATGATAGTTAGCAATGTTTAGTGGTTAATTTATTTTGTCAGAATTGAAATTCCTGAGGCTATAAATACTGCCGAGTGGCAACATGCAGGGTATCACATGGGTTTGTTGGAGGGTGGAATGCCAAGGCTGCTAACCGAGTGATTTAAAGAGCCCTTTCCATTTAAGCTTGTTGTCAAGGCTTTTATTGTTCTTGTTAAATGAGAGGGGGCAGAGGGGACGTGACATGTAGGAAGATGAGAATGATGCTGTGGCTGAAACATGATGGAGTGAAAGGAGCATTTCTTTATTGAATGTTGAACCTTTTAAAAGTTACCCTAAAAGCGATGGTTGATGGCAAATATTCACATTTTCAGAGCCCATTCTACTGGGACAATGTTGTACGGAAAAAGTATGGAAAGCACCATATTCTCAGGGATATCCAAAGATGTATTGCACTTTGTTGGAGAGGGGGCTGAAGGGAAGGATCTAGACTTATGATTTCATTGGTGAAGGGACCTTCTGGTGTGGAAATCGCATTCACTAATGCAGACCTTCAATTTATTGTTTAGAGACTTATCTGGGCACATTTAGAGGTTAAATAATTTGCCCGTGATTGTACAGATAATATGCTTCAAAGACAGGGGTTGATCCCAGGTCTTCCTGATTCCAAAGTTCCCTTCTATTCTTCACTGTGCTTTGCCAACTTAAGACAAATCTTTGAATGTTGAAGGAATTGGGGATATTCAACATGGTCCAGTGGTTAGGGTGCTGGACTTGGGTCAGGAAGACTTGGGTTTGAATCACACTTGAATACTTTCTAGATGTGTGACTCTTGGCAAATAAGTTTAACTTTCATGACCTCACTTCCCATATTTGTAAAATTAAGGGGGATAAAGTGAATGGCCTCTAAAGCCCCTCTCAGTTCTAAATCTATGATCCTATGAGATATTTGTAAAACATTTGGTGCAATGCCAAGCACATAGTAGGAGTGCAATAAATGCTTGTTCCTTCTTCACTACCTTCTATGCTCATGCAAACTCCCTATTCTTACTAGTTACCTGACCCTGGGAAAATCACTGTCAGTCTGTAAAATGGGAATAAAACTGAACTCACAGGGTGAGGATCACATGACTATTTGTTGAGTATATTTTAGAAGAAATGCTTGCTTGGATGTAGGCTGGACCATATGACTCTGAGGGTAATTTTGAATGCTAAGATCCTGGGATTCTTTATAAAGATTTGACTCCCAATTTCAGGCTTCACATCACTCCCATAGTCATAGTCTCCCTTAGGCAACGAATCTATGAATGAAAATATGCAACTTCTCCTGTATTTTCCCTGTCAAGCTGCAGGAACACAGCCATGAAACATTAGACTGCTTTCACATTGCTGAGGCTAATCCATTTTTTTCTTCCTGATTCACGGCCTGCTAAAAAGTGAAACACGTTCCCCTGTTCCCCTCAGCTGAGAGCTTCAGTGTCTTACACAAAGGGTTGGCACTTTATGGCCTCACACCAAAAAAACCTGCTAATGTCAGGGGAGGGAGAAGAGAAGCATGGAATAGTGTGAGCATGGCAAGTAGAGAAGAGAAGAAAGAAATGGGGAATTGGTTCCAGAGGTTAGGACCTAGGACAGCGACTCTTCACCACACTGCTTGATATGGAGGAGGCATAGAATTGTGGGGAGAGAGATGGCTTTGGATCCAGGAAACTTGGACTTGGATGGCCAGCTTGGATACTTGAAAGGGGCTTTTGGAAGCTGAGTAACCCTGGACAGGTTACTTCACCTCTCTGACCCTTGGTTTCTTGATCTTTAAATATGCCAGTGAATTAGGAGTCATCATCTTATTAATGTGGGTGTTCCCTCCAACCACGCGGATTGAAACTTGTTCATGTCTTTTCATAAATTCACCACAGGGAGACCATCCAACATGCTGGGGATCTTCCTCAATTTCTCTTGACATTAGGAGGCTACTGGAACTTACAGTCAATACTTTGGTTGTCTCTTACCTTCTTCATGTCACCAGCCCATGTTCTTTTTCTCTACTATATTTCCTTGATGACAATATTTATAGAGTTCTCTAATGCCATCCTTCTATAAAATGGAGATGATAATTCTTGCTTTAGTATTTATTATGGACATAGTCAATAGAGGACTGACCTTAGGAAGACTTAGTTTCAAATATTATCCCTGGAACATCGTGAGTGACCCTGGGTGAGTAAGTCATTTGACCTATGAATGCTTCCAGCTAAATAAGACTATAAGTTGCAAATGAGTTAGTGATCTACATTAGTGGAAGAAGTGTCCACACTGGGAGTTCTCATCATCAATAAACTCATAGGTCTGGACCCTCTGGATCCCATACACGGTCCCGCCCCACCCGCCCATTGTACTTTACTCACCAAGTTGTTGTGAAGAAAATACTTTGCAAACCTTACAGCATGATAAAAATGCAAGTTATTCAAGGGTGGAGCCAAGATGGTGGAGTAAAGGCAGGGACTCTCCCCCAAACTCATTCAAATGCCTTTAAAAATGACTCTGAAAAATACAAGTTATTAGTAATGATTTTCTTCTCAGTATACACAGTGACATAAAAGGCTGAGCAGAATGTGTGTCTCCACATTTCCTCTTGCCATTTCCCAAGATACATTTATTTAAAACATTTCATTGTTAGTTAAGCTTCAGGGGTGGAAGGGTCACATGGTCCTTGCCCAGGAGGTTTCCAATCTAAGTAAAAGAGACAGAGCAATTCCAAGCAAAAGACCCCCCAACCCAACAAATGAGATGGTGAATTAAACCTCAGAGGGGGTAAGGTTATTGGATTTTTTTTCTTCTTATTCATTTTTCTTTACCTTTAGGGGGAACCTTTCAGTGCTGGACTACCATAAGAGACCTTTAAATATGAAATGCTAGTAGAAAGAGCATGGGATTTAGATCCTTCTGACCTGGGTTGGAGGCCTGGCTCAGTTATTTGCTAGGTTGGTGACTATGGACAAGAAATTGAACCATTCTGAGAATTAATTTCTTTATCTGGAAAATGGGCATGCTCTTATTTAGATTACTTGCCTCATAGGGTTGTTAGGAGGAAAGTTTTATAAATCTTAAAGAAATATAGGAATGAATATGACCTAGTTGAATTGATTTTAAATGTATTTGCTTGAAGAAACTGTTTTGTCAGTGTTGATACTACCCTTCACATACACTATAGTTCAGTCAAACCGGTCTTCTTACTGTTTCTTATACACAGTATTCTATTTCCCATCTCCTTGCCTTTGCACTGGCTGTTCCCCATTCCTGGAGTGCACTCCCCTCTGATTTCTGCCTCTGGAAATCTGTATTCTCTTTCAAGACTGAGTTCAAGGGTCACCTTCTATATGAGGCCTTTCCTAAACTCCCCCACTCCCTGCAACTGCTAATGTCCTACCTCCAAAATTAACCTTGTGCATAACTTGCTTATACCATGTTTCCCTCATACAATATAAGCCCTACAATATATAACCAGGGAGTGTTCCATTTTTATCTTTGTATCTCCAGTGCCCAGTGCAGTGAAGGTACATCAGTACTCCGTAAATTTTGACAAATTGACCCCAGGCCTCTCTAACTTATAAAGTCTTTGGGTATTTCTCTGATCTAAAATTTCAGAGCCCCTCCAACTTAGCCAGGTTGATTCTCAGAGGACAAGCATATATTCTGTCACCAGCACCATGCCCATAAACAACCTAGCAGACAACTTCGCTGACATTTTAATGCAACATGCTATAGAGTAAGAGCACTTACCACCAATGGCTGAAGCCCTGCAAAGTGGCAAAGGAGAACAGGGTCACACAGGATTGCAAACCTTCACAATAGTTTGAAATTTGTTTTTTTTGATGCAGTTCCATTAGGATTCAAGGGGGTAAGATGGGAAGGGGCCAACATGAAATTGAATGCCTTTCAGGTCAAGGGGAGTGTTAGAAAGTAGAAATGTGTTTGTACATGAGATTGTGGAACAGGAAGTTCCATACCTTTAGTGTGTCAGGAAAATAATAATTATAGCATTTATATAGTGCCTAGTATGTGCCAGGCACTGTGCTAAATGCTGTACAAATATCTCAGTGAATCATCTCAACAACCCTAATAAGTAGGTGCCATCATTAATATTATTATTCCTATTTTATAGTTGAGGAAACGGAGGCAGAGGTTAAACGACTTGCCCAAGGTCACACAGCTAGTAAGTGTGTGAGGGTCAGTTTGGGATTCAGGTATTCCTGATTCCAGGCCTAGCACTCTATCTACTGCATCATCTGGGGAAGCCCAATCAATCCTGGCTTTGGGCAAACTTTGGATTCTTGTCATTCTTGTAGTTATCAAGGTCCTGAAGGTCCTTCTCAGGTCTATATTCTGTGAGAAGGGGCAGATTCCGTCACCAGGTACCATGTCTCTCACCTCTTATGAACTTAAAGCTATGACCTTTGTGTAGCATGCTAGTGTTGACCTTTGAAGCCACCCCATTCCTTGTCGTTCCCCTTCAGTAGCCCCCCAAAACGGTTTTTAAAAGTCCCCTGTGTCATATACATACATATACATATGCTTATATACATGAATATTAAAATGTAAGAATTATGACCTTGGGCAACTGACTTAAATTCTCTGTTCCTCAGTTTCCTTATGCATAAAATAAAGGGGGATAAACTGGATGATCTCTAATATTTAATCTAGCTCTAAATCTATGATCCTAAGTTTATATTAAAAATCTTGATTTTACCTCCTTGAGATTACTATGTGCCCTCCCCGTAACACTCTGAACTTCAATGAACTCATCTGTAAAATGGAGCTAACAAGGAAAAGCTTAATATAGTGCTCTATAGAACAGAGAGCAGATTTGATACAGGGAGAACAGAGTTCCTCCAACACTTACGAGCTGTGTGACCCTGGGCAAGTCACTTAACTTCTTCCTATCTCAGTTTCCTTCTCTGCTTAATGGGGATAATACTAACACCTACCTCACAGTGCTGTGGCGGAGGTCACATGAGATAATATATGCAAGCACTTTGTAAATCATAAAGTGCTATACAAAATGTGAGTTGTTATTAGGTATCTAATAGGATTTTTTGTGAAGAAAGCATTTTGTAAGTTACGAAGCACTAAAGAAATGTGAGCTATTCATATTCTATGAGATATCAATTCTGAAGGTGTACAAATGCTTAGGGTCAGGACACTTCAGTTCAAATTTTTGTTCTGGACATTTATTAGCAGTGTAACCTCTGAACCTCAATGTTCTCATCTGAGAAATGGAGATAATACATTACTATCTGTTTCACAGGGTTGTTGTGAGGAAAGCAACATACAGAAATGACGATAATGAAATCATTTAAAAAATTTTTAAAGTGAAGCTTTTTATTGCAGTGCTTTTCACACTCTATCTGTAGTGTCAAACACACAGCCCAGGCCCAAGTGTGGCTAGAACCAAAGTAAAATGTAATTGGGAAATGTTTAAGAAAATAAATAAAATACCATACAACATAAATAATGTTTTTTGTGGTTTTCAGAGTCAGTATGCTGCAGCCCTTTGTATTTGAGTTTGATACTACACTGCTCTATGTGGTCCTTCTGCCATCATTCCCTCTTCCCATCAGTTGGACTTTGGGAAACAGATGTAATAAGAGTGGAAGCAAGAAGGAGGAGCTATGGACAAGGCCACTGACTTGGGAAGAGGAAGAGAAGGCAAAATGCTGAGAGGAAGGAACAGATTTCTCTCTGAGTCTTCCCTGCCTTACCAACCTATGCTCCTGCTCCATGAGAATAAGCTAGTCATGGTGAGAAGTAACAGAGGTCCCTGCCCATGACAGGTCTGTGAACTAGAGGGGCTGGGGGGGGCAGAGGACGGGCCATCCATTGTTCTTGTCTTCCTTGGATGCCCAGTTCATGCCCTATGCTGATTCTCATGTATCAACTTCCTGAGTTTTTACCTAAAGACCTGCCCCACTAAGTGAGGCTAAAGCTGTGGACTTTCTTATATTATTTACCCTCCTTTGCCAGCTCCCAGCAAGAACAACAGTTAGAAGTAGGGGAAGGCTAAGCAAACTGAATTGTACATTTTCTACAACTCCTAAGTTTAAAAAAGCCTATATCCTGGTTAGGAGAGCAACACTATTCATGTCTTCTTATATTGCTTTTATTATATTTATGGCAATGGCAAAGCACTGTATACAATTAAATATGTTCTGTTGTTTCTGCAAGGAGGTAGCTTCATTATATTAGGTCATGTGTCTAGGGCTTAGTGATACATAGCAAGTTCAGGGAACAGGTGAGGGGACAGTAGGATGGGGGCTCAGAACTGATTCTTATTAAATTAATCCATACCCCTTAAATAGTGAGTCTCCTAGAGAGAGTCAAAATTGAGGGGAGGGGAGAAGGTGAGGGAAAAAAAACTCATCTACTCTCCACATACCATAGGGGAAAAGAACAAATATTCATTAGACCTCTGCTATGTGTTTAATATCATATAGCCACTATGCTAAATGGCTCTACAGATATGTCATTTTATCTTCATGAGAACCCTGGAAGGCAGGTGCCATGATCTTCACTTTACAGTTGAGGAAAGTGAGGCAGGCAGATTTTAAAAGACATTCAGGTCACAGAGCTAGTAAGTGTCTAAAGGCTGGGTTTGAACTTAGGTCTTTTTGATTCTAGGTCCAGACCTAGGTCAGGTCTATCCACTGCACTATCTAACTAGTATTTCCCCAATACTTCTCCTTGGTCAGGGGAAGCACCATGCTCACCAGGTCACAGCTCCTGATCTTACTGTTGGATACTATTAGGTTAGAGGCTAACAGCAGCACCTGGTAGTTAAATTATCAAATTAACTAGAGATGGCAGAGAGAAGAGGGCATTGGAGTGAGTGTAAGACTTTAAGTTAAGAAAAACGATTCCTCTTATGCTTACTAGCAAGTTTCTTAACCTCTCTGAGCCTACAAGGTTCCCACGCTGATCCTTGATGTATTGATGTAAGCAGAAATAGACAAAGGGATTTTCTTATATCTCATAACTTTTTCTTGTTGCTATTAAAGTATAATCACACAATACTGAAAACAACTCCATCCTCTGCCAAGAGTCTGCACTGATCTAGCACTCTTCATCTAGTACTTGATAAGGATATAATAGAACAAAGATACATAGATCAACTGAAATGGATCAACATATCTGGAATGGGTAGTTCATTCTTGTTCCAAACCAATTATCGCTATTACATTCAAGAGCTTCTAAAAATCCAGCCATGCTGATTGATGCCTGGGAGTTTTTAATTCCAACTGAGTAGTTGGATTGAAAGCGTAGTTTATTGCAACTGTTTTTAGGCCACGAGCTCCAGTGTCTGTCTCTCAGATAAGTCTGGCTTTAGGCCCTTTTTTTCTTCTTTTTCTTTCATTTTTTTTTTAATTGACTGACTAGGTTGAATGAAGGACATATTTCCATTTGCTGTGATCCCTTTTATCCTGTGAATCTACTCATGGCAGAATGTTGGCAAGCACTAGCCCTGGCAGGGGCGCAGATGGTAAATGTGGTCCTTTACAAGCAGAGCTGGCCTGCCTAGGCAGAGCTATCTGTAGGGTGAGGATTTCAAGGGTGGTAGGAAGCCCTGATGGTCTTTCCTTGGCTCCCCGCTGCCAGATCCTCTGCTTCTCCCCTGCAGATGCCTGATAGTCTACCAACAGAGCTGTAAAATGAAGAGGCTGGACCAGGTGATTTCCAAGTTGCCTTCCAGCTCTCATATTCTGATTTCCTGAGGGGAGAGAGTTAGGAGTTCACAAAAAGAACAATCTGCAGTGTTTTCTTCATCTCTTCCCAACTCCTACAGAAGGAATGCCCAAAGGAGAAAGGAGGATGCGTAAAAGGAGAAAACATAATGAGTTGGAAGATTACCAAGATGAGGACTTAACACACTCCTCAAAATGTCCTTGCTGCTTGAAGACTTGGGCAGTATTATTCTGCTAACCAAGTATATTTGCCTATAGGATCACATATGGATCTTAAAAGACAATGTTTTTAGAGTCTTGCATGGTTAACTAAAGGCAGGTAGGTGGGGCAGTGAATAAAGTGCCCACCCTGGAAAGGAAGACTCATCTTTCTGGGTTCAAATCTGGTGTCAGAGACTTACTAGCTGTGTGACCCTAGGCAAGTCATTCCACCCTGCTTGCCTCAGTTTCCTCATCTGTAAAATAAGCTGGAAAAAGAAATGGCAAACCACTCTGGTATCTTTACCAAGAAAACCCCAAATGAGGTGACAAGTTGGATGTGACTGAAAAACAACTGAACAACTAAATTCCCAAACCAGCAGGAAATTGGATGTCTTTGGGATGAATGTACCTTCTTTTGAGCATATTTGTGGAGGCAGTTCTGATATTTCTAGGTATAACTCAAAAGCATTTCTGATGGAGGATTTTGGAAGGTCTTTGTGCTTAAAGGGCCTGCTCACTAGTTGGGAAGATGACACAAAGGGGAAAATCTTTTACAGCTTACAGAGCAACACAATAAGTAAAAATAGTTAGATCTGTAAGGCAAAATGCTGAGCCAAGAAAGACTAGAGTAGTTGGAGTCATGAAGGGGTTGATTATTGAAAGGTGTTTTTTAAAAGGAGGTGAGTGGAAAAGGTAGAAAGTGCCCTGATTTGGAGTTCTAGTGACCTATATGAACTTAGGCAAATAATTTCACCTTTGTGAGTCTCAGTATCATCATCTTGAAAATGAGAGATTGGTTTAGATGTTCTCTTAGGTCACCTCCAGCTGTAACATTCTTTCAGTTGAGGTACTCTTTTTTTTTTAATATAAATTTATTTATTTAACTTTTTACATTGATTTTCACAAAATTTTTGGTTCCAAATTTTTCTCCCCATTTGTCCACTCCCCCACCCCAACACACCAAGCATTCTAATTGCCCCTATCACCAATCTGCCCTCTCTTCTATCATCCCTCCCTTCTCTTGTCCCCATCTTCTCTTTTGTCCTGTAGGGCCAGATGACTTTCTATTCCCCATTAACTGTATTTCTTATTTCCTAGTAGCAAGAACAATACTCAACAGTTGTTCCTAAAACTTTGAGTTCCAAATTCTCCCCATCCCTCCCTCCCCACCCATTCCCTTTGGGAAGGCAGGCAATTCAATATAGGCCATATCTGTGTAGTTTTGCAAATTACTTCCATAATAGTTGTGTTGTGTAAGACTAACTATATTTCCCTCCATCCTATCCTGCCCCTCATTGTTTCTCTTCTGTCTTTTGATCCTGTCCCTCCCCGAGTGTTGACTTCAAATTGCTCCCTCCTCCCATTGCCCTCCCTTACATCATCCCCCCACCCTGCTTATCTCCTTCTCCCCCACTTTCCTGTATTGTAAGATAGGTTTTCATACCAAAATAAGTGTGCATTTTATTCCTTCTTTTAGTCGAATGTGATGAGAGTAAACTTCATGTTTTTTTCTCAGCTCTCATCTTTTTCCCTCCACTAAAAAGTCTCCTGCTTGCCTCTTGAATGAGAGATAATTTACCCCATTCCATTTCACCCTCTCTCCTCCCAATATATTTCTCTCTCACCATTTAATTTCTTTTAACATATGATCGCATCCTATTCAATTCACTGTGTGCTCTCTGTCTGTGTGTGCGTGCATGTGTATAGGTGTCTGTGCACACACGTGTGTACATGTGTGTATGTATGTGCGTGTGTGGTCCCACCAACTACCCAGATACTGAAAAGTTTTAAGAGTTACAAATATTGTCTTTCCATGTAGGAATGTAAACAGTTCACCTTTGGTAAGTCCCTTATGACTTCTCTTTGCTGTTTGCTTTTTCATGCTTCTTCTCATTCTTGTGTTTGAAGGTCAAATTTTCTTTTCAGCTCTGGCCTTTTCATCAAGAATGCTTAAAAGTCCTCTATTTCATTGAAATACCAGTTTTTCCCCTGAAGTATTATACTCAGTTTTTCTGGGTAGGTGATTCTTGGTTTTAGTCCAAGTTCCTTTGACTTCTGGAATATCCTATTCCATGCCCTTCGATCCCTTAATGTAGAAGCTGCTAGATCTTGTGTTATCCTGATTGTATTTCCACAATACTGGAATTGTTTCTTTCTAGCTGCTTGCAATATTTTCTCCTTGACCTGGGAATTCTGGAATGTGGTCACAATGTTCCTAGGAGTTTCTCTTTTTGGATCTCTTTCAGGCAGTGATTGATGGATTCCTTCAATACTTATTTTGCCCTCTGGTTCTAGAATCTCAGGGCAGTTTTCCTTCATAATTTCATGGAAGATGATGTCTAGGCTCTTTTTTTGATCATGGCTATCAGGTAGTCCCATAATTTTTAAATTGTCTCTCCTGGATCTATTTTCCAGGTCAATTGTTTTTCCAATGAGATATTTCACATTCTCTTCCATTTTTTCATTCTTTTGGCTTTGTTTGGTGATTTCTTGGTTTCTCAGAAAGTCATTAGCCTCCATCTGTTCCATTCTAATTTTGAGAGAACTATTTTCTTCAGTGAGCTTTTGAACCTCTTTTTCCATTTGGCTAATTCTGCTTTTGAAAGCATTCTTCTCCTCATTGGCTTTTTGAACCTCTTTTGCCAATTGAGTGAGCCTATTTTTCAAGGTGTTATTCATGTTTAACAAGGTATTGACCTGTTTTTCATGCTTTTCTTGCATTTCTCTCATTTCTCTTCCCAGTTTTTCCTCCACCTGTCTAACTTGATTTTCAAAATCCTTTCTGAGCTCTTCCATGGCCTGAGCCCATTGGATATTTATTTCGAGTGTTTGGGGTACAGAGGCCTTGACTTCTATGTCTTTCCCTGATGGTAAGCATTGTTCTTCCTCATCAGAAAGGAAAGGAGGAAACATCTGTTCCCCAAGAAAGTAACCTTCTATGGTCTTATTTTTTTTTCCCCTTTCTGGGCATTTTCCCAGCCAGTTACTTGACTTCTGAGATTCCTCTCCACCCCCGCCTAGATCTGCCCAGCTAGTGCTTGGTGTCTGAGATTCAAATGCTGCTCTCCAGCCTCAGGGCTTTCAGCAGTGGGTGTGGCTGCTATTCAATGTGAGCTTAAGTTCTGGTGCTCAGGTTGGGGATCCCAGGCTCAATTCCTCAGGGGATTTATGCAGAGACCTTCAGTAATGGATCTGAGGTCCTGTCTGCTCCGGCAGCTCCTGGCCACCACCGCCTCTGCCGCTGCCTCTGCCGCTGCCTCCTGAGGGGGCCCGAGCCACGGAGATACCCTACTCCCCTCTCGGCCAGCCCAGAAGTCTCTCTCACTGACCTGTAGCGCCTGTGGGTGGAGGGACCTTTGCGGCCGCTGGAGGTTCTGTCCCTGAAGCCTGCTCGGATCTGCTCCTCTCGGGGCCACGCAGCCAGGGCAGGGCTCTTCTCTGTGTCCTGTGCGTGACGGACCTTTGGGGTCGGTTTTTCAGGGCTCTCTGGAACAGAAATCTCCTCCACTGCATTACTGCATGACTTCCACTGCTCCAGAGTTTCTGGGGAGTTCTTTTTTCAGGAAATTTATGGGTTGTGGGTTTGGAGCTAGCATATGTGAGTCTTTCTACTTTGCCATCTTGGCTCCTCCCCCTGAGGTACTCTTTTGAAGGAGAGGTGAGAGAGGACCTTTTAGGCTAAAAAGGTATCTATTCAAAGATACAAGCAATCAGTCTTATTCTGAATGATTTGAAGATACCAGATCTTTCTGAAAGGAGAATGACCTACCTTGAAGAGTTGTGCATTTTCCCATCATTGAAACAATTTACATAAGAGACTACATGACCACTTAAGACACTGTAGAAGCAAATCTTGTTCAGGTGGCCACAAGATGAGCTAGACTTTGAGGTTCTTTCCAATTCTGAGAGTCAATGATTCTACAATATACTTACCCTGTTTTGGGCTGAACTTGACTGGTGCCAATCCTCTGGTAGTTTATTGGCTATTAGAATGCAAGGACCCAGTTCACTCTGTTCACAGATTGGACCACAACAGGTTCCTGCCCAAGCTCCACTTGATTATTGGCTGGTTTTTTTGGGCCCTCCAGGCTTAGAGTGAATATCAATGGTAACTATTTCTTTTTGGAACAACAACCCTGAGGGTCTTCCTCTCCCAGCTTGATTTTTTTGTTTGGCTAATTAATGGGGCCATCCTTTGACTACTTCTTAAAAAGGCCTATTCACTCAAAGTGAGACCCTGAAAAGACCTTAGCTTAAAAAGGCCACTGCATCTTGGGCCACCTCCTGTTATACTGATCTATATCTGACCACTGGATCCAGATGACTCTGGAGGAGAAAGTGAGACTGGTGACCTGGCACAGCCCTCCCTCACTCAAATCAAAGTCAACTGCAAATCATGTCATCATTTCCTGATGTCATGGTCCTCTTCAAAAACAAAGTACAAACATAGCATTGAGAACACTTGGAGTTGATTCAGTTGGATACAACTCCCTTTTCTGAGTTTCCCTTTGAGTCTGCCAGACTAGCATCAGAGCACCCCTGGAAGTCCATGTGACTGTTTTGTTTTCAGGCAACTAGGAAGCAGAGTCTTTAGTCTTCTGAGCGAGCTAATCAAGTCTGGAGAATGGTCTCAATACCTTTTAAGGAATAGCTAGCCTAAGCTGCACAGGAATAGAGCTGAAGCTATTGCTCCACGGCAAACAAACAATTCAGCATCTCAAATTGTGGATTTAGAGGCTGCCACAAAATCACGTCTTTTCTTTTGTCTTTAAAAATACATTTTATTGACACGTTTTGTTTTCCTATCAACTAAATATGCTTATATGTCCTTCTGCCTATTCTCTCCCAGTGAACCATTTAATAGAACAAGGAATATTTTTAAGGAAAAAAAATTAATGATATCAATCAATTCATCCAAAAAAACTTCTGAAAATATATCTATTATTCCACCCCTGGGGATCGCTTTCCTCTGCAAAGTCAGGGAGAGATTTGTTGTTCTCCTATTTCTTCTTCGGGGCTATGCTTAGGTCTTGTAATTTTTTGTTCACTATTTTTTGGGTAGGAGTCATTCTTTTCCTGTACATCATAGTGCATATTGTTTTCTTGGTTCTTTTTACTTCACTCTTTATCACTTCATGTAAGGCTTTCTATCCCTCTTATTCACCATCTTCATTGTTCCTCACAGTGCAGTAATATTCCATTACATGCACAGATCAAAATTTAGCTATTCTGCAACTGACACATCTACTTTGTTTCCAGTTCTTTGCTACCATGGTGAGTAAATAAGGAGTATTTTGATATAAATGGACCCTTTCTTTTTCTCCATGACCTCCTTAGGATATGTCCCTAGTAGTGTAATCTCTGGGGCAAAGGATATGGATGGGTTAATCACTTCATTTATTTATTAGTTCATAGTGTTTTCCAAAATGATTGTATTGATTTGCAACTCTACCAGGAGCTCATGAGTGTCTCTATTGTCCCACAACTTCTCCAACATTGACTATTTCCATCTTTGTCAATTTCTGTGAAATAAAGCTTCAGTATTGCTTTGATTTACATTTCTTTGATTCTTAGTGACCAAAATCACATTTCTTTGGCTCATTTTACCCCTACACAGCTTCCTTTAGGAACCTCAGAATAAAGGTTGGTACTAGATGATCACAACTCCTGTGTGAGTATTCAAGGTAACAAATATTTTATATAGGAAGGTCTTTATTTCACCCCACAGAAAGTACAAAATAGACCATAAACAATTTAATGTCTTCTTGTCATGATCCCACTCTCTGACAGTCTCCACTCCACTCTACCTCTGGTTCCCCCTGATTTGATAGATGAGCCTTTTGCCTTATCTTGCTGGGGAACAGGCTTCCATGCTGTAGTCTCCTCAACTTGGCCTCTCATGGGTAACATTGCAGTACTCCTTTGTATATTGCCTTCCCCAATTAAACAGACTTCCTCACTCCTTCCCTCCCTCCCTCCCTCCCTCCTTCCTTCCTTCCTTCCTTCCTTCCTTCCTTCCTTCCTTCCTTCCTTCCTTCCTTCCTTCCTTCCTTCCTTCCTTCCTTCCTTCCTTCATCTTTTTTCTCTCTTCTCCCTCTGTCCACATTGGGAATCATACCCTTACCTATGGGTGCTCTGCCCAAAGGAATATAAATTTTGATTGCTGAAACCTAGCAAGATATCTTGGGGTTTACAGGCTAGATTTCTTTTTTTCTCTTCCCCATTATTTATTCTACCATTAAAAAAAAACAACTAGGGCAATTAACTCTTTTGCCCCATATAGTTTCATTTATAATTTCTTAAAATATATAGCATTGGAAATCCAGACTTTGATAAAGTCCATTGGGATTCAAATGGAGCTACTAGACCATGCCTCAAACCTAAATCACTCTGGCTCTCACTGATTGGCCAATAATAGGTCCTAGCCCAAGTCTCACTTGGTCATTGTTTGGGTTTTGATGGCTCTGAGTGAGTGTAAATTGCAATTGTTTCTGTTTTGGGCAGAAACCCTGAGGATCTTCCCCTCCCAGATTGATTTTTTTTTCTTTTTGACTAAGAGGGCTTTCTTCTGACGGGGATGGGGCTTATTTCTTGTCTAGTCTTAATCACTAAATGGGCTTTGCCTTAGTCTACCTAAGACCTGGGAAAGACCTTAACTTAAAAGGCTAAGGTCTCCCACTGTATCTGGGCCATCTCCAGTCATCCTGATTTAGATCTTGCCACTAGACTCAGATGGCTCCAGAGGAGAGAATGAGGCTGGTGACTTCATAGCCCTGCCTTACTTAAATCCAATTCACTAGTAAGTCAAGACAATCTTCCTGATGTCATTGGTTCTCTTCCAGAAAAAAGAAAAAACTCTCCAATTAGAACATAAGCTCTTGAGGGCAGGATCAATCTTGTTTGTATTTGTATTTCCAGCACTTAGCCCAGAGCAAGTGCTTAATAAATGTCTGTCATCTATCCATCCATCTATCTATCTATCTATCTATCTATCTATCTATCTATCTATCTATCTATCTATCATCTATCATCTATTTATCTGTCTATCATCTATCTGTCATCTATCTCTGTTCTCCAGGGGTTCCCAAAATATGGTCCTCTCTGAGACCTTTTCAGGGAATCCATGAGGTCAAAACTATGTCTTTAACAATGCCAAATTGTTATTTGCCTTTTTCACTTTCATTCTTTCATGAGTATCCAGTGGAATTTTCCAGAGGCTACTTGACCAGTGAATTAAAGATTTAGTTGCAAACATGAAGACTAATCAATACCTTGTCTGCACAATTGTTTACTTTTGCTTTACAAATGGACAAATCAGCAGATGTGACTGGACTTGCTGTTTTGCTTATATTTACTAGGTTATCATCATGAACTAATCGTTAAAGATCTTTTATGTAAATGCTTGGCAAAAAACACAACTGGTACTGAAATATTCAAGATGTTGAATCACTTTTTTGAATCTCATGGTTTTTCCTGGAACAGCTTATCCTGACATTTGCCCTGAGGGTACAAAAACAATTTTCAGTTTACACTAACTATATTTTGTTTTGGAAAACAGAGTAATTTTTCATAAAATATGCTATTTATGTTAATATTTCATAGGCTTATTATTTTAAAATGAATTAATAAATGAATATTTTATCAGTTTTAATTTCTAATATGCAAAGATTGATAGATATAACCCACATAAACAAAAGTTCTTTGGGTTTCTCCATAATTTTTAAAAGGATAAAGGGGTCCTAAGACCAAAAAGTTTGAGAACCACTGCTCTTTCTCCAGTGAGTCTCAAACTAGACTCTACAGAGATGACATTCTTCAAATTCCAGTGACTTCCTACTTCACCCCAGGGACCTGTATCTGCCTTCAGCATTATAGTACTACCCTAAGTGTTTGTATTTCTTTGGAAAGGGAAACAAACTTGGGATTTCTAGAAAGGCAACTGTCTTCCTACTGAATCTGTATTATCCAAATGACTCATGTGGGGCAGAGAGAAAAGTTGAGGATTTGGCACCTTTATATCATGATTCAGTTCTTAGCTGTTCCTCTGGCTTCTTGAGCACATGCTCAATTCTTGGTCTAGTCGTCCATCAGTTCTAAAAGAAACCTATAATATTCTCCATCTTGGACCCCACCTAAAGCCTAGATTCAGTGAAAATGTGTCATTAGGAAATATAACTTCACTTCTCACTACTTTAGTAAAAAAAAAAAAAAAAAAAAAAGCAGTTGGGAAATTAAATATCTCATATCCTTTCTTCTCCTCATCTCTCCTCTGAAAAGCCTTACCGCCTTCCACCCCCCTGAAAATCTCATTTCTATCTTGGACCTGCTGGCATTAGATTATAATCCTAAAAGCCTGGGAATCAGGAATGCCTTCCAGGAGATTTCATGACTTTCTTCTTCACAGGTATCCCCTCTGAGACTGAAGTAAGGAACGTTAATTCATGGAGGAAGGGCACTTCATAGAGGGGTAGGGTAGTTGTTCATCTTTTATTTTTGAAAAGGACCAATGATATCACTAGTCATCGAATGATCCCGTAGTCACCGAACACTCCATACATAGTAGTAAAGCTATGTACAATATATGGAAGACACTTCAGCCTTGAAGAACCAAAGCCTGTTCTCAGGTCTCTGGTCTCAGCTCTTTCTGGAGGGTTGAAGCAGCAGTTTCCTTTTATAGACCTTGTCCAAATCAGTCAATCATCCTCAGACAGTATCTGAAACTTAACTGCTCATCCTTAATGAGGCATAATTGACAAGTATCCCAGCCCTGCATATGTCCCTAATCCTCTCAGTGAGGTGAATGTGGACATTCTCCACAGAGAAATCATCAAAGTCTATAGTGAGGGCTCACTTCCATTGAGTCATGTGGTTGATGGGGAAGCTCATGCCTCATCAAGTTGATGAGATTTCCAGAAATCCATTTAACCTAAATGTGGCAACTACTGCCTCAGTCAACTGGAAGAAGGATCATAGGATTTGGAGCTACATGGATCTTTAGAGAGATTATCTAGTGCAATATACTCTGTCTGTTTGTCTCTCTTTCTCCTCTCTGTCCATTTCTCTCTGCCTGTTGGTCTGTCTCTTCCCTTCTGTCTCTCTGCTTCTGTCTCTCTCTGTCTTCCCCTTTCTGTCTTATCAATGGAGAGAAGTGAAAAGGTTTGCTCATGTTACACAGGTAATAAGGAGAAGAATCAGAATTTGAACCCAGGTCTTTGGACTTCAATCTAGTGCTATTTCTATGCTATATATATATATAGAGAGAGAGATCTGACCCACTGACTTTTGATTTGTGTGCTAGACTATGTGAATAGACAATCTTGATTACACTGTCCTCTGGTTATGATTTCAGCCACTTGCTCAGTGTTCCTGAACTGAGTTAAGTTTTCTTCATCCTTCCTCCTTATTTGTCACTTTTCCTCTCCAGGTTTTAATTTCCTCTGTGCTTAAGGAGTTTGTAAAATGGATATAACAATTGTACTTACCTCACAAAACTCTTATGGGGATCAAGAGAGATAATGACTGTGAATTTTAAGGCACTATACAGATGCCAGTTATTGATGGAGAAATGATAGTGCTGGACTTGAAATCAGGAAGAATTTGGTTGGAATCTTTCATTTACCATTTACTGTGACCATGGCAAGTTACAACTTCTAATCCTCAGTTTTCTAATCCTTGAAATGGGGATAAATAATACATGTATTAACTACTACCTCACAGAGTTGTACTGAGACTCAAATACTAATTTGTGTAAAGTACTTATTAAGTCTAGCCATGTGCCAAGCACTGTGCTAAGCTCTTTTCAATACTTAAATTCACTTTATGTCATCTAGCTAAGCATCAGTTACTATTATCAGCACTTGAGGGATGTGTGTTTCTTTTCTCTCTTCAATTCTTGCCCTTATATCTTTTTAAGGACTGTAGCTCTTGTATTCTGAATTGCCTCATTCTAAACCTTAATCTATTCTCTTCTGAGCTCATCATTTTACTGAAAAGCTTTTTCCTTCAACTTCTACCCTTTAAAGTTCAACCTTCCTTCACTCAGAACAAAGTCAAGGGCAAGTTATATCACCATTTCTCTAATGGCATGGTCTTCTTTGGCAGTGAGGACAAACAAACACACCCTTTAAAGTCAATAACAGCACAGAGAAATCATCCTATTCCCCCATTACTAGAAGTTAGCCCAGTCAACTATGAAAGTGCCTTCCTGGGTGTAGCATCAAGCACCTTGACACATGCAAGATGGCCTGCTAGCACAGGTTCTTAGATCAGCTTTGCAAAAGAAAAGCAATTTTTGAGGGGGTCAACAATTTTCTTTAATCACATATACCAACAGAGAAAATACAAGGAGAGAAATAAAGGCCAACATACAGGGTTTCTAACTGCCTGGCCATAAGTATTACATACATCACAGAACAACAGACAGATCCAACTGTGTGACCATTGCATACAGTTACCAGAGAGAGAAGCACCAACATCTGGGTTTTCAAAGCGGGAGGGCTCTTTAATGGCTACTCAGAGTCTCATCTGGCACACAAACCTTTTTCCAAAGAGTAAACCCCCCAAAGTAAAACCTCACCTCAGAGTATACATAATATGTATATATATACATATATATATGTATACTTTCAGAGCCAGAGGGCATCACAACTCTCATGACTCAGTGCCTTGTTAGAAATTAACAAAAGATGTAGGCCTTCCTACAAAACAAACCTCCTCTAATCAAGCTTCCCTGAATGGGCTCCAACTATTAATGGGTAGGGAAGATTTTTAACTCTCATTAACATTACAATAGGACTGAGTTGTTTGGCTTGGTGAGTGATTAAGTGCAAAATCACATAATGTGTTTCACCTGGTGATCCTGGAAGATTTTTTTTTTTTTATGACAAATTTTTATAAAAAATAAAAGTGGGGCATGACCATTATTTAAAATATTTGTGCCAGTATTACTTCAAATCATTTATTGCTAAATTGTCTTGGTACAGCATTAGGATTCATGGAATACTTATGAATATACATTAAAATTGGGAAGATGCAAGTCTTACTATGTCTCATGACTTACTCGTGGCAACTTCACCTGTCTGCCTGCTCCCCTTGTATCTACGGCTCTTCCCTGGGTTGAGTGACAATACCATTAGTATTGTCCCACTGTAGACAAACCATATAAATCAGATTTTGGAAATATACTGACAATGTGCATATTCTGAGAATTTTAGGCTTCCAGATTGCAATGCACAAGAGATAAATATGTATCCATATGCCATTGGTGAATACATTGCTGCTATGTTTATATCTTAAGCAGCCTGACAAATAGAATTATACCATGTTATGATTATGTGATGAAAGGTTATCAACCAATTTTTGAACTGGAAAAAAAATATGTGATGATTATGTAATGGTGATGATTATGTGGTGAAATACAGTACTCCCTTATTCTAGCTGTGCCCAGACCAGACCATGCTTCACAAACTATCGAGCTGTCCACTTTGTCCATTTCACCATCCTTCCTTGACACTACTTCCTCCTCTTACTATCTCTTTCTCTTAGAGCAATGATCTAATCAAGACTTACTATAATTAGTTATGAAAAGCATATGTCAGCTGACTACCTCTAGGATCAACTCAGCATCCTGAAACTCTCCAAACTTGGTCACCTGTGTTATGATTTCTGTTGATAAGAATATAAGCTTCTTGAGGACAAGGGATTGCCTCACCTTTGTGTTTATATTCCCAGTGCTTAACAGTGCCTGGTACATGGTAAAAATTTAATTTATGTTCATTCATTCATTCTCTTATTTAGGAGGATCCATTTGTCACATATCCATTACATGGACTTCCCATGCTGACCTCCCATGCTGACCTCCACATGCCAAAAATTACCTGTTTTAACCACCTGCCTCATAAAATAATTCTTTTTTTACAAGGTTATTTTAAAACAGACCCATCATAAATCTTAATATCTAAATAAATGTGAATTATCATTTTATCCTTTCAGGCTTCCAGTGCCTGCTAACCCATCTAAGGTGATAACTAGCTAATTTATGGAACACACAGACTCCCTGGAAGGGACCTTTCAGGTCATCTATCAAGGCCAAGCTCTCATTTAATAGATGAGAGAACATAGCTCAGAAAGGGGAAATCACTTGCCCAGGCTCCTATCACTTATCAGTGGAAGAACCAAAATGAGAAACTCAGTTTCCTGGGTTGTTCTTCTATGGGATGTTCTTCTACCACAATGAGTGCTAGTGGAGAAAGCTGGCACCTCCTCTCTCCTCCTTCACTTTTAATGAAAACCCCAATCCTGGCTCCCATCCCAGGGAATGTGCATGCATATTAAGAGAAACCTTTCAGAGGAGTGCTTCTTATGCTTTTTTGGTGGGTTCTGAACCCCTTAGGCAGTCTGGTAAAGCCGATGTACCCCTTTTCATAATAATACTTTTTAAAAAAATCATAATTAAGGGAAGTGCTAAATTTCGGTTAGAGGTTAGTGAAAATAAAGATGTAATTTTGTTCCCACCCAAGGTCATCCACATGAAATCTATCCAGAGGACTCTTGGGAGTTCGATGAACCTATTCAAGAGAGAAGCTCTTTGTTTTTATCATGTAATCCAGAGAAATAGATATAATAGTGGGAATTTTAGACCAATAGGAACCATGGCTCTGTGGTTGGTCAGTGGTAGAATGGAAATATTTTGGAGTAGATGGGGTCTTGTCACACTTTTAGATCAAAGAGCCCTGACTGGCTCTCCTGGAAGATACTCAGACAAAAAGGGTCCAGCTATGAGCTGACTCATAGATTCTCCCTCTTGGGAGATGGTGACAGTTATGCAGGACTGGAGGGCATCAGGCTCCTGGTGGTCACTGACTTATATTGATTTCCTCTGACTTAGGCTTACCGATTCCTGGCAAGGGCTCTCCATTGCAGAGTACCCTGCAGGCATTCTCACTGGTCCTGCCTTTCCTAGTTGATTATTAACCACCTGGAGATGACTCTGGGCCTTTGGGATTCATTATTACTGGAGTTCAACTAACATTGACTCCTACAGGGGATGTCTTCCCCTCAACCCCATGGTAGCACTCCTTCCTATACTCACCACTCTCCCCTCTCCCCGCCTTTTACTGGACACTTCCTATTCAAATAAGCTCCTTTGATCTGTGAAGCAGTATTTCCTTATCCCTTGGGCATAATCCCCTTAAAGGATTCTGTGAGCATGTTTTATGCTAAGAGAAAGAGGAAATGGGTACCATGGTCTGGAGAAAAAAAGACTCAGCTGGGATATCTTGCTCCTTATTCCTGTTGTAACTGGTGGACCTGATTCAGGGTGATCCCTTAGTAGTTTAGGTTTGGTATTGAAGCAAATGAGACACTGATAAGTCATTGGACAGTTAACAGACAGAGATTTATTTAGCAATAGCATAGAAAAGATATTTAATTAGGCTATCATAACACTTAGCTTTAGAGGGCCAAGGCTCACTGTCACTCCTACATAGAAAAGTCTGGTCTGCAGGAGAGTGGCTTTAGGACATCTGACATCTGCCAAGTTGGAAAGGCCCACAGAAGTGGACCTCTAAGGGGTTACCTTAGGTGACCAGGTGGAGATGTCAGTAAGGCCACCAGGAAGCTATGTCAAGAGAGATAGGGTTGAGCCATAGCCTCCTAGACCAGTGAAGTCCCAAGAAGAGTTTTCTTGAGATTTAGGGAAAGAATAGCCCAACATACATGGTGTGTGTATGTGTGTGTGTGTGTGTGTGTGTGTGTGTATGTGTGTATGAGGGTCGGGGTGGGGGATGAGTGGGGGGATGGGAGGAGGGAGTATGGCTGCTAGAAAGTGATCCTATCACACCTTTCCTCCAAGGCATACTAAGGTTCTTCAGAAAGACTGATGAGGTACAGACACTGGGAACCTCCTTGAACTCTCCTTGAAGTTTCCCATTTGATATGGCAGTCCCTGTAGGCCCATCAACTTTTCACTATCACTCTGCCCAAATCTCTCTTCTATTTCCCACCCTTGATCTCCAGGCTGCTGGCCACTCCCATCAAGATTCTCCCTAGATTTGTTCTTTATTCACCCCAGGGTACTGGTCATTCCAATCAAGACTTCTAGAATCCCCAGGCTACTGACCACTCCCATTGGGACCATCACTGGAACCCCAGGCTGCTAGACCACCCCCAGATCCCTCCCACAATCTTTCCGTATATAAGATCCATCTTGCCTCCATGAAGGCACTTACATTCAGTCCAGCTCATATTCAGTCCAACCTGTCTAGCTGAGATTGTATCTGGCCCGCTTCTCCTTAGAAGTCAACCCGATATGGGAAATCTTTAATAAATTTTGTTTTCCTTTGGCTTTAAGAAGGCTTGTGTTGAATTCATTTGAGCAGGACCTGATGTATTGGTATTTTGGGGTCCCCAGCACCCCAACCTCAACAAGACCACTAACCTATAAATTCAGGCAGTATGGACCCCCAGCTGTGCTGGACTCATGCAAAGACAGTCTAGGAAGCCACCTGTATCCTGTTCTCCCCTCTTCTTCTCTTCCTTCAATGGTTCACAGGTGGAGCCAGGGTAGTGGAACAGGTGCAGCCGTACAGACAGCATGTGGCCCTGGCTCCCAGAGGGATGGGGTGGAGGAGGTGGCAGCTGTGTCTCCTAGGTAATGCACACACCCATGGGGCTGGTCAGGGATCAGGGGCACTTTGCATGCCATTTCC